>CM064970.1:2981629-3038260 GCA_032847665.1 Solanum chilense | reverse complement strand
TAAATTGCGCTGCATACTTGGCCGTGATAAACAACAAACTATGAACAAAACAAGAAGGATATTCAACAACTTCATGGCTACAAATTTGGCTAAAAGAAAACAAAATACATGAACTAAATAATGTATAGTAGTTGATGATTTTACATTCTTTGAAGTACTACTATATATAATGCTAGGGGTTCTTGAATTGAAACTTAAAATATTTAGATCTTCCTTTATTGATAAAGATTTAGGTGGAACATAATTAAAGTTATCCCTGTCATACTACCAATAATTTAAGTGCAAGGCTTCTTGTATCGAAACTTAAATTCTAATTTTTTTTTTGGAAAATTCACAAGTATCCGTGAACTATGCTCGAGATCTCAGAGGCACGTTTATATTATATTAAGGTCCTATTATCTGTAAACTTATTTTATAAATAATTTTTTATCCCTTTTTCAGTTTACGTGACACTATCTTGTTGGTCTAGCGCGTGTTGACAATTTTTTCAATTGTAGTGCCACGTAGGTGGAAAAAGAGTAGAAAATTATTTATAAAATAAGTTCAAGAAGGGTAACAGGACCTTCTCTGGATTTCGGCCATAAATTGAAAGGTACTTGTGCCTTTTTCCTAAGAAAAAATGTTTTTTTTTTAATGAAAAAATACATACAAATGTTTTCTTGCGGGACTCACTAGCTAAAATGAGCAAAGAATTTGGTAACAATTGATGAACTCATAAAGTTTAAATCTTGATTACGTATTACAACGAAAACTTTAACTTCTTTTTTTTCCCACGTGCACCATGTGGATGTTGCTTTAGTATCTGACAATGTATTTTAATTTATCCTATGTCCTACTTAAAATACTCATCTCTACAATTTTTAATTGGAAAAAGTGAAAAGTTTAGATCTAATAAATAATTAGTAAGAATCTTGGTAGGGTCAATATCATATTAAATATTGTAGGATTAGGATTTGTTTGAGCGGGAATTCAAGAACAAAAAAGTTGTTTAAATTTTGAAGAAAAAAAAAGGCAGGTTGAGATCAGTCCAAATGTGACAGGGTAGAGATCAACAAAAGAAGCGTCCTTGTGGGCCGGTGGGTGTCAACAACAACATACAAAAAAAAAAAAAAAAAAAAAAAGCTCAAACATGTTATCGAACTTTCAGATAAGGCTCACTTATGCCGTTAAAAGTTCGGCTCATCTATGTTATTACCGTTAAAGAAAAGGCTCATTCATCTCATTATTTTTTAACAATGGTTTTGCAAAACAATTTTTGACACGTGGCCACTTATAATTCGGCCACGTCATCAATATTTTTAATAAAAAAATCAAAATTCTAAATAAAAATTGAATTATTTTTTTTTGATTTTTTTTTCAAAAAAATTAATGACGTGGCTGAATTATAATTTACCACATGTGAAAAATGGTTTTGGCAAAACCACCGTTAAAAAATAATGACATGAATGAGTCTTTTCTTTAACAGTAATTGCATAAGTGAGTCAAACTTTTAACTGATGGCAAATGAGCCTTTTTAAAAGTTTGATGACATATTTTAGTCATTTAAAAAAAAAATCACTTTTCAAAAAGGAGCTTTATTTGAAAATGGTGAAACCAATCTAGCAAATTGGAATTTTGCCTATTGAGATGTTAGAGGATAGAATAAAGATGAAAACCTAATAGATTAGTGTGAACATGTTGTTGTGAAGAAACTGGCTGACTTGGGTCTTACTTGGTTATTGTTGGGCTGTGTTTGTAGTGGATTTTTGTTGAACAACTTTCATATGCAACAAACACAAGGGAACTTTCACATTTAGTCACTTAAAAATAATTTAATTACTCTTAATAATTATGTTTGATAATTAGAATTCGTAACTATATTTATATGGAGGAGAGAGGCGAGCGAAACTGGGAGAAAGACGAGAGATGCTAGAGAGAGGAGGAAAAGAGTGAGAGAAAAGTGAATTGTATATGTATATCGGTTTAATAATTGTATATTATACATAAGTATTTGTATATATGGTAAGCGAGAGTGGGGGAGGGAGGAGGGAGGAGAGAGGAGAGCAAGACAGGGAAAGGGGGGAGAGAGGTGATTGAGACTGGGAGAGAGAGAGGAGAGAGGCAAGCGAGAGAGGGCAGATAGTGGGAGAGAGGTGAATTGTATATGTATATAATTGTATATTATACATATACATTTGTATATAGGGAAAACGAGATTGGAAGAGGGAGGAGAGAGGCGAGCGAAATTGGGGGAGGGAGGAGAGAGGCGAGTGAGAGAGCGGAGAGAGGTGAATTATATATGTACATAGGTTAAATAATTGTATATTATACATATGTATTTGTATATTCTGGCGAATTATACATATATATACGTGACTGATTATACAAATTTGAAGTCAGCTCACGTAATTAATGTATAATGTTAGTTGGAGTGGTAATTATAACAAACTATAACTATGATGAGTAATTAAATAGTATAACTTTGCTTTGTTGTGCTATTTTCCCATAAGGGATCGGAACTCTAGGTCCGCCTACAAGGTGCCATCACAAATCAGGATTTCCTTTTAATTTATTTATTTCCAAAACTAGTCTTTTCCTCTTATGAAAAATTTTGATTTTTATGAAAAAGTTACGACTTTTATGAAAGATTGTGATGTTTATGAATGGTTCTGATCTTTTTGAAGAAATGTGACTTTTCCGAAGAGTTGTAACATTTCCGATAAGGCATAATAAAAATTTGTTCATTCTACCCTTTGTTGTCTATAAATAAAGGGATTTCCTCTAATTTTAAAACAACGAAAATCCTGAAGTTCTTCTTCGTCTTCAGCACAATTAAATATTTGTGTACTTTGCTCCTATCGAGTGGCTTACTAACACTATTATTTTTGTATTAATACGCTGGTGAATACAATCGTTTCATCCGAAGAGGATCTAATTCTTTAAACATTAGGTATTAGAAGAGAATAATTTTCTTAAGGGGCAAATGTGCATTCATTGGATTCGATTCTTTCCTTTCTATTTCATTCTATTTTTATATATCCTGATATTTTTTTACAATCATTAATTTATGCTTATGATATTAATTGTTGTTTTGGGGCACCTGTTTTGAACTTTGTTGTTTATGTTTCTGCAAAGTTATTGTCTCTAGTTATATTCAACATATACACATATAGTAGGCATATTCATTGTGCAGAAAATAATTATTTTGCTTAGTTCCAAGAATTCATGTTTTGATATTCTATATAAAATTCTATAATTTAAAACTGTTATATTACATATTATCTATTTTTACCTAAATATGAAGTTTCTCACTTAACAATTGAAGAAGTTCATTATGCAAGTTATAATTGCTTTCTTTTTTAGCGTAAATTATTTTTTTTTAAGTTGTTAACAAATTTTTGAATTTTTCCCTAAGACATATACCACAACTGTATAATCTATGCAACTTAAAAATGTGTTCCTTTTCTTACGAAATGTCTTTGTATATAAATCCTAATTTTCTTCTTTATTTTCATTTTAATGTTGATTATGGAACAAATTATTTATTATTTCCTGAATAATTCATTCAATAAATGTTCTTGAGTTATGTGATAATGACAAACATCAAATTCATGTTAAATATTGCTAATATATTTAAGAACCTATTTTTCCATTATTTTTAATGTAGTGCTTCCTCGTTTAATGGGATTAACGCGGTGTGGAATCGTATTAGTTGTAGATCAAATTATTCCCTGTGCTAAATCGTATTAGTTGTAGATCAAATTCAAACATGCTTTTACTTGTTCTTATTTTGGTTGAGTTACCCACATTGGCTAAGGCTGAGGGGTGGGGCGGCATAGACAAGCCTCACCTCTTGAGCTAGCTTTCGTGGTTGAGTTATGCCCAAGATTCATTTCATATATAATATGTCATCAGAATAGGACCCATCTCAATTCTTGTTAACTGATGATGGCCCCTATAGGGGTGCCACATCGGATGAAAAAGGGTTGGTGGTTGTATCAGAGACGAACCCATCCGAATCCTTTGTTTCACCAATGTTGGGCCCCATTTACATTGTTCAAGCACCAGTTGGCATGCCTAGGCATGTGGGGGGTGTTGAGTCCCCCTCGTCGGCTGAGGGGTGGGGCCACGGGGACTTGGTTTTCTTATACGACTTGAGCAATCCTCACCTCCTGAGCTAGCTTTTGGGTTGAGCTAGACTCAAAATCCATTTTATAACTGTTTCTGTGCAAATTCAGCTTGTCGTTGGACGGGAGTTCTTATCTCAGCGACCTACTTCACAAGGCATAATTGTTTTAGCACTGTATGTTTGATAGAAATGAAGTGATCAGAACCTGAAACTTGCAAGTACAGTGGATAGTTGTAAACGTAATCGGTCTGTCCATTTCCATTTTCCATTGTGGCTGAGCCTGAACTAGCTCGAGCTTCAATAATTCTGTTTTTTTTCCGCTTGACTTGTGATAAACCCCCTCAACCTCAGCATTATTTCTCCTATACGCGAAAGTTTGATAATGTAAAGTGAAAGAAGAGAATAGTAGCTCACTCTGAAATGAAAGTAACACAAGAATAATAGAATATAATGAGTACTTTCTGCATTCATTCTACATTTTGGATTCAAACAATTAATGCAGGCTTATTACATGGATCAAATAATTTTTAAAAACGAAATGAGTCTAGATATCCATTGCAAATTCTAGTAGCACAACTGCAATTGGACTTCTTACAGAGTGCCTATTACTAGTCCATTTCAAGAATCCATGAACTATACCATTGGTTGAACTATTGGCTGTTTTTAAAAAAGTTACTTGATATGTTTTTTTCTGGTTCATCTTCGAGAACTTCAGAGTAGAGGGCGTAACAGTCACAGAAACTCCTTGTGGTGAAACTATTTCCACAATGTAAGATGATTTAGCCTCCCCGACGTTAGTCACTGTTCTTGTATATGTTTGAGGATTTTCTCTGAGCATGATGGAAAATGAAGGATAATTTAGTTGTGCTTCAGGAATACTTTTCACTTCCGAGCAATCCACCTTATGTTGTAGAAGGTTTCCAACCTCTCGGTTTGTGTAATTCAAACCACACAAATAGCGTAAGTAGTCCTTGAAAGGGGTATCATAAATTAGTCCCGGATCATTTGCTCTGGATGGATCGACATGTCCTGCACCGATGGCATAAATGTTCGCAGGAAGGAGCGTTTCATCTAGGATGGGATTGTTGGCGAGGTTTACTACATAAGCAGTTGTCATGATTGCGGATTTAATAGCTGCAGGAGACCAAGTGGGGTGAGCGCTTTTTAGCAATGCTGCTACTCCACTGAGGTGAGGACAAGACATGGAGGTACCCGAAATAATATTGAAGGTAGATTTCGTGTTTGTGTTGTTCTCCATGGAGGTAGGCCAAGCAGCAAGAATATTAACACCAGGACCAATAATGTCAGGTTTTAATATTCCGCGAGTTGCTATGCTTGGCCCTCTAGAAGAAAATGCAGCAACAACCGGAGCATTTTTATCTCCGAGTATAGTTCCATGGAATGTAATCCGAGCTACATGTTTCTTCGTTGAATTCACATAGTCGATGATTTTCATTCCATCTGTATAAGTTACATCCATTGCTGGAAGTACATGAGCGTCAGCTGATGTAGTGAAACCGTCTTCAAAGTTATTTATCAGAATCATGCCAACACCTCCAGCATCCTTAACAGATTGTCCTTTTGAAATCCTCGTATAACCGCCACCTATCATACACAAGACTATTTTGCCTTTAACAGCAAGGTCAGTCAACATGCCTGGTCCGCAATAAGAGCTGTCAGAGTCACTAGCAGTTAGTGATGGATCAAACAAAGGGAAGAATTTTGTACTGAAAAACTTTGAGTGAAAAGCCGATTCGCCTTCAAACACTTTTTTGTTTCCTAGCTGAACTGTTGCCTTAAATTTCCTGTCAAGACTGCTCGCGCCTACTGTGAGAATCCACGGGGCTTCATTTGCAACAGTATGTTCGGATGGACCAAAATTACCAGCAGAGCAACTTACAAAAATACCTCTTTGTGTTGCACTATACGCACCGAGTGCAATAGAATCACTATGAAATGGACTAGTACTCGAACCAAGAGACAGCGATAGGATATCAACTCCGTCATCAATAGCTACATCCATAGCAGCTAGAATCCCACTGTCAGAGCAACCAAACGAATCACAAACCTTATAAATGGCTAGGTGAGCAAGAGGGGCAACACCAACAGCAGTGCCATTAGCATTTCCATACACATTTGCACCTCTCACAAAACCGCCAGCAGCAGTGCTGGCGGTGTGTGTACCATGTCCATCATCATCTATTGGCGAACCATTTTCCTTTGGGAATGTCCGTGCACCAATGAGCTTGTTGTTACACTTAGTAGTGAAATTCGATTCACATTTTCCCTTCCATTTAGCAGGCGGAGGAGGCATTCCTTCGTCGCTAAATGAAGGATGGTCTGGAAAAATCCCAGAGTCCAACACTCCGATGATCACGCCTTTCCCATAGTTGGAATCCCTCCACAAGCCAATGTTCTGTTTCAATCCAAGAAAACTCGGAGTACGCGTAGTGTGCAAAGACAATATCTTCTCCGGCCACGCATTCACAAAGCCTGATTTATTCTCCATTTCTTTCACTTGCTCTGCTGATAATCTAGCAGCAAAGCCTTTCATCACATTGCGATATGAATATACTAAACGCGGCCCCTCCTCTTCATTCGAGATTGTCTTTGGCAAAAAAGAATTGTACCAACTTTCTAAATCCATTGACATTGATTGAGTTGAAACTTGGCTTTCTGGAGATTCAACTTGAACTATATACGTCTCTAAATCGCTTTGCATACTAGGCCATGACAAACAACTAACAATGAACAAAACAAGAAGGATATTCAACAACTTCATGGCTACAAATTAGCTAAAAGAACTCTAAATACATGAACTAATTATATATTCATGGAAGAAAATTTGATGATTTTTCCTTCTTTGAAGTACTAACATATATAGTGCTCTAGTCCTATAGTTTTGATTGGTCATCTAGATCAAGATTTAGAATTGTTTAAACAATAGAGACTCTCATGTTACTTAATGTATTATATTATGTTTTGCTTAGATACCGTAGTTATATTAGGAAATTCATTAGATACGTATAAATATTTACTCGCGTAACTAAAATGAGCAAAGAGTTTGGTGACAAGTTCTGAATTCATAAACTTTAAATCCTGGTTCTGCCTTTATATTATTACACCAACTAATGACCATGTGGGTGTTGCTTTATTTCTTGTTTGGTGTTGGATTTAGTATCTGCCTTTTTTTTATTTATCCTATGTCCAACTTAAAATACTCATATCCTTGTAATATTTAATTGTACAACATGCTAAAGTTTACATTTAATGATAAATTACATCTTTCAATAATCTTGGAAGGGTCAATATCATATTATTTAAGTAGACCACTATGACTCTTTGATGAGTATTTTATATATTTTTTTATTCCTTCTTTTAGGTATTGAATGTTGAAATTCTCCCTCTACTTTCTACACACGAGTTGTGGTGGGATAGATAGTTTTTATTCTTTCGCTCTTAATTAAATATCTCGAATTCAAACTTCGAGAACAGAAAAATGATAGGGAGCGCTTCCTCTTTTAATGGTCTTATCAAAGACGGAGCCGCCTTGTACGAAGGGGGTTCATTCGAACCCCATTTGGGAAAAAATTATATTATTTATATATGGTTAAAATATTATTATATGTATATATAGTAGATGTTGAATCTCCTTCGACTATTTCATGTGTCTGTTTCTACATATTAAGAACCCCTTATTGAAAATTCTGACTCCGCCTCTGACAAGCAAATTCGAAAGCCTTAAAAGGGAACACCAAACACCAATAATAGTTATGCTTTATTCCTTTACTATTTTTTAGATAAAGTTAGTCACTTTGTCAGGCAAAAAAAAAGATAAAAAGTAGTAGTAGCACTAATATATTAAGGACCCATCCAATTAGCAGCCATTCTTTTCCCATTTATGTTCATATTTTATATTATAATAATAACAATCTCTAAAGTTGACAACTTTGACTTCTTTGTATCGAAAAGTTTGGATACCGATTCGATCATATAAATTTTTTTTATTTAAATAATATATTATATCACAAAATATATTAAATATATAAATATTAAATTAGAATTTTATTATTGCCTTTAGATATCATTCTAAATTTTAGAAACATAAAATAAAATCTCAATTCCGCCTTTGTTTGTAAATTTGATATTTTTGGTCAATTATTTGATATTGGATTTATTACAATATATACCTTTGAAATTTAAAATGCTTATATATTAAAGGAAAAATGGTATTATATACCCCTCAACTTTGTCATTTGGAGCTGATACATCCTTCGTTATAAAAGTGACTCATATATGCCCTTACCGTTATACAAACGGCTCACATATACCCCTACCATTACAAAATGGCTCACATATATTCTTCATTTAACGGAAGTTAAATAATTAGTTTTAAATTTATATTTATTACTTATAATTTTTTAAAAAAATTATTTAGCGGTATATATAATTCTTCTATAAAAGTTCAAGGTATATTTTTTTTTATACATAAATTATTTTTTGACTTCTTTTATTATAATTATTTGAGTTTCTTTTTCTTATTTTGTTTTTTTCTTTCATTCCTTAGTTTAAAGAAAAAAAATTAAACTATTTTTTTTTGTGTGTTGTAATTTAATTTCGTATTCGAAAAAAATTTTGGTCATCTACAATAAGTTTTACAAGAATATTAGTGAAACATAAATAAATTTGATTATCAAAACAATAATTATAAATTAGTCATTGAAACAAAAAAAAGTCAAAAAAAAATATGTTTGACGAGGATTAAATTTACTCATATAAGATTATATTTTTTAGAAAAAAATAATAAAAATTTAGATTGAAAATTATTATTTTTTTCATTTCCGTTAGAGGAAAAGGGTATATGTGAGCCATTTGTTTACAAGTAGGGGTATATATGAGCCACTTTCATAACAAGGGGTATATCAGCTCTAAATGACAAAGTTGAGGGGTATATCAGACCCTTTTCCCTATATTAAATAAATTTCTTAACAAAAATATATTGCTTCATTCGAAGATATTGAATCAGGTCAAACTCGTATATGAGCTTCTACACTCACTCCTATTTTTTTTTATATGAATCTAAATTAATTAGCTGAACTCCAAATTAGATAGCGCGAAGAAAAAATAAAAAATGGAGAGTATTTTTGTGACTCCTACTTTTAGATTTTGTGAGATAAAATATAAATAAAAAAGCTAGGAGCATGTAATTTATTCAATTGGATAATTGATTTATCTTGTCTATATGATTATGACTTGACAAATAATTAACAAGTTGCAAGTGGACACTTGTATTTACGTGAAACACAAGATGATTTTTATTTTATTTTTAGTTTGTTTAAAAATTATATATTTTATTTATAATATTTAATTTTCATTTTTTATGTGATATTTTTAAAATAATAAAATTAAATGACAGTTTATTTATATTTTTCATATATCTTTAAGATAAAATTATAACTTTATTTTTTATACATTTTCTTAAACTTTATATCAAATTAAGACTAAACAAATAAATAATGCTAAAAAGTATTAACAAAACTATATATGAAGATTAGAAATACTATGAATTATTGCAAAACTAATTGACAAGACACTGTATGGATGTTTTAACATAATAATTGGATGAAATAAGATGTGCCCTAAGCTAACACCAAAGAGCAGCAAATGATCCTTAAAAACAGAGTTGGATTTAAAATTTTAAATTTATAAATTCTATTTTTTTTAAAAATAAAAATAAAAAAATAGCTTAGTATGTTCTAAAAGAAGTACTAGTTATATTTAGTTAATTAATTCTTAACATATACACATGATATAAACTAAAATTAATAAATTTCATTGAACTCTGTAGCTAAAATTTTAGTTTCTCTTCTCAATTCAAGAGAGGTGGGACATGGACTGACTTTTGTTTTATTTTTGTTACATGACATTTTTTTTTAAATAAGTGATATAATTTTATATGTGAAAATATTGTAATTTTTAAATTTTCACTTTACTTTTAATGATATATTTTTATGGCCTAAAAATGTTATGACATGGTAATAATTACAAGTTAAAAGACCATTTATTTTTTAAATTGTATGTCAAGTTAAATGTGTGTATATAAGAAATAGAAATAAGTAGTGGGTTCTAGTACTAAAAGTAGAAATAAGTCTAATATATAGGTTTATCAGATGATTATTTTTCTAAAAATTATATCGTAAATATTTTTTTTCAAGAAAAGAAAGTCAATTGTTTATGAGCGAAGGTCCGACCTGTGTCCACGACTCAAAAGCGAAGCCAGAATTTGAACTTCATGAGTTTGAGATTTTAGGATAATAATTTTAAATGCTGATAATAATTTTGGAATTTAATGTATATACTTATTTAGTAGAATCCTTGAATCGATGATCTATAGGAAATTAACTTATTTAGTAGAATCATTGAGTCGAGGATCTATAGGAAATAACCATAAGGATAAAGTCTATTTTACGCTTTACCCTTTTCGAGTTTGGAATTACATTGTTGATATTTAGTAGAAATGTAACACACAGAATTTGAGCCGAAGATGTAACCCTAGGGGCGGATAGACTTTTAGTCGTGAGCTCATTTGAACTCATAACTTTTTGATATGGTATAGATATATATATGTAAAAAAATTTATTAAAATATCAAAAGATTGAACGATCTAAGAGAGTTAAATCCATTAAATTTATATCTTGGATCCGTCTCGATCTCTTATTGTTCCCCTTCATATATGCTTCACTTGTAGAAGTTGTGTAAAGAACTCACCTTTTAACATTAAGAATTCATCCCACAAAAGGACTCTGTTTATAGAACAATTACTCAGAAAGATGAGCGCAGGAAACAAAGAGATGAAATGAAAGAGACAAGAGAACAACCAATAAAAGTCGTGCTGGAGTGAAAAGTACTCCTTTATTGATAACTATAGGTTTCGGGTTCGGGCTTTGAGTATGGAAGTGACTGGACACAAGTTGGGAAACAAACTAATAGAGAGAAGAGAAAAGAAAATTTAAACGAAAATGAAGTTCAAATTCTGGCTTCGCTTTTGAGTCGTGGACACAGGTCGGACTCAAAGAGAACATGTGTTTCGCTCTTTTTATGGTCTGCTTTAACATGGCATTAGAGCGAAACACATCTCAATTCATTGTTTCGGATGTTAGGCCTTCTGGCTTATATTGTCCATACTCTACATGTCTAGTCTTGGGTGGTCTATGTATTAAGCCTTTATAGAATTTACATGAACAATTTTGGAATTATAACTATCTGTTTACTGATTCATGTGGTAACATTTTTGATCTTATGAAAATGTAACATGCAAATATAATGTAATTCAACAGTTTCTTTTGGAACCACTCTTGTTATACATTGTTCGAATTACTAAAATGAGAAGAAAATAAAACTAAAAACCAATTGTAGGCTGTAGCACAACTGCAATTGGGCTTCTTACTGAGTAATTCTTACTACTCCATTTCAAGAATCCTTGAGCAATGCCACTGTTTGGGCTATTATTTCTTTTCGTAAATGTCACTTGGTATTTCAACTTCTGGTCCAACTGGGAGAATTCCAGAGTAGAGGGCTTAACAATCACAGAGACTCCGGGTGGGGAAGCTATTTCCACACTGTAAGATGATTTAGCTTCCCCGACGTTAGTCACTGTTCTCGTATAAGTCTGAGAAATTTCTCCGAGTGCGATGGAGAATGAAGGATAATTTAGTTGTGCTTCAGGAATGCTTTTCACTTCCTTACATTCCACTTTGCGTTGCAGGAGATTTCCAACCTGTCGATTTGTGTAATTCAAACCGCAGAGGTAAGGCAGGTAGTCCTTAAATTCGGTGTCGTAGATTAGTCCTGGATCATTAGCTCTCGATGGATTGACATGTCCTGCACCAATCGCGAAGATGTTAGCTGGGAGGAGCCTCTCATCTAAGATGGGATCATTGGCAAGGTTCAACGTGGTAGCGGTTGTCATGATTGCTGATTTGATAGCTGCAGGGGACCAAGTCGGGTGTGTGCTTTTCAGCAATGCTGCTACTCCACTGAGGTGTGGACAAGACATGGAAGTGCCCGATATAATGTTGAAGGTAGACTTTGTGTTTGTTTTGTTGTCAATGGAGGTAGGCCAAGCAGCAAGAATGTTAAGACCGGGACCAATTATATCAGGCTTCAAGATTCCAGGACTAGCTATACTTGGTCCCCTAGAAGAAAATGCAGTAACAAGCGGAGCATGTTTATCCCCAATTATTGTTCCTTGAAATGCAATTCTCGCAATTGGTTTTGACGTTGAGTTCATGTAGTCAAGAATTTCCATTCCATCTTTGTAGGTAATATACAGAGCCGGAAGGACGTGAGCATCGGCAGGTATAGTGAAACCATCATCAGCGGTACTAATGATAATCATGCCAACACCTCCGGCATCTTTTACAGTTTTTCCTTTTACTATCCTGGGAATACCACCACCTGCCTTGCACACAACAATTTTGCCTTTAATTTCAGGGTCACTCAGAGTATCTGGTCCGCAATAAGGTCTTTCAAAGTCAGTTGCATTCAGTGAAGGATCAAACAGAGGTGAAAATATTGAATTGTGATCCTTTGGATTAAAAGCTGTTTCGCCCTCGAATAATTGTTGGTTTCCGAGCTTAACAGTGGCCTTGAGTTTCCTGTCAATAGTGCTTGCACCTACTGTCAGAATCCATGGAGCTTCATTTGATAAGGTGCTATCATATGGACCACTATTACCGGCAGAGCAACTTACAAGAATACCTCTTTGTGCTGCACTATAGGCACCGAGTGCAGTCGGATCATTATAGAATGGGATGCTGCTACCACCAAGGGAAAGGGACAGGATATCTACTCCATCATCAATAGCTGCATCCATGGCAGCTAGAATGTCACTGTCTGCGCAACCAGATGAATCACAGACCTTATAAATGGCCAAATGAGCAAGAGGGGCAATCCCAACCGCAGTGCCTTCAGCATTCCCATACACATTTGCGCCTTTCACAAAACTTCCTGCAGCTGTGCTGGCCGTATGTGTACCATGTCCATCCTCATCAATTGGTGAATCACTGCTTATTGGGAATGTCCTCGCACCGATGAGCTTGTTGTTGCACTTTGTTGTGAAGCTCGATTCACACTTGCCCTTCCATTTAGCGGGCGGAGGAGCCATTCCTTCATCGCTAAATGAAGGATGGTCAGGTGAAATCCCGGTGTCTAAAACACCAATGATCACGCCTTTACCATAGTTGGAATCCCTCCACAAGCCAACGTTCTGTTGCAATCCAAGAAAACTCGGAGTATGTGTAGTGTGCAAAGACAATATCCTCTGAGGCCACGCAGATATAAATCCTGGTTTCTTCTCCATTTCCTTCACCTGCTCAGGTGATAATCTTGCTGCAAAGCCTTTCATCACATTCCGATATGAATATATCAACCATGACTTTTCATCTGAGCCAGCGGTTGCTATGGTCTTTGGCAAGAAAGAATTGTACCAGCTCTCCAAATCCACTCTTGACGATTGAGTAGAAATTTGGCTTTCTGGAGATTCAACTTGAACTATGTACGTCTCCAAATCGCTCTGCATACTATGCCATGACAAACAAGCAAGTATAGCAAAAATAACAAAAAAAAATTTCATTGTTGCAAATGTGTTGGGAGAAAGGAACTATGAACTAGTGATGTACACATAGGAAAGTGGAGTTTGGTATTTTTTGCTTTGTGCACTACTATTATATATAGTGTAGTTTGGTCCTGCAGTGGATGATTGTTGAATTGTTTAGTCAAAAGCACTCCTTTTGATATTTTTTCTTAGTAATGGTTGTCACAATCTTCTTTTCAATAAAAAAAAAAAATTCCACTTGCAAAGCTGCATGTATAACTGTCAAAGAATGACAAAAGTTCCATCGGTGGTTAATGAGATGGATGAACTCTTTATAAAGCTTGGACAATCATTTTCCATTCAGAACTTTTTTTATACAAAAAAAGAGGTTACTTTGCTTAGACAAACTTTTTCTAGAAGTAATTAACACCTTTTTCTTGTTAAAACTATCCTTCATCGATTCCGACTTCCATGATTTAACACTAATAGTCCTCCGTATTTGCAAAATTGGTGCACTCTTGGTCCCCAAACAATAGTTTCATGTGAGAGAAGGTGAGATTTGTAAATTAGCAACCTAGCATCTATTCTTAACCAATTTCATAGTTGGTATTGTGCTCGTCCGAGTGTGACGAGGCACTTTGCATTCATATGAACAATGAGTACTCTTCTATTTGTGTTGTGACTATTGCACTATTTTGTTGTTCTTGTTCTTTTTTGTAGGCTTTGCACCGTTTTATTTGTTAGTTGCAATGTTTTCTACTTCGTTGTACTTGGATTTGCTTCTCTTGAACTGAGGGTCTTTCAACCAACAACCTATCTGCCTCCATGAGCTAGTGGTAAGGTTTGTATACATTTTATATGAAACTTCGACACATGTTCTTGCATTCATTCTCATTTTCTCTTTGTAGAGCTCGCAAATGTCATGTAGCTAATATACACTTTGTGAACGTTTGACGTGTAAATTGTTGAAGGACATATATATGTGAAAGAGATTTGACTACAAGCTCATGATTGAACATTTTGATATTGTGAAAATGTAACATGAAAATATGGTGTGAGTACTTTTGTCACTTATTATTCAACAGTTTCTATTGAAACCACTAACATAGTTTTGTCATACACTGTTCCAATTACTAAAAACCAATTGTAGGTCGTAGCACAACTGCGATTGGGCTTCTTACAAAGTACTTCTTACTACTCCATTTCAAGAATCCTTGAGCAATACCACTGTTTGTGCTATCATCTCTTCTCGTAAATGTCACCTGGTATTTCAACTTCTGGTCCAACTGGGAGAATTTCAGAGTAAAGGGATTAACAATCACAGTGACTCCGGGTGGGGAATCTATTTCCACGCTGTAAGATGAATTAGCTTCCCCGACGTTAGTCACTGTTCTAGTATATGTCTGACAAATGTCTCCGAGTGTGATGGAGAATGATGGATAATTTAGTTGAGCTTCAGGAATGTGTTTCACTTTGTTACAATCCACTTTGTGTTTAACGATGCTTCCCACCTGTTGATTTGTGTAATTCAAACCGCACAGGTAAGGCAGGTAGTCCTCAATTGGGATGTCGTAGGATAGTCCTGGATCATTAGCTCTCAATGGATTGACATGTCCTGCACCAATGGCAAAGATGTCAGCCAGAAGGAGACTTTCATCTAAGATGGGAACATTGGCGAGGTTCAGTGTGTTAGCGGTTGTCATGATTGCTGATTTGATAGCTGAAGGGGACCAATTGCGGTGTGGGCTTTTCAGCAATGCTGCAACTCCACTGAGGTGAGGACAAGACATGGAGGTGCCCTGTATAATATTGAAGGCAGATTTTGTGTGTTTTTCGTAGTCAACGGACCAAGCAGTAAGAATGTTATTACCGGGACCAATTATATCAGGCTTCAAGATACCAGGAGTAGCTAGGCTAGGTCCGCGAGAAGAATATGCAGCAACCACCGGAGCTTCTTTATCTCCGATTATTGTTCCATGGAACATAATTCTTGCAGTTGGTTCTGATGTTGAGTTGATGTATTGATGAATCTCCGTTCCATCATTGAATGTAACAAACAGAGCTGGAAGGACGTGAGGATCGGCTAACTTGGTGAAATCATACTCAGGGGTACAAACAAGAATCACGCCAACTCCTCCGGCATCCTTTACAACTTGTCCTTTTCCAATCGTTGAAACATAACCACCGTCCATCCACACAACAATTTTGCCTATAATTTTGGGGTCACTCAGAGTACCTAGTTCACAAAAACGGCTACCTATGTGGGTTGCATTCAGTGAAGGGTCAACTAAAGGGTAAAACGAGGAATCCGGAACCTTAGGACTAAATGCTGATTCACCCTCAAATAGTTTTTGGTTTCCGAGCATAACAGTGGCCTTAAGTTCCCTGTCATTAGTGCTTGCACCTACTGTCAGAATCCACGGAGCTTCGTTCGATAAAGTGCTATGGGATGGACCACCATTACCCGCAGAGCAACTTACAAGAATACCTCTTTTTGCTGCACTGTAAGCCCCGAGTGCAATCACATCATAATAGAATGGCCTGCTACCTCCACCCAGGGAAAGGGACATGATATCTACTCCATCATCAATAGCTTCATCCATGCCAGCTAAAATTTCAGCAATCGGGGCAACCAAATAATGGACTGACCCTATACATGGCCAAGTGAGCAAGAGTGGCAATCCCAACCGCAGTGCCTTTAGCGTTCCCATACACATTGGCACCTTTCACAAAACTTCCTGCAGCTGTGCTCGAGGTGTGTGTGCCATGTTCAGCCTCATCTTTTGGTGACTCACTTTTTAGTGGGTAAGTCTTTGCACCAATGAGCTTGTTGTTACACTTTCCCTTCAATTTAGCAGGTGGAGGAGGCATTCCTTCGTCACTAAATGAAGGATGGTCAGGGGTAACCCCTGTGTCCAAGACTCCAATGATCACACATTCTCCATAGTTGTCATCCCTCCACAAGCCAACGTTCTGTTGCAATTTAAGAAAACTCGACTATGAGTAGTGTGCAAAGACAATATCCTCTGAGGCCACACAAATATAAAACCTGGTTTCTTCTCCATTTCCTTCACTTGCTTCGCTGACAATCTTGCAGCGAAGCCTATTATAACATTATGATACGAATATATCAACTGCGGCTTTTCATCTGAGCCAGCGATTTCTATGGTCTTTAGCATGAAAGAATTGTACCAGCTCTCCAAATCCATTCTTGATGGCTGAGTGGAAATATGGCTTTCTGGTGATTCTACTTGAACTATATAAGTCTCCAAATCGCTCTGCATACTAGGACATGAATAGAAAAAATAACAAAAAATATTTTCATTGTTGCGAATGTGTTGAACTAATGATGTACACTTAGGAAAGTGGAGTTTTGCTGTAGAATGTGCATAGGAGTTCAATGGCTATAAATATTTTTTAGTTGTTGTAACTAATGTGTAGGATTTAGTATTCTTTCTTTATTTTGGTTGTTATTTGAGGTTATTTTTCAAAAATATTTGCACCTATATAGTTATAATTTTTAGTTTAGACTTTATACCGAATATAACTGATATGAGTTGGGGTGAGATAGTTGAGATTTTTCTACCCTTAATTAGAATTTAGGAGCACGAGTCGTAGAATGAGGAAAAAATCATGTCAGGAGCGCCACTCCTTCAAATGTGCAAATTCAAATTTAGTTGGACTCCAATGTGGATATCAAGCACCGAATGAGGAAACAACATATCCACTATAAAAATATATCAGTACTTCTTGGAGTTTATTCAACCATCACGAGTTATAATTCTAATTTGATTTTCTCTACACAAATCTTACAAAATGAGTACTCTAACCACTAGTTGAGTCCCAAACATATTAACTAATCGAGTTTGTCAACTTACAAAAGAGGCTTGCACTGTAGCACTGGAAACATGAAATAGTATCAGCGGTACACTGATTGTAATCACCCTTCTTTGATAGTCACATCTCTAAGACTTGCCTATAACAACTGACCTGAAAATTCATTGTGGACGACATAATAGCTTTAGTGGAAAGATTAAAAAAAAAAAACTCAGGAACAGATGTAAAAATAGCAGCAGCACCTTAGAAACACTTCCTACGGACAATTGATGTACCAGACTTGTCGTACTCGCTCTTCTAAATCCACATCTGATTAAGCACAAAACATGTTTAAGTTAGCAACAACACATGAGTTCAAAATGTAGCTTAAAATTACAAAAGTGTACGCAAGAGAAGATATTTGAAGACAGTGATTTTCTTACTCGTTGGATTAACACCCTGCAAATGTATATCTGTAGCCCTTACCTATCAAAATGTAGTTGTCTGGTCACTATACGAAAGAAAAAAGATGTTTAGCTTTTTTGTCTACCTCTTTTACCTATCAAAATTTCTAGTGACATAGGATGGTTGATGATTACAAGAACTAAAAACTTTCGATTAAACATGGTGGCAATTGAGACGTGAATTAAAACACGGTAAGAGCATAAACCAATAAGCAATGAGAAATATAGAATTATATAACATGTGACAATGGAAGTTGCACTTATTTCCTAAAAACTTGTGATCGTTATCCTTTAAAAAATTTAGATTCTCTATGGAGGTTAAATATAATGCTATGTGTTTGATGATGAGCTAGCACGGCATGATTACAAATGAAAAGAAGTAACAAAAAAGCAAAGTGAAATAAAAAGCTTATGAGGGAAAAGAATAACTTACATCAGTTGGGGAGCCATTCGCTTTAATCATTACATGCATTCCCAATCGATCTGTATGGTGGAGATATGAGCAATATTTGTCCAGTATTCCCCCTTGTTAAGTTCTAGTAGTGGTGTGAGCAATGGACATTTGGAAATAGATAACTTAGAGAGGGAGGAGGGCAGTGCTGATTCTGAAAGTGATTGGAGCTTAGGGCAATCATCTATGTCCAGGTGAGAGAGGGAGGAGGGCAGTGCTGATTCTGAAAGTGATTGGAGATTAGGACAATCATCTATGTCCAGGTGAGAGAGGGAGGAGGGCAGTGCTGATTCAGATAGTGATTGGAGATTAGGACAATGGGAGATGCTCAGGTGAGAGAGGGAGGAGGGCAGTGCTGATTCAGGTAGTGATTGGAGATTAGGACAATGGGAGATGGTCAGGTGAGAGAGGGAGGAGGGCAGTGCTGATTCAGCAAGTGATTGGAAATTCTTGATTTGTAGAGTCTGAAGCAAAGTGAGGTGAGAAAAGGAGGAAAGCTGGCCTTGTGACTGAATCAGAGATAAATTACCATCAATATCTAGATATTGAAGAGAGGTGAGACTTTTGAGATGTTGGCTGCTTAATGTTATCAGATTGGATATGGTAAGTCTCTGAATAGAGGAAGGCAACTCCCAATGTTCAATATCTTCGTCACTCCCATCATGATGGATCACTAACTCTGTGAGTCTCTGTAAATGCCACTCCTTTCGGCCATTCACCAGTTTCTTGCAATCAGTGATACAGAGTCTTTGTAAATTGAAGGGCAATTCTCCTTCTATTTCTGGACAACTAGAAAGATACAGTTCCTTGAGAGATGGAAGGAGTTCCTGCATACGTTCTGGCAGACACTTGAGCTTCTTACACTCCAAAATATCCAATAACGTCATCCGGGCCGCTCCTCCACATGCCACCGATAGTTTTTCAACATTCTCACATTTCCAAATAGTGAGAGATTCAGTGGCAGTAGGAATCAAAAACCTAGTAAAGTTGTGGCAACTCTTAATACTCAATTTACGTGCTGCTGGGAGAAATATATCATCTACACAACCACAATTAATCACACTCAAATACTCCACAAACATCTCACCAACTGGCTCCTCCAATTTCAATTTTGGGCAACCAGATATCACTATTCTCTTCAAGGTAGTTGGCAGTATGCTAAAAGGAAAGGAGGTAATAGAGTTACAATCACGTATATATAATGCTTCAATCTGCTTCATTGCTTCAAGTTGGGATCTAAACAGTTGAGCATCATCAAAAACAACTGGACAACCAACAACTTCTAACCTTTTTAAACTTGAAAATTGGATGGGTATCTCCAAACTGAGCTCAGGGCAATTTTGAATGGAAAGGTTCTCAAGTGTAGGGAACTCTCCAATTCCTAGTGCGTGCCATTGCTTCCACTCCGGCATATCTTCAAATTTAAGCTCCTCAAGACAGTTAAAAGGCTTTTTGGAGGACAATCTGCCATAGAATTCTTCCATCACCTCTGTTATTCCATGCATCCCTTTAACGGAAAGGAATTTCAAACAAGGGAGTTGTCCTAGTGCTGGCAACGAATAACAGTTGTTGCAGTTTCTAAGAGACAATTTCACTAGCTTAACAAACAAAGGATCAGCTACCCAATTCGGGAAGTTTGTCCCTCTGTATCCACTGATTTCGACTTCTTTAATGTTTTTATGTGGGCGTAGCTCATCAAGTATGTCTCTTTCTGTTTGTGAATTGTCAGCACTAATGCTTTCACTCCACTTCAATGATAACTTGTCAACATGATTCTTCTCCCTCATCTTTGCCTTCACAGCTTCCCTTCTATCAACCACATTTTCCAACTTTCCAACTGATAGAGATCCATATAAGTTTTGTGCTTCACCCAAATATTCTATTCTCCAACCACCTACAAGAAACTTGGCTCCCACCAACACTTGGAGGCTTTTCAACCTGCTCAGATGTAGTGGCATCTTCAAGCGTCGAGTGTTGCTTATGTCAAGATGACGCAAGTTAATCAACTTTTCCATCTGCAGCGGTAGCTCCTCAAGATTATAACAAGATGACAGGAGAAGTGTCTCCAAGTTATACAATCCACAAATGGAATCTGGCAACCTTTTAATCGTTGTCTCAGAAAGGTCCAAAAATCTGAGGAGCTTTAATTTGATAAACAAGTCATTTGGCAACTCAACAATCGTGTAATAATGAGACAATGATAGCACCCTCAAGGATCTTAGTGTAGGCAGTATGTTATGCAACACCCTCTTGCTTAGAGGGTGATCACAATAATCGACACTCATACATATCGGAAGCAATGTCCTCAGCTGCTCCAATTTGTAGAGGGGTGTCAATTTCTCAAACTCACCATCTCTTCCTATAGAATAAGATAAGTGCCGACATTGTTCCAACATATGCGGTCCTTTGTTCTCTTCCAACCTTATACAAAGATTTGAAGATACAATTTGTGCCAAATCATTGACAAGGTCATGCATTAAGAATTTCTCTATGTCCCCTTTAGAAGGATTCGGGACACTTTCTAATAATGATCTTGATCTCAACTCGAGAAAGTATTGGTTGCCTAAATCTTGAATTATTTCATCTTCCACAGGTACAAGACCATTGGCAATCCATAGATGAATAACTTGTTCTTTCCTAAATGGATAATCTTTAGGAAATATTGCACAAAAAGAAAAGCATCGCTTTAAATGTGCGGGAAGATCATTGTAGCTCAACATTAACGCTGGTAATATGTCATTGTCTCGCAGCTCCCATATTTCACTTCTCAGAATACATTTCCACTCTTCAACCTCTGATTTGGAGCGTAACATGCCAGCGAGCGTCTTCAGAGCTAAGGGCAGTCCTTTGCACTTAGCTGCAATTTGTTTTCCAACCTCTTCAAGTTCCGGATGTTCCAGAGGATCCATGTTTTCAAATGCATTTCTTTTGAATAGGGACCAAGAGGCTTCAGTAGACAAATTGTCCATGCTAATTTGCTCATTTCCCATCATCAAGGCAACACTCTCTTTACGTGTCGTCACAATGATCTTACTTCCTTTATCTCCTTGTACAAAAATATTTCTCAAGTCATCCCACTCGTTGTAGTTGTCATTCCACACGTCATCCAGAACAATAAGAAATTTCTTTCCCTTTAAGCTTTCCTTCAATTTGACTTGTAGCTGGTTAAGATTGTCATCAACCTTTAAGTCGGTTGAGCCAATTTCTTGAAGTAACCCTTTCGTTATTCTGAAAGGGTCATATGCCTCAGAAACACAAAACCAAGCTGTCAAACTAAAATGTTTCTGCACTTTCTCATCATTGTAAACGGCTTTAGCAAGTGTTGTCTTACCCAGGCCGCCCATTCCAACAATAGGAACTACAGACAGATTTTTTCCCTTTGTATCCATCGACAACAAACGGCCAATCAAATTCCCTATTTCGTTCTGCCTTCCAAAGATACCAGAATCATCAACCAAAGAAGTTGAAGGTGTTCTAGTTTCTTGTTTGGTCGAAATAAAATGCTCCTTTAAGCCAAGGCGACCAATTTGCTTTTCCAACACCTCCAACGTTTCAATGGTTTCTTCCAACTTATCCTTTATGTTACGAAAGAAATCATCACTCAAGCACAGGTTGAGGTCACTTACTTGTTTGTTGCTTGTTTCTGCAAGATTTTGATGCTGGCCTTCCACCTTAAGCCTCAAAGCTTCATAATTGACTTCTTCTATTAAATTTTCAGCAGAGTCAACAGTATCTCGAAGCTCATTTAGCCAGTCGCTCACAGATGGATTTGATGCTTGCTTATTCTCTGCATCACTCAGCACAATCTGAAGACCACGCAAAGTCATTTTCAGCTTCTTTAAGAGCTTAACATGATCCTTATGCTTACGAAACATGTTGAGCAGATCACCGTGAGGAGCAAGCCTATCAAACAGAACATTCAAAGCTGAGGAGAGAAATGCACCACCAACTGCTAACCCAATCTCCATTTCTCAAATCTGAAAGGAAACACAAAATGATTTTGAGAAGAAGAATTTTTCTAGATCTATCAAAGAGAGTACTTTACTTCACCTGTTGAATGTTGAGAGTAATTTGCAAACAAGAATGATCAGTGATTGCTTGAAAATTAGTACAACTATTTTTCAGGAAGCAAAACAGTCCTCTTTTCTCTTTTCAAAAAGTATAGACTTGAATAAACAAAGACTGATTGAATAATTGAGGCAATTATTCAATTACTTTTGCTTTATGCACATGTACAGCTCATTGTAGTGCTTAATTGGGCCTACCATATCATCAATACGTTTTACAACTGTGAAGAATTGGAGTCTGTTCCATTTTCCTTTAAGGGTGTGTTTGGTAGGAAGGAAAATGTTTTCCATGGACTTATTTTCTCATGTTTGGTTGGTGAGTAGAAAATATTTTTCGGAAATGATTTTTAGTGTTTAATTTATGAATGAAAAATATTTTTGTTGAATATCTTTTATTTTTACTAGAGTAGAAAATAATTTATGAAATTGAAAAAAAAAATTAAAACAATTTTTTTGGGGTGGGGAGGAAGGGGAGGGGATAGGAGTGAAAAAAAATAAAATTAAAGTTGATAATATTTTTAAAAAGCAAAATTAATTTTTTGAGGGGTTGGGGTGGGGGTGGGGGCTGATGGGGTGGGTAGGGGGGCTGGCCAGGGGAAGGTAAGAGTTTAAAAATAAAATTTGAAGTTGAAAAAATTATTAAAAAGCAAAATTAATTTTTTGTGTAGGGGGTGGGGTTGGGGGAGGGGGCTGGGGGAGGGTGGTCAGGGATCGGGTTTTAAAAATAAAATTTTGAAACTTGAAAATATTTTTAATTTTTAAAAAATTGATGTTTTTCCAAAAAAAAAATGTAATTTGAAAATGAAGGAGAGATTTGGAAAATGTTTTCCTTAATTTTTTAAGGGAAGTCATTTTCCTTAATTTTTAGGAAAATGAATTGATTTGGAAAACATTTTTCAAAACTTTTGTCCCAACCAAACATGAGAAAATTGGAAAACATTTTCCAGAAAATGTTATCCTTCGTACCAAACACACTCTAAGGTATTACTTTTTCTACCACACAAGGTAGTGGTAGGGTCTATTTACACATCTCACTTTTGGGCCATTTATCAGAATGATTTATTTTCATTTCTTCTTACTTTACTATCACACACAATTTTTCTTTTATTTTATCCTTGAAAACACGTCAACAAGTTGGGAATTTGATAACACCAAAGAGCTATGGCAATTTTCAAATTATAAAAGTTTTCCCTTGTAGTTGTTTTGTTATATACAAGATTAGAGTTTTCGAGCTTGAACGATTAAAAATTGTAATAAAGCCTTTTTGATAGTGCGAACTAAAACGCATCATAATAAATTATTACCAAGCAAACTCAGATGTATTCTTATTTACAATAAATCAGTAGATACATACCACCAAATTGACATATTTTTATTGGAAATAAACTTTCCCAACTGAGATAAGATGCTTTATTAGATGTTAAATTATATAGAAATGACATGTTGTAATTTTTTATACATAACATTCTGTATTTTATGAAAGCACAAGGGTGCAACTCTAAACTCTCTCTATATATATATCTACTAGTTTTTGAGCACGTGCTGAGCACGTGTGTTTCATGTGAATTTTTATAGATATCTTAGAATGACTAAAATTTCATGAAAATAATATGTAAATTGTAATGAATAATAAATGTAACAATCATATAATATATTATTAAAAGTGGGAAGCCTCAAGTTGAAAGTTGAATTACCATTTTATCCTTATACGAAATTAAAATATTATAAAATATCTAATTAATTAAATATTAAATATGCTTAAATTGATAATTAACTTGATTCTTAAAATAAAGTAGGAGAATGAATAGTTGTAACAATAATTAATTATAAAGTTATTACGAAAAGGTATTAGAGAAACTTTTTATTTCTCTATCTGATCAGTTTTAGGTAAAGTCATAATGTGTATTAATACCACACCTCCACTATCTCATCATTAATATTCACACCTTCATAATCTTCCCACACTCAAGAAGTTGATGGCATAATTATGAGACCTTTTGATTTACTCAATGATATCCTATAAATTGTGGTATTTGACACAACAATCTATACACTTTGAAGATATTTAGGTACAGTTTGGAAGAAATTAAAAAAAAATGTCTATATTTGTATTGTATTTATCCTTTAGTATATAGTTAAATCACTTTTAGCTTCCGTTCATAACAATGATTACTAATTCTTCTTATCTTCATTTGCTGTTTACCGAAAGGAAATATGTACAAATTGTTAGATCCTCTAATGGAGTTTACAACGAGAGAAGGGATGTTCAAGTCTTCTCGGACGTTCAAATCAATTTTAATTTCCATATTATATTCATGCTTTAGATAAGTTTTTTTTTTTATGTATAATTACTCTTATTTTAAAAAATTCATTGTTATCATATTAAATATTATATTTTTTCCTGTTGTTTTTAACATGTCATGAGATCAAAAGAGATTATTAAGAAATTGCAATCGAAGTTTTTAATTGAAGATGTTTTGATCTAATATATATATATATAGGCAACAGTTAACACAATATACCGCTAGGAGTGTAAATCACATCTAACTAACCGTTTGATGCAATGTTAATTAATTTGTTTAGCTTTGGTTACATGTTATATTGTTTTTGGTTTAACAATTTTCATTTTAAAGAAAATTATAGCTTGTAGATTGTATAATGTGTTTTAGTTTCTATTTGAGAAATCAATTATTAAATAGGCAATGAGAAATCGTCTTTCGTGATTTAAATAGTAAGCTCGTATACATGATTAAGAAAGGATTTTTTCAAGTGCAATTTGAAATTTTCTATTATTCTTAAATCTCATTATAAAGAAATTTTTAATTATTTTATTTGATTAAATATAGTTCTTACAAAATCTAACACGATAATCATGTTTCAATTTTAACATCTATTAGTAGTTCAATACAAACTTTATAAAATAGAAATATAATTAAAAATTAAATTAGTCTAGCAATTTCTTAAAAATCATCCTTTAACTATGATTCTCCAAATTAACAAATCTGCAACCTGAGATGAGAGTTTTAAATAACTTTTACCGCTTTCAAGTGTTGGATCATTATGACATCATAAATATTGAATGGGTGTCATCCATTAACGATTTAATTTTGTGAAGAGAAGAAGGGGGTTACAATTTAAAATGAGGAATTATCTTATATTTGAGTATACGAGAAATCACATTTCAGATATCTAACCACTTATAAATTTGCTATAGATAAGAAGAGTTTATTCTTATATGCACATGTATATATATCATTCTTTAATATCAAATTTCTAGCAATCCATCATCATATTGAGGGCCTTCAAAAGCAATAATCATTTTATTACATACTAATATTATAATTTTGTGAAAGACAAATTAAATATAATCATAATCGTAATAAATATTATATTAAATATAAAATATATATTATAATATTTGTTGCATCTATACCACATATTTATTCTTTAAAATACAAACAGTAAGTAGACTCTCTAAATATTGTGCAAGCCTAGCTTAACTTGCTAAATTTTTTTAGGTTTATATATATATATATTCAAATAAACCAACATGGACTAACATGAGACACACGTGCAACGCACGTGTACATGACTAGTATTATTATAAGTGGGAAGCTTCAAAGTAGAAAAGTTGAATTACAATTTTACCCTTATGCTAAATTCAAATATTATTAAATAAATAATTAATTAAATAGTAAATAGTAGAATTTCTATAATATTTTTATTTAATTGATATACATGTGAGTAAATTAAATAGAACAAAAATTAAAAATAAGAGTTATCCCTTTGAATAGATACATGTATGTGTTTCATCTTCCAAATTAATTTATATTTTTAATTAATATTTGTCTTTAATTTGTAATAATACTTGACCTTTCAACTTTGTAAGTGGATCTTCATATTCCAAAACTATATTTTTTCCCTATAAATACAAATTTTTCTATGAAAATTTTTTAATAGTATTTTCATAGAAAGATTTATACATGATACAATTTTTGTGTGTGGAAGACTAGATAAGCTTTAATCAAGTGAAGAAAATTTCAAGGCGAAGATGATTTCTGTCAAGACTACAAGGCGTAATGTGATTATAGTATGAATAACACTTCAATTACTAAATATCAGAGTTTGATGTATTTGTTTTTGTAATTTGCGGAGATTAGAACTATGATAAGACCCCTCCATTTATTTAGTTGAATGTCGCTTTCGTTAACTTGTCTTTCAAAACTTTTAACTTTTTTTATGGTCAAAGGTTGAATGTTTATTACTATAGCTTTTTTTTTCAATTTGCATTATCAATAAAAAATAGGGAAAGGAATGTCTTAAAAATAGGGAAATGAATGTCTTCAATTTACATTATCAATTTGCATTTTCGTTGGTAGCCTTATGCTAAACTTGCTCCCATATGTGATAAAAAAAATTTCGTATTTGTAATTTTATTTTAAGAATGTATTTGATTGAATGGTGTATTTTCGTATGAACTTTTTAATACTTAGTCATAATGATTTTCCATTACAGATTTAGTATATTTGAATTCTTTTATATATTTTATTCTTAGATTACAGTTTTGTTTACATAGTACATTTAAATTTTATAAATTGTTTAATAAATTAAATATTAATATTAAATATTAAATAGTAAATCATCATATTAGTATACATAACTTACCATCAACTTGTAAATGTACGTAACTCTCACTAATTATATTCATTACTCTCATTTCTCATCGATAATCTCAAATGGATTAATATTTATTTATGACAACTCTTTGTATTTCTCAATGCTATCCAATAATAAATAGTGACACTTCACACAATAATATATAAACTTAAACCAATTGAAAAAAATGAGAAAATCTCTATGCTCTCTTTTTTCCGTCTCTTTTTATTTATTTAGTTTAACATTTATGTTTCTTGCTTGTTATTATTGTACAACGTACTTTCTATTGTTGTGTTATTATTATTGATAATTTACTATGGCCTGTTGCTTTGTATACATTAACCTATCGTGTTGTATTTTAATATCTTCATTGGAATATTGAATTTGCGTGATAGTCTGGTAAAACATTCAACTAATTGTATTGATAAAAAAAACTTTCTTTTAATCATATTTGATACACTATATTAATTGGTAAAAAAAAAAGAATACTACTTCAATTATATGATTTGTTAAGATTGCCAAATATCTAACACTATATTTCCATACAAAATGAAAGAAGTTAATTAAACAAAGCAATATATCAATAAGAAAAAAAATAACCAATGAATAAAAGATTACATAAGAACTATAAGATGTGAAAATTTAAAGTGTAATGAATTAATATTTTCTATTCAATTTATGAAGAGAGAAATTGTGTATATGAAAGGTTGTGAATGAATGTATTTAATTGTAAAAGCTAAAAAGTTTAGCAATTAAAGTCATTAAGAAGTGAAAAATAATAATTTGTGACATCTAACCATGTATTCTCTTCAATTAAATATTGATATTGTATGAATCTCTCCATATGCTCTAACCTCTCTCTTTATATGCTATAATGTTTAAGTTTTTTTTAAATCTAAAGCGATAATTGTTTTAAGTGCTCAAAATTCAGCAATTAAGAAGAAAAACTGTTAATGCAACTCAATGATAATGGCAAAAGGAATACTCATAAATGCACTTCAAATTATTATGGTAACATTTTAGTGGTATGTAAAAAGTTTTCTGTTATGGAACTTAAATTACAATTTAATAATAATAATTGTTATTATAATAATCAATAATAATAATAATATAGTGGTATTATTGTAGTAACTCAACTACAATACTATATAGAGTTATTTTGGTATTTCAACTTTCAACTTTTTTGTTCCCACTTATAATAATATATGATATGATATATGATGATTTGATTTGACATACCTATTCGAGAACCTTTTACTTGTTAAAGCAGTTAAACGATTTTGATTTTATTGATCACATCATCCTGTTGTCTTAATCGATAATCACCCTTTTTGGAATGTTAGTTAGCAGACAGTTTGACACTAATTGCACGCTTTCCTAGAAATCATTAATAGCTTAAACTTGTTAATTAAGAACAAATTTGTATCTGCAAAGCAACAAGTTTAATTGAATATTGGGCTGTTGACACTGACATTTTGATGAATAATGACTGTTTCCATTGAGATTTTTTTGAAAAATATACTGGTTATCTGAAATTAAGTAATTTGAACATAATTAACAAGAAAGGAACATTTGTAATCAATTTTCATGAAATCATCTCTCGACCCTTAAACCTTATTTCGTAAAGAAAATACGAAGAATAAAATATGAGTCTTGTACGAGTGTAGTTTGAAGTAGACAATGTCTTTAAGGCTTTAAGTAGTTGGAGGACTAAAGTGATAGTTCACGCCAAGTTTAGGTATGTTCTCAATACTTAATTCAGGGGTTAAATTATGTATTCAGCCTTTATAGAACTTACAAGAACAAAGTTGGAACTATAACTATTTGAACTAATTTATGTAATGTTTGCTAGAAATAGCCCTTTGCAGAAATGCACGACAAAGCTGCGTACGATAAATCTTTGAGGTCCGTCTCTTTTCCAGAATCGCACATAGAGGGAGCTTAGTGCACCAAGTTGTCCTTTTGTGGCGTACTAATTCATGTAGTAAACATTTTGAAATTGTGAAAATGAGTACTTTTGTCTCATATTATACAACTAGTTTCCGAGCACGCGCGTTGCGCGTGTAACCCATGAGTATATTATTTCTTAAAAGATAATATTACTAAATAATAAAATATGTCTAATTAAGATTTCTTACTTTGTTTAACTACTAATTGTGACACTCCAATTTTCTGACCTCCTAGTGAATGCATCGAAATAATAATATGAAAAATTAATAAAATAAACTTCGTTTATAATTCAAAAATAAGTTTACAAAGCAAAAAGGAAAAATAACAACTATCTAAATTAAATTTCTCGATAGTTCCGTTTTATTGGTAGAATAATGTTAGAAGAAATAGTGTAAGATTAACTTTGAGTGAAAGGAAAACAAAACCTTTCAACTTTTTTACTTTGCCTTTTGAATCTCCTGATAATTATAATGAATGTGTTTAAAGTATTGTATTAAATTTTTATCTACAAACACTTTAAACTAATTAGTTAACTATAAATATTTAAAACTATGATGTAAAAAGTCTTATTATTTATATTTTGAAAATCAGAATATTTATGAATAACTACTATTTTTATATAAAATTTAATTCTCTCTTCATACATAACTTATCCACCATTAATCTAATATTATATGTTTCACCGTTTTTTTCCATAAAAAGAAAAGAAAAGAGTAAACATCCTATTTTATCACATTCATTCTTAAAGATGAAAATTAATGTATATGTAAAATTATAAGTACGAAGCAAAAAAAAAAGAAAAGAAAAGATACAGATGAGCAAGATAATTAGGCATTTCATTTTATTTTTGTCTCCATAGTGAAACTGAACATTTGAGCATACAAAATACAAATATGAATTTAGAGCAACTTGCTAATAAAACAAGAATTCAACTATATGAAGAGAGACAAAAAAATCTTATTATAATTCTTACTACAATTAAGTATAGAACTAACACATCAAGTTCCGATGCTTCAGTAATTGAATGCTTGTCTATTCTCGTGACTGCAGAAGGGAATCTCACAACTTTCACCTCAAATTGTGACATTATTTCACATGTTTAGAGTTCCTACACACAAGAATTTTAGGAGTGGTAAATAAAAGTTTTTCTTGAAAAAGTTAAATTTATAGAACAAAATTTTGGAAACATGAAAAGTCACATGAATTATTGTTAAAATAAATATAAAAAAGATAGAGATGAAATTTAATTTTAAAGATACATGAATCTACTTTGTTAAAATAAATATAAAAAAGATAGAGATGAAATTTAATTTTAAAGATACATGAATCTACTTTAATTTCTTGTCTATAAGGAATAATTACTCATTTTTATTTTATTTACATTTGTGTTAGAAATTTGAAAGGTCAAGATTAGGGAATGAGAATAAGAAGATTATATATATGAAAATTAAAAAAAGTTTTAATTTATTAGAGGGGCAAAATAGTAATTCAACTTTTAAGTTTTGAGCTTCATGCTTATAATAATATATGACTAGTATATGGACATGCACGTTGCGTGTATACCCCTTTCTAGTGAGCATAAGTATTTTTAAAAATTGCATCAATATATAATAAATATATTCAAAAATCAATGACATCCAATATCTAAAGTGTAATCTTGAAGATTCTTAATTAGTACTAAATTGATTTTAATTTTAGTTTATGAGTTAAAATTTGATATGAATTTGTCAAATTTTAATAATTTTAATATAGATATTATGTTTTGATTAAAAACAATTAAGTTAATTAAATTCATACATTACAAACTTAATACACTCATATCATCAATTAAACCCTTGTCCTACCACGCCACAATCAATATAACATTTCTAAACAAACTTCATTTGATATGACTCATCGCAATTATAATATATTTTTGTTAGAAAAGGAATTCAACATTTCTTTTATATTTTTTGTAATTGTATTGTTAAAATTGTACTTGAAAAATAAAAAAAAATGATAAAAATAATATTACGTCACTTGAAAAATATAAATTCTGAATGAGAAATGGAGGGATAAACTATGGATCAAATAACTAAAATAATCAATTAAAATTAAAGCAAAGAAAATTAATATAATTTCATGAGTAAAATAACCAAAATATGATATTGTAGTCATTCCTTTTTTTCTTAACATGGGTTGTTATCCTCCCTTCTTTCGTTTGGATGAAAACTCCATTAAAAGAATTAAATTCAAACAAAGAAAGTGAAGCTGAATAGCCAATGAATATCACATCACTAACATGCCAAAGCTCATAACACATTTTTTTACTTTTATTGGGTTATGATGGTTGTTATCAAAATTCAATAGCTTTATACACAAATAACTCACATGAATCTTCATATGAAAATTCAACAAATTTGACCTGCTATTGACAATATATAATAATAATAATAGTAAAAAAAAAAAAACACAGACAAAGAATTGTGCTAACAAAAAATATGTCAGAACGAAATGTGAGTTACCCCGTTTGTATTGGCACAACTCAAAGTACAATTCTATGCGATCAACACTGAAACATCTCATCAATTGATTTTTCCTATGACAAAAAAAATCATCTCATAAGCTATCGACACAAAAATACAAATTTTATTTTTCGTCAAAGATTAAAAAATCTTAAACATCAGTCAAACATCATAAACTATATTATAAGAAGTAAGAAACAAAATAAAAAATAACTTAAAATAACATGCACAATGCAACATCCAAAAGAAAAAATATTTCAATGCTCTCTATCAAACTCATGATAAAATAGAATGTAAAAAGCAAGAAGAAATACATATATGAAATGAAAAGACAAGGATCACAGTGGAGAATGTAAAGAGACAACAGTTTCCTTAGAAGATTATTTGAATAATTATTTTTTTTATAATATATGATATGATATATGATTGATTTGATTTGACATACCTGTTCTAGAACCTTTTACTTGTTAAAGCGGTTAAATGATTTTGATTTTATTGATCACATCGTCCTGTTGTCTTAATCGATAAATACCCTTTTTGAAATGTTAGTTAGCTGACAGTTTAACACTAATTGCACGCTTTCCTAGAAATCATTAATATTAATGACCATATGCCAAAGCTTAAACTTGTTAATTAAGAACAAATTTGTATTTGCAAAGCAACAAGTTTAACTGAATATTGGGCTATTGACACTGACATTTTGATGAATAATGACTGTTTCCATTGAGATTTTTTTGAAAATTATACTGGTTATCTGAAATTAAGTAATTTGAACATAATTAACAAGAAAGGAACATTGTAATCAATTTTTATGAAATCATCTCTCGACCCTTAAATCTTATTTCGTAAAGAAAATACGAAGAATAAAATATGAGTCTTGTACGAGTGTAGTTTGAAGTAGACAATATTTTTAAGGCTGTCAATACTTGGAGGACTAAAGTAATAATTGACGTTAAGTTTAGGGATGTTTTTCAATACTTAATTCAGGAGTTAAACTATGTATTCAGCCTTTATAAAACTAACAAGAACAAATTTGGAACTAAAACTATTTGAACTAATTTATGTAATGTTTGCTGGAAATAGCCCCTTGCAGAAATGCACGATAAAGCTGCGTACAATAGATCTTTGAGGTCCGTCTCTTTTCCAGAATCGCACATAGAGGGAGCTTAGTGCACCAAGTTGTCCTTTTGTGGCGTACTAATTCATGTAGTAACATTTTAAAATTGTGAAAATGAGTCATATTATACAATACTTTCTATTGAAGACACTAACAGAGTCTTGATATACATTGTTCCAATTGTTGGCTGTAGGATAACTGCAATTGAGCAATACCACTGTTTGTGCTATTATCTCTTCTCGTAAACGTCAGTTGGTATTTCAACTTCTAGTTCAACTGGGAGAATTTTAGAGTAGAGGGCTTAACAATCACAGTGACTCCGGGTGGGGAATCTATTTCCACTCTGTAAGATGAATTAACTTCCCCGACGTTAGTCACTGTTCTAGTATATGTCTGACAAATGTCTCCGAGTGTGATGGAGAATGATGGATAATTTAGTTGAGCTTCAGGAATGTGTTTCCCTTTGTTACAGTCCACTTTGTGTTTAACGATGCTTCTCACCTGTTGATTTGTGTAATTCAAACCGCACAGGTATGGATGTTCAGGGGAAATCCCGGTTTCCAAAGACTCCAACGATCACACCTTTTCCATAGTTGGCATCCCTCCACAAGCCAACGTTCTCCAAGAAAACTCGGAGTATGGATAGTGTGCAAGGACAATATCCTCTGAAGCAACGCAGATACAAAGCCTGGTTTCTACTCGACTTCATTCACTTGCTTTGATGACAATCTAGCAGCAAAGCCTATAATACGAATATATCAACCGTGGCTTTTCCTCTGAGTCAGCAATTTCTATGGTCTTTGGCATCATGGAAAGCTTGTACCAGCTCTCCAAATCCATTCTTGACGATTGAGTGGAAATTCAGATTTCTTGAGATTCGACTTGAACTATGTACGTCTCCAAATCGTTAGTCTAATTGAACCTTTCCCTAAAAATGATTAGTGTTAATGACCACATCTCAGAGCTTAATTCTCATTAACTTCTTCTTGATTAAGATCAAATGTCTACTTGCCAAGCTGTAAGCTTAATTCTCATTAACAAGTTTAACTGAATATTGGACTGTTTCCCTTGAGATTTTTTTTTGGTAATTTGCTTTGATTTTTTGATAAACCTTCTCGAGAAGTTAATAATACCTTTAACTTATCCAAACTATCCTTTGCAGATTGGATTCGACTTTGATAATCACCATTCTGTTGTCTTAATCGATCAACACCCTTTGTTCAATGTATACTTATAATGAAACTGCCTTCATTTTCAAGAACCGGACCAAGAAAAAGATCCAAAGGGTTGTGGTAAGTCCTTCTTCATCATTAACAAAGAGCCTCAGGTTCGAGTTCTGACTATATAGTAGCCTTTATTAGAAAGCGCAATACGAATTTGGATTAAGTGGGATCCCAGTACGGGTAGCGGAAGCTGGATGGGAAAAAAAGAGAGAAGAGAACATAAAACTAAAATGATAATGATTTCCCAAATACATGAAAAAAATATAAAAGTTTGATATGTGTTGTCCATATGAAGTTTCAGACGCAACATATTTTTGCATTCACTCTCGTTTTTTATGTGTAGAACGTGAGAGTGTTGCGTAGCTTAAGTGGTGTACATTAGATAAACTTTGTGAAACGTTTGACGTGAAAAGTGATGCTCGTGATAGAGGTATGACTACAAGCTCAGGTGTTAAACTATGTCTTTAACCTTTATAAAATTGCAGGGCTGCATACGATAGATCCTATAGTCCGGTCCTTCCCTAGACTCACACATAGCGGAGACTTTGTGTACCAAGCTGCTCTTTAATGTAACAAATTATTCAATGGTTTTTATTGAAACCACAAACATAGTGTTGTCATACATTGTTCCAAGTACTAAAATGAGAAGAAATATAAAACTAAAAACTGGTTGTAGGTTGTAGCACAACTGCGATTGGGCTTCTTACGGAGTACTTCTTACTACTCCATTTCAAGAATCCTTGAGCAATACCACTGCTTGTGCTATCATCTCTTCTCGTAAATGTCACCTGGTATTTCAACTTCTGGTCCAACTTGGAGAATTTCAGAGTAGAGGGCTTAACAACCACAGTAACTCCGGGTGGGGAATCTATTTCCACAGTGTAAGATGATTTAGCTTCGCCGACGTTGGTTACTGTTCTAGTATATGTCTGAGAAATGTCTCCGAGTGTGATGGAGAATGATGGATAATTTAGTTGAGCTTCAGGAATGTGTTTCACTTTGTTACAATCCACTTTGTGTTTAACAATGCTTCCCACCTGTTGATTTGTGTAATTCAAACCGCACAGGTAAGGCAGGTAGTCCTCAATTGGGATGTCGTAGATTAGTCCTGGATCATTAGCTCTCAATGGATTGACATGTCCTGCACCAATGGCAAAGATGTCAGCCGGAAGGAGCCTTTCATCTAAGATGGGAACATTGGCGAGGTTCAGTGTGTTAGCGGTTGTCATGATTGCTGATTTGATAGCTGAAGGGGACCAATTGCGGTGTGAGCTTTTCAGCAATGCTGCAACTCCGCTGAGGTGAGGACAAGACATGGAGGTGCCCTGTATAATATTGAAGGCAGATTTTGTATGTTTTTCGTAGTCAACGGAGGTATGCCAAGCAGCAAGAATGTTATTACCGGGACCAATTATATCAGGCTTCAGAATACCAGGACTAGCGTAGCTTGGTCCGCGAGAAGAAAATGCAGCAACCACCGGAGCTTCTTTATCTCCAATTATTGTTCCATGGAACATAATTCTTGCAGTTGGTTCTGATGTTGAGTTGATGTATTGAAGAATCTCCATACCATCATTGAATGTAATATACAGAGCTGGAAGGACGTGAGGATCGGCAAACTTACTGAAACCATACTCAGGGATACTAACAAGAATCATGCCAACTCCTCCGGCATCCTTTACAACTTGTCCTTTTCCAATCGTGGATACATAACCACCTGCCATGCACACAACAATTTTGCCTTTAAATTTGGGGTCACTCAGAGTACCTGGTTCGCAAAAACGGCTGCCTATGTGGGTTGCATTCAGTGAAGGGTCAATCAAAGGGTAAAATGAGGAATCCGGAACCTTAGGACTAAATACTGATTCACCCTCAAATAGTTTTTGGTCTCCAAGCATAACAGTGGCCTTAAGTTCCCTGTCAATAGTGCTTGCACCTACTGTCAGAATCCACGGAGCTTCGTTTGATATAGTGCTACGGGATGGACCACCATTACCTGCAGAGCAACTTACAAGAATACCTCTTTTTGCTGCACTGTATGCCCCGAGTGCAATCACATCATAATAGAATGGCCTGCTAGCTCCACCCAGGGAAAGGGACATGATATCTACTCCATCATCAATTGCTTCATCCATGCCAGCTAAAATGGCACTTTCCGAGCAATCATCATCACAGACCTTATACATGGCCAGGTGAGCAAGAGGGGCAATCCCAACCGCAGTGCCTTTAGCGTTCCCATACACATTGGCACCTTTCACAAAATTTCCTGCAGCTGTGCTCGAGGTGTGTGTGCCATGTCCAGCCTCATCTTTTGGTGACTCACTGTTAAGTGGGTAAGTCTTTGCACCAATGAGCTTGTTGTTACACTTCCCAGTGAAATTCGAATCACACTTTCCCTTCCATTTAGCAGGTGGAGGAGGCATTCCTTCGTCACTAAATGAAGGATGGTCAGGGGTAATCCCGGTGTCGAAGAGTCCAATAATCACACCTTCTCCATAGTTGTCATCCCTCCACAAGCCAACGTTCCGTTGCAATTCAAGAAAACTCGGACTATGAGTAGTGTGCAAAGACAATATCCTCTGAGGCCACGCAAATATAAATCCTGGTTTCTTCTCCATTTCCTTCACTTGCTTCGCTGACAATCTAGCAGCAAAGCCTATGATAACATTATGATACGAATATATCAACTGTGGCTTTTCATCTGAGCTAGCGGTTTCTTTGGTCTTTGGCATGAAAGACTTGTACCAGCTCTCCAAATCCATTCTTGACGGTTGAGTGGAAATTTGGCTTTCTGGTGATTCGACTTGAACTATGTAAGTCTCCAAATCGCTCTGGATACTATGACATGAAAAACAAGCAAGTATAGCAAAAATAACAAAAAATATTTTCATTGTTGCAAATATTGAACTAATGATGTATACTTAGGTAAGTGGAGTTTGATGTTTTGCATTGTCAGTACTACTAGTATTTATAGTGTACTTTGGCCTTGCATGCAAATATTTGATTGTTTAATAAAGTATTACTGTGTGTTTAAGGAACTAAAGTTGAATCAGCAATTAAGAAAATAATAAAAAGGAAAAGATGGTGATGTGAATTAGTTAGTCTAATTGAACATTTTCCTAGAAATAATTAGTGTTAATGACCATGTTACAAAGCTTAATTCTCATAAACTACTTCTTAATTAAGCACAAATGTCCACTTGTAAAGCTGTTAGTTTAACTATATCTGGGGTATTGCCAATGGTGATTGTTTTGATTAAGAGCTTCTAATTCTGGTAATTTGATTTGACAAACATGCTCCAGAAGCTTTCAATATCTTTTGCTTGTTAAATCAGTTATCAATTATGATTTTTAGTGACCATTTCTTGTTGTCTTAATCAAAAATCACCCTTTATAGAATGTTAGTTAGTACGCGGTTTGATACTAATTGCACACTTTCCTAATAATGATTAGTATTAATGACCATACGCCAAAGCTTGATTCTCATAATAATCTTCTTAATTAAGAACAAATTTGCATTTGCAAAGCTACTAGTTTAACTAAATATTGGGCTACTGACATTACATTTTGATGAATGATGACTGTTATTAACACCTTTTACTTGTCAAAACAGTCCTTAGGGGATCGGATTCAGCTTTTATGATCACCGTCTTTTTGTCTTAGTTGATCATCACCTTTTATTGAATGCAAATCAGTACACACTTTGATACGCCCTTTTAATAAGACTCTGTATAATAGATCCTTGTGGTCCGTCCCTTCCATACACTCACACAGAGAGGGCTTAGTGCGCTGAGTTGCTCTTTTTTTTGGTACAAATTCATGTAGTACTTAACATTTTGATATTGTGAAACTCGTACAAGTGATGAAAATGTAATGTGAATACTGTTGTCACATATTATTCAACGACTTCTATTGGAATCACTGACATAATACATTGTTTCAATAACTTAAATCAGTAGAAAGAAACACATAACTAGAAACCAATTGTAGACTCTAGCACAACAGCAATTGGGCTTCTTACAGAGTGCTTCTCACTAGTCCAGTTCAAGAATCCTTCAATAACACCGCCATTTGTTCTGTTGACTCTTTTCGTAAACGTCACTTTGTATTTCAACTTCTGGTTCAACTTGGAGAATTTCAGAGTAGAAGGCTTGACAGTCACGGAAATTCCGGGTGGTGAAGCTACTTCCACACTGTAAGATGACTTAGCTTCCCCGACGTTAGTCACTGTTCTTGTATATGTCTGAGAAACTTCTCCGAGTGTGATGGAGAATGAAGGATAATTTAGTTGTGCTTCAGGAATGCTTTTCACTTCCCTACAATCCACTTTGCGTTGCAGGAGGTTGCCCACCTGTCGATTTGTGTAATTTAAACCACACAGGTAAGGCAGGTAGTCCTTAAATGGGGTGTCGTAGATTAGTCCTGGATCATTAGCTCTTGATGGATTGACATGTCCTGCACCAATAGCGAATATGTTAGCCGGAAGGAGCCTTTCATCTAAAATGGGATCATTGGCGAAGTTCACTGTGTAAGCGGTTGTCATGATTGCTGATTTGATAGCTGAAGGGGACCAATTGGGGTGTGAGCTTTTCAGCAATGCTGCTACTCCACTGAGGTGAGGACAAGACATGGAGGTGCCCGATATAATGTTGAAGGTAGACTTTGTGTTTGTTTTGTTTTCAACAGAGGTAGGCCAAGCAGCAAGAATGTTAACCCCGGGACCAATAATATCCGGTTTCAAGATCCCAGGACTAGCTAGGCTTGGTCCGCGAGAAGAAAATGCAGCAACCACTGGAGCATCTTTATCTCCGATTATTGTTCCTTGGAACAAAATTTTTGCTGTTGGTTTTGATGTTTTGTTCATGTAGTCAAGAATTTCCATTCCGTCTTTGTAGCTAATATACAGAGCTGGAAGGACGTGAGCCTCGACAAACATAGTGACACCATAATCAGCGGTACTAACGACAATCATGCCAACACCTCCAGCATCCTTTACAGCTTGTCCTTGTTGGGTCATGGAATAACCGCCCCCTACCATGCATATAACAATTTTTCCTTTAATTTCAGGGTCATTCAGAGTACCAGTTCCGCAATAAGGGCTATCAAAGTCAGTTGCATTAAGTGAAGGATCAAACAAAGGGGAAAATGCTGAATTGTGATCATTTGGATGAAATGCTGATTCACCCTCGAATACCTTTTGGTTTCCGAGTGTAACAGTGGCCTTGAGTTTCCTGTCAAGAGTGCTTGCACCAACTGTCATAATCCACGGAGCATCGTTTGATAAGGTGCTTTCATATGGACCATTATTAGCAGCAGAGCAACTTACAAGTATACCTCTTTGTGCTGCACTGTATGCCCCGAGTGCAACGGGGTCTTCATAGAATGACCTGCTACTTCCACCAAGGGAAATAGATAGGATATCTACTCCATCATCAATAGCTGCATCCATTGCAGCTAGAACGTCACTGTCATCACAACCAAACGGTTGACAGACCTTATACATGGCCAGGTGAGCAAGCGGAGCAATCCCAACAGCAGTACCTTTAGCATTACCATTCACATTAGCACCTTTCACAAAACCACCAGCAGCTGTGCTGGCTGTGTGTGTACCATGTCCAGCCTCATCTATCGGTGAATCACTGCCTAGTGGGAAAGTCCTCGCACCAATGAGCTTGTTGTTACACTTATTAGTGAAATTCGACTCACACTTGCCCTTCCATTTAGCAGGTGGAGGAGGCATTCCTTTGTCGCTGAATGAAGGATGGTCAGGATCAATCCCGGTGTCTATGACTCCAATGATCACACCTTTTCCATAGTTAGCATCCCTCCACAAGCCAACGTTCTGTTGCAATCCAAGAAAACTCGGAGTATGTGTGGTATGCAAAGACAATATCCTCTGAGGCCACGCAGATATAAAGCCCGGTTTCTTCTCCATTTCCTTCACTTGCTTAGCTGACAGTCTAGCAGCAAAGCCTCTGATCACATTGTGATATGAATATATCAACCGCGGCTTTTCATCTGAGCTACTGGTTGCTATGGTCTTTGGCAAGAAAGACTTGTACCAGTTCTCCAAATCCATTCTTGACGATTGAGTGGAAATTTGACTTTCTGGAGATTCGACTTGAACTATATAAGTCTCCAAATCGCTCTGCATACTAGGCCATGAAAAACAACCAAGTATACCAAAAATAACAAAAAATATTTTCATGGCTAGCTACCAATTTGTTGGGAGAATAGAACTTTGAACTAATAAAAGTGGAGTTTGATATTTTTGCATTAGTGTACAACTAGTATATATAGTGTGTTCTGGCCTTGCAAATATTTGATTGTTTAATCAAGAGTTTCCCTCTTGTTAATTACAGGAAAAGAGTATGATATACCTCTCAATTTTGCGATTTAGACCTGATATATACCTCTCATATTTTGTGTTGGTCTATAATAGTTACTCTCAAGACAAAAACTTTTTCACGAGCCATAAGTTTATCTTTTCGCATCATAATATCGTCAAGTTAGATATAAGTTTGATTTCTAAATGAATTTTTTTTTAAAGAATAACAAATTGAAGGTGCAAGACTTGGTAAACTCCCAATGGAAGTTTTTTTTTTTAATTTTTTTTGAATAGTTTAACCATTACCACTACTCTTTGTTAATTAAAGTATTAGTAATTATTGTGTGATAAAAAAGGTGAATCAAAGAACTAAAGTTGAAGCAACAATTTAAAAAGAAGGGGAAAAAGGGGAAAGGATGGTAATGTGAATTAATTAATTAAATTAAACAAGTTCCAAGAAAAGATTAGTCTTAATGACCACATGGTTAAGCTTGATTCTCATAATCATCTTCTTGATTATGAACAATTTTCTACTTGGAAAGCTGTAAGTTTAGCTACATTTGGACTATTGACAATGACAATATGATTGAATAATGAATGTTCTCATTAATGAGAATCTAAAAATATTTGATAATTTGTTACTGTGTCTCTTATTATCTGTTCACTTTTAAATTGTCACACTTATTAAAAAAAATTGATGTAGTGAATTAACCAATTTAGTCATATTAATTATGAACATAATGAATTAAAAATCTAAGATTTTCAAAAAGTTCTATCTTTTCAAAATTAATTAATTGAGTTTATAATGGATAAAAAGACTTTGTACTTTCTTGATTTGTCAAAAAAGAGAAATATTAATTTATAATGGATAAAAAGACTTTGTACTTTCTTGATTTGTCAAAAAAGAGAAATATTAATTTATAATGGATAAAAAGACTTTGTACTTTCTTGATTTGTCAAAAAAGAGAAATATTAAAAACACTCTTAAACTCGAAGCAAATTATTAGTTTCATCTCCAAACTAATGAAAGCCTTAAAAACACCCTTTTATTTGACTAATTGAAGCTAAATACATTCCCGATCTTGCAACATAAGTGAAATACACCTCTAAATTCTCGTTAAGTTTAGAGGTGTTTCCAAACTTCTCTCGATTTATATTAAGAACTATATGCTCCTTCAAGAGTTTGAGACCAATTGTTATGTCATGTTGCATATTGGCAGTGTGTCGGGTATGTATCTAAGTTTAGTCAGTCAAGTAGAGGGTGTTTTTAAGGTTGTCAATAGTTCGAGAATGAAACAAATAATTTGCGTCAAGTTTAGAAGTGTCTTTTTGATACTTCTCTCTTGTCAAATGGACAAATAAAAAAGAAAAATTGGACAAGTAATTTTATAAGTATAAAAAAGCTTCTGACTAGCCAATTTCCGATGGATTTCCCTCCAAAATTTTCGTCGAAAATTCGAATTTAGTTAAGTGAGTTGAAAGTATTTTATTTTGCTGTGAATTAGTAGTGATGAAGAGGTGATCTTATGAGTGGATCTCAAAACAAAAACATGTGAGGTTACAAGAGAGAATGGCGCCGGTATATACTTATTTGCAATGCAATGTGACAAATTGAATCAAAAAAATAATAATTTATGTTTGGGGGTAATTGTTGAACGGGAAAAATTGTTAGGTTGTGAAGCCTGATTAATATTTGATGTACTGTCATATATTAATGTTCACGCGGTTCAATCTTTTTTAGGCTGTACTATTTATTTTCTGTAACCAAAAATACTCTGAATTATTAATATATATATATATACACATAGTCGTGGAAGTTACTCACGGGGTGTTACTACGAAATATTGGTTTCTCTTTTTCTCTCTCTAGATCTCTCATATGTCTCTCTCGAAAGTTCTTGTGTTCTTCATTCATTAAGTGTGTGTGTGCGGATTTGATCCTAACAAAAATGAGTTGGAAAGAAGTGGAACTAAAGCAAACAAGTGAAGACTAAAAGAGACAGATAAGATGTCAGAGAATATCCGGTTTAACAAAAAAACTATGTTATAACTATACACACACTTCAAAGTCAATCGTTAATGAATTTGAAAGATAGAGTGAATCGGACGGAGGGCTTAAATCAATATGGCAATAGCATAGTTATCGTTTTTTAAAAACACATCAATGACTTATTATTAGTTTTAAGTCGTTTATCTAAATAAATTGTTATTTATATATAAAATTAGTTTCAACACTTATATCAGTTTCACACATTGCAAGACTCATTTTTGAGAACGATACTCCTTATATGATTTTTCAATATTTGATATTGAATCCGCGCATTGCAGGCCATTTTTAGGGACAATACTTCCTATAGAATATTTTTTGATTTCCAGAATCTCAATCTGAAATCTCTAACTAAAGATAGAAAGGAAAAGGGTCTGATATACCCCTCAACTTTGTCATTTAGAACTGATATACTCCTTGTTATGGAAGTGACTCATATATAACCCTACTTGTAAACAAATGGCTCACATATACCCTTTTCCTCTAACAGAAATGAAAAAAAAATAATTTTAATCTAAATTTTTATTATTTTTTCCTAAAAAATATAATCCCAAAAATTTAATCATCGTCAAACATATTTTTTTTTTGACTTTTTTGTGTTTCAATGACTAATTTAAAATTATTATTTTGATAATCAAATTTATTTATGTTTCACTAATATTCTTGTAAAACTTATTGTAAATGACCAAATTTTTTCTTCTAATACGAAACTAAATTACAATATACACAAAAAAATAGTTTAAATTTTTTTTCTTTAAACTAAGGAATGAAAGAGAAAAACAAAATAAGAATAAGAAACTCAAATAATTATAATAAAAGAAGTCAAAAAATAATTTATGTATGAAAAAAATTAAAATATACCTTGAACTTTGATAGAAGAATCATATATACCCCTAAATAATTTTTAAAAAAAATTAAAAGTAATAAATATAAATTTAAAACTAATTTTTAACTTCCGTTAAATGAAGGGTATATGTGAGTCATTTTGTAACCGCAGGGGTATATGTGAGTCGTTTGTATAACAGTAAGGGCATATATGAGCCACTTTTATAAAGAGGAGTATATTAGCTCCAAATAACAAAGTTGAGCGATATATCAGACCTTTTCCCAAGATAAAAAGATATCATACTCTACCAAGAATCTCAGGACAATCAACCCTCTTATTGTTTTCACATTAACATCACATGTCTTTGTACTGACTATGAAAATTGAAAGAAAATTGCTTTGGGATCCACTCATAAGATCACTTCTTCATCACTACTAATAATTGACAAGAAAATAAAATACTTTCAATCCCCTCTTTTAATTTATCCAATAAAAAAAAACATAACTAAAAACACGCGATTTTTCGACAAAAAAATTCCTAAAAAAATTAACTACGCTCTGATTTACATTTCACAAAGGGTGTTGGTCGATAAAAACAACAGGACGTTGATCATGAAAGTCGAAATCGATCCCCTCTAAGGATAGTTTTAACAAGAAAAAAGATGTTACATAACAAATTCTAGAGAAGTTGTAAATGTAAATAGTCCAACATGTAGTTAAACTTACAACATTATTGCAAGTGTACATTTGTTCTTAATTAAGAAGAATATTATGAGATCAAGATTCGTCATGTGGTCATTAATGCTAATCCTTTCTAACAAAGCAATTAATTAGACCAATTAACAAGAATAGTACTACATATTCTCCAATTTTCTAAGTGTACATCATTAGTTCAAATTTTCCTTTCTCTCAACACATTTGCAACAATGAAAATATCTTTTGTTATTTTTTGTATACTTGCTTGTTTTTCATGGCCTAGTATGCAGAGCGATTTGGAGACGTACATAGTTCAAGTCGAATCACCAGAAAGCCATATTTCCACTCAATCATCAAGAATGGATTTGGAGAACTGGTACAAGTCTTTCTTGCCAAATACCATAGCAACCGCTGGCTTAGATGAAAAGCCGCGGTTGATATATTCATATCACAATGTGATCATAGGCTTTGCTGCAAGATTGTCAGCAAAGCAAGTGAAGGAAATGGAGAAGAAACCGGGCTTTATATCTGCGTGGCCTCAGAGGATATTGTCTTTGCATACTACACATACTCCGAGTTTTCTTGGTTTGCAACAGAACGTTGGCTTGTGGAGGGATGCTAAATATGGAAAAGGTGTGATCGTTGGAGTTTTGGACACCGGGATTTCCCCTGACCACCCTTCATTTAGCGACAAAGGAATGCCTCCTCCGCCTGCTAAATGGAAGGGAAAGTGTGAATCGAACTTCACTACAAAGTGTAACAACAAGCTCATTGGGGCGAGGACTTTCGTAAACAGTGATTCACCGATAGATGATAATGGACATGGAACACACACAGCTAGTACAGCTGCTGGGGGGTTTGTGAAAGGTGCTAATGTGTATGGGAATGCTAAGGGTACCGCGGTTGGGATTGCCCCTCTTGCTCATTTGGCCATGTATAAGGTCTGTGATTCGTTTGGTTGCTCCGATAGTGATGTTCTAGCTGCTATGGATGCAGCCATTGATGATGGAGTAGATATCCTGTCTATTTCCCTTGGTGGAAATAGAAAGTTGTTCTATGAAGACCCCATTGCACTCGGGGCGTACAGTGCAACAAAAAGAGGTATTCTTGTAAGTTGCTCTTCTGGTAACGAAGGTCCATACGAAAGCACCTTATCAAATGAAGCTCCGTGGATTCTGACTGTAGGTGCAAGCTCTACTGACAGAAAACTCAAGGCCACTGTCAAGCTCGGAAACAAAAAAATACTCGAGGGGGAATCAGCATTTCATCCAAAGGGTCACAATTCGACATTTTTTCCTTTGTATGATCCTTCACGAAATGAAACAGACTTTGACAGCCTTTATTGTGGACCAGGTACACTTAGTGAAACTGAAATTAAAGGCAAAATTGTTGTGTGTTCAGCAGGTGGTGGTTATTCCAGGATTGATAAAGGACAAGCTGTAAAGGATGCCGGAGGCGTTGGTATGATCATCTTTAATACTGCTGATGATGGTTTCACTAAGTTTTCTGATCCTCATGTCCTTCCGGCTTTGTATATTACCTACAAAGACGGAATGGAAATTCTTGACTACATGAACACAACATCGGAACCAATTGCAAGAATTGCATTTCAAGGAACAATAATCGGAGATAAAGATGTTCCAGTGGTTGCTTCATTTTCTTCTCGCGGACCAAGTATAGCTAGTCCTGGAATCTTGAAGCCTGATATTATTGGTCCCGGTCTTAACATTCTTGCTGCTTGGCCTTCCTCCGTTGACAACAAAAAGAACACGAAATCTACCTTCAACATTATATCGGGCACCTCGATGTCCTGTCCTCACCTCAGCGGAGTAGCTGCATTGCTGAAAAGCACACACCCGACTTGGTCCCCTGCAGCTATCAAATCAGCAATCATGACAACTGCTAACACAGTGAACTTCGCCAACGATCCCATCTTAGATGAAAGGCTCCTTCCAGCTAACATCTTCGCCATTGGTGCAGGACATGTCAATCCATCAAGAGCTAATGATCCAGGACTGATCTACGACACTCGTTTTAAGGACTACTTGCCTTACCTATGCGGTTTGAATTACACAAATCGTCAGGTGGGGAACCTCATGCAACGCAAAGTGGATTGTAGGTCAGTGAAACACATTCCTGAAGCACAACTAAATTATCCTTCATTCTCCATCACACTCGGAGACATTTCTCAGACGTATACTAGAACAGTGACTAATGTCGGGGAAGCTAAATCATCTTACAGCGTGGAAATAGCTTTACCACCTGGAGTTTCCGTGAGTGTTAAGCCCTCTATACTGAAATTCTCCAAGTTGAACCAGAAGTTGAAATACCATGTGACGTTTACGAGAAGAGATAATAGCCCAAATAGTGGTATTGTTCAAGGATTCTTGAAATGGAATAGTAAAAAGTACTCTGTAAGAAGCCCAATTGCAGTTGTGCTACAGCCTAAAATTGGTTTCTAGTTTTATTTTTCTTCTCATTTTAGTATGTATAACAAGAACATATTTGAATAATTTGTATGTTACATTTTCAACACATCAAAAATGTTACCACATGTTACATTATATAGAATCATTTTACATAGTAACATTGATCACTAACAATAAAATAACAAGAACAATATAATCGCAGAAGTGGGGTCTGAGAAGGCCGGTGTATACGCAGCCTTACCTTGTGGAGGTAGAGAGGAAGAATGCGGTAGACCTTAGCTCAAGTGAACTTTTTGAGAGCTTGAATGCAGCAACATATATGAGAATTCATTGACAACTTGTATGATTAAGTACTTTGTTGTTGTAAAACTGCAAGTTTAACATATTGTATTGACAATTTTGATGAATGGTGACTGTTTTCTTTGACAACTTAAAAAGATTCTTAGTTAGCTTTGACAAACTTGCTAATCTATATATATCAACATTTTCTTGCTAAAACTATTACAACAACATATCCAGTGTAATCCCACGAATGGGATACAGAGTGAGTACCTTGCTAATACCAGTGGCGTAGCCACCATTATGTCATTGGACACCCTTCGTCGGAAAATTATACTATATATACAAGTAAAATGACAAACAATGTGGCTAAATAACATATTTTGAACACCTTGACGTAACAATATGATGTAGCCTAGTGATTTCGGACTCTTTGAAAGAGTAAAGACATGCAAACTTAAAGTGGTGTTCAAATCTCAGTAGTAGAAAAAAATCACTTTTTAAGAAGAACAGGTTCATTTTAGCACTTGGACAACTTTCGTGAAATTTCTGACTCCGACATTGGCTAATACTATTCATGTTTGATACTTTTTTTTTAGAAAATCGCTCCCTAGGCAGGCGATTTCCATTTTTTTTTAAAAGAATTTTTTTTAAAGAAAATTTATTTTTATTTTTTAAAAAGAAAAATCGTAGGAAAAACAAATTTCATTTTTCAAATATTTTTTTTTTGAAATTCAAATATATAGCTTATAAGAAAATATGCATTGTTTTTAAAAAAATTAAGAATAAGTAAGGTAACAAAAATATTTTCTTTCTAAAAAAAGATATTATATTGAATTTTAAATTTAAATAATGTTTGAGTTCAAATAGAATTCTAACTTTTTAACCTCTTTTATTTATATTTCCAAAATGTCATATTTTTTATTTTATTATAGATTTTTTTAAAAGTATTTTTATTTTTTATAGGCAGGTGTGAGATTGTCTGTTACAAACTAACTTTTTTTTAAAAAAAATAAATTGGAAATCGCTGCTAGAGCAGAGATTTTATTAAATTTAAAAAAAAATGGAAAATCGCTGCATGTGCAGCGATTTCATTTTTTTAAATTAATTTTTTTAAAAAAATGGAGCCAGCGATTTTCTATGAAAAATTGTTTTTTTAAAAAAATAAAAATCGATGCCTAGGCACCGATTTCTTTTAATTTTTTTATATATATAAATGGCGATTTTTTAGAAAGAAATTTTTTTAAAAAAAGAAAATCGATGTCTAGCCAGCGATTTTCTTTAATTTTTTTTTTAAAAAAATGAAATCGTTGCCTAGGTAGCGATTTGAATTTTTTTAAAAAAAATCACATTTTGTAAAATTGTTGCAGTAGCAGCGATTTTGCTTTTTTCGATGGAGGAAATCGCTGTTGTTCCAGCAATTTAGCCGTTTTCGATAATATAAAATTTTATATACCGTTTTAAAATTTTTATTAATATTTTATACCTTTTAGGTTCCGGACTCGATAAAGTTATAGCACAACGTTATTTCTTGCCAAAACAAAAAAATTCCACTATTTAAGCAAAAAAAAATCCACTAAATTATGTTTCATGTGGATCTGTTATTATTGACATAAAATAATAAAGTCTTTAAAATCAATTAAGGAACATGTTATTTACTTAGTTAAGGTTCCATGTGGATCTGTTATTATTGACATAAAATAATAAAGTCTTTAAAAAATTATCAATAGAGCAACATGTTATTTACTTAGTCAAGTGTCCATCAAAATAATAAAGTCTTAAAAAAAATTGTCAATTGAGCAACATGTTATTTACTTAGTTAAGTGTCCATCAAATTTTCTAAGAACCTCACTAGGGTCAACCTCCAATACACATGTACACATATTTCAGAAAATTCACAGATTAATATACACGAAATTTGAGAAATCTTAATTTCATGTCTTGTGATATATAAACTTTGAAAAGGATACCTACCTTTTAAAAGTAATGATAATCTTTTAATATTTTGTTGCTAATATACCCATATATTTGAGGTCAAACAGAGTTCGTGACACATATTTCAAAAATAATGAACTTACACACACAAATATAATATAATCCTGAATTCCTTTATTATGACATATAAATTTAAGAAATTATTTTTTCATATTTTAAAAATAATGAGTATCATTTAGTAAGTTTTTACCGATACTTTCATAAAATTTGAGCTCAAACAAAATTGGTCACACAGAGTCAAACTTTATTTGACTTTGAAATTTATAAGGTCCATTTCGAAAAGATCTGAGCTTCGCTATGACTGACGTTGTTTTCTCTTATTTTTTGAATTTTGAGATTCTGAAATGTAAAATCATGATTATCAAAACTTTGATGTAGATAAGCACGCGAATTATTTTTAAAAATTATCGTCAAACTAATTCATTTATCATGAAATCCAAAGGGTCCATTCAACAATTTCTTAACTTTGTCATGATTAATATTGTTTTTTTTATTATTATTATTTAGAGGTCTTGAAACACTAATTTATGATTATCAAACCTTTTTATGTGTATAAGCTCATGAATTTTTTAAAAGTTATCGTAGACCAATTTAGGAGTTCTTAAAATTCAAAATTATAATTATTAAAACTTTTAATGTGTTTTAGCACATGATTTATTTTTATTTTTTTTGAAAAGTTATTGCCAAACCCTATATGTCTTGAAATTGAAACGTCTCAGACTTTATTATACCAAAAAAGCAAATTTATAATTATTGAAACTTTAACAATATAAATATATATATATATATATACCTATAATTATTCTTATAAAAAACCATGAATTCACGTGTCTAATAATTTAGACTATAAACTCCATTACTTCAACAAACTATCTTATAGAATGTCTCACTATATTTCCCAATGTCACACGTTGTAGATAAATTGTTTCGAATGCCATCTACCATTTTTACACTTTAAGCTAACAACATCTATATTTATAATAATCTATATTTATAATAATAATAATAATAAGGAATTATAAATTTTATTAAAACATGAATTAATCCTAGGGGTAAAAAGGTATACTCACACATCCAAGTAATGAGGGGGGTAGGGGTAGCGTGGGTGAAAGGGGCTGAATCGTTTTTTTATAGCCCAACAAGGTCGTTATAAATTTATGTTTGTCGTCTAATTTTTGTAGGTTGCTAGGAGATTTATTCCAAAAAAAAAAAAAATTATTTATGTGATGGTATTTAAATAAATATTAAAATATAAAAATGAGTGATTTTTAAAAAGATAATGATTTAAAATAAATTATAGGGAAAATACTCAAGTACCCCCTCAACCTATGCCCGAAATCCCAGAGATAACACTTATACTATACTAAGGTCCTATTACCCCCTGAACTTATTTTATATGTAATTTTCAACCCCTTTTTAGCCTACGTGGCACTAGTTCGAAAAAAAAAGTCAACCATTGTTGGGCCCACAAGATAGTGCCACGTAAGCTAAAAAGGGGTAAAAAATTATTAATAAAATAAGTTCAGGGGGTAATAGGACCTTAGTATAGTATAAGTGTGTCTCTGAGATTTCGGGCATAGGTTGAGGGGGTACCTGGCATTATCCCTAAATTATAAAGTAACTATTTTTTTATTCTATATAATTTCATAAAGATAAAATAAAAAATTAAACTTTAATTTTTATTCATATAAAAATATATGATTTTTTTTAAGAAATTGAGTAGAGAAAAAGATTAAACATAAGTTATAATGGAGGTAGTAATAGATATCTAAAAATTAAATTGAAGAAAATAATAAAAGTAATCCCATATATTGAGAGTAGGTTCAAAATAATTTTTTAAATATGTAATAATATTGTTCCTTTTAAGTTCACCAAACATTAAAACTTTCGTTAAATATTGATATTTTTGTGTTTGTTAGATTCGATAAAGACAACGGAAAATAAATAATCAAAAACATCAAAAAAATATTTTATCAAAATGTAAAATATGTAACACAAAATCACTTTAAACACACAAAAAAATATAATAGCATAAATTAGCTAAGTTTCCTCTCTCTTTTTTCTTATAGATCTAGTCCAACCTAACAGATCTCTTAGATAAATACTTTCTTCGTTTATTTTTATTTATCATTTATTTAAATAAATTTTTATTTTTATTTGTTATTTGTTCAAATAATTTTTTATTTTTATTTGTCATTTTAACATATTAAGAAGAGCACGTGTGTTTTTTCATGTTTTACCCTCCTCGTCATTAAATACTCTTTCTCCAAATTACTATTTTTCAAGACTTAGAGCCTGTTTGGGATTGCGGCTAAAAGCAACTGACTTTCAGAAATACTTTTTATTTGTGTTAGGATAATTCATTTGAAAAGTGTTTTTGATAAGTGGAAAGTGTTTGGCCATTTAAAAAAAAAAAAAAAACTTTTGAGAGTCAAATTTTGAAAAAAGACGAATATTAATACACTTATAATATTAAGATTATCTTAAATGTCTACTATAAAATTTTTAATTAAATTTTTATTTTTATCAAATTAAAATATGCATATTTAAGTCTTCAATCAATATTATACATAGATAAATAAAAAAAAGATTGAGTATAGATATAATATCAACATGATAATTTATATATAATTAAATGTCAAGACAAAATAAATTTAAAAAGTATTTCACAAATAAATCATTACGTATAAAAAAACTCATCACAAAAATAAATAAATAAAAAGATATATATTGGTAAATATGTATATATGACGGGGATTTTTTGGTCTTGGAATAAATAATTTTCTACTTCTAAAATTTCCAGCTTTTTTTCAAATTGTTTCTGCTTCCATTTTAAAATAGTTTTACTATTAGTCAAACATCTTATTTTTTTCATAATAAATATTTTTTATTCAAAAAAAACAAAACTTTAATACTAAATCAAACTCCATTGAGTAGTTAATAAGGAATATCAATGAAAAATTTTTACCCGCATTCGGTGTTTACACCAATTTAATGTAATTTCCATTATTATGTGATTTAATGAAGTAAAATTAAGAATATGTTCTAACACATGACATGCATGTGTTTGACTTGGTGTAAAAACTCTGTGCAGGTAAGTTTTATCCGTAGCAATTTCCATTATTATGTGATTTAATGAAGTAAAACGAATAATATGTTTTAACACATGTCATTCATGTATTGTTTCGGTGTAAACATCCGGTGCGGTAAATTTTACACATTATCAATGTTAACTTTTGACTAATTTAAGTAGGCGTTTGGCCATGTGATACCATATAACGATATGGTATCGCTCGTGAGATGGAATCAGCGTTTAGACATACCATTTTACACTGATTTCATCTTATGATTCCGTATCATTAGATGAGATATCATATTCTCCAAAAACAATGATACGGAATCATATGGGAATACCATATCATGATTTGAGTTATTTTAATACAAAAATCGATTCACAACTTTATATTTTGTTAAAACAACCCCACATTTATATATACTAACCATTAATTTCACATGTAAATAAAACTTATGATCACATCATTACTTTTTAAAATTTATTATTTTCACCGACATAAAATTTATTATTCTCACTAACATATAGTCACTTTAACTCACACTTCACGATCGTTTAGTAATAAAATCTTGAAGAGCCCGTGAAAGGTTTTTCATTTTTACTCAAATATATCGATGAAACAATTGCTTAAGTGGGGAACAAATAATTTTGTGATAATATATTATACGATTTTATGACTTTTTATTTATTTGACAATATTAAATATACAAATTAGGGTTATTTTACTAGTTTTAGAACTTATATGATTTTTATGTTTATGAGAAAATATGCAACACCAAAACTTTCATATCGCATATCCAAACAAAACTTTAATATCATATCATGATATCATATTGCATGGCCAAACGGATCTTACGTAACCAAAGTAGTTCATTTAATTAAAAGGGGCATTCTTGTCATTTTCCCTAGAATGGGACCACCTGTGAATCCTACTATTTTAACCCCCCGAAAAAACAACAAACACAAGTCTCCTTTTTATAGTTTCTCTCAAAATCAAAAACTGATTTTTTTTAAAAAAAAATAAAAAATGAGTGTTAAATTTCTTCTTTTTCAGCAGAATCATCAAGGCTTCAAGATTCTTGATTCTCCTTCACTTCACAAATCTCTACCTTGTTTTCATCAACACCCAATTGTTTCTTTTCCCAAGAAATGCTTCCACTCCTCAGGTTTGTTTGTTTTTATACTTATAAGTATTTTATAAAAAAAAAAGGAGAGATTTTTATGATTGTTTTTCAATATTCATGTGTATTTATGCTTACCCTTTTGATAGTTTAGTCCAATTTGGGATTCTTGATGTGGTATCATTGATGAAAGAAAAAGGTGATTTTGTGATTTTTTTTGTAATATCAAGTGTATTTGTACTGCCCCTTTTAATGAATTTGTTCAACTTGTACTTGAGTTCTTGAAAGGAATTCCCTTAATTATACAATGTTTATTCTTTTTGGGGAAATTGAGATTTTTTATTTTTTATTTTTTTGTATAAAGTGTCGGTCGTAGTATTAGCGTATTCATTTAGTCTTTGGTTTCAAGTTTCTGATTGTCATATGTGGTTTATTGGGTTTAGGTGATTGCACCTTGTTGTTAATGTTATGGTTTCTTGCATATATGCTCTGTACTACTTTGCTATTAGCTCTCATGTTTTTCTTTTTGATTACTGCTTTGATTTTCTTGAGCAGAGGGCCTTTAGGCAACAACTTATCTACCTCGGAGAGGTAGTGGTAAGGTCTACGTACACCCTACCCTTCCTAGACCCCCCACTTTGTGGATTTCATTGGGGTTTTTTTTTTCATGTCAAGTGTATTTTTACTGCCCCTTTAAAAAAAATTAGTTCAATTGTAATCTATTTTGCTCAAATTTTGAATCTTTTTGCTTCTCAAAGTATAGTTGATAATGTGCTCTTTACTTTTAAGTATAAAAAGAAAAAAAGAAAAAAAATTATGATCTTTCTTCAATATCAAGTTTATTTCTACTGCCCCTTTTGATATATTAGTCCAACTTGTACTTGTGTTTCTTGATTCTTGAAGGGTTATGATTGGTGAGGGTTTCTTCAACTATAAAATCCACATTGCCAATTAGGTGTTTTTTCTGAAAATTCAATATGTTCTATTTCACTCAAAGTTGAGATCTCTTTGCTTTTCAAGTTTAGTTGATAATGTACTTTATTTAGGTCATGAATGTGATCTTTTTATATAGGTGGTAATTTCAAGCGGTTGTTTAGTAGATGTATCTCAGAAAAGTTCTCAGATTTTGTGATTGTTTTATTTTTCAGTATCAAGTGTGTTTCTACTATCCCTTTTAATGAATTAGTCCAATTTGTATTTGGGTTCTTGAAGGGGTACGATTGGTGGGGTTTCCATCAGCTATACAATCCACATTGCCAAGTAAGTGATTTCTAAACTCAATTGTAATACTTTGCTCAAAGTTTTAGTTGATAATGTCTTTTTTCTTGCTCATGAATGTGATCTTTTTCTGTATTCAGGACTATTGGTTACTAGATGTATCTCAGAAAGTTTCTCAGATCCACTTGGGCCTAATGACTTTGAATCACTTGAGGTTTTCCATTTTTACTTCTGGAGCCATTTACTCAAAGTTCAATTATATGTTTTTGTGAATTTGACTTGTATTTGTATGTGGAATTGAGCAACGAAAGACTTGTTAATTTATTGGTGACAACCATTTTCTTTGAGAGGTATGGCTATGAATACTATCATTGCATTAAAAAACGAGTTTGATATGGAAAATTCTCTAGCATCCAAGGGTGTGGTCTAGCGGACAATAAATGGGAGAGCTAGAAGATACCTTACGTGATTTTTCCCCCCATTTATTTAAGCCTTAGCCAGCAGAATTATCCGATACTTGTCTTGGTGAGAGGTAGAAGATACTGAGTGGAATAGTCGAGGTGTCTGAGGTGTGTGCAAGCTTTCCCAGACATCACCCTTATAAAACATAGAAAAAAGTAATAGAAAATTCTCTATGTATGTGGATAAAGTTCCAGATATGAGAAGTAGTTGATATAGGAAGCAATCTGTTTTGGTTCCTAGCCATTTCAAGCTGATGTACTGACTGTTATTACTAATTGAAGACATTTCGATGTGAGGGCACTGTTCTCTGGTTTGAGTACATTTCTAATGTTTCCAATGTTTCTTTCCTTGAAATTGTGAATCAAAGAGGTTGATTGGCTCATATTTTTATTCTTAAACCTCTCGATATTTTTGAAAAGGAAAAGAAACATAATAGGGAAAAAGGGGTTATGTTGTTTCCTTGAATGTTTCGAAGCCGACATTTGATTTGTTGGATTTGAAGTATTTGCATTTAATTTTTTTTTTTTTTTTTTTTAACAATAGACATTTTAATATTACAGAATTTGAAACAAAAAGAGAACGCTTTTTTGACAATTTTGAAGGGAGCAAACTCTTTTCTGCCCCATGTGGTTCTTGCTAGCACAATTTTGGCTCTTATCTATCCACCTTCTTTTACTTGGTTTACCAACAGGTTTGTCTATCATCCAATCGGTGCTTATTTTCTCATCTATTTTGTTCTATCCCTCTAGCATCTCATGCTATCTTACTTTTCATCTTGCAAAAAGTTTTGCGATAGGTCTGATAACTCTTTCAGAAGTTTGCAGGGACACATAACGCTTGTTTCTGTATTTTGATCTTATTAATTGATACTGTTGTCTGTTAGACAAAGAATTCAATTGACATGTAATCATTTTCCCTGTTTGACGGATTAAGTAACATTGGTTACTGCATGAAGCAAGTGCATTTATATTTTGTTAAAAGCAAGCAAGATCATTTTTAATTTTAATTTGGAGCTTAAGTTCTACTTTTGGAGGTGTTATATACTGTCTATGCAAATTAGTTAGAATAGAAGAAAATATTTCCTATGCATTCGTGAACTAGGTGGCATCTTTATGTTGTTGAACTACATAAATAAACAGTTGTAAGATACTTTTGAGTCTTGTAATACACATTATTAAAGCTAATAATTCGAAGAATTTCAAAATGTATGCATTTGATCACTTTCTGAAAGAAGAGTTTTGTTCAGACTTTTGTTTGTTTGGATTACTTATCATGTATACTAGAATCAACAACTCATTCCAAGGAGAAACTCGTATAAATTTTGCCGGGACAAATCATTAATTGCATTCTAGAGGACTTATATCTCTCTGCTAGACTTGGTCAAAGTATCGTGGCTTGATCATGTCATTTGAATTTATCCTTATAAATGTATACTGAGGCTTCTATAACTAAACCAATTGGCATTAGTTGTAGCAGGAGGTGTGGTAGAGACCCGTGCCAGAGGTCAGAGTAATTCCTTTATTGAAAGTTTTCCGTGGATATATCTATCTCTTTTACCAATTTATCCCCTCTAGAAAAGGATGAAGGTGTAGAATTGGATCTTGGCAAAAGTCTGTCATTCAATATTTGCACCGATTTGGTCTCACGTTGTCTATCTAGGATAGTTAGAGAAAGGTATTATGAGACAAATAGTTGCAGAGTGCAAAAAGTCTAAACTGCTAAATTTTTCACCTCATTGTATGGTCTCATTTTAGCCGTGATGTTTGCCGTTTGTAGGTACTATGCCCCTGCATTAGGATTTTTAATGTTTGCTGTTGGAGTCAATTCAAGTGAAAAGGACTTTCTTGAAGCTTTCAAGAAACCTGCTGCCATTTTTGCTGGTTATATCGGTCAATTTGCTCTGAAGCCACTACTCGGGTATCTTTTTGGCACAGTTGCAATGTCCGTATTGGGTCTTCCAACTTCCTTAGGTAAAATCGCTGACCCCTTTTTCAGGAAAGAAAATAGTATGCAGACTAAAGTTTTGTTATCTGTGTATCAGCTGCAGGGATTATGTTGACCTCTTGTGTTAGCGGAGCACAGCTGTCAAATTATGCTACTTTTCTAACCGATCCACAAATGGCCCCTCTTAGTATAGTGATGACAGCGTTATCTACAGCTACTGCTGCTTTTATCACCCCGACATTAACTTTATTGCTTATTGGGAAAA
>CM064970.1:2813429-2980429 GCA_032847665.1 Solanum chilense | reverse complement strand
TTAAAATTATCATTATTCATCGAGTTTCAAATCGTCTGTTGACTGATCCTCGAAAATTTCTCGATTATCAAAAAAAATAAAAAAGATCCACACATTATAACTGTGTACTACATTTTTTCTTTTGCGATAGGTAGTTAAGTGTTGTTATTTAATCTTTTTTTTTAATTAGTGTTGTCATTTTAACTCTCATATGATATATATATATTTTAAAATTTTAGTATTATCGTTGCTTCTGTTATTGTATTATTTTGTTATTTTTGTTGTTTTCTTCATTAATATATAAATATGATTTAATCACTGTTATATTTATTTTACATAACGATATCTAATATGTTTTATTTAAGCTAGGAATTTATCGAAAATAAGCTCTGTATTTTTCTTTTGCATATTTCCCAAACTCTTTTAATTATAGGCATTAACTATAATAAGTTATTATTCTTAATATAAAAATGAAATTTGTTGACAAGTTTAAGGAATCGTCATTATATTTTGCCTATGAATATTTATATTTTAAAATCAATGTATATTATTTTAAAAATCCATTCATATTTTCTCTTATCTAAAACCAAAAAAAAAATAAAATTGAAAAACTTGACTCAATTCAATCAACAATGGCAATTCCAATTTCATTATCCCTCTCTAAACTTCATTTTCTTCCAAATCCAAAACAAACCCAATTCTCTTTTACACATAAAGATCCAAACTTTATCTTCTTTACAAGAAAAAAAACTCATTTTCCAGCACCCATTATCAGTAATTTGAAAAATGTTGCTGCAATTTTGGGTTTTTCTGGACTTGCTTTTACAACACTAATGGTGGGCTCAGCTTCTGGTTCTGAGTTAGGTTTAATGGGTTCTTCTTCTTTTCAATGCAATGAACCTTCTAATGCTCTGTCATTGCACACTTGGGCTAGTCATGTTTCCACTATTGTTGAATGGTAATTTCTCTGCTCCTATTTTGTCTCACATATTTGACTTGATGAGAGTTTAAGATGTTAAATTGTGTTTTTTATAAGATGTTAATTTTGAATTATACTTACTCCGATTTGTATTACTTGACCCTTGTTGACATGGCATGACATGACATTTTGAAACTCTAAATTTGACTACTATTACTTTATGTTGTTATTTAATACTACTAAGGATGGTATGGGAAAAAAGGATTTTCTTGGCTTGCTAAAATGGAGAAGTAAAATGAGGTGGAGGGAATTTATTATATGAGGTGGATCAAGATTTGAACTTTGAATTTAGGGTCCATCAGGAACCATCTCCCTATCTTCACAAGGTAGGGGTAAGGCTACATACACACCATCCTCTTCAGACTCCACTTGTGAGATTACATTGCGTATGTTATTGTTGTTGATCAAGATTTGAACTTTGAATTGAGGGTCCATTGGGAACCGTCTCCCAATCTTCACAAGGTAGGGGTAAGGCTGCATACACTCTATCCTCTTCAGACTCCACTTGTGGGATTACATTGCGTATGTTATTGTTGTTGATCAAAATTTGAACTTTATAAGTTTGAGTTTAAGTTTGAGTTTGGGTGCTACCATAAAGCATTTGATTTATTGGATTCAAAATCTAGTACTTCTAGTTATTTTGTGAGTTTTCTTAAGAGTTAATTGGTCAAAAACACACCTAGGATATACCCATTTTTTGAGTTTCATATAGGAAATATCATCATCGTTCAGGTAGGAAAAGTAAACAATTGATAGTTGAGGTGTGACGATGATAGTTTAGGTAGGAAATTCGCACACATGATAGTTTAGGTTTGAAACTCGAAAAATCGGAGTACTTTAGGTGTGTTTTTGACCCTTCTTTCTTTTCTTAATACATACACAAGGTTTGAGCAAACTCTATTGTGGTTCAAACCTGTTACATATGCTATGCATCCACGGTTAGCCACGGTATATTTATAGGGAAAATGTTCAAATTTATCCATCTGTTATGCAAAATTTACCGCTTCATTATAAGGTAGAGATAAGGCTACAGACACTCTCGCCCTCCCTAGACTCCATTTCTCAGAAAAATGTCCAAAATTATCCTGGTTTAAAGTAATAGTTAAAATATTAGTTTAACAGATACCAAGACATTACATCAAAACTCAAATTTGAATTATCAAAAATTACGGAAGTTTTATAGAAATGGAATGGTGTCAACCAATTTCATGACGTCCTAAAATGGAAAGGGTGTTATGTAAATTTGGGCAGAGGGGGTATTGTAATGTGCAGTGCACTCTGTCACGGGGTGTTATTTGTTCATATGTTTTTTTGTGCCGAATGAAATGACATGATTCTTAACTTTGTTTGTAAGGGTAACTGCTATGGCTCTGGTTTGGCAATATGGAGAAAAGTCGGGTTATGAATCTTGGAAGGGACTCTCCTGGGGTATGGTAAGTAATGTTGCTTAGTCGTGATCATTCATTTGTTGTGCAGATGCTTTTGCTTTTGGAAGTCATATTTCGATCAAAATTTTGTGCTCTAGGTTTGCAATATTGAATCTTCTTTCTGTCGATGAGCTTGACATGACTGTAAATACTTTTTGAAAATGACTTCTCTTAATATGTTGAAAATTTCAGTTTAACTGATGAATGTTATATTGGCCCTTCTCGATATCTATTTACCTATTGTTAAGTGAGATAGAAGCTTAAGTCTTTCCCTAAAAATAGCAGTTGAACTCAAAAACTCTAGAAAGAACAATTTTCGAAATATTTTTGTTGCTCAAAGGAAAAAACTTCCTATGGTATGTACTATAGAGAACTTGAAAAAAATTAAGTTGGCTGTATACATATGTGAAATCTGTAAAGCGAGTCTAGTCTCAGGTTCGAAACTCATCAGAGGCAAAACACCGTTGTGATTTCTTTCCAATCTGCATAAACCTTGATGGATAGAGTTATGAGGTACCTATGTTCATAGGAGGTAAACGGTACCTGATGGAATTAGTCAAGGTGAGCAAGTTGGCCCGAACACTGCTATCATAAGAAAAAAAACTCTGTACGGTGAACTACATGCAAGCTTTGTGACATTTGACATTTGTACATTCTTTCTTTGCGATATATTAGAGTCGCAGAACTCTGATCAGTGCCTGCATAAATAGCATTCTTCTGGAAGTAGAAAAGTAGTTAACAGTCTTTCCTGTTAATTAAAAGTTCGTGTTCTCGTACGTTTAATCAGACAATAGTCTAAATGTCTACTTTTAACTTTTGTTTATGGATTGGGATTGGGTTAACTCAGCTAGTCAATCAACGTTTTACTACCATACAGTAATGAAAACAAACTATAAGAGGCTGAAATGAATATTATCGCTGTCAGCCTCTTATTGCAGTGAGTTTTTTCCTTCTTTGATGATTCCAATTATCTCCCACCAATCCATTTCCCCGATTCAACCAATCCCAAACCTTGCGGGAAATAGTTGTGTCTTGATTGATTCATGACTAACTCTTTTAGGAAGAAGTATGAAGTCTTTTTTTCCCCTCTATTTTATTATGTTTTTCAATACTATCCTCAGCCAAAAGCAACAATAACAATTACGCCTCAATTCGAAACAGGTATTTTCAACCAAGATACACGATTTAAATTTGTTTATGACATGCTGTCCAACCATGAAATGCTTCATAGAGAGCAGTGGCGGAAAACATGTACATATGATATAATTTGTTGAGGTTACACTCCCATTACATTGATCCATATATATTGTTGGCGGCTATCCCGTGAAGTTTAGAACTTCTTGCTCTTCAGGTTTCTTTTTCACTTTCTCACCTTTCTCATGACATGGACAACGTAGTTCAAATGTCGAAATTAAGTTGATTTTGATTATTGAGTTTTTTGTTCTACTATTATCTAGTCAGTGACAAGACAGTAAAAATTAGAGCTTTTCAAGTTGTGAAAATGTTGTTTTTTCTTAACAAAATGATGTTCTTTTGTTTGACTGGTTATGCTGAGTTATCGCGTCATGCTTCTCTTTGATCATTTAGCAGTTATCTCCATTTCTTTTCTCCGATTTAGGTGCCCCTGCTTGGAGGAGCACTCTGTGCCTGCACTTGGCATTTCTTTTATAACTCGGAGTCTCTTGAGGTAAGTAGATGCAATTCTTTATCTAGAACGAAATTTATGAACTTCTCTTGGTAAAATATGATTGCGGATTTGTCCTAAACCATTCCCCTATAGGCAGCGGTTGATAGATCTACTATGTTGGTTACAGGTTCAAGTGAACTCAGTAGATCCTTATATTTAGAAATCTACTAAATCTATAAAGATATTTGACTGTGGACTCATTTATTGTTTAGTATCGACTTGATATCACTGCAGGAGCTCGTAAACTTCAAATCCTGAATCCACCTCTAATCACGGAGATATGACTAACGTTCCATTTTCCACGCATGATTTTCAGGTAGTAGTGGCTCTACAAGCAGCTTTGACAGTAATTGGTAATGCCACAATGTGCTTTGCAGCATTCCGGATATACAGATCAACACAGAACCAGTCAAAAGAACTGTGATCATCGTCTTTTGAGTCCAGTGTACTTTCTTTAGTCATTTCACCCTACTAGATTCTCCGTCTAACGCGTACATAACGTAACGATCGTTGCTCCATGCTAAGAAATGGAAGAGTTTTCATAGCAAGAAACACACCGCCAGTGTAGACCGGAGCTCTAAGCTAGGTCGAGAAAGAAATCAGAAGCGGATCCAGGATTTTGAATTTGTATTGTTTAACTTTTTAAGGTTCTTATACTAAACTCATTGTACATTTTTGAATTCATGTACTCCAGATTCAAAATTTATAAATATCGATGATTAAACCAAATTCTCGATTATTTCACCAGATATTTGCTACATCCATTGAATTATTCTCAAAATAGTACTTCATAAGTAAATTAATTTTATCATTTTACTCATAATATTGTAAATGAAATTTTTAACGAACCTAATATAATTGTACCATGCTTTAAAATATAAAATAAAATAAGGAGACAAATTGGAGGCAAAAACACTGACATTTTTTTAACCTCACGTGTTAAGAAGCTTCACTGAATACCTTCTTCTTCTTTTTTTTGGGAAAATACAAAAGGTTAATTTGTTACATTTGGAAAATTATATTTTGCTTTTTTCTAAAGTACATTTAGAGGGTCCCAAATGTTTCCTCTTCCATTTTACTTTTGCCGACTTTTTTTTTTTCAAATTTTTAGATTAGATATTTATTTTGAATTTTGATTAAGCGAGATTGTTTAATATAATATTTATCAAAAGGAAAAGTATTTTTTTATTAGAAATTTTTTCAGTTTTAGGAAAAATTGTATATAACAACAAATTGATAAATCGAATTAAATGTTATAATCATATTTTAATTTAATTGTACATTGTACCAAACTATTTGTAAGTCATCTCTCTCTTAAATTCTCACTCGCCACTTTCCCTCTCTCGCTCCATCTCTCGCTCGCTCCATCTTACTTTTATACAAATACAAGTGTATATAATGTGTTTCTGTTTGTAAAAAACAAGAAAAAAATTGTATATATATATATATATGTTCGTTCCCCTCTCCCAGATTTCGCTCGCCACTCTTTCAGATCTCGCTCGCTACCCTCGCCTCTATCTTTTTATAAATAGAAAGGAAATGTATAAATTGTGTTTCTGTTTGTATAAAGTGAGAGAAAATTGTATATACACTTCCAAATATATATATCTTCGTCTTGTACACTTATAATTATACAATACAAAGTGAGAGAAATTCTCTCTTTCTCATTTTATAAATACAAAAATTATACAATTGATTTGTATACAACTGCTTTCTTTTGTATATATATAGCGAATCATACAATTGGTTCCTTTATATATGTATAGCGAATTATACATATTTATGTTTGCTATGGAGCGTAATTATGCAAACTTTGTTATAGCATATAAATATAAATTTTATATTTACTATATGTGGAAGTTGCCCTTTGATTAACGGTTAGTCTTGATTTATTACTTCTAAGTAATTTTAGGTGACTAAATATAATTAAATTTTACTGACAACATTAACAGTATATAAAAGTGCTATCATTATCGGTATATAAAAATATTATGGCAAATTTAAGATCATAAAATTAAAAATAATTTAATTTTGAATATGATACAACGTAACCATATTTTTAATGATTCAGACAATATTTTTAATGAGTTCAATATAATCTAGACAATATATAAACTAGCAATACATTTTGAACTCAACATGTAAAAAAAATAAAAATACATAGATTTATTGTACATACAATCCAGATATATTTTATAATACAATTGATGTAGAACAAAAACACTTTCTTGGAAGATGAGGATCGTAAACATGATATTTAGATCATGAAGTAGGGTTTTCTTCATTGATACGACGACTTAGGAAGACAGAACTAGAATTTAAAGCTTAAGCGTTCAAATTTTAAAATTAACAATTTATACATATTCCATAGATTTTTTTATTAAAACAATACAAATTTTGATCTTCAAAGTGCTTCGAATTTAACTGAACTCGTAACTTAAACTCTAGCTCCGTCCTTGATTAAATTAAGGGTGGCGGAAACTCGATCCGATTGAGAAATTTTCTTCTCAAATTCAGAAAATAAAGCAAGATTTTCTTGATGGAGAAGATTTGCCTTTTTCCTCAATTTTTCATTTTCTTCTAATATACTCATATTTTCCATATATAACTTTAAATTTTTCAATTCCATATTTTTACCTATTGCTGCCTTTTCCTCACTTCTCTTCCTCCTGAAAAAAAATCATATTATATATTATTATATTGAGCTAGTATGAATCGAAATATTGGTTCGTGAAATAATATGACTTTTCACGAATAATCATCTTTTAGTATAAATATTTTTACACTGTCAATATATATAAATTGAATTCATATTTATATATATATTGGAGTCCAAAATCAAAATGGTAAACAAAATTGTTAAAAATTCCAAAAGGGCATATCAATTTATTTTTTTTGCCAAAACGACAAAATCGCTCACGATATAGCTAGTTTGTCTGTTGGAAAAAGCAATTTTAAAAATCGCTGCAAAAGCAGTGACTTATTAAAAAAATATTCTTTTAATTTTGAAAATCGCTCCATTTGGAGCGACTTGTTTAATATTATTTTTTTAAAAAAAAAAAAAAGCAAATTTAAGAAATCGCTGCTATTGCAGCGATTTTGCTTTTCAGACGGCCTGAGCGATTTTACTGTTTTGATGAATTTTTTTTTAATATACCCTTTTGGAATTTTTGACAATATTTTTTACCCTTTTAACTCCGCACTCATATATATTGTATAGAACAAGAAGAAAGTCACACTTCATAAGAAAGTAATAGTAATATATTTACCAATTCCGTCCTAATTTATTTGATATTATTTAAATTTCGAGAGCAAACTTCTCCATTTTGACAATACATTTGAACATACTAATATCTCGAAAAAATTTGAAAAATAATTTACGTACTTAGAAACAACACAAAAAGTTTGTATAAATCACAAAAATAATTAAACAGTTTGAAATATTTAAAAAACATACAAATTATCACGGTCAAATATTTTCTTATTTCTTGAAATAAAAATTATATCATATAAATTATGACAGAGATAATAAAAAAAAGATATGAATTGTTTTAAATTATGTGTAAAAGTAGTATAAATTACCATGCAAGCCTATGAACTTGAACTCTGGATTTTTTTGGGTTTTTTTTCTTCCCAGAAAAATAATGAATACGTGAAGCACTCCATTCTGTTGAATTAACACACATTTTCTTGATTCTTTAAGTAGTTTTCTTCTAATCTTTTCTTAATTTTTTTAATATTGAGAAGAAGAAGAAGAAGAAGAAGATTTGAATAAAATATGAAGTGAGTGAGATCCTATAAATAGATGGAGTTATTGTGTTTTTTTTTTTATAGTTGTATACACGTTATGTTCCATGTGGCATTTTGAAAAGATTAGATAGACGCAGAATTTTAATATGATATCAGAGTAGACAGCTTATTTATGATGTTAAGATTGAATTTAACGAATAGTGATAAAAGAGATTATTTAAGTAAATGTCTCATTTCACGCTATATAATATCAGAACTGTTAAAAAATATTTAATGGTGGATAGAATTTAACGAATAGTATCAAAAGAGGTTATCATTGCAAATGTCTAGTTATTTCACGCGATATAATATCAGAAGTTAAAACATATTTGATGGTGGATAGAATTTAGAAAATGACATTAAAAGAGGGTGTGCCTACAAATACTTCGCTATTTTGTGATTAATCGTAAAAAAAAAAAATCAAAACTCACAAAATATGTAGCATATATAAAAATAATAAAAGTGTATCAAATTTCTAATCATTTTTTTACCACTCTAACTACTTTGATTCGCTCCAAATGTTCAATACAAAAGAAGACAAGAAAAAAGATAAAATACTTCTTAACGAAGAATTCTCTCAACTAATTAATCTATATATCGTAACTTTTACTAATTATTTTTAATTATTTAAATTTTAAATAAAATAATTATAAAGTTTAAATATATTTAAGACTAATTTTGTGGTTAAGAGAGGGACAAAGACAAGGAGTAAGAAAGGGATCTAATATTTTTCAAAGTATTGAATGATGACAAGGGGACTCATGATTACTTATAGCAGTAACTTCATATATATTTCCATGAAGAAAAAGCCTAAGAAGAGGCAAATGGATCTATTTTATTATTGAGGTAATATATATATTGAATTTTAAATTTGACTTTAAATTTTAATTTTGATCTTTAACTTTTATGATGCATAAATAGATATTTTAACTATTCAATTTTTAAATAAATAAACACATGAGTCTTACATGACACAATACACGTAAGACACCACTTAGGACAAAAAATGACATGTAGGATGACACGTAGGACATGTGTGTCTATTTGTTCAACTTTATACAAGTTTAAGCGTCTATTTGTGCACATTCAAAGTTGAAGGACATAAATGTGATTTGAAGCAAAGTTAAAAGGCATATTTATGTATTATATCTTTATTATTAATGAAATAGCCAAAAAAAATCACCATTTAAATTATACAAAAAATAAATATAAAAATTGATCCAATAAAGCAGTGATAGAGTCTGAAATTGTACTAAGAATATTTAAAAATAATGATATATGGTTGTTAAAAAAATATTATTTGTATTTTGGGGATCAAACCTGAAACTCTTTCATTTAAATGAACAATTATTAAGAATATTCAGCTTTAAATATCTATATATCTTTTAAATATAAAATTTAACATATATACACAACATAACTTTTCGATAAAAAATATCTAATTGAACACCTGAAATGGTCATGGCTACGCCAGTGTAATGAAGTATAACATTCATTATATATACACAATTTTTTATTATATATAAATAATATCTTTCTAATGTTGTTTAAAGTGATGTATATATAGTTGAAAAACAAGAAGAAAAAATTGCATCTATTAACTTTGTATATTATTAATATCTTATTTGAAAAAATCATCAATTTTATAAATGATATTATGTTACAAAATAATGTATATAATTTTAATACAATAAATCAAATTAAATACTCCATCAAAAATAATTTTAAAATAACTAATACACTCGTTATTAATATCGATACTACTGATACATCAATTTCTATACAACCTACCAAAGCCTAAAAATTAGGGAGTTGTGTTTGAGAGGTGTGTCAAAGGGATATATTATCAAAGATAATTAAAAATAATAATAAAAAGATAAAAAAAAAAAAGTTAATTGTTATAATAAAATATTATATGATAATGTTGGCACAGAGAAATCCATAATATGTGAAAGTCATTAATATATTGGTACTTTAGCAAGTCAATTTATTATCAAACATCTGGCATGAAAACGAAAGATATTGAGAAAAATCCAATTTGCTGTCCATTTTTTTTTTAAGTCTACCATGTAATTGAGTATTTCTTTTTTTATCCATTACCAATTATTTTTTATTATAATAAAATTGATTTTTTTTATTTAAAATAGAAAAGAAAAAAAAATTACTATAAGAGAAAGTATCATAATACATTGTTATTTGCTATTTTTTTGCGTTATTTTTCTTTTTTACCATGATGAAACATATGAATAAGTTAAAAAATAAATTAACATCTATTATATTTACGATTAATTGAAATCATTTATAGAAAAAAAAACACTTTCATTGTGTTCTTGCACTATGTTTGCATTGATTTTAAAAGATTGTAGGTCTTTTATAATTTTAGCTTGTCTTTTTCATATTTTAAATTAGGATAAGAAGTTTCCATATAAATAAAATATATAAGAGATATTATATATATATATATATAATATACATTGATAAAATATAGAAGAGATGTTGAGTATATACTTAATGATGTTTTTTAAAGTCGTGTAAGTCTAGATTCAAAGTGGACATTTCACTAACAAGTTGAGTCGCGCGTTATAAATTATATCAAAGTCATTCTTTTGTAAATTTTCTCGATGTTGGCAAGAGCTCAACTGAATTTTGACAAAATTTGGTTAAGCAGGCAAATTAACCTCAGTGAATCTTAGACAAATCTCACGTGAGAGTGTTGAGTTCATAAGAATAGTGTGAATGTGACACCCTAGTTTAATATAAGAAGTCTCATACTGATAAAACTATGAGCTCGAGACATATTGAATATATAATTAAGCAGATCATAAACCTCAATAATATATTTTAAAATTATGTCGGTCTAGAACCAAAAACAGCAATTCACTAGCTAACTGGATTGTTACAATCTTGTCTCTAATTTTCAATACCTTCAATCGCTATAATTTTACACTTACGAATTATATTTGACATTTATTTTTTAAATTTTTTATTAAAATTTGTGATTCCACCGGTGCGATGAAATATTTATTCAACAAAAGGGAAAAAAAAACAATTTACCAATATCTTTTTAAAATTTTGTGACCTACAAGAAAATGACCTCGTACTTGGCATTATTATATTTTAGATAAAATAAATGAACATACCAATATACAGTTAACAGTACAAAATAATCAATCATATATTTGAATTTTACTCATCGATGTAAAAAAAAGTAAAAAATTATAATGTGAAGTTTCATTTACATTATTAATGTACTAGTAGGTCATTATTATTTTATTTATCAGATTATAATATAATATTTTTCTTATAAATCTACATTTAATTTAATTACTGGGTAAGTGACTATTTTCATTGGTCAAAATTATATTTTGCACATATATGAGAAATCTTGAATATTTTTAATATGGCCTATTAGCTAGAAGATTTTTTTTTTATAAAAAAAATAATAATCATAAATTAGAAGATTAATTAGCAATTTGTGATGGTTTGCTCAAAGCTAATATTAACCTTTTTGTGATTTGAAAGACAAGAAAAAAAAAATTCACTTTGAATTAATTAATGTCATTATCAAATTATTTGAGTTGAAAATTATCAGAAAGTGCAACTTTGTTGGTTAATTAATTAATTAACAAAACTTTACATGGTTAATCATTGATAATTAGTTATTTAATTATTTAAGTCTACGAGCTAATCAACTCAACATGTCAATATTAACTCAAAAGGACCTTTGTCTTAGTCATCCTTTAATCTTTAATTAAGAATTAAATCTTAGGGATTAGTTGTGGACTATTTAGGATATGTTTGGTACGAAGAAAAATATTTTTTATTGAAAATATTTTTCAGAAAAATAAGTTTTTTTAAAAAAAAAAAATTTCTATGTAAATACATACTATAAAGGTAGGAAGAAAAATAATCAGAAGTGTCACTTACAAAACTGGTTTTCCTATTTATATAAAAAAAAAAAGTTGTTTTTATTTTATTTTCAAGAAACTTATTTTTTAACAGAAAATATTTTCAAATTTTTATAGACCAACATGAAACAAATTAAAAATATTTTTTTTTCTCCATGACAAACACACCTTTAATTAAAGAGATCTATTGCTAGATTTGAAGCTTTTTGCTCTATTTCAATTTTGGGCCATTGAATAGAGAAAAAAGTGGCACTTAATTCCTTCTCTTATATCATTTTCACTTTTGTTATGATCTTATCCAATATTCCCTCATAATAATTTGGTTGAACACAAAATTTAAAAAAAAATCAAAGAGACATTTCAATTTTGAGTTTGACTTTTATAATTGGATTGTGTAAAAAAATTTGAATAATATAAAAACTTTAAAAACCAGAATTTTATATTGTAAAAGTCATAATATATTTGATGATCGGAGAATCTATCGACTTGCATGCATTTACTTCTCGTGACTGATGAGGAGAACTTTGATGTAATTGTGAATTTATTAGAAAAAGCTTAGCGCGTGCGGCGGCCTCTAATATTCTATTTGTATTTTATGGCAATGTTATGATTAGCTTCATTAAGGAACGTAAAATTATATTGAAAATTTTTTCTACCATTAATAAAAAGTTTTTTTGAAATTGATGAACTTATAAAATAAATTAAAATCCGTTTTCCTTTAATTTATCATATATACTATATGTATTTGAATAAGTCGAATCAGTAGATATATGAATACTCAATAATTATATTATATAAAAAAAAATAAAAACGATATGATTAGGAAGGGTCCATAATCCTGCTAGTACTATTAGGTCCTGTGAGAAAAATCCAAAAAAAATGACAAAATAATTGAGTTTTATATTTATAGAGGAAATTAAATTTCTACCTTGTGTTATAGAAATTAAATATTTTCCTTTACAATTCTATTTCCACTTGATGGCACTTGTATCATTAATCAAGTACTCTTGAAAAACAATGACATGCACTAGAAATCCCAAATATTCTTTTCATTATTACAAAAATCTTTATTTTTTTTTCTAAATTCGTCAAAGAAAATATATGATTATATATTAATGAGGATTTATTATAAATATAATTATTGGACAACTAAGCAAATTATCCTATATACATTATTAGAATTTTGCCAATACAATGAATTTTTTTCAAAACATTCTTATACGATTATATTGTTGTAGAGATTATTTTACTTATTTCGTGAATCACATTATGAGGTGAATGACTCTTTTCGGACCCCAAGGCTTGCTTAGTTATGAGCCTATACCAACGAATGATATCTTCAAGCAAAGAATTTTACTTGAACAATACGTCTGTTTAAAATTAAATATCACAAAAAAAAAAACGTGTATTTCTTTCAAAAAAAAAAAGTCAGAATATAATCTTCTAGAGATATGCTCGTTGGAAATTGTTTCTAACAATTTTTCAATGGAAAATCTCAAATCATCTAGGGCATTGTGACATAAGCGTAACGTCCATGAAAAATCTGCGCATTTAATTCTAGTAGTGGAATATGTATTTGCAATATACAAAATACGTATCACGAGAATTCAATATGAATTAACAAGTTTTATGTCGATTAAAAGCCTATTATAAATACATAGATTTTTTTTTATCCGAACTTGATATATATCAGCAATATGAACAAACTTACATTCATAAAATTTTGTAGTTTTCTAACATAGTGAAAGCTAGAAATTTCTTGGAAGTATACTTTGTGGCACTCATTAGTGATGGGATGTGTAGACATAATATAGAAGTTGTATATAAGCACCACAATTGATGGGATATAAATAATAATTTGAACAAGCATAATTACTTTGGAAGTATACTTTGTTGCACTCATTAGCCATTATATACATACAATATATATAGAAAGCTCAAATAGAAGACAAATAATGCACATGTAAGCAAATAATGGTATTTTGAATAGTAGCATGTATAGCCACTCAAAAATTTCACTTAATTATTCTTTCTTTTACTACTTCAACTACACATATGACTCATGACTATATGGCAATGTATTATATATGAGAAAAAATATGGGCCATTGTCTAACAAAGAGTAATGAGAATATGTATCTTGTTGTAGTCAACAAGAAAATGAGTTTTGCTTTAGCCATGTTCTACTCCATTCTCAAGTGTACTTCAACAACCAAAAGTTGTAAAAAAAGAATCAAGAATACATTTATTGGAAAAGAGAAAAAAGGTGACTTCTTTTTTGCCAAATTATATATTAGGGTTATATATACACCAATAATATCATGTTACCCCATAAATTTATTTTATATATATTGAAGTTCATTGTACCTATTACCTCCCTTAACCCTTGTGAAAAAAGAAAGTTAATTGCTTTTGGATTGAATAATGTATGATAAAAATTGAATAGTATAATATTTATGTCTAATGAGACATACTATCACAATCTAAGGTCATTGTATATAATTTCTATTTTGTCCGAACAGACTTTACAGATTTATCTCTTGAGCTATGGTATTATTAAGTTAAAAAATATATTTGACATGTAAATTTATACTTTATTTTAGATAGTATTTTATTTTTCCCTTCTTTTACGGTGTGAGATTTACTTAGGATATCATTTATTCTTCGTAACCGTAATCCTCCTCTCTACTAGCTCTCATCACCTCCTCCTGCGTTAGACCCTTCTTTATGGACTCAGTATGTGTTTGGCTATGCAATTTCATCTCATTAGATGAACTTAGTATTTGGACATGCGATTTTACGTTTGATTTCATATCATGGGATGAAATCTCAACTTTTCCAAAAAATATGATTTAAAAATTTCAAATTATGATTTGAGATTTTTCAAATACAAATATTGAATCTGAAAGTTTATATTTTGTAAACCTAATCTCAAACTATGTATTGTCCAATTAGTCCCACCAGACCTCACAAATTTATCCATTGACTATTTAATCATAGATTTCAAAAGTGTGTATACCATGTGAAATTGTAGTTTATGTTATATAGTACTTCACTTTTCTCTCATTTTAAAATAAGTTTTACACAAAATAACATCTTTAGAAATCCTCAAGTCTCTCTCCTATAATCACTTTCGTCGTCATTTATTCTGAATTTACTAATTTTAACTCATTTATTTACTCACAAGTATTATACTCCCAACCGTCATTCATTCTGAATTCACTAATTTAACTCATTTATTTTCTCACAAGTACTATACTCCATACCTATTGTATATATATTATACTTATACAAAACTAACAATCTTTTATTTTATATCTATTTATATTTTTATTAGATGTAGAGAATAATTTGTGTGGCTATCAATTTCAATTTTCATCAACTTGGATCAAGGCAATTGATTACTATTCTCCTTTGAATTTAGCCAAGAAGATGCTTCTTCTTCTTCATCAACCACATCATTACTAGCAACCCCTTATTATAATTTCTTTTACAAAAAAATGTCAAGAATAATATTGATAAGCAACTTGAATAATTATTCAAACTGTAAATTATGATGTCTATACCAAGTAATAATTAATAATTGCTTCTTTATGAATTAAAATGTTTTTTTTTCATATATTTGACCGCTCGATCAAAAATAATTATAGTCAATATATAACATTATATTTTCTGACTTTTTTTTTTTGGTGGGTGACTAATTCAAGGTAAAATTCCAAAGAAAAGGTCTAACTATTTAATGGAAAGTTTATAAACACTTAAATAATTACAAAATACATAAATCAATTTATAAGTTTACCCAAAGTCCTTCATAAGTAATATTTAACTAGTGATATATAAGTAAGCAAAATATCCCAATTTGTATGAAAAATTCAGCACTTGGAAATTGTTCAAATGAACTTGTCATCATTAATTTCAATTATTTTTTAATTTTTTATCTTTAGCAATTAAAATTTACATCTAGTAAGACAAAAATTCTTTAAAAATTAAAGTTATGTCTCGATATAACTTGTGGAATGTTATCATACAAAATATACACTTATGCCCCTAAAAAAAAATTGCTTGTTACGAAGGACAAAAATTAAAGACCAGTACGAAATAAGTGCAAATGACCCTTAAAATTTTGCTCAAAAAGTTCAAAATCAAGTCAAGAAGGAAATCTTATTGGGCTGAGTAGTTTGGGCCAGGCTTGAAATAATCAAAGTCCAAATAGTCCATATAGCTAGGTTACATGATACTGGCCCATAATAATACTCTGTTCGTTTAAATGATCTAGTTTGACTTGACATGAAATTTAAGCAAGTAAAGAAGTTCTTTCAACTCTGTGATGCTAAACTAAAGTTACGTTAAATGTGTCAAAATATCTTTTATCCTTATTATCTTAGATATGTCACGTGGAAAACTGAAATTAAATTATTAAAAAAAATGAAGATAGGTCTTTCTTTCTTTTTAAATAGAAAGGGAGTCTAATATAATTGCATCAATATGCATCGACTAATAAAAAAATATTCATAATAAATAATATATGATAAAGACTTTTAATATATTTCCAAATAATAGTTGATATCACCTATGTATCATGTCTTTAGTTAACTTTACATTGATTTAAAGTAATTATATATCTTTTAGTACAACTTCAAATACTCTTTCTCAAAGATATTTAATTCTAAAATTTTATTTTATTTTCAATTTCAAAAAAAAAAATATTATTTTTAATTCGAACCTTAAAAAATGGATAAAGTGCTTTTTTTTTTGTTTATTAATGAGTTTGGATTACTCGGACTAGTAAACACTGAAATTTGAAAAATATATACTTATACGATTAAAATAAAATTTGTGTGTGGGGGGGGGGGGTTTAAAATTATTGAGAAAAAATACAATATGTGCCAAACATGTCTAATCAAGATGCCTTACGTACAAACACAATGATTAATTAGAATCTTTTGCTAATCCACCCTGTTTAGTGTGTCAACTTGTTCATGTTGTTTTTTGGCTTGTGATATTTGTTAATTAGAAAAATAAAATATTGAAAGGAATCAAATTAATAACCATGTATCATACTCCAATTAATTATTTACAAAATACTCAACCTAGAGACCATTTTCTTTTATTTATGTATATGATTTAATTTTATTTTTACATACATTTCAAATTTCACAAGTAAAAACGTTAATATAATATTCTTAGATTTCACAAGTGAAAATATTAATATAATATCCTCAAATTTCACTTATTAATTTTGAACTCTAGAATATCGCTTATTTTCTTTTTAATTTCAAAAATTGAAAAATGATTATTTTTTACACGATTTCTTATAGAATAATTTTTTTTCTATTCTAACTAAAACGGGTCATAATCATTTCTAAGTCAAGATTATGATGTGTAATTTTTGTCCATTTGTTAATTATAATTAGCTTAAGAATGCTGAGTTTTGTCTTAATCAAAGTAAACATAAGTTTAATCGCCGTATTAATTGACAAGACAACATATTAGCTACATATTGTATAGTGTTATATTTGTCTCAATTTGAACAAAGACTAAATTTATTTAGGGTAATGCGAAATGGCTAGAATATTTTATCAGTAATATACCAGAATTTTTAAAAATTATAATACCTTTTTTATTTTAAAACAAACTGATCTTTTTTCATTTTTTGTTTAAAAGGTATTAAAGTTAAAATAATAAAAATATTTAAAAAGGTAAAATAACATAGAAAAAATATCATTCTGGCCAAAAGGACTAACATATACAACTTTTACACCTTGTTTGGATATGGATATATGGTTGTTACCCATGATATTATATTGTATTTTAAGTTTAAATATAATATTTATTTTGATTGTTACTGAAATTATATTGTATTGTACCGCATTGATTTAATATATCGTTAGGTAACGATGAAAAGATTCATTTTATGTGACGATCAATTTGGTGTGATCACGTTGTTACCTTAATATTGTCTTCTATTTTGTCTTTATTATTCATTATTTAATCAAAAATACCCCTAAACTATTTGAAATATTTTCAATATACCCTTAAACTTTATTTCGGTTCAAAACTATCTTTTTCGTCATACCATTGGGTTAAAAGTACCCTTCTTATTAACAGAAGTTGTAAAATGCCACGTGGATGTCATATGGATGCCACATTGCACGCCAATAGGATTCCGCTGCCACGTAGACTAAATAAAATGGGTCAAAAATACCCATAAACTATCCAAAATAGCTCAAATTTACCCTTAAACTATATTTTGGCTCAAAACTACCTTCCCGTAAAACTATTGGATCAAAAGTACCCTTCTTATTAACAGAAATTGTTAAATACCATGTGGATGTCACTTTGCATGCCAATAAAGTTCCACTGCTACATAGACTAAATCCCTAAATCCTAATTACTCCCCCCCCTCAATTTATTATTTCCAGAAATGATATATTCACGCGTTCTCCCTCATTTCACGGCTAGGGTTTCATAGTTTTCTTCGTGGCTGAGTTTCAAAGTGGATATTCATGCTTGTATGTTAGTAAATATTTTTTCTTATTTTATTTTGTTTACGATTTTAAAGTATGATAGTTAGGATTTCACAACTTTTCCCTAATGCCGCAGCTAAGGATTCATAACTTTCTTCGAGGCTGAGTTTCAAAGTGGATATTCATGGTTGTAGGTTAGTAAATATTTTTCTTATTTTATTACGTTTACGATTTCAAAGTATGATAGTTAGAATTTCACAACTTTCCCGTCATTTCGCGGCCAAGGTTTCATAACTTTCTTTGGTGCTGAGTTTCAAAGAGAATTTTCGTGGTTGTAAACACAATAAAATAAGAAAAAAGTTTACCAACCTACAACTACGAATATCCACTTCGAAACCCAGCGACGAAGAAAATTGTGAAACCCTAGCCGCAAAATGAGGGAGAAGAGAGAAATCATTTCTGGAAAATAATGAAATGAGAGGAAAATGAGTAATTAAGATTTAGGAATTTAGTCAATGTGACACATGTGGAATTTAACAATTTCCGCTAATAAGAAGGTCACTATTGACCCAATAGTTTGACGGGAAAAGTAGTTTTGAGCCGAAATATAGTTTAAGGGTAAATATGAGCTAATTCAAAATAGTTTAAGGGTACTTTTGATTCTTTTCCTTTTAGTTTGTGTGGCAGTGGAAATCTATGGGCGTGTCATGTGGCTTCCACATGATATTTAACAATTTTCGTTAATTAGAAGGACACTTTTGATCCAATAGTTTGACGGAAAAGATAGTTTTGAGTCAAAATATAGTTTAATTAACGGCAATTAATTCGTAATTGCCGCTGAATATGTATTTTTAGCGGCAATTGTCACTCTTTGTATATGTCCCTAAAACCTTTAGTGCAATTGGTTCTAATGACATTTAACTAATACCGGTAAAGACTTTAACACTCTTTATTAGTGTCAATATTTAATATCTCTATTTTCGTTTGTAGTAATATTAACGAATGACTTGTCTTTATTACGGTAGAATACTTTTCTACGTACCACTACGAAATCATTAGTTTTCATTGGTTTAAGAATTTTTTTTTATATAAACTTCGGCTTCAATTTATTTGCAAATATTTTTCTTCTTCTTTTTTCTACAAAAGATAAACTCCCAAGTATACATACTTTGCATTTTTAAAGTTTATAAAGATCGACCTCCAAAAGTCGATAAATTAACAAAATAAATAACAAATGAATACCTCCTCCCTCCTTTTTTACTTTTCAAATTTTAACTTGACATATTTATTCAAAAAATAATTATGCATATAGTAATTAAGCCTACTATTTTACCCTTATTGATGTAAGATCCCAAATATATTTACTAATTATATTTTCTAAACATATTTACTCAATTTTAATAAATCAAGAATAATAAAAAATAATATTATTTTATTTCAATTTATCTAAAAATAATAAATAAAAAAATTAAAAAATATTTAACAAATGAATTGAAACAGATGCCATAGCTCTTTTTAACTCTCTTTAGAGAGGGCTAAAGAGAATGGATAAGCTTTAGACATTCAAATATATATATATATATATATATATATAGTATTACCACATGCATGTAGATAAGGTTAAGGTTACATGGTGTGTTGCATAAAAAGCAAGCAATATATATATATATATATATATATATATATATATATATATAGGGGTAAGGGGGTGGGGGGTGTCTAGTTTATATGTGTGGGGGAGATCTAGGTGCATGCTTGCTTGCTTTGGTGCAAAGAATATGGAGATGTGTCTCACCTTTATAATTATTTAATTTTAGAAAAAATTTAGTACTATTAAATTATAATGTATGTTTTTTGGACCAGAAAATATATTTATGATTTTGGAGAGTTACATAATTTTTTAACTTAAGAATAAAATTGTAACTAACCTATAATAATAATTGATGCCTTAATATGTGTGTCACTTTTAACGTGGACAACAAAACAGGAAAAAAAAAGTATAGTTTTATGATAAAAAATACTCTGATGAATTGCTTTTGATATCTATCTGCATACTTAGTAATAGTGTGTCACATACATGATAAGTCTGTAACTCACAAGTTATGGGTTCAAATTTATGTAACAATAAAAATCGATTAGTATTTAAGTTGACAAAAATAAGAAAAGAGATTTATTATAATTCTTAGTAAGTAGAGAAATATAAGTATTTTACTAAACTATTTCTATTAAATCGTTTTTAGTATTAGTTTTTGAAAAATAATTTAGAGAATTAGTATTTAATGTCGAGAGTAAAGCATGAAAAAATATATTTTAGAAATAAATGACAAGAAAAAATGAACCAGAGGAAGATTAATCCATATTAAATGGAGTTAGGAGCGGCTCGACATGATTGGGGGCTAAAGCGAAATTTTAATTGGAGGCCTAAAATATAAACGAACTTTATATACTTATCTATTCAAAATTTATTTTTCTTACATTATTTAGATAAAAGTTATTAATATTTTATATTGTTTTTTCAGTTATTAGTTTTAGGTAAGATTTTATTAACTCAACATTGAAAAACATCATTTCACTAAATACAATTATTATATGAATTGTTAACATAATTCTATAAGTAATAAATTGATAAATATTAAATAAAGATAAGAGTTAGAACCATATAATTTGACGCAAGAAGTTGATGACTTGATATATTCCATTTTAATATGCTTATAGTAATGCTTGAAACAAAAATTTAAGATGAAATAAAAAAGAATTTGTAACTCATTTTGTTCAACACTTTTCACTATTAATTCTTATTTTTAACAAAGTACAAAAGAAAGTTAAGTGGATAAAATAATATATATTTTAAAAAATTATATTTTTTATCATTAATAATTATTTTTTTATATAAAAATTTTAACACATAATTTATTCATTCTTGATAAAATTTGAGGCCCCCAAAATAAAAGTCTTATTCTCACAGGCATAGAGTTTATCGAACCCTTTAACTTCACCTTGTAGATATCCATTATCTCCAAGTTTCGAACTTTTCAACTGATTATATTTTAAGTAAAGAAGAACATCAAATAAAAAAGATTTACCCCGAGGGTCAAACATAGGTTTCCCAATTCCAAATCCATCAAATTTCGATTAACTATTCAAGCTACCCTTACGAAAAAGTAAAGTTACCATATAATGAATTGTAAATGATACCTTCAGACACCCTCCCCGTAGATTAAACAACCAACTCAAAACTAGTACATATAAGGGGAATTAATTTAACTATGTCTAAATAAAACATATTATTGCGATAATCACAATGAATATAATTTACGCAATGTGATTTCTGTTCATTGCTCTCGGTAAATAAAGTAAAAATAAAAAACAAAAATTATATATATATAATATTCTTTATTTATGGAATTTTGAACTGTTAGTTAACTAGGCCTCAAATAAATCAACTAAAAATATTATTTTTTTAAAAAAAAAAAATAAAGACAATAAGTCAGAGCAGAGCTGGTAAAACGTTACAAATGCTTTTGCCTCGAGAAAGAACTTCTTCAGTAACTGTGCACGTGCAAACCACTGTCCATATTCAGATTCATGTCTCCTTAATAAAACCCTAAATTCTATAACTATTTTTATTGACAAAAAAATAAAAAAAAAATTTGAAGAAGTAAAAAAAGATACTCTAAAATGAAAAATAATGTTGGAAAATAAGCTTATATAAACATTTTACTAGTTACTATTTTTTCAGTCTCAATTTATATATCAGTAACAAGATATTCAATCTCTAGTGTGTAATAACATAAGTAGGATCTGAAAAGATAAATCGTGTGTATGCTATCTTTGTGCGGCAAAAAATTGACTCCCGATTCAAATAAAACATATCAAAGTAGGTTTGGAAAAAAAAAATACAATATTGAAGTTCCAATTTATTTGTCACAGTTCAAATTTTGAGAGTCAAATTTCTTAACTTTGACTATAAAGTCGAACATAAAACAGATTAAAGAAACTATTATGTATAAGTCACATTAAGAAAGTTAAAAATCCTAAAAAAATTATGAAAAGATTACGATAAAAACAAATTAGTTTGACTCTCGAAATCTGTATTACAAACACAATACATTGGGATGAAGAGAGCACTATAATTGCCAAGTACCAAAAAACATGGTTATTAGTAGAACTCAATTATCATGATTATGGAATAATAATGTATTAAATGAATCTCACACAATTGATGGGTTTCATAAATAATCATATGATACTTTTTTTTTGGTTGTTTTTGTTAGAGAAGAGTTGAAATTCATTTATTACAAACTAATTTCAAACTCACCAAGAAACTAACAAAGTTTACATATCAAATTAATGCCAAACATTTCATATCATGTGATCATAGTCAAACTCACAATAGAAAAAACCTAAATTCAAAAAGGACCTAAATTAAAGTGTAATGTGACTAAAAGAAATTAACAATTTATGAAGAACTTAATAAAAATGACCAAAACAACAACACATTCCTAAGAATTCTTGTAAACTAATAAATAGAGATAATTTCAACTAATCAAAGGTCACGACCCTCAAATTTTGGATCATAAACATATATGATCCAATACTGGAGGGTCGTGACCTTAAACAAGTTAATCAGAGAAAATTATTACCCGTCCCTTCAACGAATCTCATCTAGTTAGAATGGAGGTCGACCCGTTGCCCAATAAGCCTCAGAAGGTAATTGCACATTATTGAGAAGATCCGGTGGCATTCCATGAAATAATGAAGGGTCACCTAATAATTGTTGATGTTGTGGTCCTCCTGGAGCGACTGTCGCTCCAGGTGAACCTAGTGAACCCCCTTGAACCGGAAGTTGGTTCGAATCATCCTCCTCTAAAGGAAGTCTTTCATAAGCTGCATTGCTAAACGAAGCCGCCATAATAACAACCGGACCAGATGCCATAAGAGACCCTACCACACAACCTCCCACTACCTGACCTTGTCCGCCAGCTAAATAGATAGTCAACCCTGAAGCAGCTGGCGGAGCTGGTGGTGGGAGAAATGATCCTGCTAAGGATAATATCTCAAAACGTCCATGAAGGGTTGCAATCGCACCTGATAAGCCCAAAAAAAATGTAACATTACCAAGACGGTCAGTGACAATTGGACATCCTTCGTTGAAAAAAAATAGAATACATTCAAGTAAAATGATATAGGAAATGATTAAATAACATATTTTAAACACCCTTAACATAAGAAGCTGCTATTTCTGGATGCCTTTAAGAAATTTCTTGCTCCGCCATCGGAAACGGTCATAAAAAAAAATCAAGAAAAATATATATAAAAAATTGTACCTGGTGAAGCTGGTTGTCTTAAGTTAACATTTGTAACATTTCCTGTTCCACTCATAATACAAACTCCTCTTTGACGTCTTCTTGAAAAATTTGATACACTTTCCATAATATCACAACCATCAGCAATTTCCATAACATGAGTTCTAAGGGCATTTGCACTATCTCTAGTTATGATGATAGGTGCTTTTGGCTTATTTTTGGATCCAGCTGGTCTACCTCTAGGCCTTCTATTGAACTCTCCCTCTCTATGGCTTCCGTTAACGCCTAATTCATCCGTTGATTCATCAACATTTGAGTCATTGTAGTTGTTGTCGTTGTTGTTGTTGTTGTTATTGTTGTTGTTGTCTTCGCGGTCTCTCTTTTGGCCGGACATGTTTAGGCCACTTGTTCCACTTTGCTCATCTTCTGAGCTATGTTGGAATTGAAGTTGTTGTTGTTGTTGTTGTTGTTGCTGGTGGTGGTGTTGATGGTTGTTGTTGAGATGTTGTAAGTTGAAATTTCTCGTGTGGAAAGGAGGGGGGAGAGAATTGTTTGACGGATCCATAATTTTTTTCTTTTTGTTTAACTAATTCTCAGAGAGGCAGATCTAGAATAGGTTCAACAATAAATTCAACTTAAACACTAGGTACCTATACTTTCAGATCGAATCACTTATACATATATCAAGAGAGAGAGAGAGAAATGAAAATGGAAATATGTCTAATAGATCACATCCATCTAGCTACTTTTGACCAGTTTGACTCTAAATTCTGAATCTGCGTTTGATAATCTGTACTTATTTTCTAGGAGGTAGATTGATGGAAAGAGTGAAAGAGAGAGAGAGAAAGAACACTAGAGTTTTGGAGAAACAAATTAAAGAAAATGAAAGTACAAGAAAGGAAAAGGATGTAATGATTTGAAAACATAAAAAAAATTGTAATGATTTTATTGAATTCAAACAAAAAAAAAATCACTTTGTTTGCTTAGTTTTTTTTAGAAGAGAATATAAGGAGGAGTTGAGTTAGGGTTAGCTAATAACTTAGCTTTTGAGAGAAAAATAGGAAGATTTAGATTTTAGATCTGGTGGAGTTTTTGTATATTTTTGTTTTGTTGTTGGTTTTGCTATGCTCATGGACGGTGCATTGGTCCCCCTCACCCCACCCCTACCCCACCCCACCCCCTAATATTATTTAATTTGAGGTTCGATCCTTATCTGAACCATACGTGAATATAAGATGCTTTTAATGAGTGTATCGAGCTATCCCTTGATCACTTTTTATAAATCAATAGTGAAAAATGATTTTATCGTATAATTACGAGATGTTTACATAAATATACGGATCGATGGTTGTTCATATAAGAATATGACTAGTAATTTAGAAAATACGACATATGTATTATCTGCTACAACGGGTAAAACATTGCATATGTCGATAAATAAATTAGGAAAAGGTAATTGCTATATATATAAAAGATGAACAATTATATATAAAATCAATGAAAAATTAGCGATCTATATATATATATAAGAAATATCAATTAATTCAAAATGCGTTTTAATTATATTAATGTATTTAAAATATAAAGAACTTTAAGTAGTAATTTTCAAAAATTAATTATTTTTTTATTTGTATAATGTGTTAGCATGAGATGATTTTAAATGAAAAATAACATGATTAATGAACTTGAATTCATATTTTTTTTACTTTCACTCATGTTTTACGAAGGAGCAATTTGTCGTTATTTATCTGTTTTAATAGGTTAAAATACGATTATATTTACAGGATCTTTTTATATATATATATATATATATATATATATAAATAAATAAATCTTATTTGTTTTTTAGTATTAATATATGTTCACTCCTTTTTGACTTTTTTTTCCATTTCCCTGGCCTAGTAATCAATAAACTTAGCTTTTTTCTTCATACATTGTTACTTGATTGGTTAAGGTTTTCTTAAATTTCTTTATAGCATGTTACATTTAATGTTGTAATTCCTTTATTTTACAAATTTGGTGTTCTTGTTATTCTCAGTTTTATATAGTAATTGATTATTTTAAAATATTTATTTCAAATTACTTTGATCATTTATTAAATTAAATAAAATTAATTAATTTTTTTATATTTATTCTTATAATTAATATCATCACCATGCTTAATATTTTCATAATTTATATTTGGAAGTTTAAAAAAAAATATTTTTTTAGATTTTATCTTTTTAAAGAGTTCATCAAATATTAAATTAGAGTACTTCCTTACTACTCTTCCTCTCACCCACTTTGAAGTACTTATACCTTTTATATACTCGTAAATTATCTTGATCTATCCATATGAATGAATGGTAAATTGATCAAATTAATTGTTTTGTTTATGATTTTTTATGTATCGTGTAAAATAAAAGGTGATCAGTTATTATGAGAGGAGGAATACTATTTTAATAGTCAAAGAATAAATATTTATATAACATCTTTTTTAAAATATTTTAAATTATTAATAGCATCTTTTGTATAATTTTAAAATATGTAATTTTATTTTGAAATATTAAGAAGATAAAAGTCCATATTTATATCGAATAATAATTAGTCTGATCCTCGTATTTAAAATGAAGTCAAATAAATTAAAATGGAGGAAGCAATTTCTTTTTAAAAAGAAATATAGACAGTTCAAATTAGTCCATGTTGCTAGTTGCTTGATTTCAGTTGATCCTTTATTTATTTTTACTTTTTTTAAAAGAAAAACAAAAAAAAGGACTTGTGTGGTGGCTATGATTGGCATAGCTTTTATTTTTTTTCAGGTTTTGAAATACTAAAATAGAAATTTAAGTTTGAAACTTTTAGTGTGTATTAATACAAGAATTTTTAGGAAATATATTGTTGGATTTTGTTTTACATGAAATTTTGAAGGGTTCATTTCAAATGACAGCGTAAATTTATGATTATCGAGACTTGAAATACGAATTTATGATTTTTGAAGCTTTCGTGATGTATTAGCATATGAATTTTTTAAAAATATTAGCATAGCTTAAAATTTGGAGGGACCATCCTTAAAAAATTAGGTTTTGTCATGATTGATGTTGCTTTTATTTTTTTGGAATTTCAGAGTTCCAAATCGCAAAAATATGATTATTAGTGCTTTTGGTGTGTATTAACACATGAATTTTTTGAAAAATTATTGTCAAACTCAATTTTTCTTCAAATATGGAGGATCCCTCTTGAACTTCTCCATGATCGGTGTCATTTCTTGTTTTTTATCTTTCAGGTTCCTGAAACACGAATTCATCATTATATATTCAAGTTTTTAGCATATATTAGTACATAAAGTTTTTAAAACTTATCGGCATATTTATTTTTCCTAGGATCTATCCCAAATGTCCTAGATTTCACCTTAATTGACGTCCTTTTTATCTTTATTTCTTACATTTTGCGGTCTTGAAAATGTAAATTCATTTTTTACCATGTATTAACACATGAATTTTTTGAAATTTGTTTTGCCTAAACTTTGTTTACTACGAAATTCGAAGGATCCATCCCAAATTAAAAATTATGTATTAATTATTTCGTGTAAAGAATTATTTTCCTTCTTGATATTTTATTTAATTAGTTATCGAAGATTATTGCTTTAATTTATTGTGCAAGTCATCATTTCAAGCTTGATTTAAAGTTTGCTTGTTACACCTTAAGTTTGAGGTGTTTTTAATATCTTTTTTATTAAGAGTTGCACACTCGTACAAGAGTTTGAGATTATTTGCTATGCAATATGAAAGATTCGAAATGTATTTAAGTTGATTTAGTCAGATAAGATGAATATTTTTAACGTTGTCAATAATTCAAAAATGAAACTATAATTCGCATGTAAGTTCATAAATGTTTTTAATATTGTAAAAAAATTATTTTCATATCCTTTCGTAAGTTGACACGTGTCTAAATAAATCATGAACCTGATATTGTGCATGAATTTATGTAGGTTTTGTGGAATTTAGGGGAAAATAGTTGAAATTTTGGACAAAACATGAATAATTGATTTAAGCAAATAAGCAGTGGGAAATTAGAGACTATGCAAAAGGACAATTTGTTTTCAATAATTTATGAGGATGATGATCGAATAATTCAAAATATAGTGATGAGGAAAGAGGCAATTAATTAATTAAATAAATATACTGGTTTTATGTGAACTCGATAACTGTGGATGAGTGGATATACGAGTTCAATTGAATCATAACATTTTCTTTAAAAAGAAAAAAATTATTATTCATCAAATTAAAATTCTAGCTCGCTTTGTCTATAGAATTTTCTCCGCTATATAAAAAAAGTTTGTCATTTAAATAAAACCAAATTTAAAGTTAGATATTTTTCAAATATAGTATAATGTTTTTTTTAAACAAACTGTGATCCCTCGATGAAAAGTCATTGACTGACTTCTAGAATAACTAGTTTTCTTAAGATGAGGTGCACATGATATTTTAAACGAATTACACATAGAAATGAGATAGAAAAGTGGGGAGAGTTTTGTACGAATACAAATCCACATGATACATACGTTTTTTTTCCTTTTGGGACTCAATGTGACATTGCTCAAAAGACAAATTCATGCGCACGTAGACCCAAAGTAGACAATATGTTCCATGAATTTGGGATATGACAAATATGGTATAAGAGCCAAAACATGACGCGCTCCGGAATAGAGGGTGGCCGAGCAAGGACGGATTAAGAAGGAAAGATACGTATAAGCTGACAAAAATCTGAAAAAAGATCTACATGTAACATATTAATTAAGCAAATCTTATAAACATACAAATTAGAAAAGGAAAGTGAAAAGTTTTATCAGACACTATATAAGTTCACATGATATGTACATACATTTTATAGTTCAAAAAATATCGTATAAAATACATATTCAGATAGACTTAAAATCGATAAAAAAAAAAAAGAGAGATAATAAGTACCATAAACTATATATATATATATGAAGGACTAGTTACATCATAATGTCATGATTAAAGGATTGACAACAAAATTACATATAAAACAAAGAGATTAATATTAATTAATGCCGACCAAGGTCATAGAGTATGCTTTTTAATTTGTTTCTTTCTTAAACGGTTACTCCACGTAATTGGGAATTTCCAAATAACATAGTTTGACCACAAAAAAATTTTTGGATAATAGTTTAATATTAATTAATGTCTTTTTTGTTAAACTTATAGAAACAAAGAACCATTATGGAATATGCTTTTATAATGTCTATGTCTACATAGTCTTAATTAGTGATTTAGACACTCTAAAATATTTTATTTAACACTATATGTGTGAAGAAGAAAAAATGTTTTTACAAATTAAATGACAAATTTGGGTTATGAAATAAATGTGACCATCTAAAACTAAGGGGATATTGTGATCAATAAAAGAAAATAAATCACATAAGTTTCTCGTGTTTTACAATGAATTATACGCGAAATTTAGCTTATAATAACGAATATATCGATATTTTCTATTCGTAAATAAAAATTTTAAATTCATCGAAAAGATTTTGTATACAAGTTATGAGTCAAATTGACTTTGGTTTAAAATATATATGGGCATAACATATATCTATACTAAATTTTAGTTGTCTATTAAATATTTTAATTTTAAACATGCACATATATTTTAACTTATTGCATATTGTGTCAGTTTGATACTTCAACTTATAAAATGATTATCTAAATATTTTGACAAACTTTATATGTCTCGTCAGTATTGAGTGTCTACGATACACGATGCAACAAGTTTGAGATGTTTAATTATCAATTAAACACTACAACTTATAAAACGAATATGCAGATACTTTTAAATTTTATACATCACTTTAACATTAAACACCCACAAAATACAAAAAGATCGAGTTAGAATAACTAGTTGTCAGTTGAGATTAAATTTCGTAGGTAACCTCAAAGTTTGTTTAGACAGAGTCAACTAAAACCAAATTAAAATGTTTATTATCGTGTATTATGTTAAATTATTTTATTTTAAAATAAATAAATATAAATAATTAAATTTTATTATGATATAATTTGTAAGTTGAACACATGGTGCATCTGCCCCATTCTGTCTATAAATATGTGCAAAGAGGCGAGTTTAACGCTGACACAATTGAGAACTTGAGTCATGTGGTAGGATTCTCTTTCTATGCTAATTACCGCTTTTTTTTTCGATATTCGATATTTATATTGGAAATAAAATTAATTTATAAAAAAAATATGAATTTTTCTACAAAATTTGAGTTGATTATTAATTTGTTAACTTAGTTTATTTTAGTTGATAAAAGATCGAGTTAATATGTAGCTCAAATTGATTAATGGAAAATTTTGTTAAATTCTTTTTAATTAATTTGTTATATATTAGCTATAATAAAGGGAAAATATAATTTTGTTAGGTAAGTAAAAAATTATAAAAGAACAAATAAGATAATTAAAACTTAGTAAGAATTCGATGAATTGGAATTATGACCCTTTTTAAAGCACATTTCAAATCTATCATTTCAATCAAAGTAATTTATTTTGATATATTTTTTATTGTTATATCAAAATAATATTATAAAAAATGAATTTTTTATTTTAATTTATATAATATAGTTTGAATTTGATACAAAATTTAATGAATTTGAAAAGTACTTGTGATGTTTTAAAATGATTTCTTAAAATAGATTAATTTTTAAAATAGAATAATATTCTCTTCGTCCATCTTTATTTATCCTCGGTTGGGATATTCAATAAGATTTGTCCAATTTATAAAATCAATGAATGATTTATCATTTTATGTCCGTTTTACCCTTGCTTATTAAATAGTACTATTCATTTTTCAATATTTAAATGACTTATATTTAATAAGGGTGATTTGATGAAATTACCTCTATTATTTACTCCTTAATTCATATGTCAAGTTAACAGTAAACAACTATTATTCGACATATGGAGTACATTTTTGTAGACATTTTGCCACATAAGTGTAAACTCCACAAAAAGTTATAGTTTCATTAAATATTTATCAAATAAAAAATTACTTCTTCCATTTAAAAAAGAATGTTTCTATTTCCTTTTTAGTTTGTTTAAAAAAGAATGATCCTTTTCCTTTTTTGGCAACACTTTAATTTTAACTTTCCACGTGGCATGTTTAAAACCACAAGATTAAAGGATATTTTGGTACATTTGACATAACTTTAATTTAGAACCACAAAATAAAAAAGTTTTCTTTCTTTTCTTAAACTCCGTTCCAAGTCAAACTAGGTCTTTTTTTAAAAAACGAAGGGAGTATATTATTATTATTTTCTACACGGATTAAAAGAAAAAATATATCATATTAATTAAAATAGAAGAAGTATAGTATATGTTATATATGAAGTTTAGTTTCCTAGAAAATATGGTTATTATGATGCAATATTGTTATGATGATAAGAATAACTAGTATACGATGTATATGATTATAATAACAATACAATATGGAGGCTAGTTTTAGTAGAATTCTTGTATTTATAGATTGATGGATAGAAAATACATGTATAATATTTTTATTTTCTTTATATAGGAATTATTAGGCATATGAGTTTGTTATCTAAATTATTATCAAATATTTATCAAATATCTTAACTATCAGTTATTTACTTTTCTTATCTAAATTATCATCAAATATTATTAAAATATATCTAAACTATCAGTTGTTTACTTTTCTTACTTGAACAATGTTGATATTACATATAAAAAAAGGTGAATGTACAATTGATAGTTGAGATACCTTTCAATATAACATTTAGTGATAATTCAAATAGAAAATTCACACAACTGATAATCAGATATATAATTCAAAAAAATATTAAAGTATATTTTTAACCTTTTAACTTGTATTAATACACAAATACTTAATATATATAAAAATTAAACTCACTAAATTGTCATGCTTTATTATTTAAAATCTTGAATCCAATTTATTTATATAAATTGCATACTTTTGTAAAGCAACTTTGAGAGGTCAAGGAGACTCATGCACATGCAAATTTGAGGTCTTCAAGATGAAAAATTAAAAAAGGGTTTTTGAAACTTTCAACATTTACATGTAGCCAATAATAGGTATTATGTGCTCCTAATTCTTGTCTCAATTTTATAAATATATTTGTCGTTTTCTTTTCACACTAATCCTTGTATTTTACTTTTTTTTATATCTTAAATTTCACGAGATATTTATTATCTTTTATCAGCAACAGATATCAAGTAACTCTATTCACTAAAATTAAGATAAATAAATAGAATCACCTATTATTTGTATGATTATTGAATTACAAACATTAAATGCGAATAATTTTATTATATTACCAATGTATTGATTTGATTAAATGAAAAAACAATTAAATCTAAGAAAGTAAAAAAGATAAAGGGTGAGGTATGCATGTGACCATTATCTGTTTGGAATCAATGCAATCATCATTTAACTAATTAATCAGTAGCTTTGTTAGTTTATTATTAGCACTAATTTCAATTATATTTGCTTCTTTTTCTTAATTGTTTGAGTTGTTTGTCAAAGCTGTCCCCTTTCCAAACTCCAAGAAGATGCTTACTTTTATTGACAAACTAATTTGAACAAAATCTATTCATTTCGATATTTTTTCCGTTTCAATTTGTTTATCATATTTTGAGTGGTCATTCGTGAAATCTACTCTTGATGCTCGTAGCACAAGTTGTAATTAGTTGAGACTCATTTGGAGTCAACTAAGTGTTTGACATGTTAATGGACATATAATATAAGGTGTGACTTAGAATACGCGATAGAGCTGATGCGGATCTATGAGGGGATGAGGGTGTTCCCTCGATAAAAAATTATATTGTATATATGAAATATTTTTCCCATAAAAGACTTGCTTTATTGAATCTCTATCAATGGTGTACTCCTTTTGGTGGAAGGTGTTTAGACTATATATATTACGCGACACGAGGTTAGATTCGGACGGCATTAGCAAAGTTAGTGAGCTTCGTTAGTTCTAGAGATGGTAAAATTAGTCTATAAAAATATAACCTGGTCAAGCCTGGAGGATCGTTGATCGCCCATTTATTAGCTTAAAACATATTTTCAATGAGAAATTGGACTAATATGTAAACCAAATTAACCAATTTTGATAGGCATACAAAAAGCCCAGTGGGCTTTTGGCAAGCCCAGTGAAACTACACTTAACTCTAGCAAAATGAAAGACTATAATGTACAACAACAACTACATAATCAATGTAGTTTCACACATGTAAGTCGAACGAAATAGTGTATATGTAGATCTTATCTGTGTTGTAATCATCGCTTAAAACTAATTAATTGACACTTAAAGTTTAAAGTTGTCCCTGAACAAGAAGATGCGATTTTTATTCACAATGAATAAATTCATATGGAGATTAAGTGTATTTATAATTTGAATTGATGACTTTACATGGAGACTTTTATTTATACTTCATTGATAAATTTTTTAATTCCACGTATAAAGTTAAAGCTAAAGCTATTGAATTCAGATGGACTCATAAATTTTACGATAAATCCACTCTGAAGTGGCTAATCTGTCGAAGGCCCGTGGAGTGTCACGCCACCCATAGACTTCAATGAAAACACTATGTATATATGTATTAGGAAATTACGCTCCAAATGTCTTGTCTTGAATTTTTGTCAACGCTTAGTAAAATAATTTTAAAATAAGGGACAAGGCACAAGTGCCCCCAAAGACTATGAACGAATTCTCAGAGACGTACCTTAACTAATCTAAGATTCTATTACCCCCTAAACTTATTTTTTGTATAATTTTGTACACCTTTTGGCTTACGTGGCACACTCCGTGACTCCACTAAAGTGAGGCGCGTGGGAGATATTTGGAGATCACGTAGGCCAAAAAGGTGTACTAAATTACAAAAAAGAAAACAATTAGATTGCCAAGTAGAATAACAATTGATCAAAATTTGCCAATGGCACAGGGTAATAGTTTACTTACAAACAAATGTAAGCTCCACAAATTTAGGAACTTGCAAATTATGAACACATGAAAATGAAATAATAAGGAAGATCAAAATAGAGATCAATTCATCACTAATACTCAATTCTTTCTATTTTCCTTAAGTTGTAATGGAGAAAGCCTTCAACATTTTTTCTCTTAATAGGACTCATGTCACTTCACTTGGTTGTGGCTAGTGACTTAGCCATGACTCACACCAATACTACCACTGAATTGTGAAACCTCACATTTCTTACTTCTCTTAACCTGAATCATAACAGTTTCTATGGAAATTTGCCTCAAGAAATGGCACGTTTGCATCGGTTAAAGGTTGTTATGCTTGGTTTCAACAACTTCAATGGGGAGGTTCCTTTGTGGTTCTCCAAGAAATCATGTTCCTACATGCCACACTAGTTACTTCAAAGCATAGATCCAAGATGAGAAAACTACTAGCTCTAATTCTAACGGCTGGAATTGCATTTGTATTAGTCTCCATCGCCTTTGTGATTGTATGGATAAGGTCTATAATAGGTAAAAGAAAGCAAGAAGACGATTCAGCGTATGTTGTCTCAACAAGAGGAAGAATCTCATACAATGAATTGATCTGACCAACTGATTCACTCAGTGAGAGTAATTTGATTGGTCATACGAATCTCACCTAAGTCACCACTAGTTGATCAAACGTTGAATTTAAGGCTTTGGTACTAGAGTACATGTCCAATGGGAGCCTCGATAAGTGGTTATATTCGCACAACTACTCCCTAGACATCAACCATCGACTAAGTATAGTGATATAGATGTGGCATCTGCATTGCAATATCTCCACCACGGCTACTCATTGCCCGTGATACACTGTGATTTGAAGCCTAGTAACATCTTTTTGGATGAGGATATGGTTGCCCACATAAGTGATTTTGGTTATTTCAATACTGCTTTCTGATGATGAGAATGCTTCATACACTAAGATTCTAGCAACATTGGGCTATATTGCACCAGGTATGTACTCTAAAATGCTGAATTTTTAAGAATCGACTAATTGTAGAGTATGGACGGGAGGGATTGGTATCAACAAAATCCGATGTTTATAGTTATGGCATCATGTTGATGGAAACATTAACACGTACAAAGCCTAAACATTAACGTCCCACAAGCAATGATGGACGTTATCAATGCCAACTTAATAACGCCACATGATAATCACTTAATGAGAAAATTAGATTGTGCTGGATTGTTGTGCTGAATCTCCTAAAGAAATGTTGTTGGGGAGGTTAAAAAAGATTCAAGATTCAACCTTCTTGCAATTGGAGCAAGTTCTTCCAATTCATCTCATGAGTAACAAATGTTAGCTTCGAATAGAGTATAGTGTTGTGTTTTTCAGTAACATAGAGAATTTACTTACACCTATAAAATTTTCTAGCTCCGCCACTGTAATCATATCGTGTTGGGCTTAATAAACAAAGGTTGTTTTTTTTGTTCCTCACAATGGTACAGTCTAGTTGAGCAACACTACGAGAGTTACGCTATGCACTAAATCATCAAATAAATTTCAACTTCCGACCATTTAACAAAGTAAACTAATAGGTCTCAACCATAACTACATTCACACAACAAAGGACTCATTCAGGCAATTACACAAACACCTTACGTGCAACAATCATACTCGGAATTAGAGTAAAAATATCATTCACATAGCAAAGGGATTCATTTAGGCAATTGAGCAAACACCTTACGGGCAATCAGTATGATCAGGAAAAACAAGAACATTCAATTCATAAAGTGGGAGCTGGGGAGATTTCGTACCTGATTTAGCTCCCATTTTATTTTTTTTCCATAGATCGGTTGAAACTTTTTTGAAATTGTGCCATGTATTTTACTTTGGTAAAAAATTGATTGACATAAATTATAATGCATAAATATGTTTATTTAACTTGGCTATTTTCCGAGACATACATATAATTTTGAATAGAATTGAATCACTAATACGTATATTTTATGTGGCATAATATATATATAATATCACATAAAATGTTATGTAAAATATGAATTATCTAAGTGTCAAGTACAACGTATGTATATAATGTCAAATGACACCAAATTATTCAATTATATTAAGCTTATATACTTATAAGTTGATTCCTATGTCTTATGTCAAACCGATTTGAGCCAATTTTTAAAAAATTTAAAATATTTGAAGAATTTAATCGGGTTTTAAAATCAAAAAATATTTACATATAAATTTTTGAAATACAATTTGAACGGGCATAATAAAATATAGAAAAGTTTAAAAAATAGTTTGATCAAGGTAAGATATGGAGTGTTGGCAGTTAATCAATTAAAAAATCGCTCTTACGCCATAAATCACTCAGGAGAGATAATCTGTACTATACAAGTGCGACACGAGCTCGATCTAAGAGGTAAACTTCTTGCTTTCGATGATAAGGGGTTAGATCTCCAATATAAAAGTTTCAAATCTAAATCATTAGGTCACCGTGAAGGATAAATTGAATTTTTTTATCATATTTAAAATTCACCAATTATAATTACACGATAAAATATTATTTTTCTAGCCACTTTATATGAAAACATGATCAACATCACCGACAAATATTGTTATAAGATTATAAATACTTTTTAAATTTCTTAACTAGAAATTTCAAATTCGATGCATAAAAGTAAAATTACCTCTAATAAAAAATATATATTCTCAAAATTAATTTTTGCAAATTAAATTAGGTATAAAATATCAAATAAAAATATAATATAGGCGATTTATCCTAACAAAAATATTATTATCAATTACACAACTCGAATATTTAACATATAAATTAGATGGAAAAAAAAACATGGCTATAACATCCACATGTTTTATACATTTCAATAAAGGAATATAAAAATCATTTAAAATAATATGGAATCTGAGCTGGCATCCACGTGTCAAGTATCCATATAAACCACAAATTGTGAACTTAATATTCCTAAAAAGAAATAATAATAATAATAATAATCCTCTTACCCTTTGGTTTCTTATAAAAGCCATTCTAATTGTGGATGTTCTTTCTTTTGCCTTTTCAAAATTCTTTTTTGCTATCCACAAGCAACAAAAAAAAAAATATTTAAAAAATACATGTCATAATTTTATGTGGATAAAATAACATCTTTTTACAATGCTAACCATGCCACCTCACTAGCCTTTTTTTCTCTCTAAATCGCAAAATTTAACTTTTGGAGATAATATCAAAAATAATTTTGTACTCAAGATTTGAATCTGATATCTCTATTTAATAATGAAAAAAATACTTATCACGTTATTACAACTTTTGGTGATTATCAAGCAAACAATAATGTCACTTCACTTTCCTTTTTTCAGTTTCGTATTTAGGGGCGGACCTACATAGTGTTCGCCGGGTGCTCGAGCACCCATTAACTTCGTTATGAAATATATATATCTATGTAGAAATCGATAGGTATTTGTATAAAATTAACATAGAGCACCCAATGAATAAATCATATAGTTGACCCAACGGTTCTAGGATGGGTACTTAAGACTCTTTTAATGTTGTTGTACCAAGGTTTGAATCTCATTATTAACACATATATTTTATAGTTTCACTTTAGAGCACCCACAACTTTAAAATTCTAGATCCGCCATTGTTCATATCTGATTTTCAATCGATAGACAATTTAAGACTCAATTAATATGAATTCACATTAGAAAATCTTTATTGATAAAACACTTTGTAATAAATATAACTCCATACAAGAGTTTTAATTTCAATCTTCTATTTTAAAATAAAAAAATATTTATCACTCTACCATAAATAGTTATCGAGCGAACAATAATGCCACGTCATTTACCGCCAAATCTTTTAAGTAAAGCGGGAAAGAGAACAGCCGCAACTACTTTTTAATTATTGCTGTCGGTATGTCGTTTTTTAAAATTTTGAATTTTTTTATTTTTTATTATTATTATTTTCAAAGTTTGAATTTAAATATGAAAAGTAGCTTTTACGGAATATAATTTTTTTTGAAAAAAAAAAAAGCTTTATATTTTAAAAATTAGCAAATTTAAGCACTTGCTTATCTTTATATATATATATATATGACGACATATATGTAATATAGGTAGGGTTCATCCATGAAAAATGGTCATATAACTTTTTTAAAATAATTTTTAATTTAAATTTTTGAATTACAAATTAAATTCTAAATTAACATCTAAACATTTCAAATTTTGGATTGGATATTTAATTTGGAACTTCGATCACTATCCGTAAATCCAAATTTTTTGTCTTTATATTTATTGCTAAAAATTAGACATAAATTTATATACCTAATATTCTTTCTCTCGTAATGATCATTACTTGAATGAATATTTTATTTAGATGATTGTGAAAGGAATGAAAAATTGTTAATGGTACAATTTAATATGAATATTTTTATTCGAATGTTCGATTTTATATAAGGGCAAATTCATGCATTTATAGGCTCAGATCAGAAAAATTCAAAATAATTAAATCGATTAGTTTAAAGTCACGCAAACTTAAGATAACCAACATATTATTAGGATTGGATTTGAATTTTTAATTTAATAATTTGAGTTGTAAAAAGAGCTTGAGAAAAGAACGTGATTGCACGTAAATTTTTAAAGTAATGCTCGTGTAGTTGTATTCCATGACAAAATTAAATTTGATTAATTCTATAGATTATAAAAACATTACTATAATTAAATTGTTGACATTTTGATTTATCAACAGGCATGAATATGTTCTCTCTTAATGTTTTTAAAATACTATATAAAAAAAAAGCTAAGAATTTAAATTATATATTGTGAAAATAATTTGTTAATTGTCAACAATAGTAATTTTTTTTTTCAAATTCTGAATTCCCTTCTAAATAAAATAATTATATTTTTTAAATTATTAATGTATAAAATAATATAATATTATGGGACATGCAAAAATCACACACCATGATATGTCCACCAAACACCTAATTAATTAATGTCATGTTTTTTTTAGTAATTAATTAATTAGTGAAATGAATTTAGACTGTCTAAACAAGTCAATGACACAGTAACAGCATGAAGCATAGCATATACATATATAATAAAGTATATATTATATATTATATATAGTTAGAAATAGATGTGAAAGTACGTAATTAGTACATCTTAAACCAATAATTAATTCGTACATGTTACAAAAAGAAAATATACTCCGAATATGCGTTAATTAGTTGTTATACAAGTAATATTATTTTATCAACTTCAAATAATAAAGATCATTTCTGATTGGAATTGTCATGTTCAAATCTTATGTATAGAGTTGTCGTCTATATTACAAAGTGTTTGATTCTCAAGTATAAAACTTTGTGACGTGATTTAAAATTTAATCGGATTCCTACACGTTTCATCAAATTTAATAATTAAAACTTTGCCCTGATTTATATTGATGTAATAGTCTCGTAATTTTAGTCGATAATTGTCTTTACTTAACTCTCTGTTTTATTATGTCTGCCTTGAATTAACGATGTATAGTGTAAATTCGACTATAAGATCTTTAGTTCTTTTTAAAATAAAATTAATATATTTAGAAACTATATCTGAAAAATTTATTAGTAAGAACAACTTTGATAATTATTTTATTTTAATTTATTTTTTAAGATGAAGTGTCCCTGAGCTGCCACGTGGATCCAACCACTCGATTTAAGTGTACTTTCTGTATTGACAGTTCACTCGATTCTAAATTAGTGGATAGTAAGTAAAGCAACCCATTTAAAAATACTCCACGTGGCATCTGAGGTGGAAATTTGCCCCTTCTAAAGTCATTTATGAATTATGATCCAATCAAATTTACTAAAAATTATTTATTTTTTTTGCATTAAATAGGATATTATTTTATTTTATTTTATTTTCAATAAATATATTTCTCATTATGGTGTAAAAGATGTCGTGATATGTGTAATCTAAGTCGTTCAGGAATATTATTAGAAATAATATTTTTATCTTCATAAGATAAAGTGAAATTTACATACACTATAATTTTATTGAACTCTATCAATAAAATTATCCTGAATATATTATTATAATTGTTATTATAGAAAAAGATGTGAAACTCTAATCAGAGTATGATAATCCAATATGTCACCATTTGTATTTTAAGTTTTCAAATCAAATTTTCCATTAGGTTAAAGCAGCAAAACGAGATCAATCGTGACTTAGTGGTTGAGGTCTAGAATGATTTTTTTCTCATTTATAAGGTTAGATAGAGTTATTTGGTACCACATATAACGAAAAATTGACATACATTTTATGAAATTAATCAAAATACGCGTAAACTAATTCAAACATTACAATTTCTCAATTTTTTTTTTTAAAAAATAAGATTAGGCATGGCATGTGACATACTCACTTATACACACCCTTTGCTAGAGTCAAGACCATTGATATATAAAACTATTTAATCAAAAATGTCAAATATAATTTTTTTTTCCATAGTCAACTAATTATTTAAAATAAAATAAAAAAAACATTGTCAAATAATTAAAGTGAATAATTAGGAAAAATAAATAAATAATACTCTATATAAATAGGTGTATGTATGTACAAAGAATACTCAAGGTCCGTTAATGGTGGAATTGAGCTGTTTTAGAGAAGAAATTTTCTCAATTACTGAAAAGGGGTTCTAAAATTGTTTGTTTTGAAGCCAAATCCTTCTTCAATTTCTTCATTTGTACCATTTTTTTGGGGTCTTCGGTGCTGAAGGAAATTCTAACTGTTAATGGTGGAATTGAGCTGTTTCAGTGAAGAAATTTCTCATTTATGAAAAAGGGGTTTTGAAATTGTTTGTTTAAAACCGAACCCACCTCCATTTTCTTCTTTTTGATCTTGTTTTTGTCTCTGTTATTGAAGAAAATCCAATTTCAGTGAAGAAATTTCTCATTTATGAAAAAGGGGTTTTGGAATTGTTTGTTTGAAACTGAACCCACCTCCATTTTCTTCTTTTTGATCTTGTTTTTGAGTCTGTTATTGAAGAAAATCCAATTCCAGTGAAGAAATTTCTCATTTCTGAAAAGGGGTTTTTGCAGATTTTGTGAAATTTATCGTTTTTTTGGTCTTTGGTGTGCTGAAGAAAGTTGAAAAAAAATGAAATTCAACACAGATGATATGGAGTGGCCTACTTTTTTGGATGAATATGAAAAACTTGTTTTTCGAATGACTATTCCCAGGTTAGCCTCTTCAATATTCATCGAAATTCTCCGGGGCTCGTGATCATGAAAATTTTGAATATTTAAAAAAAATATATAGTAATTTTTGGTTTCAAATTGAAAAATGATATTTGTAATTTGAAAGTTGTGTTTGACCATGAATTGAATGAGTAATTTGGAGTAAAAATAACAATCTTTTTGGTGTTTTTTCATATTCTTGAATTTGATAATTTTCCATTTTTGTTTGAACTACTGCTTTTTTCTGATTAGTCTTTGTGAATTCTACTGCAGGGTAATGATCGATAACGCTAGTTCTTCAAATGCCACTCTTGTTAAGGTAATACGCCTTTATTGTGATCTTGGAATGTTTTCTATTGAGTTAGCTTCGATTTTCAACTAGTCGAGGATGAGTTTATTTGAGTTTAATTCGTTAAATGGTCATTCAACTAAACGTTATTATGTTAGAAGGCGACTATTAAGATAATGACTATACATTGTGTGGACATATGAGAGATCAATGAGTTTGATTGTAGTCCGTTTTACCACTAATTGTCAAGTTAGCATACCCTTGTTTTCATTCGGATTAAGAATACAAGTTGATAGTTAAGTAGTACTAACTAATCTTTACGAATTTGATATCGTGATCATGTACAGATAGATAGCGCGAGGAAACATGGGATTCTTCTTGAAGCAGTTCAAGTTCTAACAGATTTGAACCTTTCAATAAAGAAAGCTTACGTCTCTTGTGATGGGCGGTGGTTTATGGATGGTGAGCTGCTCAATTCGTTCGTCGTTTTGGTTTAAGAGGATTTTTAGTGAATGTTTAATTGATTCTTTGACATTTGAATCCATTTTGATCTGCAGTTTTTCATGTTACTGACTTGGATGGAAACAAGTTGACGGACAAAGGATTCATCAATTACATCGAACAGGTATATAGCTATCATTTTAACAGTAATTCCTTTACGTACTACGTTACATAGAAGTTTTATACTAAATCCGAACTTTTTGCTAATGTTAAACAGTCACTTGGGACTATTCATTATGCAAGTTCAAAGAGCTATAATGGCTTGACAGCTCTGGAACTAACTGGAACGGATCGAATTGGCCTTTTATCGGAAGTCTTTGCTGTACTGTCAGATTTACAGTGCAATGTAGTTGAAGCTAAAATGTGGACTCACAATGGTCGTATTGCCTCCCTGATACATATAAAGGAAAGCCAGTCGGGGTACCCAATTGAGGACTCGCAGAAGATTGACAGAATTGAAGCCCGTTTAAGGAGCGTGCTTAAGGGGGATAATGATGTTCGAAGTGCTGAAACATCAGTGTCTATGGCTGTCACGCATACAGAAAGAAGACTTCACCAAATGATGTTTACAGACCGTGATTATGAAAGAAAGCCAGTGATTAGGACTAGCAACGATACCCCAATTGTATCGGTGTTGAACTGCTTGGAAAAGGGTTACTCCGTGGTAAATATTCAGTGTAAAGACCGAACGAAGCTTCTATTTGATGTCGTTTGTACGTTAACAGACATGCAGTATGTTGTGTTCCACGCCACAATTGATTCAGCTGGGGACAGGGCATACTTGGTATATATTCCTTTACCTACTTATCTCGTTTTATTATTTCTCTAAGGCATAATACATAAGACATGCTCAAACCTTGCCTCGACTGATCATCTTGACTCCTCCAAAAATTTTGTCCCACGTCTGCTTCGGGTATTCACGAGACACAGTGGGGACAAGTTGGGAGTGTTTAGTTGTCAGTTGAGACCTAGTTGAGGTATTTAGATAGCATGCACAAAGTTGGAGTGCTTCCCGTTGAAGCCAAGTTTGAGCGTTTGTTTTACTATGCCTTTTCTTAATAATATTCAGTAATATGCATTTGCTCATGTTTCTTTATATCTCGTCTCAGGAATTCTTCATTAGGCATACAGATGGGATCCCTATTAGTTCAGATGCTGAAAAGCAACGCGTGATTCTATGTCTACAAGCTGCAATCGAAAGAAGAGCATCTGAGGTATTCGTCTGCTTCTCTCTTTTACTATGTGAAAAGAAACGTTTTAACTATACCTTTCGTAAAGACTGTTTAGAATATGCTTCCAACACAGTACTCCAATTCTGATCACAGGGAGTTAGACTAGAACTATCCACAGAAGACAAACAAGGCTTATTGGCCGATGTAACTAGAACATTCCGAGAAAATGGTCTAAACGTGACGAGGGCTGAGATATCAACCACAGGGGAATCAGCTTTAAATATATTCTACATAACAGATGTGAGGGGGAATCTAGTCGATTCAAATATCATTGAGTCTGTTAGGGAGGAAATCGGATGGAGTAACTTGAAAGTGAAGGAATTGCCATTGATCAATCATCAAACGGCTGATAGAGACGAGCCTGCAGTGGGTGTAGGTGGGGCTGTGTTGTTGTCACTTGGTAGCATATTTAGAAGGAATCTTTACAGCTTGGGGTTGATCAAGTCGTTTTCTTGATGCGACAAAAAGAAGAACACGATAAGTTCATATTCCTCCGAATTCACACTCTGGAAGCCTCAACGGACACCTAAGTTCGAGTGGCATGTACATATAGCTTAAGGATTACTGATGAAGTGAGTGATTCGTTGTTCAAGAAAAATGCATAGCTGTTGGAGAATCTGATACACACCCTAGTGGTATGTCTGAAGAGTCTGAGCAACATAGAGTGGATGGTATTGAGGGCCATTTAGCCCACCATATTCAATAGTTACAAACAGTTAACATTTGAAAGATGTGATAGGAGACAATGCCTCAATTTAAGCATGCAAGGGATGTGTATACAACGAGGACGCGTCAATCTTGAAGCAACTCGAGATCAACTACATGAATCTTCACTGTCTATGTCGCTCCCCTTAAGTAGACGGTGAAGGGCTATACTCGAGCAGTTTGGGTTCGGCTTATATGAATCTTCACTGTCTATGTCGTTCTATTTATATTCCGGCATGGAAGCAGGCAAAATGGCCCACAAACAGTGATATTTGTAAATATCCACATTTTTATATGCAAAATCTAATGTTTGACTTCATTTTTTTTATGCTTATGATTGCCTATTTGGATGTTATCCATATGGTTCTTAGAGGAAGAATATAGGAGTATATTTTATTTGGTGAAATTCAATGTATTCCATTTACTTATGTCAATAGAATTTTGACATTCATTTCTATGGTTGACCAAAAAGCTATGTTAATTTTTTACATTTTTGAATGTGAAAAATGAAGCCTCCGAAATAAAGTCGTCTTTAATAGGGAGAGCTAAAACCTACTAGAGCTTCCTACTCAACGAATCTGAATTAGTTGGAATATTAAATGGGTAAAAATCAAGCCTTCGAAATGAAGTCATCTGTGGTAAAAAAAATAATTAAAAATGAAAATATCTTTAATAGAAAAAGCTAATAAATAATAATCCACTATTAAGAGAATCTCAATTTTTGAATCAACTATTAACAATTTCCACCCATTGATATGTTTGTCAACATATATTTATGAAAAAGTCCAATTCATATTTTCTCTTTATTAAAAAATAATATTTTTATTTATAACCTTAACCCAAGTCAAGTCAATATATAACTCAAATATTGTAATAAAATAAACACTTTTTAAATTTGCACTATTATATATGTATGGAAAAACAAAGTAGATTTCTTATCCAAATAATAGAGATAATAATATTTCAAACTCAAATTAATCCATAATGTTAAAATCATGAAATCTATAATCATTGGATATCATTATCAAACTATTAAAGTAAATGCCTCCAAATAAATCTTTCTTCTTTTTTTTTTTTGAAAAATTTTATTCATTTTGGGACATGACAATTTCCTTGAGAATCTTATATGCTTGCTTCTATCTTTATCCAAAACTCAAATGTTCTTCTTTTTTTTTCTTTTTCATCTTGTTTTGTGGAGTAGATAATATTATACTAAAAGATTTTTGCAAATTGACCAATAAAGATTTTTTTAGAAAGATAATTCTTTAAATATTTTGCAAATAATTTTTTGTGTAGGTGGATGTTGCTTCTAACTAATTGCAAAGAATCTTTTAGATCCCTCAATTTGGCATCTTACAAATTCATACCTATAAGTAACCAATTTTTTTTTCTATAATTGACATTATTGGGCATAATTTGAGTGTGACATGTGAATTTAATCGAATTTTATAATTTAAATTTAAATTTTATATTAATTTAATATGTATAAGTTGTTAGTATCTTAAAAAAGTGAATACTTCAAATTTATTTATTTCAAATTCTGACTCGATGCCTAGCTAGATATACTATTATTATTATTGTTATTATAATAATAATAATAATATTTTGGCTGATGTATGTATAGGTTTTTATGTATAAAAGGGTATCTTCTATAAATAATGTTCCAAAAGCATGCTTTTGTCTCTTCTTTAATTTGTTTTGTTTAATTGTTCCAAAGTAGTGGTTTTCATATGATTTCTCACATATCAAATGTTATATTCTTTAAACACTAAAAAAAAATTCCATCCTTTTCTAGACAATAGTAAATCACCTTTTGAATATTGTTTAAGAAGTTAATTATGATAAATCTTATTATTATAAATTCATATAGTAAAAAGAAATTGATTGACATATTTGTAATTGAACTTATTTCAAACAAAGAATTAATCTTGGTATTAAAATTCACTCAAATGGGACCTACATTAATTTCACCTATAATGTTTCAGTCGCGGTTTTTGTCTGACTTTAGGTCTCAGCCTATGAGAAGTGGGTCGTGAAACACTAATTGTTTCATCTTAAATGTGTCTAACTAGCTTTTCACCTTTTGGGTTTTCGATCTATTTTTTTTCATTTTATATATTTTTTTTATTACGAGAGATCTTTATTTTTACGCCGTAAAGAGTCAATTCTTTCTACTATATCACAAACATGAATTTTAGGATAGATGCATTTTTAAACTCAAATTTGTTTGTGGCTTCTGTTATAAGAGTTTATTGGACCTAGTTTCATCCAATTGGCCCTCATGCATTACTGGCCCATCAAGCCTGTTATGAAAGCTCTAAAATATCTTTTTAAAGATTTCGATTTTAAATTCGGAAAATAAAGAAACCTAGTAAAGCGAATTCCCCTCTTTAATGAATTTTACATGATGTAAATCTTAATTAATCATGTCAATAGATATCGGTTTTCAGTCTTGTCTTCATAAATCATTGTTATAAAGTTTCAACATCTTTAGAGAGTTTCATCCTAATGTATTTCTTAATTATACGACTAAAAAGTGATTTTTTTTGGATTTAACACCTTGTTTCAATATTACTATATAGTTCTTATATTTGTTCAAATCATAAATTATAGAAAAAATTATATATAACAGTAAATTATTAATTTAAATTAATTGCTATTAATATCATTTGATTTAATTATATCCCATAGCAAACTGTTGTTATTTTGCCTCTCTCCTAATGAATCTCGTTGGCCACTCTCATTCTCGTTGGCAGTCTCGCTCGCCTCTCTCGCTTCTATACAAATACAAATGTATAAAATGTGTTTATGTTTGTATAAAGCGAGAGAAAATTGTATATATACTTATATTTTCGTTCCCCTCTCCCAGATTTCACTCGCCACTCTCACTCGTCTTTCTCCCTTTATACAAATATAAATGTTTATTTTGCGTTTGTGTTTGTATAAAGCGAGATAAAATTGTATATACAAATACAAATGCATATATTTTTGTCTTATACACTTATGATTATACAAATACGATCTTTTGAGCTCAATTTTCTTTTGTTTTTCTCTCTTTCTCACTTTATACAAACACAAATTATACAATTTATCTTTGTATATGTATACTGAAACATAAACAAATTATACAACTGTTTTCTTTTGTATATGTATATGAAAATATACATATTTATAATTATTATATATCACAATTATGCAAACTATAAGTATAACATACAAATAAGATTTTTATGTTTGTTACATGTGAAAGTTAATCTAAATTATACTTCATCAGGCTCCATTTTGGGTGAATCCATCACCAAATAATTGGACCTCACTTTGTTGGATCAATCATACTTTAACCAAATCTCTTGTGCAAGAAGTAGTGAATTGTAACTAAGAATATTGTTTGTCTTGATATTTTATCACTATGGAAAAATATTACTATAGAGAACACATAGTGTGTTTGGTATGAAGAAAAATGTTTTTCATGGAAAATATTTTCCTAGAAAATGTTTTCCTGGAAAATGTTTCCTGGAAAATAAGTAGATTTTTGACTTATTTTTTTATGTTTGGTTGGCGAGTAGAAAATATTTTTTCGAAAATGATTTTTAGTGTTTGATTTATGAATGAAAAATATTTTTGAGGAATATTGTTTATTTTTACTAGAATACAAAATAATTTATGAAATTGAAAATATTTTCTAAAAGCAATTTTTTTTTGGGTGTTGGTGATAGGGGGTGGGGGTTAGGGGGGGGGGGGCAGAGAGAGGGGATAGGAGTGAAAAAATAAAAGTTTGAAGTTTATAGTATTTTTAAGAAATACAATTATTTTTTTGGGGGTTTAGGGGTGGGGGTGAGGGGGCTGGTAGGGGTGGGTAGGGGGCTGGCTGGGGAGGTGGGGGAGAGGTAGGAGCTTAAAAATAAAATTTGGAGTTGAAAATATTTTTAAAAAGCAAAATTAATTTTTTGGGGAAGGGGAGAGGTGCGCGGGAAGGGGGACGGTGGTCAGAGATCGGGTGAAAAAATAAAATTTTGAAATTGAAAATATTTTTTTTAAATTGATGTTTTTCCCCCCAAAAAATGTAATTTGAAATTGGATGAGAGCTTTGAAAAATATTTTCCTTAATTTTTTAAGGGAAAATCATTTTTCTTAATTTTGAGGAAAATGAGTTGATTTGGAAAACATTTTCCAAAACTTTTGCCCCAACCAAACACAAGAAAATTGGAAAACATTTTCTAGACAATATTTTTCTTTATACCAAACACACTCATAATATAACATAACATGAAAAATCAGTTCTTTTAAAACTTGATCGATATAGTGAAATAGTGTTATAGAAGATCAAAAGATAGTTGTTATTGAAAAATGTGACAATATTTCCCTATTTCTTTTACGATAATAATGTTGTATATATTTTTACTAATCAACGGAGTATTTGTTTCCTTACAACTATTAAAATATGTATAAGGTAATTGTTCTACCATGACTAAGACATATAAAAGAAATATATATATATATATATATATAATTAACAATTTCCCTTTATACTTGAATTTGAATACTGATTTTCTATGATTTATTCTTACTCTATTGACGGTTAAAGTATACCTAAGATGCCTCTTTTTCTTCCTTCCTAGTCTTTTTTTTTAAAAAAAATAATAAAGTTGGGGTTTTAAAAATAATAATAATAAAGTTGGGGTTTTAAGTGTTAAAACTTAAAAAAGTTCTTCTTTTATTTACAGATCCGACTAATTCAGATTCATATTTATTTAATAAATCCGTTGTATTCTCACGTGGAAGAGGCACTCCATGTCAACATTTTTTCATAAATTCGAATTTGATATCCATAATTAAGTATAAAGATTTTTTATTCACCGCACGATAATTTTTTGTTATAAAAAAAAAATTCACACGGAATGCTCCACTAGACCAATTAATATAACAATTATTTTGCATCTAAATTTTTATCATTTGATCAATGATTAAACAATATGTAGTATCACTTTGATTGTGACTCAAGATTATGTATAATTTTTTTCTACATTCACTTTTATTTGTTAATTATATTAAAATATATTTTTATTTATTATTTTTAGGAATTGAAGGAAGAAAAACATATTTTTTCCATACTTTGCCTTCCATGTTTAATTACTTAATCACAAAATTATTCATTAAGAATTAGTTAATTATATATTATGATAAATAAAATATTAATATTAATATTTTTTAAAATGCATACGAAGTCTAAATTAAATAAGTATAAATAAACAAAAGGGGTAGATTATATTTTAGCTAAACACTAATTAAGCACCATTGATGGCCCACAAAAGAACCTAATTGGTGGCCAATTCTTGTAAGCTTTCAAATACACATTTAATGCACATAACTAATATTATTTTTCCTTTTATACTTTACTTCACTTTAAGAAAAAGAAAAAAACTCAAACCGAAATAAGTAAATAAAATAAAAAAGTAAATAACAAATTAAAATGCTCACAAGTCAACTTTATATTGATTGTACAAAGATTATAATGATAAAATTATTGAAATTTCATGTCCAAATTAAAGGAATCTCATAACAATATATTAACTTTGCAAATGTAAATAATCTCTCTAAAGACATTATTTGAGTTCGGAGCCTAAAGGATATAAAATATTAAAAAAAATTCTAAAATAATATATAAAATTTTATATCAACCAAAACGGAAAATCACTGGAACAACAGCGATTTACTCCATTGGAAAAAGCAAAATCGCTGCTACTGCAGCGATTTTCATTTTTTTAAAAAAAATGGAAACCGCTGCCTAGGCAGCGATTTTCAAAAAGAAAAAAAATTAAAACAAAATTGAAAATCGCTACCTAGGTAGCGATTTAATTTTTTTTTTAAAAAAAAAAACATTTTGCAAAATCGCTGCAGCAGCAGCGATTTTGTTTTTTTCAGTGGAGTAAATCGTTGTTGTTCCAGCGATTTTGCCGTTTTTAAATTTTTGTTAGTATTTTATACCCTTTAGGCTTCAGACTCGACATTATTTGTTTAAATATTTTGATAGCTTCATCAAAATACTATATAGATGACATATAATATAATATATAATTATATATATATATATATGATTGGGTACAATATAATTTTAAAAAATTATGGTGGAAACATAAGGGTGCTAAATAGCCAAGTGGTAGTCAAAATAATACTAGTAATTGAATAGAATTACTATTATTTTTCTTGAAAATTTAAAGTTAGATGACATCAAAGCTTTATAATTTTTATATCATTATAAATTATTTTTTAATCCCTTCCACTTGCACTCATGATGTTGGAATTTGCAAAAACTTTAAGTCATGACCAATTATAATATTAATTATTTATTTATTTTTGAATTAGCATTGTTATTATCAGAAAGTACTTTACAATATTATTAGGGATTATATTTTTTTAGTCACTCTGATAAATTTTATGAAAAATGATTTACTATATTTAATTTTTAAAAATTAATTAACATATTTGCTTTTTTAATTTCATTCCATAAAGTATGGTAACCACAAATATGGTACAAACTAAACATAACATATATATATATATATATATATATATATATATCAACGGTGAAATAAATAATAATTTTAAAATTTTGCAAATATTTATTCAAATTAAAGTGTACATTTTAAATAATAAAAAATTAAATATACTTAGATATTACAAGGACGAGAATTAAACTTTATCGAAAAATAAGGGACCCAAAATACTTCTTAATTTACCTGTAAATATACTAAAATGATTTTTGTTTCACTAAAAGGGGGAAGAAAATGGAGAATTAGCTTACATAATTATGTGTAGTTATTTTAAAAAATATAGTTATTTTAAGATAAAAATAATTATTTTTCTTATATTTTTAGTGTAATTATTTTTGAAGACTACAAATACCTCGACAGAAAAATCTTTAATTTTCTTGTAAAGGATATGTAATAAAAATATGTTACATAATTTGAGACGGCAAGGTGTGTTAATCCACTAATCACTAGGGGTGTGCAAAAACCGAACCGACCAATAAACCGAACCGATAAAATGTTATTGGGTTATTGTTATTGGGTTATTAGGTTATTGGGTTTTTAATGGGTTTAGAAATAATAATTATTGGGTTATTGGGTCGGTTTCGGTTTTTTCTATTGGGTTATTGGGTAAACCGATAATCCAATAAGACGATAGTTATTTACTACTTTATCCTTCCTCAATATTAAATATACATAATTTAATACATAAATAGATTCAATATTAGCTTTTCAGGCTATGTGATTTTTTGGTTAGGAAATTGATGAAAACTTTGTTGATTATCTGGTGGATCAAACAACTGTTCAAGATTGTCTCATTGAAATATTTTATTTTAGTTTTAATTCTAGTTCGTAATTGTAGGCGATAGCTTTTGCAAGTTTGTGAATGTTAGTAATTTGATCAACATTCAAAGTTTTCTATTATGTTTTGGCGGTAAGTTGGTAACATGTAATTATAACATACGTACTATTATATATTATTTGATCGACATTTTCTTATTGGGTTAACCGAAACCGAACCGATAACATCAAAAACCAATAAACCGATAAAAAATTTCTTATTGGTTTATTATTGGGTTAGCATATTTTAAAACCGAAAACCGATTAACCGAACCGATTATATGTAAAACCGAACCGAACCGACCGATTCACACCCCTACTAATCACTACGTATTTTTTTAATCATTTTTTTTAAAAGAATTGTTATTATCGAAAAGCTATTTACATTATTATATTATTTCAAAAGAATTAATTATTTCTCCCTTGTAATGGCTTTATTATTTGTCAACTTTAGTGGTCCCACAAAGAGACAATTTTCTCTATTATAATAAATAGGGTGCATCAATTATCAACCTTAAGAATTGATTTTGTAAGAAAAAATTAAGATTAACATCAAATATTAACATTAAAAATATTGCTATATTTGGGTAAATTTTTTTAATTATTATCAAGTAATCATGATGACCACATACTGATTCCTTTTGCTTTAATTTATGAAAAATGATATGATTTCTACTAGCTAAAATAATTCAGCTGTTTTAATATATTAATTAAGCAATATTTAAAGGTTGTGGTTTATCAAAATAGCTATAAATAAATAAGATTGTACTTTTGTGTGTTTTTTCTTTCATAAGTTATTCGATATTCATATGAGCACGACTAAATTGAGTTTCATGTCAAAAAATTTCATATAAAAATTAAAATACTTCATAACAACGATATTTTCGTACCTAAAGTAAAACTAAACTCAACATCTCTAGTTAATGATGGAGTACTTATCAGGCTGTCTTATCGATCACTTGCTTTCGTTAAAAGATTAGATTTATAATTTCTAATACTATTTTACTTTTTTTTTTCTTGGTTGTAGTAGTCAAGGCTAAGTTGTTAATATATTTTTGCAAAATCATAAATACGTCCAAATATACAAAGTATAATAAATTTTGGGTACATTAGGTCTATAAAAACTTATTTTAATCCTAAAGAATTTTTATCTACAATCATAGAATAAGATGAGATTTCTTATTTTTAACCAAAAAAATTGATTTAGGTCCCAAAAATGTAAAATTTTTATGACAAATATATGAAAAATGGATGTAATTCAACATAAATAAAATAATAGGACAATTATAATTTATCTCAAACGAAGTGGGACGGAGAATGTTTTCCTAGCATGAAAATAATGGGTCCAACAAAATTTAATAACGAATATTAAAAGTTTCGTAAAAAATATTTAATTTTTTTTATATATAATATATCGGATCAATGATAATTAACTGCCTATTCTTTAATTTATGTGACATTGCTTTGAACTATATTGATAACTTTGATTCAAATCTCACCACCCCACACCTCTACATTCTGCTTACGTATTCTATAGTTTTTATCTAAATTATATACAAAATATTAATTTAAAATAATATTTTTTACTTACATATCAAACACATTAAAAAAAGAGCAAAGAAATTAATTATTATCAAAATTTTCTCCTAAATACTTTCCATAGATAATTACTTTTAAAATTATAATTTTACTTTAAAATAACAAAATAAAATAAATTAAAAATAATTTCCTACCCAATAAGAATAAAGTTGGAATTTTTTTTAAAGAAAATTATTGATATATTACAACGTGCACTCTGAAAATTGTACATTAGTGATGTAAGTAATTAACCAGAAATGGAAAATAAATGAAGTAGCGGAAAAAAAGATACAAATAATTCACAAGAACGAAAAAGAAAGGTAAATTACAAACTTATTTATATATAATGGAATTTGAAAAATATGTTTTTTCTTAATTTGGAATTTTTACAAAAAAAGTAAAAAGAAATGAAAAATGTGTTTGTTCTATGAATTTTAAACAATAAGAAAAAATATTTTTTAGACTTTTAGCATAATTGCTTTTCAACAAAGTTTGTTTGTGTTATTTATTTATTTATTTTTTGAAAAATTGTTATTGAGAATCTCCTTTCCCTTTACTTTTCCTTCTTTTCTATTCACGAGTTAAATCACGCCCTATAATTTTATTTTGTCTTTTAGAAAAGAAAAATATATCAATATAATATTTAAGTATGCTTTATATGATATTCAAAAAAAAATAAAAATATATAAATTTTACCCGTGAATAAATTATATTTTATGATTGATCCTTAACTAAAAAAGAAAATCATTTTTTGAACAATTTTTTTAAAAAATGCAAGACATAAAAAGCCAGTATAAACAAGAATATTGGATAAGGAAAATATAGAAATAAAAATAGTAAAGATAATTAAAGTAAAAATAATAATATATTCATAAATATAATTTTTTTAAAAATAGAATAATTTAGTATAATTAACAATACAAAGAGTAAGCAATTTGATTCTCTAGACTACAACTCTCATAAAAATTTAATTATCTACTAATTATTTAATAATAACGTTAATCTCTATATTCTCCAATCCAAAGATCATATCTTCAATATGTTAAAGTTAACTATGTGTCATGTTCTTTCTAATCATATCTATCAATTCTTTCTCCATTTCTCTTTAAATCTATTAATTTCTGTTTTTTTATATCTTCTATTTTATAAATATATAACCACTATTATTGAACGAAGAAAATAACATATTTCTTTATATTCATGTATGTATATGCTTAACCATTAAAAAAAAAGCCTTATTAAATAAATAATAAAACAACAATGGATGGGAAATTATATATTATCTTTTTGATATAAAAATACAAAATGTTGGGGTATGTACTTCATTATTTTTTTTCCCTAAAATTATTTATTTATTTATTTTTTAAAAAAAAGGGAGAGAGAGAAAGTAATGGTTGTCTTCATGCCTTGGCAACCTAATTTCACTTTTCCCAACTAAAAACTTTTTTTAATTTTTAAAATTTTTAAAATTTTAAATTTTTTATTTTTTTCACCGGACTCCAAATATTTTCTTAACCATAATTCATAATTTTCCTGCTTTCCATTAATTAATTAATTAATTACCTAATATTTAATAATTTATTTTTTTCTTGTCATTATTATTATTATTATTATTATTATTTCCTTCAATTACGATTTAAACCATCTGAAAAAGTCAGGAAAATAAGCAAAATCCAAATTACCCTTTTTTTTTCTTTTCACTCTACAAAAACTCCATTTTTCATATTTTCTCATCACTTATTTTAGCTAAAATATTCAAAATTTTTTCCTTTTAATCTCAGTCATTACTTCTCAAAAATTAGCTAAATATTTGTAACTTTTTTCTTTTTAATGTTTTTCTCTGTTTTTCTTTTCTTCTTCAAATTTGTAAAAAGAATGAACAACTTCATCTTTTCTCCAGTTTATTCCTTTTATATATTTATTTTTTAGCTGGTAAGATTTAATAAATATTTAATCTTTCATTTCTGGTTATTTTGAGTTCTGAGTTCTTGTTTTTTTTTTTAAGATTTTTGCTGTTTTCACCTTAGAAAAATGATGATTTTTTTTTTTGAGTAAAAGTTGATTTTTTTTTTTAATTTGTTTTCTTGGTGATTTTTTTTTTTTTTTTGCAAAAAATAAATATGAGTATGAGTGGAGTAACAGTGGTGGGATCAGATGCACCATCAGATTACCATGTGGCACCTAGGACCACTGAAAATCCCAGTCAAGTTTCTGGATCAGCACCTCAAATTACGAATATTACACCAACCCCGGTCACCGGTGCCGGCGCCGTCATCGGTGCCGGTGCCGGAGCACTGGCGTTAGTGAAGAAGAAGAGAGGTAGACCAAGAAAGTATGGACCAGATGGAGTTGCAGTGCCGTCTGCGGCGGCGCTTTCGCCGAAGCCGATTTCGTCGGCGGCTCCTGTGTCGTCGCCGGTGATTGATTTCTCATCGGAGAAACGGGGGAAAATCCGGCCGGTCGGATTATTTAGTAAGCCACATATGCCTAAGTCGGAGGTTGAAAATTCAGGTAAAAATTTCAATTTTTTTTTTTAAAAATAGTGTTAGTTAGTGGTGGATTAATATTTTGGTGTATTAAGCTTCCGTTATGTTTTTTTGTGTTGTTAGTGGTGTAGTTATATAGACTTCATTGAAAAAGTTATATTATATATAGGGGCGGAGCGAGAAACCCTATCTCGATGTAGTAAGCTTCCGTTATGTTGTTAGTGGAGTAACTACATAGAATTCATAGAAAAAGTTATATTATACATAGGGGCGGAGCTAGAAACCCATCTCGATGTAGTGAGCTTCCGTTTTGTTGTTAGTGGAGTAACTACATAGATTTCATCGAAATATTTATATTATGCATAGAGGCGGAGCTAGAAACCCATCTCGATGTAGTAAGCTTCCATTATGTTGTTAGTGGAGTAACTACATAGAATTCATCGAAAAAGTTATATTATACATAGGGGCGGTTCTAGAAACCCATCTCATTGTAGTGAGCTTCCGTTTTGTTGTTAGTGGAGGAACTACATAGGCTTCATCGAAAAAGTTAAATTATACATAGGGGCGGAGCTAGAAACCCATCTCGATGTAGTGAGCTTCCGTTTTGTTGTTAGTGGAGGAACTACATAGGTTTCATTGAAAAAGTTACATTATACATAGAGGCGGGGCTAGAAACCTATCTCGATGTAGTAAACGTGGAGTTGCTACATAGAGTTCATCGAAAAAAAATATAATATTATACATGAGCGGATTTAGAAACCTAATAACATTGGCTAAACTAGTGTATTTCTATAGAGAAATTTATTAAATTTGTACAAATATTAAGTTTACAACCAAGTTATTAACATTTTAAAATGTTGTTATAAAATTCAGAATCCATAAAATTAAAATAAAATTGTTGTTATATATATATATATATATATATATATATATATATATATATATATATTTTTTTAACAATCTTAGTAAAAATTCTAGTTTCGCTATTGTGTTGTGTGTATGGTGCGGTGAAGGGTCAGAACACATTGAGTTTATTGTATGCAGTCTTAGCCTGCATTCATAAGTGGACGCCTATGTAGCATATTATCCATTTTGTGTTCAATCGAATGTAACGTTTGGATGTAGGTCATGTACACGTGTCTGTGTGCATGCCGCGTGTGTTTAAACTATCTAAATGTACTAAACTACTACTATATTGTTACTGGCACTGCTACATAGATTTCATCGAAAAAACATATTATATATATGTAAAATTATGTAAAAATATTAAGTTTAGGACCCATTATTAACACTTAAAATCTTTGTTATAAAATTCAAAAGTCATTGTCCTCGATTATGCGCATTGGTCAAAAACTACTTTTTTTATATATATATATATATATATATATATATATTCGGTGAAGGGTCGAACCGCATTGAGTTTATTGTATATAGTCTTAGCATGTATTTATGCAAGTAGATGTGTATGAAGTATATAATCTATGTGGGTTCAATTCAATGTAACGTTTTGATGCGGTTCATATATACATGTGCGCACACGCATGCCGCACGTGTGTGTAGAATATCACTAAAGTATCATTAAGTATTAAATTTTAAACTCATAATTTCAAATGTATAATAGGAAAAATCAGGTAGAGATTTACTTTGTGTTGTTAGTGGCGTAACTATATAGACTTCATCGAAAAGATATATTGTACACACAAGGGCGGGCTAGAAACCCATCTCGCTGTAGTAAGCTCCTATTATGTTGTTAGTGGAGTAACTACATAAACTTCATCTCTAAAAGTTATATTATACATAGGAGCGAAGCTAGAAACCCATCTCGATGTAGTGAACTTCCGTTATGTTGTTAGTAGAGTAACTACATAGACTTCATCGAAAAAGTTTTATTAAACATAAGGGTAGAGCTAGAAACATCCTTTATGTTATTAGTGGAGAAACGACATAGACTTCATTGAAAAAGTTATATTATATATAGGGGCGGAGCTAGAAACCCATCTCGATGTAGTAAGCTTCCGTTATGTTGTTAGTGGAGTAGCTACATAGAACGTATCGAAAACATATAATATTATACATGGGCGGAGTTAGAAACCTAGCAACTTTTGCTAAATTAGTGTGTATTTCTATTAAGAAATTTGTTAAGTATGTAAAAATATTAAGTTTACAACCAAGTTATTAACATTTAAAATTGTTGTTGTAAAATTAAAATTCTGACTTCGCTGCTGATAATGCATTTTGGGTTCAATCGAATGTAATGTTTTGATGTAGGTCATGTACACGTGTCTGTGTGCATGCCGCGTGTGTCTAAACTATCTCAACGTACTAAACTACTACTATGTTGTTAGTGGCGTAGCTACATAGATTTCATCGAAAACATATAGTATATAGGTCAATAACTACTATATATATATATATATACATATATATTAAATATTTTAATAACGCTAGCAAAATTTTCCTAGCTTTGCTATCGCATCATGTGTAGAGTTCGGTGATGGGTCGACCGCATTGAGTTTATTGTATACAGTCTTATTATGTATTTATGCAAGTAGACGTGTATGAAATATATAATCTATGGGGGTTCAATTGAATGCAACGTTTTGATGTGGTCATATATACATGTGCGCACACGCATGCCGCACGTGTGTGTAGAATATCACTAAAATATCAGTAAGTATTAAATTCTGAACTCATAATTTCAAATGTATAATAGGAAAAATCAGGTAGAGATTTACTTTGTGTTGTTAGTGGCGTAACTATATGCACTTCATCGAAAAGATATATTGTACACAGGGGCGGAGCTAGAAACCCGTCTCGCTGTAGTAAGCTCCTGATATGTTGTTAGTGGAGTAACTACAAAGACTTCATCTCTAAAAGTTATATTATTCATAGGGGTGGAGCTAGAAACCCATTTCGATGAAGTGAACTTCCGTTATGTTTTTAGCAGAGTAACTACATAGACTTCATCAAAAAGTTATATTATACACAAGGGCAGAGCTAGAAACATATCCCAATGTAGTAAGCTTCCGTTATGTTATTGGTGGAGTAACTACATAGATTTCATCGAAAAAGTTATATATATATATAGGGGCGGAGCTAGAAATCCATCTCGATGTAGTAAGCTTCCGTTATGTTGTTAGTGGAGTGCTCATAAAAAACATGTAATATTATACATGGGCGGAGTTAGAAAACTAGTAACTTTTGCTAAACTAGTGTGTATTTCTATTAAGAAATTTATTTAAATATGTACAAATATTAAGTTCAAAACCAAGTTATTAACATATGGAATTGTCGTTATAAAATTTAGAATCCATAATTACTACTTTGGTATACATATATATATATATATATATATAATTAGTGGACACATATGTAGCATATAATCCATTTTGGGTTCAATCGAATATAACGTTTTGATGTGGGTACAAAATCACTAAAATTTCAACAAATATTAAACTTTGAACTTTATAATATAATTAATTGAGCTTTGTTTTTTATCCTATATATTTTCCTGGAGGGTGGAAATATATTCTTATATCAATGAGCATTTTAGTACAGCTGCGAAAGCGTGTTTGAAGGTGATTTAATGTTTGAATTTTTTCTGCAGGTGAATGGGTCTCATGCTCCGTTGGTGCTAATTTTACGCCCCATATTATCACCGTTAATACTGGAGAGGTAAACTTGTTAGCTTAAGTATGTGATTTTCATTGGAACTTTGTTAGTTTGGTGCTTCACCCTTTCTCTCATTCAGTAGATGTACTATATGAATTTCATTTTTTCATACGGTACTCAAATTATGTGCAATTCATCGCCTGTTGTTTCACTTGCTAGTACATCTCGAATTCTCAATAATTAAGTAGTCATTTTTCCCGGATTAATTTCTCATGGCAAGTGGCAACCATATACATGCATGTTTTAGGGACTATTATATATTGAACTTCATTATCGTTATTTTGGTTTTCCTTTTAGGATGTCACCATGAAGATTATATCATTCTCTCAACAAGGGCCTCGAGCAATATGCATTCTTTCAGCAAACGGTGTAATTTCAAGTGTTACGCTGCGTCAACCAGACTCTTCTGGTGGCACATTGACGTATGAGGTGCTGCAGCTAGCCATTCTTTCATATTATGGTTAATCTTATCATTCCTACTGTTCAGTGTCATCTTTACTGCTTCTTCGGAGGTTTAAAAGTGAAAGATCTTCGTTAATTCTCTCCGCCAAGTCAAATTAGACTAGATCATTAAATTCCAGAGATTGTAAAATTTATTATCCTTGTCTTGTTATGGGGTTAATTCTATACTATGGTTATGTAGAAGCCGTTATCTACTTGACTTTAAGGGGTCGTTTAGTTCGGAAATAAAATTATGCAGGAATTAGAATGCAAGAATTTGTAATACCGGGATTGCACCTTCCTTCCTAATTGGAAATTGATGAAACGTGTTTTCTTTGTGCATGTTTATCTGGTTGACATTTGTGCATAACCTTACTCTTCCGTTGTTCCTTCAGGGCCGGTTTGAGATACTGTCATTGACTGGATCATTTATGCCATCCGAGACGGGAGGAATGAGAAACAGGTCAGGAGGAATGAGTGTTTCTCTAGCAAGCCCTGATGGACGTGTTGTTGGAGGTGGAGTTGCCGGTCTACTAGTTGCTGCTGGTCCGGTCCAGGTATTGTTTCTTCTATGCTTGTTTCCAAAACAGAAAAAAGTTCAATTTTACCCTGTTTCTCGACTTATCCTCCGTTATATTCTGTGGTCATTCATATATTCGTTAGCAAATCGTATCATATTTGCCCTTGACTTGACGTATCTCCAGTATGGACTTGGCAGATTCCACGTGTCAAAGTACTTCAATAAATTCACCCATTATGATTTAAAATTATCCTCCATTATACCTGAGGTAGGAGAAACGAGACAATTTGCTAATAGTAAAGATATGAATGATCTTAAAGTATATCAAATAGAAAAATTAAGATATTTCGTATGGTAGAGGTTCTTTTTCACCATCGGTGAGCAATAATTAACCTCTTTTTGACAAATATGAAGTGGAAAAGTTCGTGACACTCTAGCCAATTTTAAACCATACAAAAAAGTTAAAGGGTGAATCTTAACATTTTTCCCGAAATATGTTGACTCGTGGAACCCATCGAGTTCACACTTGAGCTCCGGGCAAATTCAAGACAAATTGCTACCTACATGGTATGATTGGTTCCAAAGTATACGGACAACAACAACGAAGTATACGAACAACAACATATAGAGTGTAATCACACATTGGTTCCATAGTATAACATGGATATTCCGTATGGTCGAGGGGTAGATTTGGACCTTTAACGGGAGAAATATACGAAATACTTTGATGATGCTTCAGCCAAATTAATATTTTAATTTTTTTCTTTTGTTGTGACTTAGATTGTTGTTGGGAGCTTCCTTGCTGGAAATCAACATGAACAAAAGACCAAGAAAAACAAATTGGAGCCTATTACAGCTGCTGTTGTTCCTATTACTAGTCCAAATATTGAAGAACCATGTAATCACTCTTCAGCAAAACCTACTATGCCCGCTTCCTCGATTAATTGGTCATCATCGTTGGCAACTGAGTCGAGAAGTAAGACAGCTGACATCAACGTAACGTTGCCTGCATAGGAGGGTAAAATCTTTCCGTTCTTATTTGATCCTTGATCCTCACATCCATTTGTTGTTATAACTTGTTTGTCAACCTCGTGTCCTCGAGCATGTCATTTTCCAGTTGAGGTATGCTGTATGTCTAGTAATCCGAACTAGTTTTCGTTGTAGTTTTTTTTCTTTCTCCTCTGTCGTTTCGTTCGTTGTAGGATTTTTAGTTGTATAATTGGTGTCAGAAATGAACTTATCTTAAGTTAAAGGCTTTATGTTTAGTTTTAGCCAAGGTAAATTGTTCATCTTTCTCTTCATGGAGTATGCGAAACTAATATTGTAAAAATAAGATTTAGCCCAGGTCTAATATTATTCCTCATTTCTATGAATTTTCGTTTTTTTATAATGTGTTAAAATAATCTCACTGAAAAATAATATTTCACTTGTTTTTATATTTCACTTTTTTTTTTAAATGAAATGGATTAAGTATGTATACATCTGTTATTTATTACCCGATTTGCTCATAGAGCTTCATAGATATAAGACCTATGAATGACCTATGAATTTAAAGTATAGAATGACCTATGAATTTAAAGTATTTGAAGTAGATATAATGAAGACTAATTAAAAGAGGAAGATGAGATCAAAACCTCGGGAGATTCAACTATTTTTTTGGGCTTTAATACAAGAATATGTTCAAATCAAGCTGAATTATATCTTATCTTTACAATATTTTTTGGACGATTGATAATGATAAATTTTGCTATTTGGATGGGACTTATAATTTTGAAGACGGAGAAGTTGAAGGGTCCGTTTGGATGGACTTAATAAAAACAGTTTTAAAAAAGTTTTTTGAAAGTGCTGAAATTTATTTTTAAAATAAGCAGTTATGCGTTTGGATAAAAGTGCTGAAGTTAAAAAAAAAGTTGTTGATGTGTTTGGAAAATAAGGGCTGATAAACAGCTTTTTAAATCAAAATGTCTGAAATACCCTTAAAAGCTGTTACATAATAAAAGTTAATTAATTTATATTTTACAGCCATAAATAATTATATTTTGCTATCATTCACATATTTCTTTCTCATCACAAATTATTTATAAGAGGAATATAAACTTATTATAGATTTTAAAGATATATAATTTGAATAGATTAAAGAACGATTTAAGATTTTATTTTAGTTTCATTCATATGTAATAATTGTCTATCATTCACATATTTCTTTATTATCACAAATTATTTATAAGAGGAATATAAATTTTTATTTAAGTTATATGTGCAACTTATTTTACATTTTAATAATATATAATTTGAATAGATCACTTGAAAGATTTAAGATTTATTTTATTTTCATTCATTAGTAATAGTAATTGTCTATCATCCACACGTGAAAAGGAAAAAAATAGGAGAAAGAGATGTTAGGGTTATGTGGGTAATTTGGAGATTGTATAAAAATATTAACGGCAAAAAGGTAAAAATGTGGTCAACTTAAAACAACTTATAAGCTGGGAAAAAAAACACCCCTACCCCAACTTTTAACTTTTGACTTAAAATAATTTTTTTTTAACTTAAAATAAGTTATTTTGAGTATTGCCAAACAGCTAAATAAGTCAAAAACCACCTTTTAAGCTGAGTCAAACAGACTCGAAATCTATCTATCATAATTGTCACTTGGTTATATTTCTCTACCTACTTACTATCACAAATATTGTGATTGCTAAATTTTTTAATTTTATTATTTTTACTATATTATACACATCTATTCATTCTAAATAAATAAATAAATTATAATTCACATTCCGAAGTTCATTTTCATGCTTTTGCTATTGCAAGAATATAGTGTGAGATACGAATTTACTAATTTTCAGGATAGATTTTAAGCCAAAACTAAGAAAAGAGTCTTATGTTAATTTTCTTCCATATATTTTATTTTCATAAATTCTAAAAATATATGATACTTCATATAATTCAATAATAATAAATTTTTATTTTAGAATTGATAGTTTAACATTTCTCATAATATTTTTACGACAAGAATAAATATATATAAATTATTGTATGTTATCTAACAACATAAATATTTAAATCCCTCTAATGGATTATAATTTTGAAAACTTTTTTCAAAAGAGTCAATTGTTATACAAACTATACAAAATATTCTAAAAGTGTTTTAAAATAAAATTAAGACTTCACTTGATTATATATATATAAAATATTTCGTATTACTTTTAAATTACAAAAATCAATATTATGTGATTGCTACCTGTAGAAGATATTCAAAACTAAGAGTTAAGGAAAGAAATTAAATTTAATTATTTGATAATGTAATTGTTTGAGTTCGAGATATTTAATAAAACATTTCAAAGAATTGGAAACAATGTATAAAGATAATATTAAAACACGGTTGATTCAAATTAAAGTGAATTAGACAAATTAAGTTGACAGACATAAATGTAAAAAGAGACCAAGTTAAGATTTAAACAGGTTGATGCAAATCAGAGTGAAGTAGAATACTTATACAAAGTTTAAAAAGTAACACATGAGTCGTATGCAACATAATAAATGCAGGACACCAAGTAGGAGACAAATTGCAATTTAGGATGCAATGTATGATGTCTGACGTGTGTTTATTTGTTTTATTTTATACAAGTTTAAATTTTTATTTGTGTAGGGGCGTATCCAGAGGGAGTATCGTGAGTTGACATATAATAATACGATGATGATTAAGTGCATCTCTCTAAATGAAGATAGAAATTGAAATCTGATATTTATCTCGTCTGTTTTTAGTAACACACCTCCAAGCGGTTATATGTGACACTTTTGACATTTCAAATCTTTCAAAATTTCAAGTGTATTATATTGAAAATTCCTGAAAAATATTAGTATTGTAATTTTTTTTATATAATTAAACCAAATGGTGTATATTAAAATTTAAAACTAGTAGTATTATATACTTTGGATCTAAAAATTTTAAAATCTAATGGTTCATATTAAGAAGTCAAAAGTCAAACCAGTCAAATTTAATATTTAAAATGCATTTTTTCCTAGTCGTGCATCTATCTTGTCGAAATCATAGATATGCCTCTATTAATTTACGCATATATCCAAAGTTGAAGGACTAAAAAAAATATGAAATAAAACATACTCCTTCATCTAACAATAATTGTATACTATATTATTTTGAGATGTCTAATAATACTTGTCCACTTTTTGAAATCAATGGATAATTTTATACTTAGTTCCTAATTTACTGTTTTCATAAATTATAGTTATTTTATTAAATTTTTCAAGACATTGTATCTATTACTCCATCCGTCCCATTTTATATGTCACATTTTCACTTTGCAATTGCATTAAAAATAATATAACTTTACCCTTCTACCCTTATTTAATTTTTCTGAAACTCAAATTTTTCAATCAATGAATATGCATTAATTTATTTTAATTAATTAATTTAATCAATAAGCGTGAATTTTACTTAGTTTTTCTAAGTTGATCAAATTTATATTTTTAAGGATAATAACTTACGAGCGATAAAAATAGAAGAATACGATAATTTATGGATTTATTATATATAACGACAAATATTATGCAACAGGTAATATAGTAAAATTTCTCTTCTAATAATTTTTAAAAAGTGTGCAAAAGATAAATACTGTTGGATAAATATTATTTATGAAATAATTTTAATAAAAGATTAATAACAAATAATTTTTTTAATTAACATTAACAACAATAAGTACTTTTTTTTAAAAAAAAATTCTAGTTAGGGTATTTTGTTTATATACAAGTGTGCTACTGCTTAATATTTTACATTCGCCTTCATCCAATTTTTTTTTTTAGGTATGTATCTCGTTCATCTTCTCTACTCAGTGATTTCCGTTGTTCCATTAATGTTGCCTTTTGCTCCAATTTCTTACTGTTTTGTGATTATATATATGTTTTCGTATTTGAGGGAACTGAATTTGGAGTTTTTTGGTTCAATGAAGGATTTGAAATTTTGAAATTCTGATTGTATTGATATATTTACATTATGTTGTGGAAAAGGAAGAACAATTCTATCGGAAACAATCTCCCTACCTTTTTTATAAAGTAGGTTTAAGGTTTGCGTACACACTTTTCGATTACACGGGTTTGTTGTTGTTGTTGCTCTTCCTGTAAAAATTGAGAAATTTGCTTATTGATATGAAAATGTGTACTAGGAATTGGGTATAATTTGTTGGTAACAATGGTTATTTGTAGTGTTTTGTGAAGAATTTTTTTTTTATTTGAAAATTTACACAAAAATAATTAAATGTTGGAAGCTGACCTCGAATGCTACTTTTTCGATGAACCAGTATTGTATTTGAGTTTCCACACTTGGGATAAAAGCATATCATTTAACTCTAGTCCTTTTGCCAAGATTATGAACTGTTATAACGAGCGCGACTGATTGCGTATGATTTCATTCACTTACAGAGATGGTAGGGCTATCTGTTGGAGAAAGGAACTTTATTAAGGGTGGTATTGCCCAGGATCTGCGTAATGATGGTAGAAAACGACTAACTTATCGGCCAATTTATGTGGAAACAGGTGTTATTCCTCAGGTATTTCCGCCCTCAAGTTTTTTTCTTTTTGCTATAATTCAAGCTCAATATTAAACTTTATTTTGCTTCTTACTAGGCTAATGGATCTGCGAAAGTCAAGTTGGGTGCAACTGATGTTATTGCCAGTGTCAAGGTACTGTTATGATCTAGGCGTTGAAACACGTTTTCTACTTTTTATTTTAGATTTAATGATGTTAACGTGATTTTCTTTAATAATCGCTGTGCAATTTTGTCGTGGAAGTTGTATTCATTTGGCCTATTGAATTCTTATTGCAGGCGGAACTTGGAAAACCAAGTTTTTCTCATCCTGATCAAGGAAAGGTTTTTATTTACGTAGAGTGCAGTCCTACAGCAGAGCCATCATTTGAGGTGTGTACATGGATTCATTTTACTTCCGAGTTTTTCTTTTATCTGTTTCATAGTTTTGTTAGAAGATTTTGTTCAAACACCAACCTAAGTCTTCATTTTCTATATCTTGCAATAACCTTTCTTATACCGAACATAAAGTCGTACTATATATCTCTTCTTATGACATACCTCTGTTAGTGTTTTATCAGTTATCAGTTTTGTTTATGTTGATTCATGCAGGGTAGAGGGGGTGAGGAATTGTCGACAGAGCTCTCGACTGCACTTGAGCGGAGTCTCTTGGGCGGTAAAAGTGGAGCAGGTATTGTAAAGGAAAATCCACACTTCTGTCTTACTAAATCCACGTTTCTGCTACTGGGAATGTTTCCAGCTATTGATGTAAATGTTGCACTTATGCATCTCTCGAGTTGATAATCTTGTGATGTGTTTCATTTTTGCAGGGGCTGGAATTGATCCGGCGTCTCTCTTGATCAAAGAAGGAAAAGTATGCTGGGATCTGTATGTCGACTGCCTTGTCATTAGCTCGGACGGAAATCTGCTGGATGCTCTAGGTGCTGCAATCAAGGTACATTCTAACAATGTTCCCTCATCATGTATTAGCAAGGAAAAAGAGGGTGAAACTTGCTTCGATTGTTTTAGAGGCGCTTTGATACTCAAGACTGCAACACGAAAGCATTATTCCCCATCTTCTGACTAATCATAAGATGGTACTATAGAAAGTAATCGTATTTAATTGAAACATTCTAAGCAGCAACAACTGATGTTCTTCCAGGCAGCACTGAGCAATACAGGTATTCCGAGAGTTCAGTTTCGAGAAGCTGCTTCAACAGACGAGCACGCAGATGTGGATGTTAGTGATGAAGAATTTTTGCAATTCGACACCAGTGGAGTACCTGTCATAGTTACTTTGACAAAGGTAACCCCCCCCCCCAACCCTATTACTGTTACTTGCATGCACGTTTTACCTTCAATAATTGCAGGTTGGAAGGCACTACATTGTCGATGCAACTTCAGAGGAGGAATCCCTAATGAGCTCAGCTGTTTCTATTTCTGTTAATAGACGCGGACTGATATGTGGATTGACTAAACGAGGAGGTGCAGGGTTGGACCCTAGCGTCATACTTGACATGATATCTGTTGCGAAACATGTAAGTGAGCAGCTAATAAACAAACTTGATTCGGAGATAGAAGCAGCCGAAAGAGCAAATGAAGAGGAACCATGACATAGCTCAAGGATTACCTATATATAGTTGGTTCTTGTGATCATTTTGTAAGAGTTTAGATCGAGGGTCGATTGTTTTGTTAATCAATCGTTGATGATTATCTTCACTGTTGAAGTTTTGTTGAATGATGTTGATTCTTGTCTATACTGTTCGTTTGAAAAAACATCTTTTGATTTCTCTTAATTCACACAAGCCTCTTCTTTTCATCGTTGAAAGAAAATAATAGTGCATCTTTTACTGTGGTGTTGATTTTGTCTATCAGAAACAGTCTCTCTATCTCCTACGTGACCAAAACATGCACCCCACAAGGTGAAAATTCACACATTGACAACATTTCCACTTATATTATCACTTTCGATACTGACAGGGACAATTACCATGTTATTAACCGATCAAAACTTTAATACAACCTATGGATTCTGAAAAGAAAAAAAACTATTGTTACCCAAAAGTTGTATACACTACAGGGTTAAAGTTAAGCTTCAATGATAAAAACAAGATGAGGAATCTGTTGCCTAATCTATCATTAGTTAACCCTAAAACTTGCAAGAAAAATGAACTAGGAGGAAAAGCCAACTTGTACAAATAAAATAAAATTGTAGTAGATTTGCTACAGTTGATGGTGATAAAATACTTCGTCGAAAGAGGGAATTTAGAGCTATAAATCCAACTCGTCATCCTCCAAGGCAGAATAAATCACCCTACAGAAAGAAAAAATAAATTTAGTTAGCCACAAGTGTCTAGCTTGAAGTGCTTTAACCTATGTTGCTTGGACTCTGCAAAAATATTATTGTGGCACTACTCTTGGAGGATCCGACATACACTAGTTAAATTTTTTGAAGAGTCTAAGCGACATAGGCTTTAACAATCAGAGAGCTTACACCTAGTAACTTACCAAAATAATGAGATGACGAGAAGAATTATGATGTGAGCAAGTTTGAAAATCCTCTGTTTCTTTTCCCAACTGAGCATATTAAAAATCTCAGTAACATCTATAAGGTGCCGTCTTTGCATGTACCTAAAAGAGCAAGAAGAGTTCAGATGACATTTATGAAATGATCAACTGTATCTGATAAAGTCAGGTGCTGTGTTGCTCGCGCTCATAAAAATATCAATGGGTGCGTGTGGATCCTCACACAAGGTAGAGGTAAGGTCTACGTACACCCATTGTGATCCTCCAAAAGTAATACAATTTTGGAGGATCCGAAGGCTGAGTCAACATATTTAGAGAGTCCAAGTAACATAGGTTAGTCAGCAAGCACAAGCCATAACAATTTTGGCAACTAATATACGGATACAAGTAATAAAAAGTCTTAAACGCCATTATCGAATTATTCAAAGGAAGAATTCCTTCCCCAAAGAAAATCAGCATGATGTAACCTTCTTTTTTTTTTCTGAATACATTTATCATAGCATAACCAAAAAAAAATACAAGCTTTATGTTGATTAATTTCGTACCAAGTACAAGTTCAAGCCAGTGAAGAACCCGCCTAATGTCAATATTTCTATACAAGGTCCTTTCTCAGAAAAAATATGTCTATAGAAGGCAACTTTCATAGTTGCAAAGGAAGAACTCTGCATAGATTTCCTTTATTTTACGAACAGATGCCAATTTGACTTCATAGATCAAGAGTTTTAAAGCAACACTAAAAACTACTGGGTTTATTAGCACATAGAATACTGCCAATACTTCCATCATTTTTACCTTTCTTTGCCCTACTGCACCATAGTATTTGTTCTTTTTTAATATTTTTCTCCCATTACGAAGGAATTCAGGAAGGGATAAAATCAAACCACCACTTGTTGTGTGGAAGACTCCCATCAATACCAGTAGATTATAGGCCTTGGTGGTGAGCCATAGTATATAGCCACTTGGTGTTCAAAAACTTCCATTTGCTGTAAACCATCAATAAATGGAGAAAATTTCAACTAGATGGCAAAGAGAAAAAGAAAAGCAATATGTTCTTGTTGGCAGTGGGGGTCCAACAATTTCAAAGTGTTGTAAGACCTTTGTTTTTGACTTGTCTCTCAATCTTAATAATGTAAATTTGCTTCCTCTCTTCCCATTATTTGTTGTTTTTTTACTGATCTTTTCAGTATGGATTTTTCACTAGCATATTTTTTTTAATACTTGATTATTTATGTGCTTTACTTGAGTTGAGGGTTATCTGAAACAACTTCTCTACCTTCTCAAGGTAGGGGTAAAGCTGTGTACACACTACTCTTCTCAGACCTCTCTTCCCGTATTCAAAGTCACACCGTCTTCAGGGTCCAGTATTCAAGTACATTGAATATACTAAGACCATACATCAATTCATTTTTACTCAGTTCAAGGCAAAGAAGAGTTCTCTTCAACTCCAATCTAGTCTGAATTTATTTCTCTAATGGATCAACAGTTTGCTCTTAAACTTGACAGATACACATCTTTGGTTTTTATATATGAATTGATTGCATATATATTAAACAATTTCCACCACTTATATTCAACCACCCTAGCTCAAGCAGTCTATCAGCAAGCAAACTGTAAACATTTGTTCCATATAAACTCTGTCAAAGGTAAGAAAATCCAATGTAACTTTAATTTAATTCTGTAGAGCCCAAGTTTTCTCAACTCAGTGATCTCCTCTTAAGCATCATTAGCACAGATAAGGCTTCAACATGTCAATCAAAGAGTAAGGGTAAGACATGGTTTTTAGTAGTGTATCAAAAGAGATTAAGACTATCGGAGTTCAAGAGTCATCCCAGCATTAGCAAAAGTTTTAATGCAGTACATAGGTTGAGTAATTGAGCTTCCTAGAACTGCAGTAGATATGCTACAGTTGAGCCTGCCCCCAGTGAACACAATCTTGCTTAACTTGAGATCGGACAAGCTTGGTATATTATGACCCAGATTTGCTAAAATCAATGCACGGACTAAACATCTTTATCTCAAGGAACTACACTAACATACCCATCTGAGACAGCACGATACAAGTAGATTGCAAGTGGAAAAAGACAGAAAAGTCTATTGAACATAAAATTTACTACTAACTCAACGCCTAAAAAAGTTTTTGTGTAAGCAAAACTGGCAAAGAAACATCTAGATCTGACCTCCAACCCAAGGAATAATCAAATGAAGATACACGAAAACCATCAACAATCAGTAAAGGAAACATAGCGTGGTTAGTTTACATTTCATTCGATGCAAAATAATGATAAAAAGCACTTTATGATCTAAATCGTCTCTCAATTTATGAGGTGTAGTTTGACCGGCATGGTGTTATGAAAGAAGCAAGGACTTTTGGAACTTGCGGTATCTAAACATGCCATGAGACTTCGGTACCTATAAAAACATGTTACTAAGGGTAAAATGGGAAGTTCAAAGTTGAAATGTTCCAAATATAGGAAGTTTATTTTTAGAACCAACTGATAAGGATATAGTGACACATAAAATGAAACGAAGTGAGTAATACTGCATACAGTAACACAGAATGTGCATCAATGGAGGATCATGACCTAAATCGTCTCTAACATATTTGAAGCCTAAAAGAAATGTAAAGATCAACATGATAATTTACTTAGAATGATTCATGCTGTCTCAGTTTTTTTTTAAACATAAATGCATATATTTTCTTTCATAGACAAGCAGATCAAAGTGACCAAAACGAAACTTGATTATTGCACTAGATGAAAAGAGAACTTACAAATTGACATTATAGTATAGATATGGAATGCAGTAAAGCGACATAGCCCAATGTCCTGTAACCAGGTAGAGGAAGCACAGAACTCCTTGCGTGATGAACTCAGGTAAAACAACTTTGTTTATACGAGATGCAGTTTCGTAAGGATTGATATAGTCAAACTCTAGATCAGTTAAGGAAATGAGCTGCAACGAATTTCAAAATGTCAGACTTCATTTCATAAACAGAAAATCGCAGTAGTTCTACTTAGGTTATACTCGAATAGAGTTCCAAACAAAAACATCATTCAGAGCATCTGAAGATTACGAGAAAAGTCAGTTACAAACATGCAGATATCTTTTCCTTGAAACTAGACAGCAGAATATTCTTACATTCTAGTAAAGATGCTCCCAAATATGTCACAGAAGTTTCTGCATATTATCCCCTACTGAAATTTAGGCACAACCATACGGTACTGTGCCACGGCCCACGAATAGTTAAAGAACATCAAACTCTTGTACATACCATAGCAGACAACTTAAGAATAACTGTAATTCCAAGACCTAGTTCTGTGGAGCATTGCAACAAGATACTCTTAAAACCTTCACACTGTTGAATCATAAGACTTATAACCTTCAGAAGCTCAAATTAATAAACCAATTGACTAGGCCTCAATCCAGAAAATGTTTTCCAACTTTCCCATGTTCGGTTGATCAAAAAACAAGTTATACAAGTGACTTTCCACATTGACCGTGTCATCTCCACCATCCGACGCACGTCATCTTCACCCCATCCCCAAACCCCACACCCACCCTCACTTACTAGGTGACGTCTTTGGTAGTAATTCATTGAAGTAAGCTAACCATAAATCCCCAATAATCATTGCTAGAAGGAAAAAAAAATATTTCTCTAAAACAACAGAAAAGAACTAATCTCTACTTCTTAATCAATAAACAAAATGACATTTTTCTATATTTAATGACAATTTGACTTTAAACTTTCCATTCCACATAGATACCTATAGCTTATATTAGATCACAAGTTCAAAGTATACATTTCATTCTTAAACTTCGCTCTCAATCAAACACCATAACATAAATTGGGATGGAGAGAGTATAATAAAGGATAAAAACGGTACCAGCACAGATATGGAGTAACTTTATACACCCACCAGCACAGATATGGAGTAACTTTATACACCCAAACTAGAACAAATAGGAAAACATCACCTAGTATTTTAGTTTATCTCTACTGAAAATTTAAATCTGAGACCTTATGGTTCTCAACCGACTTCATCGACCACTAATCATAAATCTCCAATAATCATTGTCATTGCTAGAAGGAAAAATAACTGCTCCAACGCAGCAAAAAAAGTACTAAAATGGAGAAAAAACGTTGAATTTGAGGGTTTTAATGGAAATTAACCTGGAAAATAACCATAACAAGTATAGCTACGACTATGAAGAAGAAGAGTAGCCATATCAGCATATCTCCCATTGTAGCCTACTGGCGCACGATAAGATTGAAGATCCTTGATCGTTGATCGGTACGCCGGCTGCGTATTGCGCCACCAGTTTGTTTATCGGAGGTGAAATTCTGGACCGGTGCCGGAGTCAATAGTTCCGGGAGTAAAGGTATTTGTTGATCTGGGGTAAAGTAGGAATGTCAAAATATAAATTAAAAAATACTTAATATCATACCATACTATTTTTTTTAAAAAAAATTATTAATCATTTTATAATAACAACAATAATAATAATAAAAAGAGATATTTCTTCGATTTAATTCGAGCAAGTAGGAATTCGAGCTATTTATTTTAATTAAGAGTCTATCGAAAATAATATTTCTATCATTATTTATATGACAAGGGTATTTTGAAGTCAATAGGTAGATGAGAAGGACTTTTGGAACCAATAGGTAGATGAACGGTAATTTTGTATCATTTTCAATACTTTGAGGTATTTTAGGCCCTTTTCCGTTTATAAAATATGGGGAAAGATGGTATGTACAAATATCTTTTTTCGGTCTTTAATTAAAGAAGGAAAAAATGACTGATATACCTTATAATTATCGTAAATGGTATGTAAATACTCTCCGTCATACTTTTAGGATATTAGTGCCCCTGCAGTCCAAAAATTAGAGCATATATACCCTTTATACTAATGCACATACAATGTCATAATTTTATCCATCGATCCGACAGTTATCGACGGATAAGATTGCACCATGTGTCCCTATTTAGTCTTGTCAGGATGAAGGACATATACGATATAGTTTATGGATGTATAGGCATCTATGTCCCAAAAATATGACAAAAACTATCTACATATCATTTACGATAGTTCGGGGTATAATCCTTCCCTTTAAAGAAATAGAAATACATGTTGTTCATTAGATAAAATTACACTTTCTTGAATGTAACAACTTATTTATTTGAATAAATGTTAGTTGTAACCTTCTTAACGTGTTACTATATTATATTGTGTTGTATTCTTTTTCATTATGTTGATGAACTAATTTTTGTTATTTTTTTGTTACAAAAATCTCCAAAAAAAAAATATAAATTGCGGGGTAAATTTATTATAGCTATTTCTCCGGTATATTGATAGTATTTGTATTGTTCTCATATTATTATTTTTTTAATTATGATTACTATTTGAATGTTTCACGTGCTTCAATTTTAATTTGTTTAACTCTAAATGTTATGCTCTACTTTCTTTATTATTTATTATATCATATTTATCGATGCATTTTTAATCATTTCAAATTACTTAATTGTGTGTTAGATGAGTTTGGAATTTTTCAAAAATAATTTTTTAATCTTCATTTGGTAGAGATAAGGTCCATGTTTCTATCATTTTCATATCGCACTTGTGAGAATATTATGTTATTTAAGATAAATGATACTAAGATAACAAATAAAAATAAAATGAAAATAAATAAATAAAGAAGATAACAAGTTGATCATTACATTTGGATCTTTCATTCATATAATAATATTGTTAAATAAAATTCAACTGACATTAAATTTTTAGTTATATTTATATTAGCAACACGATCCAATACAACATATAACAAACATCCAAACAAGCTCTAAAATATTTTATTAATTACTCGTTATAATCATAAATTTCAAATTTTGAATCTGCATCACACTTGAGACTATTATTCAAAACAATGTATGCAACTAAGGAGTTTCCAAATATTGCTTGTTCCTTTTATGAATTTGTTGATCTTTAGTGCAAAAAATGGATTGGAATTAAATTGCTTTGAATTATTTCCATTGTTGCTGTTACTCTTGCGAAGGTGAAAGCTTCTACTTCCCACATCTCCAATCACATCTGAATTATTCAAGCCTATAATTAACAAAACATAAGAAAATTATTTTACGTTCAATTAGGGTTTGTAAAAAAGTACGTAAACTCCAAGTGGTGTGATATAGACATCATATTCTAATTGCGTTCTTTCATAGGTTGAATTTGTGACATATACGTCATACAGAAATAACTTTATTTACTAAATACTTTATTCACCACTTTCATTGGGGGAGGATGTAGCCTTTTGGCTACAAGTTAAACTGAATCTATATAATCCATAACTTTTAATGTATAATATTGAAAAAACAATCAACTTTAAGAATGCACATCTGAACACCTTACTTGGTTTAAGTTTGATCACGTTAACATGCGTGAAATGCCATTTAGAATGTGATATAACTCATGCAGAATATTATATAGGATGGATGTATTTAGAAGCCAACTTAAATCAAGTTAAAATGTCTAAATATGAATTATTGAAATCGGGATATTTATTTACCGCTTGAGGCTACATTAACATGTCTATCGATCGATGAGTTATACGTGAAAATGACGATGTATATAACTTAAATTAGAAAAAATTGAAATATTTGTTAGAACTTACTCTCAAGACTAAAGTGAGAAGTGTACAACTTGAATGATGAAGAATCATCAAGATGAGGACTTCGACCTTCTTCTTTATATTTATTTAGGACAAGTTTTATGGTCTCTTCAACATTTGATCCCAACTTGACCATGGTTTTAATTGGTCCAAGAGTGCCCTCAATTGTCACATTAACCACTACTTTTGCATCCTTCTTGTACACCTACAACAAATTATTGAATTTAGAAATCACTAATACAATATATATAAGGTCATAGAAATAACTTATTGTAGAAAAATAAGATAGAATTATGACATATCATGGTCCGAACTTCTTGTATATTTTGAAAATTTAGTGTATTAAACTGTCTTTTTCATCGTATACAAAGGTTAAAATGAGTAACGGTCGCACTCAAGGATGTGCTCTAATAGTTAATAAATTTTGTTGAGAACCATAAGGTTTCAAGTTCAAATTCCAGCCTAGACAAAATAATCTATTCAAGCTTTCATAAATAAAGTTATTATGATACTTATTGTATGAAATATAGCAGGTATGCAATAAAATTAATCAATATACACAGACGTAAGCACCAGGATTATAAAAAAATTAATAAAAATCAATCACATGGTAACTCCTCCAACTTTTTGATCCAAGACAAGTAGAAATATAAGAAATTGAGCACTACTTGTTTTTCATATATTTGATTCACTTATACAAGGTGTAATTTACCATGTTAACCACACATCCGACCATTTTTTACCTACTTAATTAGTTAACATCAATAAAAATTTAACACACTCGATATTTGCATCAACTCAATAAATACACAATAAGCATTTAAATACGTACTTATCAGTAAATTACATTTAACTTTTCCTATTCATAGAACTGACTAATTTGAGTTCATGTTACATACAACAGACATATTATAGGGAAATCGCTTGCTACAAAAAAAGAAATTCATCTAAAAGCGAAAAAATCTTATTTGTTTCACCACAAAATGATCGTGTTAATTATAGTAATTGATATATATTCTGAATTACCTTAAAGAAACCAAAAAAAACACCAATAGTGTTACTTACTTGAGTACTCTTTGGAGAAGGAACATTAAGATAATCCGATGAGAAAAATAAATCCGTACAAGTTTGTGGCCGGAAAAGGACCTCCAACGACGTCGTAGTAACATCCCGTGGATGAAAACGACGACGATCATCTTCATTTTCACCTCCATCTCCATTAATATTTCTCCAAAAACAAGGCTCAGATTTCCATCTTTCAATACTTTTTCTTGCCCTATGATGCTTTAATAATGTTCGTCGTGCCACGGTCCTAGTACTCCTCCGATGACTCAACGTCGTGGGGAGATATGACGATTTTTGTACACCGCTACCACTAGCTCTTTCAGACATTGAAATTGATCGATGATGAACTATATTCAAAATTTTGATCGTTGTGAGTTCTAAATTAATGAATGGAAGTAAAATTGCTTAGTAATAAAGGAATATATATTTTTTGTGTGGGGTGGGGGGGTGGGGGGATAAAGTGATCGATTGCTTCGTAGTAGAGGTAGCTATTTAGGAATGTTTAAAATAACATTGCGTGATATGTTATTTATATACTATGTTTTTACTCTTTATAGTCAATTAATTCTATTTTTAATCGTTCGGTTATTGGTAAATTCTGATTTTAGTTTCTATAATATTTAATTAAATACATTTAATTTTTAATTAATTAACTTGTGCATTTTTATATGTTTGCTTAAGAATATCCACAATATACTGTAAATTTTAATCCTTTCACTATGTTTGTGTTATTATTTACGTATTTGTCGGTATATAAATAATTGGGATAAGGCACAAGTACCACCAGGATATGACCGAAATCTCATAGACACATCTTAACTAATATAAGGTCTTATTACCCCTTAAACTCATTTTTTGTGTATACAAAATTACAAAACAAAAAAATAATTTCATGAGGGTAATAAAACCTTAGTTTAGTTGAGGTGTGTCTGTGAGATTTCATAGTAATCTAGGGGATACTAATGCTTATCCCTATATAATTCTATAAATATTCAAATATAACATATTGAAAGTAACATTTATTGTAATGAATTAGGGAGTAAATGTATTATTATTCCTTTCCCACCTTCAATTTTTATTTGGAAAAATGTATTTCTTAAAAGAAAAAGAAATGCAATGCATGTTCCTTGCTCAATTGCTTGAAAGTTGAAATGAGCAAGACTCGAAAATGATGGTATTAGCTAGACTATTGGTACAATGCCCATCACTATATTCTTTCTCCACTTGTGATTCGAATAATTTTAATTCCCATCGAATAGAAAGTTTTCTACGGATAGATATGTTTTTCATCTTCAAGACTTGAATGTGATATCTTAAAATTGGTTGATGTCTTAACGATGATGAAAGAAATTTCGAGCGTCTTATCATATTGACCCTTCAGTTATATAAGACAGATATATTTTTATCAATCATAAAAGCTTGGTCTAGGCTTATACCAATAGTGAACCAACAAACCCTATATAATTATCTCTAATCACTTTTATCGAAGAATACCAATGACCAATGATCAGAGAGATAGGGGCGCGACATCCTCAACATTTAACATATTCTCAAACTTTATATGAATAACAAGAACATTGTGTGAATGTTTTGTTGAGCTACCACGTAAAGATAGTTTTACAAAATGTTATTTTTCTGTAAACGAAATTAACTAATAATATCGATGAATCAAAAGCCGAGTTAAATACTAAGTTAAACTTTACAATAACCTAGTTTTCAAAAAAATAGTTTGTTTAGACAATTAGATGGTGGTCATGAAAATCAAAAATCCCCTAAGAAGTGCATCTTCATGAATCAAATTATCAAATATTATAACACAACGACATAAAAACAAAAGCCCGTCTAGCTCAGTTGGTAGAGCGCAAGGCTCTTAACCTTGTGGTCGTGGGTTCGAGCCCCACGGTGGGCGTTTTTTTGTTGTTTTTTGAAATGTCAGTTGTAGAGTTTTTAGCTAAAATCATCCCTCAACTATGGCCTAAATCTAAAGTACATCCTTGTATTATAAAAGTAAACAAAAAACATAAAAAGTTGCAAGATTTATCCTTCTGTCTTTTTTTTTTTTTTTTAAAGAAACTCAAGTCATCAACAAAAAATATGTCAAGTCGAATGAATATATGTACACACGATTAAGCTAGTATTTTTTTATTTTTAGAAATTGAGGATTAAAATATTTAGACAAAATATATTCAAATTCTAAAAATTCTTTGTAAAAAAACTGTCCAATTACAATTCCATTTTCAAAAAATTCAAATAAATTAATTATTATTTAATTATCACAACTAAATGCCTACTTAATTTCACTAAATTAACATTATTTTTATATATTGTATAAAATGTGAATTGCATTGTCTACATAGTATGTACTATATAATTTTTTTTATTAAAGAGAATATTCCAAAATAGTTGCACATTATATTTTTAAAATTTTTTTTTTTCAAAAAACTTCAAACCATTGGATCTTGATGTATAAATATTTCAAAACTTATGTATTGTTACAAGTTAATTTACTTAATTATGCTAAAAAATATTCATTTTTTATCCATATTATTATTCTTTTTGAATAACATTGATCTTCTCGATGTAACTAAGACATGACCAAATTTTTTTAAAAATATATTTTATTTGTTCAATTAGTTTCTTAACAAAAATAGACTGGAGGAATCATCTTGTTATTTTTTGAATAGTATAAGGATTTTTTTTGCTCACTTAGATAATATAAGGATGTACATTATATTTTAGTTATAATTGAGGGATGATTTTAGCCAAAAATTCGTCAATTGTATGACTGTTTATTTTGCGTGGAGTATGATTGATATTGTATTATTTTTTGCCAATCAAGGGTCTGATTTATCAAATCGAGAATTACACCGTTTTAATTCAATTTTTTGATGATATTACTATCTTCTACCGACAAGTAAACTTTGCATATAAGATAAAATCGATTTTTGAGATTAGCCAGAAATGTTTATATCAAAGATAAATTGACTACAAAACTTCTCTTCTGATACTATATTTTTTCGATCTTGACACAAGCACGAGATACTTTACCTAATACGCAACATTTTATATTTTTGGTTTTAACAATTCAATATGTTAACACAAAATTGCAAAGAGACAAACGTTATGAAGTAGAATTTCACTTCTTCATATAAAATTTAGTCGTTAATATTTAACAAATTAACGACGTATGATATTTTTTGAGGTAATAGATGAGGTTTTTTTTTTAATTTACTATCATTACGTGATCACTCGAAAATCTAAAATAGATATCAGATTTTTCAAGTTTGAGTTGAAGGAATGAAAAAAAATATTCTAATTGAATATTTTTTTTAATAAGTGCTAATAAATTATAGAATAGTAATGCACTTTAAAGTAGATATATAATTTACAAATATACAAACTTCTCGGATTATACTAAATATGTTATTGTTTATTTGTTACTCATAATGAGTGTTAAGACTTGTAATGTCTATTTGATAATTTTATATATTCTATCCCTCTCTAAATCGTACTTGTAAAATTATACTTCTATATTATTTATTCGTTAATGGTGAGGGTTTATAAATATAAAATTGTAATTATTGGATATGGAATAAGAAATTAAGAAAATGGAAAGTTTAACACATTTTATTTTTAGTTTGAACTCTAAAATAAATAATTTTATAGGAAAAATTACATATTCAAAGTAATTAAAAAATACAAGTAGTATTTACAATAAAAAATCAATTATAGTGAACTTTGGGTCCGTTAGGGTTTAGGCCACTGTCTTCTTCTTCTTCTTCCCGGAAAATGGCAGCGATCCTAAAGCAGACAACTAAGATCGCCGGGAAACTGTTAAATCCTAAATTGCTATCAACAACAAGCAATAATGTCACTCGCTCAATCTTTCCACGCGCCACCGTCAGCGGCGGTGCCGTTCGGTTTGCGTCGACATCAGGTTTGAGCTACCTTGAGAAGAAAACAGCTCCTCGACGATTGCCGGCCGTTTACAATTACCTTCTTCAAGCAGATGAAAGAACTCATTCTACCGGAAATGAACCTATTCCGAAAGTTACACTAAGTACTCTATAGCTCAAGCTCAATTTTACATTATATTCCCATAATTCACTATTTGTTTGATACTTTTGGTTTATTGAGAGTTTAATTTGGTACCTTATTGGAGCTTAATTGGGCTAGATTAATATTACTGCATTTGATTATAACTAAAGCTAATAGATTAAGAAACTGCATGAAAAGTATTATAAGTTGCAATTATTCTTGGAGAAATGGTGAAGAAGTATATTTCAAACGAATGCATTTATTAGTTTAATTTAGCTCCAAAATGTCTAGCAGTATTTCCTCAGTTTTAGTTTATTAATTTAGCTCCAAAATGTCTAGCAGTATTTCCTCAGTTTTAGTTTATTAATTTAGCTCCAAAATGTCTTGCAGTATTTCCTCAGTTTTAGTTTATTATTATGGGAGTTCGATTTTGTACATTATTGGAGCTAAATTGGGCTAGATTACTGTACTTCGATTAAAGCTAAAGCTCGTATTTAAAAAACTGCATAAGATGTTTTATAAGTTGCAATTATCCACTGTAAAATAGTAACAACAACAACACGTATCTGGTGTGATCCCACAAGTGGAGTATAGTAGGGTAGGATAGGATAGGATGTACGCAAGCCTTAGGCCTACCTTTGTGGTGTAGAGAGATCGTTCCCGATAAGACCCCAGACACTGTGAAAATGGTGAAGAAGTATATTTTGAACAAATGCATTAATCATTCTGATTTAGCTACAAATGTCTAGCACTATTTCCTCGCTTTTGGTTTATTATTACGAGAGTCTAATTTGGTAATGAGCTAAGTTGGACCAGATTACTGCATTTTCTTAAAACTAAAAATTGGATATTTGGAGAACTGCACCAATAGTATTATAAGTTGCAATTATCTTCTGTAAAATGGTGAAACAATATATTTTGAAATGTTAGCGAAAGTTTACTTAGTTTGGATCTCGGGAAGGGACAGAGTGCTAGAAATGTTGGAGCAATTCAATGCATTTGTTTAAAATTAATAAGTTAGATATTCGGATAACTACAAGTTGCAATTATTCTGAGGTAATTGCTTAAAATTTATTTAGTTGAATCTCAAGAAGCTAATTGTGTGAGTGGCCAAATATCTTGGGGATTGAGGGAGTACATAAGTTTGTTTAGAGTAAATTTATAATCAGAGGTTTGTTACACCTTGTGTATTGGCGAGGAGATGAATCTATCTAGGCTACTTTTGCACAGTTGCTACAATGGTGCTTTGCATCACTTGCTTAATATTTTTGATACTGCCTCTGTCTGAAGTTGAACATCTATATTCTTTATTTCTATTTGAGAGACTAAAATCGTCCTATTTACATGAAATCTGATAAGGCTCCGTTGCTTTGAGAATCTAAGTTTATTACAATGCTTTTACCTTCAAATGAGTTATATATTATGCATTGGTTCTGTACTGCAGAGTTTCAGAGCGGTTGGTGGGTGCTAATCTTTGATAAATGACGAAGGTATTAGGTAGATTCAGGGATATGACTATTCAGCATCCACTAGCCTAACACCTCTTTGATTAGGTTGTTTTATGTTGAGCTGAAAGTTTAGGCTTCAGTTCATCATCATTTGGCTTGATTGAAAATCAGATTACAAAAGGATGGTGTTTTAGTGTGGGGGTGGTGGGGACTAGAAATTACATGTGGGATGACTTGTTTGACATTAATGTGTTCTTACTATAATTTCTGAGTGTGCCACTTATACAATTGCTATCTAGTAGATTGTTGCAACTATATGGCCTCTATTTGAGATGAACTGTAAGGCAGCATGTAGGATGTTTAAGATGTTAAGTGTTAGTGGTTCGGCTTCTTCTCACCGTTACCTTCACATACAGGTCATGTTTCTGTGAGCTTTGCGGGATATGTTGACACTAGAAGTCATACAGAAGACACTAATGCAGGTAGATTTCTTCTTGATTTACAATATTGAACAACATAGACAGCAAACATGTCTGAGAAAATTGGTTATTGTGTGTAGCAAGCACAAAGGCTAAGAAAAACACGCCTATCAAGAAGAAAGGGAAGAAAGGAACTCAGAAGCAAAATACCAGCACACGTAAGGAGTTACGTTAAAGAATATGTTTAGCAGTTACATTGGCTGTTAAATTTGTAATTATTAATGAAGTTGTTTTCCTTTTGCAGCAAGCAAAGCTCGTATGAGAAGTATTAACACAGGTCTGTTAAGTTCTTTGACATGACATTTTTTTGTTTGATGTGGTAGTTCTTCGACTTGACATGACATGTGAACAATATGTCCTCCGTAAATGCTATCTCTAAGACATTTGTATTTATCTGCAGCTGGCACAAAAATTATTATGAAGCTTGATGTCAAAAACGCTAATTGGTTGAGTGAAAGAGTCAGGGAGAGGATCATGCTCATGGTTAGTTCTTTTTTTATCTTTAACATTATGCCCTCGAGGAAATGTCCCTTGAATTTGGCTGGTCGTGCACTCGTGCTCGTGCTTTTTCTTCATCTTGCTTCCATTAGTTCTGGATTTCCATTCTTTCTCTTATTTCAAATTGAGTTCATGGAAATATATCTAGTTTCTTAGAATCTTTGTGTTGAGAGCTAACTTTTTTATTGAAGATGCAAAACTCCTTTTTGTACTTCTGCAGTACTTTCTTGGTACTAGATTTAATAAAAAATCATTATCTTATAAAAAAAATTCTTAGAATACAGTATTTGCATTTGACTCTGAGGAAAGGAAGTTCAAGTGGAATTTAGATCTTTGAATCGTTAAAATTTTGAACCTTTATTGTGTATGTGTCGATTGTGTGCCATCTGGTTGAGTGACTACGACTACCTTTTAACTCCTTAACGTAGTTTGCAGAAATATAGTCGTTGCCCCCTTTATTCCTTTTGTTATTTGCAAGCACTTGAGTGAATGGATATCACAAATTTGACAAGGTCAGAGCACATCTATGGAACATTATGTGGCTTCCCAGTCTTCCAGCACTGCGGAACTCTTTGTGGTCCTCTACCGTTTGAATTAAAGGACATTGACTGAGGTCGAGTGATCTGGTTAGTTTGGTGACCTTGTCTATTCCTACAGCTTTAACTTGAGAACTATCTTCGTGAAATAAAAATAGATAAATGATTGTCGGAATATTGTTAGTGTCCATCCTGAAATGAACTATCAGATCGTAGAATAGAGGGATTGGTAGGTATCTTACTATAAACCACCCTCAAGTTACAACTTTGGTTCTAATGAAAGGTAAGAGATAAATAGACAAACTGTCAGGAAACACTGTTAAGTTGGGTGGTTCAAGATGTATTTCATGTGGGGAAGGGGGTGAGCGGTTGATCAAGTTTTCCGATGCAAAATTTTCTCCTACTTTGAGGATTCAAGTCTTCCATCTTTTCTGACTTCACATGTTTCTGGCAACGTTAAGTTAAGTCAAAATTGTTGTATTCACATAAAGATCATATGAGGTTTCGGCAGATGCTAGGGATAGGATTTTGAGGAGGTGGCATTCTACATCCATACTTGTCTTCTACGATTCAGGATGGAATTTGGCTTAAACTTATATTTTATGCCAAATTATGTTTTGCCTATGTTTTTATGCTAAACTATGTTTTGCCTAGAATTGCATCTCAAAGTTATTGAAACAAGATTGAAATAAGAAAAAAGGAAACTTAAACTAAACTGATTAAAATCTTTTTGGTGGGGCTGCTGAAGGTGAAAGGGCAAAGGGATGAACCATTTCCATCCTTGTGCTAATCAAGTTTCTCTCCCGCGGCCATGTGATTCCAAAACATCCTTTAGTACAATGAAATCTTAGTATGAGACTTCTCTTGGAAGGTGGCAGATGTTTTTTAAATTTTTTCACATGGAATGGTGACCCATCTTGCTCTTAATATTGATCATAATGCTCATAGTGCTTCACTCCTATGTTGTTCTTTCAAAGTGTTCACTAGTTATATTTATTCATATCCTTGACATGGGCTTTAGTTCTTATCGATCCCTCTAAGATCTTGTGACAAGTTGTTTTGTAGTTTATGGTTTTGTAAGCGAGACTAAAGCTCATCTCTGATGTCTATGCTTGCTGGGTGGGAACTTGACTCTTGTTACCCTCTTATCATCTGCCCTTTAAAAAAAAAAAAAAGGAAAAAAATTGATTATCTTATCGCTTTATGTAATTTCCTAGAATAATAGTTTCTCATGGTGCATTCTTCTGTCATTTCTCAAAAAAAGCACATCTCTTTTTGGTAATTTTGTTGTTGCAAATTGAGTTTCGTGTATGAGAAGCATTTTCCTTTGAAATATATATTTCTAGTATTTTTGAAGTCTCCTTGGTGTGAGGCGGTGCAACTCAGCTGTTTTATTACTCCTACAAAATATCAAACAATCCTGCAATCCAAAGAAGAAATCCATTTATCTTAATTTAGGGCTATGTTGTCAAAACAAAATTTAGCGTTAAGAAGTGTTGCAGATCTAGAATAACTAGATCAAGGTATTATCTTTTAGCAACATAATGTTTTTCATGAAGTGATTACGCAGTTCAGCATGGAATTAAAGCAGGTAAACTTTTTGTATTTGAGTCTCACCCATGCCTGTTAACTAATATTGTCATGTGCTTGGTCAACACAAAGGATCAGGCTCGCATGTGAGGGAGCAATGAACATGTTGTACATACATTAAATAGATGTATTTCTGCGCTCACACTTCTTGCTGGTCGTACCTGCTGTAATTCTAATTGATTCAGTCTTGGTCAGCCACTAGTCACGCCAACATTAGGTTTTTCCTTTCTCATCCTAAGTATAATTCCACATGCTAATAAAAGGGAATTTATAGCTTTATTATCGACTTAAACGAGCCATGTGTATCCGATTAGAGATGGAAGTCACAGGCACCATCTTCTTTCCTCAGTTGATGCAACTATAGACATATCTGCTGGTTCTGATATTAGGATGTTCAATCCAAAATCAATCCATCCTCTTCTCAGCACTTCACAATAGGAAAATGACTTTCTGATGGCAATGAACAGGAAAAGACTCGGATCAAGGATGGGGAGCTTGTGCTTACTTCAACTAAGACTAGAAAACAAGAGTTAAAATCTGCTCTCTATTGATATTCTTTCTTGGTTTCTTTTTTTTGTCCTTGACCATGCAATAATACTATCCCGTTATTATTTTCTAGGAATAATTTTGAAGATGTTTTGGCCAAAAAGCAGAAAGTGCTTGGGAAATTTCAGGTATTATTGTGTGTATTTTCCCACAAATGTAGTATTATATATACACCCAAAAAGGAGGAGATTTGCTATATAAAAAGTCTCTAATTAGATTCTGTTGGACTGGTGCATTTATTTAATGTAGATCTGTTTCCTAAAGGTAGAACAAGAACAATGAACCACATATCAGTACAGTTGGACACAATGTTATTTTCAGATATCAACCGTTGAATGTTTTTGCTTGTCGTCCTTAATTGCCTTTGATGCTTGTTGGCAAAACTAAAAAACCACTTCTGCTGGTGATGAAACAGGAAATAATTAATGCTGCTTCATATGCTCCACTGCCACCTTCTGACGGGCTTGTAAAAAAGATTTCCAAGTTGTAAGATCACTTCACCATTTTCTTCTCTGCAGTTCCCTTTTTCACCACTCTTTTGTATCTTTAATTTAGTACACCAATTCTTACTATTTCAGGGCTGTCATGAGGAAGGAAAATAATTTTGCATGAGAAGCAAGTCTATGTGATATAAAAAAGAAAGCTCGACGGATGATGGGTTTGTGAAATCAAAATTTTACTGAAGAGACTTGGTTTGTAGTTTCTGCTGTTGATTAAAATTCAAATACGTGGCTGAAAGGTTCCATGTGCTAGACAACAATGCACATATTTTTTGTTTCTTTCTGTCCACAACTGAGTATGAAAGTTTCAAAGACATCATCGTGTATTAGCTTCTCACATTTTTCAGATCATATGGTTGACACATTACACAGTTCTTTTGAATAAACTTAACATACTATGTAGTTATATTTTGTGTCTAGCTCGTTAACATAATGTGCGTTGAACGTGGACACTAGTATGTCAACACGATGAAATTCTGATAAGGTTGGACAAGATGAACGCACTTTGAAGTTAAGCTTACCAGCTGAAAATAGTTCTTATTTCCTTCTTTCATTGAAGGTTTTAGAAATGATTGGCGGTCATTATCACCATATTCATCATTTATTCTTTTATTAGAGTGATAAGTGGGGGTAAGACGCTCCTTACTAAAGATGTTTCTGTTTTCAGGTCTCGAACCTGAGATCTCATTTTTAAGGATGGAGATGTACTCTGCAGCCCCGCCACAACCTTTATTGGTGTTGACACTACTTCACAAATAACAACAGTGGCTTGTTGGCAGTCACACGGAGTAGCAAGAGTAAGTTAAAATGCTCTTTGTTGATCAACCATATCATGAACACTGCCTATAGATGTCTCTGTGACTTCCATCTAAAAACTTAAGTTGTTAGATGAAATGGTCGCATAGTTTAACGTGACACCAGAATAGGCAGATGTATTGAGAGAAAATTCGTATCTACATTCTCTGTTTTGCTGACTTCTAGAAACCTATTCGCTTTTCCTTATCCTGCATAGTATTTTTACCTATTTTCAACCCGCCTCACTCTTTATTCGTGCAACTCTCACCTTAGACCTGTTCCCCCCTACTTAAGTTTTTCTTTTTTTTTCCTATCCTCTAAGAAACAAAAAATGCAATCTTTCATGGCACATCGATTCAATCTTCTACTTTTCTTTTTGTTTCAAATGCTATCAAACAATATACAACAAAATCACAGCAGCATAAACCCAACTGGCAAACCAAATATTCGTCTTTGTGATGATCTAATGTACATAACCCAAAAATGCCCCAAAAAAGAGAAGAAATCTAACAAACAAATACCAAAGAATTTCACTATGTTCCTTTTTTTTTTTCCCAATCTGACCATGTCTTGGTGATAGAGTTGGTCGATATCTGTAGATAACAGGGACTTGAAGAATTAGTCGAGGTTTAGACAGTTCACCTAAATTCACTTCCGAATCACAAACTCTTCACCAGATTCTCTATCAAACCTTCTAATCCATTTCTTTTCCATCTTCCCACCAGAGACACTCTTTCCGGTGGAGACAGCCCCTACATGAGCAATATCTAATCCTTTTCCGACGGGTAAAAAAACTGACCGAACAATTCTTGATTTTTCGTCAAGTACACTCCTCCATCTGAAATCTGTAACAGCTCTTGAACTCACATTTTTACATACCAAAACCGCTCCCCTGTTTCCTAATGTAACCACCTTCAAAATCGTCGAAAAATCATTTCTTTCACAATCCACAACCAGAAAATCGATCCCTGTTAACGTCTCCAATGTTTCCTCCGCCTCACCAATAACAATTTCCGGTGACATTCCGGTGATTTTCTCTATAGTTGATTTATACTCTGTTTTTGTATCTTCATTTGGGACTATGCAAATATGCCTACCACCTGTTTGTTGAATTGCATTAGAAAGACCAATGCTGGTTGATGTAGCCCCGCCTCGAGACCATGTCTCTACGATCATTTGTGCATTCCATCCTGCAGCCATGGCTGATATTAACTCTGCTTCGGTAGATTCTTGCAATAACCCACACTGCAAAATGATCAAAAATGGTAGAAAGTGAGTAATATGCAGATTCATAATAGACATATAGAGAAAAATTATTGTTACCAAGTTGTCTTATTGTGAATAGAAAGAGCATTTCTCGATGCTCAAAGTTTCATATCTAAAACGAGTTTTCAAGAAACTAGTTTAATTGAGAAAAAAGAAACTAGTTTAATTGAGAAATGGGAGGAAATGTATTATCTCTCATTGGAAATATATGAAGATTTTATGTATCGAGAAAAAGACCTGAATAAAGAGGAAAAAAACGAATCGATGAAAAAACATGAAACTATTATGTTTCAATAGAGGTAAAAGCGATAACTAAGGAGCAATAGAGTAGGTTAAGTACTTGGAAAAGAAAAAAGATGATGAACTATAAGAGGAATAACTAATCGATGAAAGAACACAAAACCATTTTGTTTCAATAGAGGTACGAGAACTAAACGAGGGAAATAAAACATGTGAATGGTTACATTTTCGCGAGTTGTTCCAACAACTACTAGATGTAATTTCTAAGAGTTGAACGAGAATGAAAACCACATAGAAGAGTCAAAACTAAGCATCCTAGTGTAATGTCTAATAGATTGGTACATTTAGTTGTAACATAAGAAAACCACGAAAAAACATCTTAATTGAAATACAAATTGAGTTATATGAAATGATGACTCCTGAATGAAATTCAATAAAAATGATAAATATATAACATCTGTTTAGAATTCATCGACTCTAAATTCTGAATTCAACAGAACAAAATCGGAAATGATAAAGACTTACAGATTTAACAGTATTAAGGTAAGCTTTAGATGCTTTCTCAGGAGACCAAACCAACTTCATTTGTTGAGATATTGTTTGTAATGTATTGCTTTGCACTAAAGTTTCGAATTATATGTTAGAACAATAAGTCTAGAAGTTTTATAGGAGAGCAAAAAAAAAGAAATTAAATTAATGAATTTCTAAAAGAAGTATGAAATGAAAAGGTCAGTTTTTAGAGAGTTGACATTAAATCCAGGCTAATCCAACGTGGGGGGATTAGGATTAAGATTTGTGGATTTAATTGGAATCTTTCCTTCTTTTAATAATTACCTTTAATTTTTTCTTACTCTAAAAAAAATTAAGATTTTATCCTAACTAAGATAAGATAAGAAGAACTCTAGTCTCTACGTATCAAGTTTTTCGTAATTCAAATATTAGAGGGATACTTTGTTATAATCGGTTAAATTGTACTGAGATAAAAAGTAATTTTGCGCATCAAATTTTTGTAAGCGGTAAATTGTATTTTGATATTATAACCACAAGGGATTCCTACTAGTATGGTACGTTATTGATGTTGTTGATCGTTTGATTCAGGTATTAGTCATGCAAAAATTGTCATTCGAGAATTATTTATAAATTAATAGTGAAGAATTATTATATATGGATTACTTGCTTAAAAAGATAGTTTTTGTCTAAAAATAGTTTAATCACTTCGATGCTCACACATATTTTTTTTTTTGAATATTCTATTAATTTATTTGGTATAAAATAATGTATAGATATTCGTATAACTCAGTGTAAACATTACCTAATAATTATGTGATATAACTTTACTTTATATTAATATAATTTTATTTTATATTCTATCCCGCGTAAAATAATATAAAATTGCTAGTCCTTTGTAATTCAAATCTTCCTCAACGAATCTTTGGCCGCCAATGGCATATATTTATCTATACTTTGTTCTCATTGGCCGGTTGTGTCTATGTCTACTTTCTATGACCATATCTTTTTATTCGATATTCAGTATTTATTTTGAATTTTTGATTAATTTAAATTTGTTTCGTATAAAGATAATTTTAAAGAATAATGTGTCTTTATTATGTTTTATATTATTTTTGAGGGTTTGAATTTGAAATTTCTCATTGAAATCGAAAGAATTAATCTTATTTATTACTTCATAACCATTGATAGTTGAAGTACTTGGATGACAGATGGAGTCATCATTTTAATTTTGCGGGTTCTGAGTTTTAGAATAACACTTTCAATTATACTAATAGCGATTTAATATATAAAAATTAGCAGATTCGACAAAATATGTTATTAAATTTCTACTTTTATCTGACTTTGATATTTCACTTTCTAATGCTACGGAGTTGTTCATCCACATATAAACATTGACATATTTTAAGAACAATATCGACTTAGTGATATCGTAATTTGAATGTTAGCTTGAAATAAATAACTTGAAAAAAAAACTAGTTTGAAAAGTATTACACATGAGGGGTGTATATGACCGGATTGGTTCGGGGTTTTCAAATATCAAACCAAATCATTTGTGTCGGGTTTTTGAATTTATAAACCAAACCAAACCAATAAAATTTGGGTTTTTCAACTTTTGGTTTTTTCGTTTTTTTTTTCTTTTTTTTTTTTTTTCGGTAAAGTATTCATACAAACATATAATTTAGTTGTACATCAAATATTTCTTTAATCCTATCAAAATGCAACTATCTAAGTTATTTCTCAAGAAAATAACAAAACATATGATATGATTAATGACACTGAAATATCCAACAAAAAAATAACAATAAAATCGCGTAAAAAATATTGCAAATTAATAACTCATAATGAAATTGATCATAATTTGAAGTACTAAATCATGCTAAAATAAGTTTAGCAAGTGTTAATTACATGACTAAACATTAATAGAAAGTAAAATTAGATAATGTATTTTAATTGTCTAAATTTATGTAAAACTAAAAAACAAATATTCAATATTATTGTCATTCTTAGTGTTGAATTGATTTTCTTTTTGCATTAATATTAATTTGATTTTTATTTAAACTTTATTATAATTACCAACATGTATTATGAACTATAATCTTTATTAGATCATTAAGAATTCTAACTTCCAAACATGAAATAAATATATTAAAAGATAAAAACTATGAAAAATTATAAGAGATATTTAAAAATTATATCAAAATAGGTATTTTTACGTATAAAATAAAATTTTAAAATTATATATATAATGTCGGGTCTCAGATTGATTTTTTTAGTCAAAATCAAACCAACGCAAATATAATCGAGTTCGTTTTTCCAACACCAAATCAAGTTAAATCGAATCACTGGTCGCGTTTTTTTTTTTTGATTTGACTCGCTTTGCGATTTGGTTCGATTTTCGATTCTATTTTGTACAACCCTACATGAAATAATAACTTTAACTCACAAAACTTACATGAAAATTTGACTTTAACTCACGAAACTTTAAACTGTTTTACTAAAATTCATATCCTAAAACAATGTCAACTATTTTTATTATAATTTTTTTTAAGTACACCCTAAAAAATTATCCAAATAAATAAAAATATTCCTATTGACTTTGATCCATTATCTATGTCTCACTCAATATTAGTCGGTGAATTTAGCCAATAAGTTGTACTTTACCCATATGACTCATTCGTGTTTTTTTTTTTTTTTTTGTTGTATACGGTCAAAGGTCAACTAGGATCCATGTCTACTATTATAAAATATCGTTTGTCTGAATATTTTTTATTAATAAAATATAAAGATATATAATATAACATTGTATTTGTGTATATACATCATATAGAGTTATATACATAATTAGAGTGGATTCTGTTAATTTAGGGCTTACATCATTTAAGATTATGTATCTATTAAATTTTTTTCATTCGAAGTACAACGTCCACTTTAAGCCTTGATTAATTCGATTGGCAGCGGAAATAAGCACAAAGACAATTTTATTTTTATAACCTTTCGTATGATTATAATGATATCGATCGTTTATTTTTATTTTTTTATTTTGTTGTAAGATTTGGTGAAGCTCTATAGCTCAACAAGGACCACCTCCATACTATACTATATTTATGTATTTGAAAAGAGAATTTTTCAATTCACATTTCTTTAATTAAACATAATTAGTTTAGTATAATAATATCAGTTCATATATTATCCAGCGTGCATTAAGTTGTAAACTTTCATAAAGTCGGTGTTAGTGAAAGCCAGAGATGTTTAAATATATAAAACAATATAGCTTTATATATAAGCTAAGACTAAGATTTAAAAATTATTATTCATTTTTATACTATATAGTTTTATAGTGGTCAATAGTTTAATCCTATCCATGTCGACATTTTTAATATATAGTCACAACATAAATGAGTTAATAATTTTACATACACGTTTACGTAACATTCAAAGTATAAGATATATTTATGTATTATATACCTCAATCGGTAAGTTGTGATATGCTAGTTTTGATGTCCTTCGATTCTTAATCTAATGTTTCATGTTCAAAATTTAAAAACAAAATCATCATCTAATGTTTCATGTTCAAAATTTAAAAATAAAATCATCTCTCATCGGAGTGCTTTACCCCAGCACCAAAGTCAGACATTCTAGCATGAATTCAAATTAATCAGACCGAACACCGAACGAGAAACCATTAAGAAAATGAAACCCTTGATAGTATGATCCAATACAAACTCAAGTCTTCAATTTTGCAATTATGTCTTTACATCCTTCTAACTTTTTCTTGAAAAATGAATTTAAAAAAATGACAATTCAGCATTACATTATAGGGCAACTTTCACATATAGCAAATAAAAAAATTCATATTTGTATGTTATAGCAAAGTTTGCATAATTGCGCTCCATAACAAACATAAAAACTGTATAATTCGTTATACATATACAGTTGAAGCAAATTGTATAAAACGAAGTGTATAAAACAAGAAAGAGAAAGACACTTGGGCAGAGAACTGTATAAAAACGAAGTGTATAAAATAAATTGTATTATTATAAATGTGTAGAACGATTATATACAATTTGAATTTGTATAAAATGCGAAAGAGAGAAATACAAAAGAGACTTGACAAGGAATATACAATTGAATCGAATTATATAAAACGAGAAAGAGAGAAATTAGATACAATTTGAAAATTGTATAAAACGAGAAAGAGAGAAAGGCAAAAGAAACTGGCAGGAGAGTATTTTTATTGTATAATTATAAGTGTATAGGACGAAAATATATTTACTTGCTTGTGTATATACAATTTCTCACGCTTTATACAAACAAAAACACAATTTATACATTTCGCTTCTGTTTGTATAAGTGAGAAGGGGCGAGGGTGGCGAGCGAGATTTGGGAGAGTGGCATGCGAGATATGGAAGAGGGGAACAAAGATATATGTATTTATACAATTTTCTCTGCTTTATACAATTAGAAACAATTTTTATACACTTATATTTGTATAAAAAGTGAGAGAGTGGAGGAAAGTGGCGAGCGAGATATTTGGGAGAGAGGCGCCTGACAATTTTTTGCAAACGTTTGCTATGAAGCACAATTAAATCAAACCCTAGCTACTCCATTTATTTTAGGTCATTAGTTTGTTATTATATACAATTTTCCCTACATTATATTATATATATAATAACTCTAGATAAATGTCTACTTTGCTGCAATATTTTCTTTTAATAGGAAACACTGATATAAAGAAGTTTAAAAAGCTATACAGACCCAGAGGGCAAGCAAATAACTCTAACCACCAAGACTTAAACAAATGAGAAGAAATTGTATATTTTTCACCCACTTTATTTACCATTAGGCCATACCTTTGAATCCCTTTTGTATCCGTTTTATATTTTCTCGGATGAGTCATTAGATTCTTTTCGTCTCCGCTTTGGCACGTTGAAGCTCTAACCATTTTACACCCATTAAAGAACTCTGAATCAAAACATAACAAAACAAATGCTGATAAAGACATGAGTTAGAAATAATAAGAGAAGCAATGACAAGAATCTTACAATAGATGATGGCGATTCGAGTGGTTGAGGTGTTGCACAACACTCATGATTTGTCTTTGTTCATTCATCAGGTAAGGGATTGCAATACCTTGTATGCTAACGTCACACAACGAGGAAGAAAAAAACAAAGAGGTTGGTGAACTACTACGATCTATAGATTTTCTACCGATATATATTTGATCCCAACAAGTTGATCAACGTACCTACAGTGGATCGCAGTTCCCTACGTGCCAAAAAAAAGAACAGAGTTTCGCTTGGTTAGCCTTCCTGCACTGACTGACAAGATTAGTAGAAAAACTTCAACAGATTTACAGTCTACCATTTTTGATCACTCACCACTTTCCCCTTCCCGAGCCGACATCCCCTCAATGGGTTCTAATTCCTCAGAAAATGTCTAACCAACCTTCAAAACAAAAGGTTGAAATTATCAAGATGATACAGATACTGGTCGCCTATGTTGCTCAGATGTTTCAAAAATATTGATAGGTGTGTGTTGCATAATTTGAAAAGTTCAACACAAGTAGGGCAATATTTTGAGAGTCCGAGCAACATAGTTGGTTGCTATGAATGAGAATTCAACTGAAAATCATATTCAATTTGTCAAAAACTGCCAAGAACAGAGAAAACACAAAAGAGACGGAAGAATGAGCGTCTCAAGTCATTAATCAAAATACAAAAACATCAGTATTTATACAAGAGAGGAATAATAAGAGATCAAAAGAAGCAAAACCATTCTACATTTGAAATAAATCCTACAAAATATTATACAAGATACAACTACTACTACTAATTATTCTACGATAAATGTAGAATCTCTCTATTTAAATTTTACCATTATTTAGGACATCTATTACATATTTACCTTATCAAAAATATCTTGTAGTTCCTATAAAATATTCTAAGTAATTTACATCATGCTAACACAAACTACATATCTCCCATTTATGAATAGTGAATACTCTTTAAATACAATAGCAGCATAACAATAACTAGGGGTCGCAAAATGGTTAAAACAAAAAAAAAATAACCATCTGATCCGACTCTTTGGACATGGGTTAGATAACTGACTTTTTAAAAATCAATCAAATATGGTTATTATCAATATTATCCTCTATATCAATACTATTTGTCTGCTTGTTATTTTTCATGAGTTCTTGGATTTGGGAGTCTAAGCTTGTGTTCTTAGTCCATATTAAATATGGCCGCGTCATATATTGTATCCATTTTAACCCGCCTATATCCGATCCTACCTGCCTGTTTGTCACTCCTACCAACAATTAAGATCATGACATATGCAAGAACGATCCATCTGAAATCTCACTAGTCAACATTCAAGTCATTGCAATTCATAATCCACAAGTATTTCACATTATAGATGAGCATCTATGATATAACAGTGAATTTCGCAACCATTTAAAGATATCTAGAAGTATTTACTATTTAGATAAGCCAATAAAAAAAAATAGAAAAATAAAAGTTGGCAAGCGTTTGGACATAAAAAATGTGTTATTTGAAAGATAAAAAATAGTATTGGCAAAAGGGTATTTGGACATGCATCTAAGTTCTAACTTGAAAAAAATACTGAATGTTTGTGAGTGGTAAAGAAAAATACACTCGAATAAGTTCATCTTCACATATTTTCCAATTAATAATTCCAATATAAAACAAATGCTGTTTTGATGTGAAAATTTTTGTATTGAAAAAATGGAGCTTAGTATTTCCATTTATAGATAAATTCACTAAACGAAGGAATACCTCTGCCTTCAAGGGGTGAAGTGTGCAAGTTGCAACCATGAATCATCCAAGTAAGTGCATGGCGCAACTTCAGCTTCAGTAGGCCATTCAGCACCAACATCTATTTCGTCGAAGTTGATTGGCTTCCATTTGCCATCTTTACTTCTTATAAGTGCCCGTAACCAGAGATTGCAGTGCACATAAACAATATCATTGAATCTATCAAGCTCTAACCTTTCCCGTCCTTTTTCATGAACACCATCAAAAGTGCTCCAGTTCCATCTACACCAGTGAAGACTACAAGGTTGACTCAAAATCCGTATAGCAGCTCTCTGTAAAGTTGGAATTTCGTAGCCATAACCCGTCCACCAATCAGCTGAGGACACATAGGGCAGACTTTTTAATGTTAAAGACGATTACAACAACAACATACCCAAGCTTAAACTAAGCTTTCTTGCATAGTAGCCTACCTTTGGTCCCGGGTTCGCTACTTGCTAGCCCTTGTAGTACTACAAAGTAGGGTCAAGGGAGGGTAGAGTAACCTTCGCCCTACCTCTGAGGTAGAGAGCTTACTACTGATAGACCCTCGGCTCATGGTAAAAAGACCAAAGTAGTCCCAAAAAAGAATTAACGGAAGTACAAGAAACAACAAATAATAACAAACATAACAGATAGTAATAGAACGGAAACTATAAAAAATGGTACGACTCAAAGGAGAAAATAAGGAATCAGCTAGAAATCTTCTTTCTTGTTCAACCTATCGACTTCTCCTTAGGCACTATGCCGGAGTTTATAGAATGATGTAGCTATGAATTAAACCTGAGAACTACCTTATAACATGCTAACAATATGCAAGTGCACTTCTGGCATTGAAGAATTAATCGTACCTGGGGCATTCAGTGTCCTTCCCTTTATTGCAAATTCAGTCCCTAAAGCACCTTGTGCATTTATGTACATTGGATGCTCTTTAGTAATTTCTACTTTATCTTTATCCTCAGAAGCCATTTTCGTCATGGCTTCTTGAAAGCCATTCCTGATCCTTGCATCAATCTTAAAGCTCGAGTTGTAGAAAATGGAGGGATTAAGGAATGCTGCTGCTGCATGTAATGGGGATTGAAGAAGCATGCTCCATCTCCTGTCAATTATATCCCAAATCGGCACAAACTTTTCATCTACGTCCTTATAAAATGCTTTAATGGAGAGCTTTGCTCTTTCCACTCCATCGTACATATAGGCCATAGCAGGCATGTCTCCGTCGACAATCCTCAACAATTTAAGTAGAGGTTCAGAAACCGTAACAGCTTCACGTGCAGATCTCCAAAATCTTTCAAGGCACAACAATGACTTTATGGCTTGGACTTCAGGGTGCCTACTATATAAGGATGACAACCACTCAGCATGAGAGAACATGTGTTTCAAATTATCCTCTTGAATTACAAGGGCCCGTAAAGAGAGAAAAATTGCTACGAAGTTTGTAAATCTTGGTCGAACGAGGACAAACTCCCCTCCACCTGAAAATTTTCTCATCATATCTAGCATCCAGTCATTACTGTACATGTATTTTGTGATCATATTTGCCTCTTTAAGGACAACATTCACCCAGTCATGCTCGCTGAAATCCTCTAACATTTTATTGATACAATGTGAAGCACACGGAGACCAGAAAACCGAAGGGTACTTCTTCATGACAAGCCTTCCAGCATATATGTAACTAGCAGAACTATCTGTCATTACTTGGACAACATTTTCAACACCAATTTCCAGAACAACTGATTCAAGCAACCCGAATAGATAATGAGGATCATCTGCATGATCAGATACATCTACAGACCTAAGGAACATTGTCCCTTTAGAACATGTTACAGAAAATGCCACTAGGCATTTGGCCCTTCCATCAGACCAACAATCACATAAGATTGTGCAGCCTGTTTCCTTCCATTCATCCCTTAATCTCTTGTAACCATCGTCAATATCGACTTTGACTTTCTCCAAAAGTTTAGTGCCCAATTCTTCAGTACATGGAGCTTTATACCCCGCTTCACACTCGAGAATAGCATCTACCATTTCTTGATAGTAAAAGGACTTTGTGACTGAAAAAGGAATTGCATTGTGGTAGAAAAACTCAGCAATTTTCTTATCAGCATTGTCCTGTTTCTGCTTTTGAACATCGTCAACTGCTGGCTGTGAACTAGAAGAACGGCGTGCTAACATAATGGACGGAGGACACGGACTACCATTCTGTCCACTAATTCCATCATGAGGAGGATGGATTCCACCGCTAGCTGAAGAGCTACTACTTTCCTGACCATTGGCAGCCTGATCCAGTTTTGCTTTCTTAGGATTTTTTTGTTTCTTTGGATTGTTCAAAATATTTTTTATGTGGTCCCTTACCTCGTTCGGGACTTGACCACATGGTACTATGTCTTTGTTTTTTATTTGAGCCAAATGGAACTTCATTCGATAAACCCCTCCGCTGAACTCCCGCCGACAGTAATTACATCTTACCTTCTGTTTAGTAGCATCAACAAGGACACAATGTTCCCAACAGGCATCTCTTCCTCTAACCATAGCTATAGACTAACCAAGAAAGAGTTGTTTCCCCTGTACAAGTAATAATATTATAAATGAGTCGTGAACTAAAGCTCTCTACTTCATATCAAACGAAGAAAATATCGTCCCTTATGAAAGAATGATTCCACATCATTTAAATAAATGCTTGAAGTATGGGATTGACAAGAATTTCTGACGTTACAATTACCAAGCAAAAAAACAATTTTTCCCCCCTTTTTGTTTTTTGATAACTATGATGTTTATATCAGCTTGTGCACACTTCGACTAATTTCACGGGCTACCTACTACTCTCCAACAACACACGTACCAGTAGCTTTGTCTACCAAATCTTGGATAAATGGAAAAATCTCCTAGTGTTTTTGCCTCTGCTAGCACACATACCGATAACTCTGTCTAACAAGGTCTGGATAGATATTCTAATGTTTTTGCGTACACTGAGATTTGAACCAAAGACCTCATGTTTTCCCTTTCTATTATGGAACGTTCAAAAATATTTGACACCATTCCACAATATTAATGTTGTTTTGTATAGCTTTCAACAACAACAATAACAAGTCCATTGAAATCCCATAAGTGGAGTTTAGAGAGGGTAGTGTGTATCCAGACTTACCCCTACCTTGTAGAGATAGAGATGTTATTTCCGATACCTTCAACTCAAGTAAAGAACAACAGAAACTAGTAAGAAAAGGAAATATAATAGTGAAGAAGCAATGTAGAAATAGTAGAGAAAAGACCACTAGCAACAAAAAATAATAATGATAATCAAAACATACCAAACATTTAGTTATAACAAAATCCAAGAATAAGATAGGAGAGTGATAATAATAATAATACTAACGAGGAAAATTAGACAACGCACAACTACATACTACTCTAATACTCAAATCTCCATGTTCTGTTATCTAGAGTCATGTCCTCGATAAGATTCACGTATGACTTCTCTTGTTTTTAAATAGCTTTCATGACTTCAAAATTCATTTGAGTACTCAAATTTAACTAACTTCTCAACTACTATCTACTTTTCTTCAACTTCTACATAAAATGCAACCCAAAAGAAAAACAACAATCACAACTACAAAAATTCAAGGTATTTAGCTCATATATTATCAGTTTAACAAAGTTTTGTGGATTAATTAATGCTTTAACAAAAAATTTCACTACTTTTTAAAATATTATAGCTTCTAGTTATAGAAGGAAAAAAAATATCTAACGGAGGAGAACTTCACCTGGTGGTTATTGTGGTTGTTGACGATGGTCGGAGGAAAAAAAATCTAACGGAGGAGAACTTTACCTGGTAATTATTGTGGTTGTTGACGGTGGTCGGAGAAAAATCGGCGATGGCAATCCGAGGAAATTAAACAACACGGCGATGAATTTGCTTTTACTCGCCTGGGCGATTTTTAGGGCGAGTTAGCGAGAAGATCGCTTCATTGCCTTCTCACGTGATCTCACGTGCTTCAGCTATTTGGGCTCTTCTACTTCTCTACTATTTGGATCGGTGCTCCGGCCCATATTTTGTCAGAGAACTTACATAAATTTCACGAGTTTAGAAGTTGATTATTTTACTAAACTTTAGTTTATAGTATAATGTATCTTATCAGATTTTGGTACATCCAGATATATGTATCTCGTATACATGTGTCAGACTTAGGTGTAATTTTCTGAGGTACATTGTCCAAATGGATTCGCATGTATCTGATATACATAGCAAAACTCACTCGTCTCCCTCGCCTCTCTTACATTTCGCCAGGTACGGACCCATAGAGGGTCAAGTGGGTTGGTTGAAAATTAACACTACATGTGTGTGTAAATATGTATATTTGATCCGTTTTTAAAATTTTATATGTATATATTAAATGTTGACCCCATAAACACAAGTGTGTCCATTGGCCTAGTGGTTAAGAGGGCTTAATTTTTCTAGTTTGCCCAAGTTTGAATCTCTGCTCCTACATTTTAGTTTTATTTTTTATATCTTGAACCCATTTCATGAAAATCCTAGATATGTCACTACATCTCGTTAGCTATTCTTTCATGTATATGATATCTTAAATATATGTAAATCACTTTATACACATATAGATACATGTATCTAATGTGTGTCTAGTGTGATTCATATGGATTTGAATTACATGCGAATCTTCTTTGCCGCCCTCCCCAATCTTATTCGCATCTAATAAAATTTCATGTATCTGATAACAAAAATTCATGTATCGAAATATAAGATACGTAATAATTTGAGAATATATGTAATAATAGAATATATGGCTGCGACTTATGTCTAATTATGTAGTCTTTTTTAAATTTTTTTTACCTTATTTATAGTGGATCTTTATACGAATAGTCTATCAAATTTATTGCTTAATCTTTCTAATCAGTATATATAGATTATATGTTCATTATACATATATATAATATATATCTTCCAAACATGTAAATTTAATCAACTAAATGAGCAACTGTTTTAGATTAATTCATAGAAAAAAGTATTTAAATAAACATTTTTTAAACTATCTAAAAGATAGTTAAAGTTTCAAGGAGAATAATGAGCAAGAGATGAAAATGAATGGAGAAAGAGTTCAGAATTTTTATTTCAAAAAGCATATATCGGGAATTAAAACAGATATTACAATCGATTAATTTATTAATTGATTTAATTTATAAAAAAACTATTGTACGAACATATTGAATATTTATCAAATACATGAAAAAGTCACAAAAAAAAGGTCCATATGATAGTTTAATCCGCTTATAAACTTAACTAAGCACACTCTTATTGTATCATTTTCCTTCATTAATAATTAGGAATCCTAATTAGCTTGAGTGTTTTTTTAAATAATGGGTGGAATTTTAAGCTTTACTCTCACTAATTATCAAACATTTTTATGTCCTTAATTGACAAAATTAAGCAACAAATAGACATATGACCTAATCCACTCATCAATATAGCTTTTAATCTAATTTCTTGTTGACTTTGTTATATTGAGTCATTGATATTGGCGGTAAATTAAAGACTTCTAGTTATAATAATATTATTAAAAATCTTTTCTTTTGATCCTAATCTAATTTGACTTTTTTAGGAGTGTGAATAATTATGAGCAACATTCACATATCACGAACACAAAAATTATATTTATATATTATAATTATAGTTTGTATAATTATGCTTTATAACAAATAAATATGTTCGTCATACATATATAAAAGAAAACAATTGTATATAAAATATTTCTCTTTTGGTATATATATACAAAACATCAATTGTATAATTTGTGTTTGTATAAAACGAGAAAGAGAAAAAAGACAAAAGAAAACTGGGCAGGAAAATATTTATATTGTATAATTATAAGTGTATAGGACGAAGATATATGTATTTACATGTGTATATATAATTTACTCTCGTTTTATACAACAGAAATACAATTATACATTTCTTTTCTATTTGTACAAGTGAGAGGGGTGAGATTGGCGAGCGAGATCTGAAAGAGTGGCGAGCAAGATCTGGGAGAGGGAGAGAGGGGAACGAAAATATATGTATATATACAATTTTCTCTCATTTAATACAAATACAAATGCATGTTATACATTTGCGTTTGTATAAAAGCGAGAGAGAACGAGAGTGGCAAGCGAAATTCACCAAGAAAGAGGCGAAGTAGTAATAGTTTGCTATCAGATACTATTAAATCGAACTATGATTATAACATTTATTTTAAATTAATAATTTATTATTATATACAATTTTCTCTATAATTAATCACTCTCTTTGTAAGTGTTCTTTTTTTTTTCTTAAAAAAAAAAAGAGTTGCTAAGATTAGATAATTATAGATAAGTAGCTATGAAATACAAATAGGGAAAAAAAATTGAGGCAAATGCAAATTCAAAATTTGAGACTTGTAAAATTCTCAATACTAAATTCATTCCACTTGCATGATTATAGATTCATATTCATTATATATTGAGTTTTTAACAGATTTTTCACATATGAATTCAGTTTCTAATTGAAAAGGAAAAATGCACAAATACTTTCAATTTATGCTCGAAATATCTTTCTCTTAGTTAAGCATTTCACTTAATTGAAGCAGTAATAAATAATAAATTGCTTCTTATTTTTAAAAATGTCAAACATATTGAAATAAGTTTAATTTGACAAAAAAACTAGCAATATTTAGAACATAAATAATAATAATTACGTATATTAAATGGTCTAAACAAAAACCCATACACCAAGAATGTAACACTAGACAAAAATTTATAAAATAAAGTGAAACAAATAACAATACATGTAAACTCCAACACATGAACACAAATAAGTGTTTTTAAGCAATCATCAAAGAAGCACAAAGTACTAGTAAAATTGACATTCCACTCCATGTAAATTTGTTTACTCCATTGTTGCCATTGTTTCCTCCTGGCGTGACTGTAAATTATTTCATTAAAAGAAAAAATTATTAGAAAATTTTTCCAAGAAACACTTAAATATGTGAATCTGCGGAAGCTCTTTTAGATATATATAAATAAAAAGTCTTTACGGGGATACTGATTAGACAAAATTTAAATGAGAAATATTTACTTTTACCATCGCATACTAAAATCAGCAAATACATATAGTAAAAAATTATTGTCATCCAGTGTTTATACGAAACTAAAGAATATAGGATATTTATCTTTCATACATATATTAACATATTCTAACTATAACAATTAACTACTGTGGTTAAAAAAAATCATTATTGATTTGATATAAAATATTGAATATCACTATAAGCAGGGGCGGACCCACGTGGTGTCCGCTGGGTGATCGAGCACCCATTAATTTCGTTACGAAATATATATATATATAAATATATATGTAGAAATCGATAGGTATTTGTATAAAAATTAACATAGAGAATCCAATGAATAAATCATATAGTTGGCTCAATGGTTCTAGGATGGATACTTAAGACTCTTTTAATGTTGTGAATTATATAAATTTTAATACTAATTCCCAAGAAAATCTCTATATAATTCACAGTTTTTTATAATGTATGGACAAGTGATTATCTGGAAACACATTACATGTCATGGCATTAAAAGTTATTTTTTTGTTTTGTTTTTTAAATAAAACTAGAAAGAGAATATTTAATTGCATGTAATATATTTCTTTGGTCAATCAAATGGAAAAAAAAAAACTACTTTTCTTATTTTCTTGTCCAAACATTTGATATGACTATTGACTATTATTACATCATTCGTAGAACATTATTGAAAAGTTGAACAAGTAATTGAATACAGCTATTCTATCATTTTCAATATTGGTGTCCCAAAATTATATTAATTGAAACAAAGACCAAATCAATAGTCCAATTTTGAAGCAATTTAATTAAACATAAGTACTAAATATCTCATTGACTATAAAAAGGAACAATGTTCCATCATCAATCAATAAATAAGAAATAAATTTTCATATATATAGGCCTTATTTTGGGATAATTAATTAATGAATATTTATTATTCATAAGAAATAGAAAAATAAAAAAATAATAATTTATTTTTAGTTACCTGGGGGTGGCAAGCCTTCAGAACTTGGACCTGGAGAACCACCTGTATATAAAAAAACAAAACACTAATAAAGCATTATATCTAAATATATGCGATGAGATAAATATAAATATGTTTCCTTCATTTTTTAAATAAAACATTTCAAGTTTAAATTAAAAAAAATTCTAACAAGAAGCATTTTTTTCCTTTACTTGTCTTATACGATATAGATTCAAATTAATCAAACTTTCATATAAATAATAAAATTTAGATTAGTCAGATTTTTATACGAATAATAAAGCGCAACTACTTTTGTCAAATATAGTGCATTCTATTCGAACTCGCTATGTGAAATGACTAGATTATGTTGAATTTAAAATTTTGATGACCAACAAATATGACATATACTTCCTTCGTTCATTATTAATTGTCATATTTTTCATTTTTAAAGTTAAAATATAAAAACTTTGACTTACATTTTACATATATTTTTTTATCATATTGATATGCAAAAAAAATGCAATGTATAGTACTTTTCGTATAGTTTTTGAATATCTAAATTTTTTTATTTAAAATATCAAATTAATACAATCTAATTTAACTTTGAAAATTAATCAAATTAACTTTAGAAAAGCGCACCATATGAATAGAGAAAGTATTATATAAAAATCTAACAAGTTTCAATTAAAAAACTAATAGTCTTTATGTTTGACAACAAATAATTATGAAAAAAAATAGATCTTTATCATGTTTATCGAAAAATGGAGTTACAATTCTATACATGAAGTAAGTAAAAACACCTAATTCAAGATGAAGATTTAATTATATTCACACAAAATAAAAGGATTTTAAAATTGAAAAACGGAACTAGATCAAATTTTACGTCAGGTTAGACTCAACTAAAAATGAAAAGTGTTTTCTTCTGTTCCTAAAACTCAAACTTAAAACTTGTACAGGATAACGGAATCTCATACATCTTATCACATTCCGAGCCAAAAGAAAAAGTTAATTAAAATAAAAAGAACAAAGAAATACCTGAAGTACAAGCACTGAGATCACCAGGAATATTACAAGCCCTAGGAAGTGCAAGTGCTTGAGTAATATTAATGCCAAGTGAAGGCAATAAAGTTGGATTTTCATATAATTTACACAAACAATCTAAGTCATTTGTTATTGCTTCTCTCAATGGATCACAACACTCCGCTGGGGGACTCGATGAGTTAAGGTAAGGTGCACATGGCACTAATTTCGAGGCGCACGACGGCGGCGTTGTTTGCGCATCTGACGCAATTATCATCGCCGCCGTCAACGCCATCGAAATTAAAACAAACATTTTTGAAGAAAACATCCTTGTGTTTTTTTTTTTTCACTAGTAACTTAATTTGGTTGTTTTCTTATTGTTGTTGTGTTGGAAAAAATGTTTATTGGTATACTTATAGGAGTGGTTGGTTTGGGTTTCTTTTACTAGTCAAAATATTTGTCTAAGTTTTCATATGTATGTTCTTTAAAAAAAATTAAAAAATTCTTCATCTCTTTTAAAATAAGTGGGAAAAAAAAGTCGTCATTTTAGGAATTTAAAATGAAAAATAGTATATTATCTTCGTCTATTTGTAATTGTTATAATTTTCTTTTTTTAGAGCTAAATGCTAATAATTTTAGTTAATATTTTACGGTATATTTTTTTTATCATATTGATATATAAAAGATTGAAATTTATAGTATTTTTTCGTATAATTTTTTATTTTCTATTTAAAATATTAAATTTATGTAATTTAACTTAACTTTAAAATTAATCAAACTAATTTTCAAAAAGTGCAACATGATAATTAAAAAGGACCGCAAAACATATGATTTTCCAGCTATAACATTATATTTTATCTTTTAATAATGTTGATTTTTAAGAGACATTTTAAGGGTAATTTAGTAAACTATATTCATTAATTTCTTAATTAATATGATTTCGTCAAAGATAACACTTATTTTAGGACAGAGGGGCACTTGACTATTTTGTCCATATTTATTTTGTCCGGTAATAGTTGTTACTTTTTGACTTAGACAAAAGAATTAAGAAACAATCAATAATAAGATAATTTTATCAAATCACTTTTATTAAATAAGTAATCTAAATATTGAAAAATAAATAGTATTTAACACTAAAAATACACCTTGATAAAATAACCGAATATCTTTTCATTTAATAAGTTTTGGCATTACATAAAATAATAATTAATCGAATTTCAAAGCAAGTGTCGTATTAGATACCAATTCAACTTTAATGCAAAGTCTTGAGTCTTCTACATGCATTTGGTCGATATATAGCACATGGATGGGATCAAGTTTATTTATTGGAAAAACCTCAAAATAGACTTTTCGTAAGAAAAAAGATAAAATAATCATTTTGTTGGTTTGTTATAAATTATATATATATATTATCACCATATTTCTGCGTACTTTCACTATAGAAGAAAAAAGAAATTATTTTATTTAGTGATTAAACAAAACCTTAAAATAGAAAAAGAAACAAAAAAAAAATTAGTTTTGATACAGACACATATTTGACCCCCAAAGGCACGTTGGCCAAGTCATCGGATGGAAGAGTCACGATGATTTAACTATACGTAGCGAGGGAGTCAGTTTTCTATCGAAATTTATTAAAAAAATTTATAAAAATTATTATTATTTATATATAGTTAAAATTATTTTTTATATATACAGAGGAAATATCAAAATCCTATTAATTAATTTGTATATTTAATTCTTCAGATTTTAAATTTTTTATTTGTATATTTATTTATTTGATTAACCTAAATTTATGTTCAATATGCAATGATAGTTTGAAATGTAGGTGTCAAGAGTACTTAAAAGAAAAACTCAATTAGGTACTTGACTTGGTCAACTACATCATATGCTATTCTTTCCGATATTTTGTTTGATGTTTAATATTATTTTAGAGTCGAATTTATTCAGATTTATATTAAAATTTTAAAATTATAAATAATATATTTAATCACTCTTTATCAAAAATCATTTTATATTAAAAAAATAAATTCAAAAAATTTTCAATTAATAATAAAAAGAATAATTATTATTTCGCCATCCACAATTTTCAACGGTGTGAATGGTATGATATGTTTTCTTTGAAGACTTTGCAATTATTTCCAGCCTTCACACCTTCAACTTATTGCTTTTACTTTTATTTTACTAAATTAATTATAAACCAGAAATTAATTTAACTAGCCATTTTTTTAAAAAAAAAGAAGATATATATATATATATATATATATATATATTTATATTTATATATATATATATATATATATATATATATATATATATATATATATATATATATATAAGTTTAGTCATATAAAATATGTAATAACTCATAAACACCAATTAGGAGTTGTTATAGTCAAGCAACTAAGAGTAAATAATGTTCTAATTAATTTACACGTACCTTTATTTATATTAATTATGGATTATTTATATTTATGTACAATCAATATGTATCTATCAAAACTTAAACATATATATAAATTAAAATACTTAATAAAGTAAAATCATTTGAATTGATATTCGTTTGTTTGACCAAGTTAATTGATACTTTAGAACTTTTCGAAACTTCTCATAATTGACTAGTTAGACCGGCCAAGAAACATGTATTAATTATATATAGACCATGGTACTATTTTATTATTATTATTTTAAATTATTGATAGAAAACAAAATTATTATTAATGTGATCATAGAGGTTTGAATCTAATTATACAAATATTTTTGTCATATTTACTAATTCTTATCTTATAATTTGAAATAATTATATATTATCTCATTAATTAATAATTTCGTACGAGATTTCAAATTAGATAACCTAGATATATGTCTTTTACTGTCAAATACTTTCAAATAGGAACAGAGGTTGACAAAACCAGCATATAAGCTGGAAAACATCTCATTCCTCCATTAATGGAGGTTGAGCTATTGACAGAAACGAATGAAGAAGAAAGTGCTTCTTTAGAATTGGAATCTTGTATTGATCAATGTAATGTGTGTGTATATATACACATCAATGAATAACAAACTAACAGATTTAACAAATCAACAAAATACAAAAAATGTGAATGCTAACTAACTATAACTAACTAACTAACTATAACTAACTATAACTAACTAACTAATTAGTAACTAACTCACTACTTAAGCTACTAACTAACTAGGCTAGTTTTATCACCCCTCCTCAAGTTGGAAGTGAGCTACTTACAGACAACTTGCTCAGTAAACTAGTATGTTTAATTTCAGTTAATGCCTTGGTGAAAACATCAGCTAGCTGAGAATCTGTTGGAATGTATTGGAGTGTAATCAGTCCTTCTTGTAGCTTTGTCCTGACAAAATGGCAATCAACTTCTATGTGTTTAGTTCGTTCATGAAATACTGGATTCCTAGCAATGTGTACTGCTGCTTGGCTGTCACAAAACACATGTATAGGTAAAGACACTGTCATTGAGAGTTCACCAAGTAACCTTTCCAGCCACACTACTTCTCCTACCACTTGCCTTATAGCTCTGTATTCTGCTTCTGCTGATGATAGTGACACTGTGGGTTGCTTCTTAGACTTCCAGCTGATAGGACTATCTCCAATGAGAACCAAATAACCACTCACAGACTTTGTTGAGTCAGGACAAGAAGCCCAATCTGAGTCACAATAAGCACTGATAGTGACACCAGGCTTATTATTGATAAAACTCCCAAAGTAGGATCATGTTGTAGATACCTGAGTACATGATAAGCTGCCTTTAGATGAGGCTCTCTAGGAGATTGCATGAATTGGCTAAGATGTTGGACACTGTATGTTATATCCATTCTTGTGTTAGTAAGAAAATTAAGCTTCCCTACTAATTTTCTGTAGTAAGTAGGATCTGATAGCAGTTTGCCTTCTGTGAGCCTCAGTTTTTCAGTAGGATCCAATGGTGAAGTGATAGGCTTGTAGTGCATAGAATCAAATTCCTTCAAGAGATCAAGAGTGAACTTTCTCTGTGAAATGAGAACACCATCCTGTCTGTACAATATCTCTAACCCAAGAAAATAATGTAATCTGCCTAAGTCTTTTATTCTGAATTTCTCATGCAAGAAGAACTTCAAAGACTCAATCTCCTTTATATCAGTACCAGTTAAGATAATGTCATCAACATATACAGCCACAAACACTAAAGATTTGCCATCTTTCTTGTAAAACAGTGAGTAATCACTGTCTGAATGAATGTAACCTTTTGAACAAAGGCTATTGGCCAGCTTCTCATACCATTGTCTACTAGCTTGTTTTAAACCATATAGAGACTTCTTTAATTTGCAGACCATGTCATTACTATCCACTACCAGTCCTGGGGGTAAAGCCATATACACCTCTTCATTCAAATCAATATGTAGGAAGGCATTATTAACATCCAACTGATACAAGTTCCAACCCTTCTTAACTGCCAATGAAATTAGTGTTCTGACTGTAGTCATTTTTACCACAGATGAGAAAGTTTCATTGTAGTCTATCCCAGCTTGTTGAGTATATCCTTTCACCACCAGTCTAGCTTTGTACCTTTCTATGCTCCCATCTGCCTTATGCTTGATCTTATACACCCATTTACATAAAATATCATTCTTTTCCTTTGGCATCTTAACTAGTTCCTAAGTGTTATTAGCATACAATGCATCAAATTCTTGTTTCATTGCTGCTTGCCAGGCTGGATTCAGGATTGCCTCTTCATAAGATGTGGGTTCAATATCATGTGAAACATTATGAATCAACTACTGACTCTCAGAACAAAGTGTGGAGAAACAGACATGATCAGGGTGATTTGTGAATGATGTGAGTGAATGATGAGAATCAGTAGCATTATTTATAGGTGAAGAGGAATGTAGCTTAGGTAATGAATAGGTGTAGTCTTTTAAGTAGCTTGGAGGATGACAAGATCTAGTTGTCCTTCTAGGTGTAAGGGATGCACCATCAAGAACAGTTACATTTGGTTCTATAGGAGATGTTGTAGATTCAGTTATAGGTGTAAGAACAGGTAGATTTGGTTCAATAGAAGATGTTGTAGGTTCAGTTATAGGTGTATTTTCAGATATAAAACCTTGATCACAAGTGACTTCATCCAGTGTGTGGGAATTCAATATTTCATCATTAATAAAAGTAGTTGTTTTACTAGACATGCAAGGCAACTCATCAGAATAATGAAAAACTAATTGTAATACAGAATTAAAGTTGGAACCAGCAGGAGCAATAACAAAAGGAAGAACAGTTTCATAGAAAAGAACATCTCTAGACACATGAATTCTCTTGGTAGCTAAATTTAAGACCTTGTACCCTTTTGTATTAAAAGGATATTCAATGAAAATGTGAGGCACAACTCTTGGTTCAAATTTGTCTTTATGAGTTTTTAAAGTAGTTGGAAAACAAAGGCATCCAAAATTTCTAAGATGAGAATAGACTGATTTCTTTTGATATAACAGTTCATATGGAGATTTCCTTGAAGTAGTTTAGTAGGCAATCTATTAATCAAATAAGTGGCAGTCAGCACACATTCTCCCCAATATCTCATAGGTATTTTTGATTGAAATAATAGTGTCCTTGCTGTCTCAAGAAGGTATTTGTGTTTCCTTTCTACTACCCCATTTTGTTGTGGTGTGTAAGGACATGTTTTCTGATGTATTATGCCTTTATCTTGAAAGAAACATGTTGCTTCAGAACTTGAGAATTCTAGGCCATTATCAGACATGATGGTTTTCAATCTAGTGTGAAATTGATTTTCTATTAAAGATATGAAAGCTTTTATAGTATGTAGAGCATTACTTTTACACCTAAGAAGTTGTGTCCAAGTGGCTCTACTGTAGTCATCTACCATAGTTAAGAAGTAGTGATATCCATCATGTGTTGGTACATTATAAGGTCCCCATAAATCAACATGCAACAATTCAAATATTGAACTAGTTGCAGTGACACTTTCTGGAAATGGCATTCTAGTTTGTCTAGCCATTGGACAAATTGTGCAAGTAAAAGGTTGCTTGTTAGAAAACTTTAAAGGAATGGTAGATATATTTTTCATTTTTACAAAAGGTACGTGTCCTAATCTAGCATGCCATAAGAATTCATTGTCTTGACTGACAGAAAGATTAGCAGCTGAATTTGAAATATGATCAATAGAACATGCTTCTTTATTGATTATATGAGAAGGTTTTATACATGGTAATGAAGACCTTTTACAGTAGTTAAGAAGAGAAACAGATTGACACTTTTGATGAGAAGCAGCATTATCATTTGCAGATAGAATGTGACACTTTGGACAAAAGAATTACAAACCATTCTTTGCCTTACCAAGTGCCAGAGGGCTCTTCAGAGAAGGGTCATGCAGTAAGCAAGAACCATTGTTAAAACTGTCTATTCCTTTGAGTTGATTAGCTAAGCAATAAACTGATATTAAGTTGAACTTGAAGCTAGGTATGTACAACACTTTATACAGAATTAATGTTGAATTCAAACACACATCACCAATTTCAGTCACTTTAACTTTGTATCCATTTGGTAAGGTTATTAGGAAAGGATAAGGTAGAGTCTTAAGGTTTGTGAGATTGTCTTTTGTGTAGGTCATATGGTGAGATGCCCCTGAATCAATGATCCAAGAGCCAGCAGTCAATTTATCACATTTACATGACAAATCACCTATCTTACTGATGGAAGAGTAGCAAGCAAGTATACTTGCTAGGCTTGCAGCTCCACTTGACACATTGTTTGAGTAATCATATTCATTTCCAACATGCAGGGTTCCAAGCAGATTGAGTAATTGTCCATATTGGCCCTTTGACAGATTCACTGGCACTTGTTTTCCCTGCTCAAAATTCTCTTCACATTGACTCCCATCACCTTCAGAAGTATGTACATTTGCTGCAGATCTTTTGCCTCTTCCTCTTGGATTTCTTGTGTTGGTTGGGTAACCATGGAGTTTGTAGCACCTGTCTTTGACATGTCCAGTTCGTTCGCAATATTCACAAAACATATTTGATCTATTTCCAGTACTAAAATTCCCCCTAAAGGCATTATTATTGTTGTAACCAGTGCTGTTATAGTTCCCATTACCCCTACTTGTGCTTCCTCTATAAGAACTAGAATTAGTTGCATTATTTTGAGATGACATAGAAGCATTCAGTGAGGTAGACACCAAAGCCATATGATTTATAGGCTTCATTTCCCTCTGCCTTTCCTCCTGTGATAGAATAGCAAATGCCTGTGCCATTGTAGGCAAAATAGACATCATGAGAATGTTCCCTCACACAGCAATATACATCTCGTTTAGTCCCATTAGAAAGTGTATAAGTCTTCTATCGTGCTCAGCCTTATACAATTTTACCTTTCCTCCACAAGTACACACACAACTACACTGTGAGTTTACATCAATTGCACTCATCTCCTCCCATAATTTCTTTATTTTTGTATAGTAACCAGTAACATCTAAAGCACCTTGTACCAAATCGTTTATTTCCTTCTGCAATTGATACAGTTTGCATCCATTAGTCTGATCATATCGATCTTCCAATTCCTACCACAGTTCCTTAGCATTATTCACATACTGTAGGCTATCTCGCAACTCTGGGGAGAGGGAGTTTAGGATCAAAGATGTCACCATATCATCACATCTTTCCCACTGCATGAATGATGGATCTGTAAAGCTTGGTTTCACTATCTTACCGTTAATGAATCCAATTTTATTCTTAACAGACAGTGCTCTAAGAACTGCTCGTCTCCATGATCTATAGCTAGTTCCATCAAACACCATAGGAAGCAAAGTAGAAGCAGCATTCTTAGATGGATTTAGATAGAAAGGACTATTGAAATCTGATCGTTTTAAAGAGTTATTGTTGTTCACATCAGCTGAAGTATCACCCATGGAAAATAGCTTGACAGAAACAGAGTGCAACAAATGGAAACTTATGAATCAGCAACAAGTAGGCAAAGAAAAACAGGGAGGAGAAGAGAAGGAAAAACAAACGATGGATCGACTTGAACAAGAGAAATCAATGAATTGATTAACAGCTAGATCAAGAGATCTAGTGTGAGCAACCAGGCTCTGATACCATGACAAAACCAGCATATAAGCTGGAAAACATCTCATTCCTCCATTAATGGAGGTTGAGCTATTGACAGAAACGAATGAAGAAGAAAGTGCTTCTTTAGAATTGGAATCTTGTATTGATCAATGTAATGTATGTGTATATATACACATCAATGAATAACAAACTAACAGATTTAACAAATCAACAAAATACAAAAAATGTGAATGCTAACTAACTATAACTAACTACTAGTTTTATCAGAGGTGAGGGAGAACGAGATGGAGGCCAGCGAAATTTGTCAATGTATGACAAGATCTAGTTGTCCTTCATTAACGGACCAAAATTAAAAATAATTAAATAATAATTTTTAATTACGTGGCACTCAAACATTGGTTGTAATTTTAATTATTTAAAATAATTTTATACTCACCCATTACCCACTCATTTAATTTTAAACCCATACATTTTAACTAAACCCATTATTTAATTTGTCTTCTTGTTTCACATCCTGATGACTACTGCTCTTCCAATTAAAAGCATGAGCTGGAAAACTCCCAGTCATCGGAGATGGAAGAAGCTGCAATTATAATTTCAAAAAAAATAAAATATCAATAATCTTGAATCCAATGAAAACAGAGTTTTAAAATGGAATAGAGAGAGAGAGAGAGAGAGAGGGGTTTACTACATACGTTTGTAGAAGACAAAAGAACAGGGGAGTCTAAAAGGAGGAATAGCAAAGTAAGAGGAACGCGAAAAAGGAGGAGGAGATAATGGAAGTGAAGGAGGTGGAAGAGATTTGAATTTAGGAACTCCAGAACCAGTCCTCTATGCAATTCTATCAGCAAGTCCTTTGGTTGGATAATCATCAGAAGCAAGAAGGTCGGTGAAAGAAGTCGTCATGAATGAAGAAGATGAAGTGGGAAAAGAGAAACTTGAAGTGGGTCAAGTGGGGCGGGTTTAGTTAAAATGGGTGGGTTTAAAATTAAATGGGTGGGTAATGGTGAGTATAAAATTATTTTAAATAATTAAATTACAATCAATGGTTGAGTGCCACGTAATTAAAAATTATTATTTAATTATTTTTAATTTTGTTCCGTTAATGAAGGGGTAAATTTGGACCCAAAGGTGGATGTGAAGGGTATTTTGGGGCCAATAGGTGGATGGAGGGTAATAGTGTACCATTTTCAATACTTCGAGGGTATTTTAGGCCCTTTTCCGATATATATATATATATATATATATATATATATATATATATATATATATATATATATATATATATATATATATATATATATATATATATATATATATATATATATATATATATATATATATATGTTCTCTGTCCGTTTCACTCACTTGTTACTTATTTTTAAAATAGATTTTTATTTTTAGTGTCATGTTTGATGTACCAAGAGATAATATTTTTTTCCATGTTTTATTCTAAATATTAGATATTTATTTTTGAAGATATCATCTAATAAGGGATAAGGATAATTTGATAAATTATCTATATGATTAATTATCTTTTTCAATAGAATTAAGTTAAATTATAACAAGTAAAAGTGAACGAATAAAGTATTTTTTTTTAAAAAGAATTATTCATGACAATATAGTTTATAATAATTGAAATGATTATTAATAATTAGTTGTTTCTTAAGATTAGCGTTACAGTTGTATTTCAAAAAACGAGGCACAGACCTTAATAAAAATATAGGGACACTAACAATTTTTCGTCCATTATTTATTGGTAGATTTTAATTTTAATTTTAAACTCGTGATATATAATTAAAACTATTTAATTTATTTAAAAATTTTTTGTTCCTCTTATATAAAAATATATATTAGATTCAGACTATTTTTAGAATTATATTATCTTTATATATAGTGTAAAATCAACTTAATACATATTGTTGAAATGAAAGTGCACATTGCATATGAAATTTTTGTCGATTAATAGAGTAAAACTTTAATTATGAATATTTTAAATATATTTCATTTAAATTTCACAGTGATTTCAATTTATGAAATTGGTCAAAGTTTTCCTTCAAGATTTTGACAATCTTAGTGTTTAATTTTTTTTTTTTTTTTTGCAGGTGTAATATTTTATGAGATTAGTTTTAATTATTTAATTAATTTGCATACTTCAGAGAGTTGACTGGCATTTCATTAGCTGGTAACACTTGTTGCTTTATTATTTGTTTAATAAGTGAATATTCGATTTGTTAGTTTGATTAATATAAGTCTAGTTTTAATTTTATTTTTTTTCAAAGTGAGAAAGGAAAAAAAAAATTCAATAGAAATTTATTTTTTTTTTTTGAATTTCATTTTAAGGATTCAAGCTTGCGAAAATAAATTAACATAATTACAACTTTTACTATAGTGAGTTAGTGTTAGTGAATAATAAAACGAGGTTTTTTTTCTTTCGGATAAAAGTAAAAAGATAAAAGAAATAAACTAAAAAAAACACAAGCTAAGAAAATTTAGCATATAGCATAAAAATAAGAGAACAAATACGAATTTTCAATTTATACAATGTGATTTTTAGTAAAGGAATATTGATAAATGCCGATTGGACAAGAGTTGTGCCACTAGGTTAGTGCTTCTTAAAAGGGACTATATTTTCGAGGTTCGATCTTGAAAATTCTGATACGTAAAAAAATCCTTGCTATGTTATATAAAATTAGATATTCAATACATCGAGTAAAGGTAAAAAAATAAAATAAAATTCAAAGAAAAAGTCTTTTTTATTAATATATAATTTTTAGTTTCAATTATCAAAAAATTGTAAAATAAGCTTTTTCACAATCATTTCAATCTTTTATTTTTTCTCTCGAATTCTACTTTATTATTTTTCACCTCGAAATTCTACTCAATTTAATAGTATTTTGCTTAAACAATATATTAGTAGGGTCGGTTCTCATGTCTCTTAAAGTGGACAAAGATATTTATTACGTTACATTAAACTTTGTTACATGTCCATCTAAATCATAGTTGTTGATAAGTTTAAGCCAAAAAAAAATTAAAATTAAAATTGTGAAGGTTCCTTCACATCTGCATATTGAATAGAAAAATGTCATATATTCTAGTTGGAATAATTTATAAAAACACGAAAACCAAAAAGAAATAATAATTTAAATGTTAAACTTACGTGATAAAGATAAATATAGATTATAATAGGATGATTCAAGATCCTTTCATTCTTAATCAATAGTTTCGATTTTGAATTCATGATAATAATAAAAAGAAATCCTGTTGAAAACAGTACATTGAGAAATGAGTTCAACAATAAATGAATTCGAATTTAACTAGAGATTTCGAGTTTACTTCCTTACTGTTACACAATACGATTTTTCAATAAAGAGGAGATTTTTAATCGTCTTAATTCCTTGATTATGGCTTCATCACTAGGCACTAGTTAATATTCCCTCTGTCCCTATTTAGTTGTCCACTTTAGAAGTGACACACATATTAATGCATCAATTATTATCATAGGTTATATACAATTTTACCCTTAACTTAAAAGATTATGCAACTCCCCAAGTATAATAAATGTATTTTCTTATTCATAAAAGCATGCATTACAACTTAGTAGTACTAGAAATTTTCTAGAATTAAACAAGGGCATTTTAGGAAAAAAAAATTGTGTCCTTTCTTGATTTTTGTTAAAATGGACAAGTAAATAGGGTCAGATGTAAAAGGAAATATGAACAAGTAAATATGGACAGAAAAAGTATATATTAATTAATTCATTACCAAAAAAATGTCAATTTGTCTAGTACAACCCTAGTTAATAACTCTTCTCAACTCTATATAAAGCTTCCCCTTGGAATAGGATCTTGCACACACTCCACTTGAGTAAAGTCATTTCAAAATTTCCAAAAATAGGATATATGGCCAATCTTACTCTTCACTTCTTACTAATTTTCTTGTCCTTCCATTGTATTTTCGCAATCATTACTGAGTCTGTCACGTCCCAAACTCAAAATGCTACGAATTTCATCGTGACATCATGCAAAACAACGTTATACCCTACAATATGTGTTCAATCTCTCTCTACCTACGCAAACACCATTCAACTAAACGAGCAAGAACTAGCTCATGCAGCATTGTCAGTGAGTTTGTCAAAGGCCAAAATTGCTTCAACATTCATTTCAAAGATCACAAGAATGAAGGGCTTAAAGCCAAGAGAATTACAAGCTTCTAAAGATTGTTCATTCAACATGAATGATTGTGTTTATCAACTAACTCGATCGATCCCCGAGCTAGGGCAAAGTGGTAAATTAGCATCAAGAAGAGATGAATTTACTTGGCATGTTAGTAATGTTCAAACTTGGATTAGTGCTGCACTTACTGATCAAAATACTTGTCTTGATATGATTAACAATCCTTCTATGGATGGAAAAATTAAGGATTCTATTAGGGTTAGGGTTTTTATTGCTTCACAAGTGACTAGTAATGCACTTGCTTTGGTTTATAAATTTGCAGAGAAACACTCATAAACTAAGTTGTTCAGACTTTCAAAAAATATTATCGCACTCGTGTAGGATTTTTCAAAAATACATTATTTTGAAGAATCCAACAACACCTGTCGACATTTTTGAAGAGTTTGAGCGACATAGCACTTAAATTAGTGTTATCTTGCTAGGTAGTTTTTGGTATGTATTTTTAGGTGTTAAAATTAATTTTATAGATAAACAGTTATGTGTATGTACGAATGAATGTATTGAAATGATAATAAGTACTCCCTCCGTCTGGTATTGTTTGTCATGTTGCGTTTTTCGAAAGTCAATTTGACTAATTTTTAAAGTTAAATTAGATCACATTAATTCGATATTTTAAACCAAAAAAATAGATATTCTAAAACTATATGAAAAGTACTATAAATTACAATTTTTACATGTTAATATGATGAAAAATACATCTTAAAATGTTAGTCAAAGTTTATCTAATTTAACTTTAAAAATAGAAATCATGACAAATAATACCGAACAGAAGAAACTGGATAATCACATTTTTTGCTAAAATTACCGTAATATCCTTGAAATTATTTACAAAAATTAGAGTACTATTATAATAATAGTAGTAATAATCTTACATTAATAACGTTGTCTGGTTATTGATTAGTTTAATTATTAATTTTTACCTACTCTAAAACTATAAAATGACTCGTTTGACATTATGCAAGTTGCATGATAAATAATATAAATAAATATATAATACACACGGGGCGGCTCAACACAATTCGAGGCCTAAAGCGAAATTTTAATTAGATGTCTAAATATTTTTTTAAAAATTATTTGTATTTATTTATTTTTTAAATGTAAATTATTAGTTAATAACTTTTTTATAAATAATTTTTTCAAATACTTTTTTAAGATATTATTTTTTTAAGCAAGATTTTATCAATTCTTCATTGAAAACATTATTTTATTGAGAAAATTATTATATGAATCGAAAATATAGTTCTATAAGTAATAAGTTGATAAATTTTAAATAAAGATAAAAGTTAGAATTATAGAATCATTCAAAAAGTTGATAACTTGATATATCTTAATTTAATATAAAAATTACGAAAAAATAAAAAAATATTGTAATTTACTTTGTTCAACATTTTTCAGCTATTGATTCATATATTTGACAGAATATTACTCTAATTATCAAAAGTTTGAAGAAATAGAGTGCATAAGGAATTAAAATAAAATAAAATATATGAGTATTAGCAAAAAAATATATATGTTCATACTTTTTATTATGAATAATTAATTCTTTTTCATGAAAAAATTAATTATGATTTTTTATTTTATATCATGTAGAGATATAATGAAGTACATTAATATCTACGTAATTAGTTTCTAGAGCTCACATCAAGTTGTTTTAGGAAGACTTTATAGTTAAATTTTGTTGGGATAGATCAGGATTTTTACATTTTTTGAATTAGGTGATTTTTCACGTAAATGGTACTTCCTTCATTTTAGAAATAAAATTTTATTTTTTTAATCAGTTTAAAAGAGAGTGACATTTTTTTATCACATTTTAAATTCAGTTTTTCACGTGTCATGTTTAAAGCCACATGATCAAAAGGGATTTCTTTACATTTGACATAATTTTAATTTTGTAACAAAGATTCAAAGGTTTTTATTTTCTTAAACTCAGTATCAAATCAAATCAGATCATTCTTTTTAAAACGAAGACAATATATGTTTTTTATTATTAAATGTCTAAACCAAAAACTCCTATAATAACATATTATTTCAAAGGAAGTTAGATTAAAAATATGATTAAGACTTAATTCACCTCTCTAGAGTTATAGATGTACTCAAACTAATAAAAGACTTTTTTTTCTTTATTTTTATTTTTATGTTTGATATTTTGTTTGAAGTTTAATTAATTGAAATTCGCACAAAGAAGTTTCACTTTGAAGGATATTGTGCTTCTAAGAAAAGGATAATTTTACTTATTTATTTTTTTAAAAAAAACAAGAACAAAATGATAAAATGAAATAGCACATCTATTATTTTGATAGAGTATTTTTCGTTATCTGACTTTTCACCTTGTTGAGATTTTCGAACCTAAGAGATAGATAGCGTGTTGGATCCATGTTACATATAAGTCCAATAATATCTGATGGGCTTAAAGAGTGATATGGGCCGATAAATATTTCTCATCGGGCCCATTTTTTAACTATACAACTTAAGAACTATATTTACATCAAAATAATAATAGTTTTTTTCCTTTACATAGCGATATTTTTTTTCAAAAGAAGAATTTAAATAATAATAATAATAATAATAATTTCCAACTCAGCCACGCTTATCACTTTTCCCATAATTTACTCCAATTAATTTACCTTTTATGATTATTCAAATTTCATATATATTATCTTTCATTATCGGTTTTTTTTTACTAAAATCAAAACTCTCTATTTATTAAGTTGATGTGTAAAATAGTCAACAAAACGGTTCATATGAAATTTGTTGGTATCCAAATAAAATATCATTTTGAACAATTGATTTGAAACATTTTCTAGTACATATGATGATGTATTTGTTGGTACGAACTAACACCAAATTAATATCTAGAAGTATTTTATTAGTTTTTTATGATTAGATCTTCATAAATAAAATATGAACATATCTTAGTGTATGTTGAGATGATCTTAATTTAGTTGGTGAATATAATAATATGAAAATAAATTCCAACATTTAGTAAGTTTATGTTTGGTTCAAAAGCATGATAGATTGTTGTTCGTATTATGATTGTTAAGTTGGTGTGTAAAATAAGTAAGGAAACGTTTCAAATTGGTATTATTCTAAAAAAAAATACCAATTTGAAAATTGTATTAAAATGTTATCTGAGACATATGATGGTATATTTGTTGTTAGGAACGAACAACAAGACATGATTATGTGTTGGTGTATTTTTTGGTTCAAACTATTTACCTTACTGAATATTTTGAAATTTTAACAGGTACTTACGTGGATTTTATTAAATTTAAAAATTACCAAAATTATACCAAATTATTTCATAAACTAATTGATATACTTAATGGTAAAAATACACACAATTTTGACACCTATGGTATATAACTAGATTTTCATAAATAAAAAAATTTGTAACATATTTTAGTAAGTTTAGATTTCATATGATTTGGTTCAAAGTATGATAGATTTTTGTACTATTATAGGTGTTAGGTTAGTCTGTAAACTAAGTAAATAAACTGTTCATATATTGATTGGTTTTATCCTAAAAATATCAATTTCAAAAAATTGAAATGGAATATTTTCTGATACATATGATGGTATAATTGTTGTTACGAACTGACACAATTATTTAAAATTTTAACAGTAATTTACATGGATTACAATATTGAAGGAATAATGTATGATCCAACAACTAAATACAACGGATTGATAACTGCTATATCTTCACAATTGGGATTGAATACAATAATTTATCAATTGAAAATCAAATGTTTCGTGAGTGGTAGATCTCCACCATTGAAAATACATAACGGCATGGGAGTGCATATATAGGATATAGTTCTTTAAGTTTTAATTTTAACTAATACTGATTATTTATTTAATTTTCGTCAAGGTAAAATATTTTGTCCATGTGAAATGGAATGTGACAATTTTCGTTTAGATAAAAGAGAGTGTGTACACACACCATGAAAAAAGTGTAATAAAAGAGAGATTGCGTTTCTATAACTATTAAGTGATAATTCATGTATAAAATCCACACATCTAGTAATTTGGGTAGAAAACTAAAAAAAGAAAGATAATTTAAGTATGTTTTTGACAATTATCTCTACTTTAAAGGTAACTAATTAAATGTAAAATATATAACTAATTAAAACGTAAGAAGAGAAAACATAACGAAGAACTAAGACGAAGCTACACTGTAATTCAAGGATCTAACAAATCTAAATTGAATAGTCGAGACACATTCAAAATCACAGAATTTAAAGCATATATTAATATGTTATACACTAAGATAAATAAATTACGATTAAGACTTAAGAGAGTATTATTTAATCTAAGAGTTTATATAAATTGACATATCATTGGGGGCTAATTAATTTCGTAGCTTAGGGAATAAGGACGCTAGTAATTCAAAAATGTCTAATTCCACTAAGCCTAAAAAAGGGAAAATATATAAAACTAAAAACGTGTATCTTGGTAAAAAGTAACTTTATCAAAATAGAAAAATATAATAATAAAAATCTCAAACTTCCACAATGTCTAGAAAAAAGGAAAAATATAAAAGTAAAAACGTGTGTATTTAAAACTATATTAGGAGAGAGAATATGAAAATCAAATAAAATGCAAGAAATACTAAAAGTAAGAGAGAGAAAATCTGTAAAATAAAATAAAATATAAAAACTAAATATTTTATTATGTATGTAATTTTAAAACTTAGTTTGTAATTATATATAAATTTATTTCTATTTTATTAATAAAAGTCTTAAGTAGTATATTTTGGTAAGTTCTTCCTTTTCTATTTTGCACTTTTATCCCCTATTTTGTATTGTTCTTTAATTTATGTGATTCGTAATAAATAATTTTTTATGAGATGTTAATTTATATTCTTATTTCATAATATACCATAAGTTATAGTAAATCATTAGGTATAAGTTAAATGGTTAAAGCGCAAATAATAAAGATTTAACCATTTAAAGAGCAAAAAATAAAGATTTAACCATTTAAAGAGCAAAAATTAAAACTCAAACAAAAGCAGAGAAAAACGTACAATTTTATGCTAATTCACATATCAAACATAGAATAGAATAATTTAAAAAGGATAGTGTAGAGGTGAGTAATCGTTAACTTTTAACTTTCAAGTTTAACAAGTTTTGACCTTGAAAGTTTGTCTACGTTAAAAGTTTACGACAATACATTTTTAATAACAAGTTGTTGAGTGTAATAAAAAAATTATTTCTATAAATTATCAACTTAACTTTTTTTTTCAATTATTAATATTAATAACTTTAAATTCATAAGTGAAAAAGACGTGAATAAAACAACTAATACGGCGTGGATGATGGATCAAGTTTTAATTAGTTTGATAATCTATGAAGATATGTATATATAAAATTTCATTAGTTTTCAACACGTTGAAGACTTAATAACAATATAGTATTTGTAGTTTTGTAGAGTCTTTAATGAAAGATTAATTAATTAATGAGTTGTCATTGCTTGTTAATACATTCGAATCTCATTTCAAATATCAACTTGACTATCGAGGCAATTCAACTTGTGTTTATATAACTACTTCCGAACTTAAATTATCTGTCATGTTTCTCTTTTACATGCGATCAAAGTTTATCGAAAATAACTTATTTATCTCATAAAGGTAAAAATAAAATATATGTATAATTTCATCATCTCAAACCTCACTCGTTGAATTACACTAGATCGAAAACAATTTATTTATCTCATAAAGGTAAAAATAAAATATATGTACAATTTCATCATCTCAAACCTCACTCGTTGGATTACACTAGATATGTTATTATTATTGTGTTTCTCTTTTACAAATCTTTAAGAAAACATTAATTAGAATATTAACTTTTTAACTAACTAACTATTATTATTATTATTATTATTATTATTATTATTATTATTTGTTCTTTTTCATTATTTTTTCTAAAATTACAGGTACAAATTAATTCAACTTGTATTTATATAACTACTTTCGAATTCAAATTATCTGTCATGTTTCTCTTTTACACGCGATAAAAGTTTATCGAAAACAACTTATTTACCTCATAAAGGTAAAAACAAAATATATGTATAATTTCATCATCTGAAACCTCATTCATTGAATTACACTAGATATGTTATTATTGTTGTGTTTCTCTTTTACAAATCTTTTAAGAAAATATTAATTACAATATTAACTTTTTAACTAACTAACTATTATTATTATTATTATTATTTGGTCTTTTTCATTATTTTTTCTAAAATTACAAGGTACAAATTAATTCACCATTAGCTGTAGCAATTGAATAGTGTGTCAGCTACATTAAATGTTTACATCTTTGATCCAATCTGCTAATCTCTCTAAGATGTACATTTACGTGTTATAATTTGAATCACAGACTTCTAAATTTTAACAATTATTAATTTTTTTAAAAAATAAAATTTACCCAATTAAAAACTAAACTAAAAAAAATAATAAGTCACAAAAATTAATAATGTATAAAAAATTAAGTATCATACTATCGTAATTTAAATAATATCATATAAATTGAGACGGATAATGATTTATTCTTGGAATTTGAGATCTGTCTTTGTGCTTTATTATATTTTTTAATTCTTTTGTCACAAAAATATTTGACAAATCATTTGCTTAGTTGTTGGATTTATTATCTTAGAGGATCCAATTTCCAGCTATTTCACAAATTTCAAGTATAAATACACAACAAAACCATACAAACCATCAATAATACAAATTCTCTTATACATATAATTGTTAAACTTTTTGGCAAAAATGATGAATAAAAGGCAGAATCTCACTGCTTTTTTCTTTTTCATTCTTTTAAACTCTTCATTTTCTTCTTCTTCTTTGATAAATAATCATCATGATGAATTATTGATGAATATTGAGATTAAAGAGGAAAAGGGTTGTGTTAAAGCTTGTATTCTTGAAAATGAGTGTAAAAATGAGAAAAATGATTATTATGTGTATCATGTTTGTATTGATGTTTGTATTAAGAGTTGTAGAGGGTATGGCAAAGAATTGCATAGACATACTATTATATGAATATGGTTTTTGGTTTTGTATATGCAAGGGATAGTGTAACAAACAAATTTTTATATTATCAGTGTATATTACGTGTTTGTATATGCAAGGAGAACAAAAAAATATTTAGAAAAGCAACAAATAATATGAAAAAGATTTTATAATGACAAAAAAATAATTAATAACATGAAATTCAACAATTAATTGGACAAGAACAATATTATATATAAAAAAATTATTGTTAGAATTATCCATTAATAAACATATTGTTATATTTGATTTTTATAAATAAATTGAATTAAAAAGAATAGAAAATTTGGGAAAGAAACAAATATACGTATAAAAATAATTCAAGAAAATAAAGGAGACAAAAAAAAAAGAAGAAGTCTATTATAAAATGATTGACAAATAAAAAAAGAGAGATAAAAGAAGAATAATAAAACAATAAATTTTAACTTTTCAAGAAAAAAAAAACAATCAAATGTGTTTAGAGAGAATTAAGGGAAACAAAAATACAATACATTTTTTTTAATAAAAAGCAAAATAACTATTAAATGCCAAATAAATAAAAGAAAGTCTTTTTTTTTCAACAAATTAAAAATGGGCTATTTTTTTTTTTGCCAATTTAGTTTATAGATTGTCATATTATGTCATTTATTCAGGAAACTTTCACATATAGTCACTTAAAAATAATTAATTACTCTCCATAGTTATAGTTTGATAATTATTATTTGTAACTACATGTTATATGGAGGAGAAAGGCGAGTGAGAGTTGGAGAGAAAAAAGAGGCGAGTGAGATTTGGAGAGAAAAAAGAGGCGAGAGAGAGGGAGGGAAAAGTGGGAGAAAAATAAATTGTATATGTATATTGATTTGATAATTATATATTATACATATGTATTTGTATATATGACAAGAGAGATTGAAAGAGGGAGGAGAGAGGCGAGCGAGAAAGGGCAGAGAGTTGGAGAGAGTTGAATTGTATATGTATATAATTGTATATTATACATATGCATTTGTATATAGGCAAGCGAAATTGGGAGAGAGAATAAAAAAACGATCAATATTGAGAGATGGAGGAGAAAGACAAGCGAGAGAGGGCAGAGTGTCGGAGAGAGGCAAATTGTATATGTATATAGGTTAAATAATTGTATGTTATACATAAGTATTCGTACATCCTGACGAATTATACATATACAAACGTGACTAATTATACAAACTCATAGTCAGTACACATAATTAATGTATAATATTAATTACAAATAATAATTATAACAAATTATAACTATAATGAGTAATTAAATAATATAAGTTTGCTTTGTTGCGTAATTTTCCCTCTATTCAAAAACTTGAGTAGTTAAAGAGCCCATAATACAAAAGCCCATAATATTGGCCCACCTAGACCCATTAGCATCTTCTTCTTCCTGCAAGATCCATTTCCAGAAAAAAAAATCGACGCATCGCCAAACAGCACCCACCACTCTCAAAATCTTGAAATAGTGAACGGAGTCGAACTGTATGTATTCCTTTTTCTTATTACTCTGTAATTTTTACGAAACCCCTTTTTTTTCCCCATTGATTTTCATTGAATATCGTCTGAGTTATACTTAATTGTTTTGAGCTGTTTTCAGAGCATTTTAAAGCATATTTTTTTGAAGTAAACTTGATTTTGAACTCCTAAACTTGGATGAATTGCTTCCTTTTTGTATTTTGTTAGCACCCAAAATAACAATTTTATTGATAGATTTTAATTCTAATACTCCCTCTATCTTGATTTAGTTTGATTGGGCAAGGAGTTTATGGAATAAAGGAGAGATTTTTAAAATTTTTAGTGGTCTTAAACTTGCCACGTAGAAGGTTCAAATATAGAATGAGAGGATTCTTTTTCAAACAACTGAAAAAGGAAAGTAAGATACTTAAATTGGGAAGGAGTGAGTACTATTTTCTGTTGCATTCTTGGAATTTGTTGTCCATGGATGTTTTTTGGAGTTATTTTTCTTACTATTTGCTGAATTTGTAATTTTTTTTTGGTACGAGTGATTAGGAACCTGTTTACTGAGCTCTTGATAGGACAAAATATGATTTTGACACTATAACTAACGTGTTTTGGAATTAGTCGAAGTGTGCCCAAGCTAGCATGGACACCATGGTTATCAGAAAAAAGATGAATTTTTTGGAAAATGTACAATCGATCAGATTCATTTCTGTGATGCTCCTTTGGTTGGTGTATTGATGTGAGAATAATATTTAAGAATCAGTGTATTTGGAATGATGTTGCAAAGATTGTAACTTTTTTAGGAATGTGACGTGCCCTTTGTATGCGATTTTGTAGGATTCTGATAGTTTTATAACCATGGGTAACGGCAGAATAAATCCTACTCATTTCGGAGAACTTGAAGCGTGATCTTTGTTTACAGTGATCCTTTAAGGATGTAGTGTAAGTAATAGGTGTACGTTAGAGATGTATGTGACCAAGAACTTTCGTCACGCTATCCACTTGAATGTATAACTGTCTGTTCTGCGTAAGTTGGGGTTTATTAGTAGATTATACATTTTTTTTATTTTCGATAAAGATTACACCTTTCCATTTTCTTTATAAAATCTAACCAAAAAAAATAAAAAATTGAAGTCCACTACCAGTGAGCTAAGCAAGTTCTACACCATGTTATTTCTAATAAGAAGAGAGTATATTTGACAAAACCGCTTTTATGCACTTATGAGGTCAACCCTTGGTGCTCTGCCATGTGCCAACACATGAAGGGCATAGGAGTAAAACTGTAAGAGCAGTAGGATCATAAGCACAATTTAAAGTTTTGCCTTTCCAAGGCAGATCAACTAGCCAGACCTCAATAAATAAATACCTGGAAATAGCAGCTACATGCTTGAACTGATGTCTACTTACTATTCACTTCGGAGTGATGAACAAAGTCACTAAAGATGTATTGGAGCACTAACTGTTGAGCATTAAGCTTTGCTTTCTTTTTTACATTTCTGCTTGATCTCTCCATTAATGTTTCAATGAAATGTTTCTTAATTTTTTTTTTCAGAAATAATAGTTTTGAAATAGTCTGCCTAACGTTGATCCTATACATTTTAAGCTTTCTTAGAACAGAATTTGCATTTCATCTTGTGTCCTCTATCTCTATTGAACTTGTTCATTTTCGTCATCTTTAGAATTAGTATTACTCATAGTGTTGCTCCATTGCTTAAAGTGCCAGAGCAATGCGAAACGACGTTTTACAATTCTAATAATGTGAAATAAAGCAATTTGGAAGAGACACAGTAAGTGATCCAAGGGAGAAGCAGTCACTTCCTTGAATGTGACTTTAGAGATGAAAAGAGAAAGTAAAGGGAGGAGAGAAGTGTGGCGTTTTAGTACCTGTGTAGTAGGACTTCTATCCATGTATTTAAAACCGGGCCTTTTGCTACATTTGTACTCAGACTCCTCTCCTTGTTGTTTTCTTCTTCATCTTATTTTTCTAGTTTGCAATGGCTCTTCTATTTTTGTATATCTCTGTATCTGCTGAGTTGCCTCTTACTTCGGACTTTTTGTTCTTTTGATGTGTGGCCCTTCTCCTCTCTGCGTCTTCTGCTTCAAGCCTTTTTCTCATTTTTTTCTTTTACTATCAATTGATTTCAATAGTTCTTTTTATTCTTTCTTGTCTGCTCTTTATTTCGGTATATCTCTGATTCTTGATTGATAAGTTGATTGATAAGAAGATAAGCAATGACAGTTGCAACTTAAGTTGATATTAGTGCAGCAGTCAAAGCAATCAAATATGAATATTGAACGCTGCCAATCTATTATATTACTCATGATGGGTTGAAAACAAAAAAATCAAGTCTTATAATTGAACTTATCTTTCTGTAAAATTGCTGAAACTAAATAATGCGTACTTTATGTTATAATTATGCTTTCTTTTTTCAAGAAAAAGATAAATAGCTTAGGATGGGCAGGTTTACATTTCAATCTGTTTCCTCATAACATTTAAACCTACCCATACAGAGTCCAATCTATTTGTCTTCCAGCTGTGCACTTCAGTAGTGAAAGGTTGACAATAAACTTTAATATATCATATTCATTTCTCAAGCGAGAAACAAGGATAATGCTGAATCCTGTTTGTTGTCTACCATCTATTGGTAAACAAAAATTTACAAAACGAGAGAGGTTTTCTAGAACTTCTCGGAACATTGTGTCTGAAAAAGTTGTCCAAAAGCACAAATGTCTTGTCATATCCGTGTATTATGTCCTCCTTGTCAAGCCAAGTTAATTTCTGTATACAAGGATTGGTACTCGATCCATTCTATTTATCCTTCCATTTTATTTTCTGTTGCTAAAAAAGGATATGGCTGTCTTAAGTTTCCCTGCTCCAATGCATTCCATAGCATTATTAGTTTCATCTGCAGTTGATGCTTTGTTGATTTTTACACTCATGTTTGTGACTGTAGGAAACCACACTTTTGATTGAAATGAATGGTGCTTCTTCGGCCGGTGGTATAAGAGGTGCTTTATCCTATTGTGTGCAGCAAGTACGACGTTATGATTATCATCACTACCTCTGCCTTCTTGAACTTCCAGCAAACATGCGGAAGGCTGCATTTGCACTCCGAGCTTTCAATGTCGAGACATCCCGAGCTATGGATGTTGCATCTGATCCCAAAATTGGTCTTATGCGCTTGCTGTGGTGGCAAGAAGCTTTGGACAAGATCTATTCAAACAAGGTGATTGAGCATCCAGTAGCTCAGGCCCTCACTTCTGTGGTATCTGAACACAAGGTTAGCAAAAGTTGGCTTAAACGAGCCGTGGAAGCCCGAATAAATGATGCGAATAGAGAAAATAATGATATTCCCCAAACTGTTGAAGAATTGGAGCAATATGCTGAGGACACAACATCAACTATTCTGTACTCTACACTTCAAGCAGGTGGTATTAAATCCACAGCGGCAGACCATGCTGCTTCACATATTGGTAAGGCAAGTGGACTCCTTTTGTTGCTTAAATCACTGCCATACCATGCTAGTAGAAACCATCAGTTTTCATATATACCAGCCAAGGTGGCTGAGAAACATGGATTGTTGGTTCACCAAAGTGGTCAGTCAGAGATCAAAAAGGACTCGCGTGAGGCCCTTTGTGATGCAGTTTTTGAGATGGCATCTGTAGCTAATGCACATCTGCAGAAGGCTCGACAATTGGCCGAAAGTGTGCCAGCTGAAGCTCGTCCTGTGCTTTTGCCTGCTGTGCCTGCCCAAGTCATGTTAGATTCTTTGGCTCGGGTGCAGTTTGATGTGTATGATCCACGGCTGGCACAAGGAATCTTAGGGGCTCCCCCCTTGTTGTTTCAGTTGAAACTGAAATGGTATTCGTGGAGGGGCAAATATTGACATTACCCTTTTTCATCCCTTTATAGAGTGTGTGTGTCACTAACCACTGACCAACATGAGTTGTTGAATCCTTACATGAATAAATTGATGATTCTCTGGTTGATCCTGCTGGTGTTTGGTCCATACACGCGAAGAGAACATAAGCTACACGTGTTTGGATAAATTTCTGCAAGTACTTTGGCCGTCTGGTTTTGACTTTTGACAGTCGTGGTTCACTCTGGATTGCGGCTTTTTGCTTGAAGTGCTCGATTTTGTCTGAGAAACACAGCCAGAAAATCACAAGGAACAAACATATATTATTTGGTAAGCCATGTCGATTAACCATTCAATCTTTGTTTTAATAGTGTTTCTCTATCATCATCTTAGCTTACTAGTTTTGAAAACCGGCAAGTGTAGTGTGGGACGTTGAATCTAATTCAACTCCAAAGCTAGCTCATGACGTGAGAATTTCTCAAGACCAGTTCCACATCTCAGAATCCAATGTGGGACAACTTAACCAGATGTCATTTGTGATATATTTGGAGCAGTGGGACACCTAGTGTGAAAAGGCATGTGAGGTCCTAATATGGATTATGAATGTCAAAGTTTGGACAACCATTTCTTGTTAATCATGTATGGTGTCTGGATCAGCTTGTATGCATCCCGATTAACTTTACGAGATACCTATTAACTCTCACCAACAACGTTATGGTACTCAGTAACCCTGTCAATCAAAACTAATATAGATGAAAAAAATCATCTGATGTTTTTATCTCTACTGAAATTGGAATTTGAACATGAGACTTGATGTTTACTATTGTGAAACATGACTATTCAGAAATGATTTTTTTTTTTTTTAGAAAAATAATTGTATTTATTCTTGTCATTGTCATATAGCATACTAGTGGTGAATTATAAGAACAGAGTTAGCAGACATAAGATAAGTTAAAAATTATATATGCCCATGTTGTTTCATGATTAAGTAATTGACAGCTTGAATTGGATATCTTTTATTAGTGAAAAACATTAAAACTTTTTTTGCCCCATTCTTTTATCTTTTTCTTTAGCATATTTGTGGTTGATAAAACAAGAATATGGTAGAGTAAATGAAAGGAAAATAGTAATAATATCGATAATCAAAGTGTAGTCTCGTGATCAATGAATCGTTGAAAACAAACATACACCATGAGTATTTTTCATGCGCTTAAGTTTTAGTAGACTAAATTATAGATTGGGTGTGTATATTGGTTTTAGAGACGGTATAACTGTATTAAGTATGAATTCAGACGGACTTAATAATTTTTGCTTAAATTTTATGTTGATGTTTAGTTTAATTTATGTTTTTACTAAGAAAGTCATTAGTATTATTATGTTACTACGTTGTAATTTTTTTCTATCATTTGTATATAACAATTATGTTAAACAACTCTTCAAATATTAATCCTAAAGATATACCAATGATTTATTTGAATAAATTAAGAGTTCGGACATATACTCTTGTAAAAATGAATTTCTTTTATGAAAAGGCAAATACAATAACTAAATTACATCTTCTCGAATTTCAAATTTGATATTCTTTTTTCGAATGCGATAAAAGAAACTAATAGACTGATCACTAAATAAATATAAATATATACTAATTCCGACATGATTAAATGGTCAAAGACGAATCTAATAAGTAGTGTATGTAATCACATACATTACTCTTCTCAAACTCGACATTCTTTTTCCTAATGCGATAAAAAAACTAACGGACTGATCACTAAATAAATAAAAAAATATATACAAATTCTGACATGATTAAACAATCAAAGACGAATCTAATAAGTAGTGAATGTAAGCACATACATTAATCTTCTCAAACTCAACTTCCTTTTTTCGAATGCGATAAAAGAAACTAACAGACAGACCACTAAATTTAAATATATACAAATTCCGACATGATCAAATAGTCAAAGACGAATATAATAAGTAGTGAATGTAAGCACATACATTAATCTTCTCAAACTCAACATCCTTTTCCCGAATGCGATAAAAGAAACTAACAGACAGACCACTAAATTTAAATCTATAAAAATTCCGACATGATCAAATAGTCAAAGACGAATCTAATAAGTAGTGAATGTAAGCACATGCATTAATCTTCTCAAACTCAAGATCCTTTTTCCGAATGCGATAAAAGAAACTAACAGACAGACCACTAAATTTAAATATATACAAATTCCGACATGATCAAATAGTCAAAGACGAATCTAATAAGCAGTGAATGTTATCACATACATTACTTTCTTCAAACACACGATAAGTTAAAAAAGTTATACTCTTAAAATTTTGAATTCGCTTCTAATTGCACCTCTAGCTCCGCCTCCCGCGACAACTCCCACCACGACTCGTGGCTGCGATTCTCGATTGAATGTTCTCGAATTCGGATATCCGACAAGGGATTTGGATCCCACCCGAATGATTGAACCCGTAAACCATTTCAGCCTCTCTCAACAAATCAACAAACAAAGGGTGATTAAAGTAAATCACAGGGACTAAAACTCTACATGCAACATCTTGTTTTTCACCAACATACACAGCCAAATGACCCTTTGGTATTTGGTTCTGATCCATCAATTCTGACCCGACCCGAATATAACCCGACCCGGGTTTTGCAAAATTGACACTTTTAACCCCATGCTTCAACAAATTTCCAAAATTACATAGCTTTGAAATTGCTTTGGTTGCACAATTGGAAGATCCCAAACGTTTGTAGCCCTTTTTTCTCCTATGAATAAACAACTTGAAAACTCTCACAAGTCTCCTACCAAGCCTAAATCCTCTCACTTTCATCATATTTTTTTCGATAATCGAAATCGATAAATAAAATTATAAGTCGATAACGTGCTTGTTTTCAAGATTACATACCTTTTTATACTGTCACACTCTAAGAATTGACGTTCTCTGACTCTGAATATCTTTGCCCGAGATCAAATCTCCCAACTTTTTGTTTGATGGAGACGGAATAATCTTATATCGTCTGACACCTTTTACCTTTTTAGGAAGATCTTTACATCGAGATAAAAAGTACTCCTTTTCTTTGAACTTCACTATGAGAACTGACGCTTTCTAATTCTCTATGAAAATCTTTGCCCCTAGATATAAAGTATCAAAACTTCTCTTTGACAAAAAACATGTAACATGGGAATTTCAGTATGAGAACTGACGCTTTCTAACTCTCTACGAAGATTTTCGCCTGGATATCAAAAGAACTAAAAAAAAAATGTATTTGTTGAATTCTTGAAATTGGCTATAATATCATAGAGGATTTCAAGAACTTGTAAGTGACATTGCTAGGGGTGATTTTTGGTCATATTTTATTGAAAACTAGTGTTGTTTGTTTGTTTTTTTGATTCTTGGGATAGTTTGGCTTTTTTGTAGAAGTACAAATGATATGACAAAGACCAACACTAACTATAAATGGGACAAAAAAGTACAGCAAGTATATAGAGAATCTTTATAATAAACTTCGTTAAGTTTGAATTTACACGTAATTATTATTGTTGTAATAAAAATTAAGAGATAATTTAAAGAAAAGAAAAATCATAATTATTAAAGAATATGGCGTAATGAACGAGTTGCTGATTTTAAATTAGAGCTTTCAAATCAAGTTTTGAATATTAATTTTTTTTGGTAAAAAACATATTTTCTCGAATAGGATCTTACGCGATGTAAATTTAAATTAATTTGGCTTAAATACGAATATATGAGAAATTAAAAATTAAAGTAGTGGGGGGGGGGGATGATGGGGTAGTAGTGTTTAGCACAAACAAGGTGAGACTTGATCAAAATTGTTTTGACTTTGAGTTTTTATGTTGCTTATATAAATAAACAAAAGGGAAATAATATGTGATAAAATTTGGTATGTTTTTATACTTTTTAAAAATATTGTTAGATGTGTCTCAATTGAGTTCCTTTGAAATAATATATTTTGATGAATTCAATATAGTGCGATATCATTTTTAGAAAATGTAAATGATATTATAAAAAGTAATTAATAGTGATTTCTTTGATGTCAATCAATATCTGTACAATGTGACTCAAGTCCAGATCGGATGAGTTATTTTTATAACATTACAACCCTCTCAATCTTTCTCGTTTAACTCAAGTTGTTCTACTCATATGATAATAGTTAAAATAACTCGTTTCAAAAAAATTATATCTTCATTAATATATGTAACGTTCATAAATTTCTTGTCGATAAAAATAAAATCAATTTAGAATCACACTTACTATATCTAGAAATACTGATGAATTTAATTCTCACCATCCTCATTTTTTAATTAAAATAATAAGTAATAAATAGAAATATGTGGGGAAAAAAGAGGGGAAAAAAGAAATCTTGGCTATATGAAGTTTCAAAGGCCAGTAATTTTAAAAATAAATAAATTTAAAATGGTATTTATGGTTTTGTTTATTGTGTTTGATTTTGATGTTTGAATAAAAATAATATATAATGTTGTTATTTCTTTTTCCTAAACTTTTTACATGTGGACATTTTCTTTTATTGGACTTTATTTTTTTAATTTTGAATATGACTAATTCTTATAACAGAAAAGTTGGAATGATTTTTTAAAATAATGTGAGTGGGAATTATTTTTTTTATTTTATGTTTTATTAAAAAATTATGCCACGTAGGTCCATTAGATGTTTTATTTTGGATACTTCAAGTGGTACGGAACTTCTAATATTTTTTTTTAAAAAAAAAAACTTATTTGTCCTTTTCAATTTCTTGGTACGAATTTTGCCAACTTTGTACGAAATATTATTTTTTTCATAGGTCTGGATACATTTGTTATAGTTATATATATACTAATAATATTAGTAATTTTAATTAATATATTTTATGATGAAATGAAATTGCACGGATTATTATTTAGATACATCGAATTTATAACTGATAAAACATATGTTTTTAGAGAAAAAAAGTTATATGAGATATAACGTGTGGATATTATAATGTAAAAGTATATATATATATATATATATATATATATATATATATATATATATATATATATATATATATATATATATATATATATATATGTACGGTATACATGAGGATAGTAATAAATGAAATATTTTACATCGATGATAAATAGAATCTCTGAGCTTTGTCATTTTACGAGCAGATTCAAATTTAAATATTCATTAATTTCTTGACGTTAAACTAAAAAAAAATAGTGGATTATAATTTCTCTTAATTATTTAAATTTGTGTCGGTTTGCTTCACGGGTGTGATTAGCAAAGGATAATCACTCATTTTTGTCGCATTTATAATTAATTATTTGTTGTCTACTATAAAAATGGTATTTTAAACCATTTTTGCTAGTTAGAGGATATTTATGAACAAGAAAAATATACTAAAAAGAAAAAAAATTAATTTATTTTGAATCATTCAGGATATATACGAGTCTTTTCACAAATTACAACAAAAATATCTTTTCTTATTTCAACTCTTTCGCTTTTAAAAAAATATTTTTTTTCTCCGTCTTGTTTTTCTACTCCTTTTATTTTCCTATCCTTTTTTTTTTATATTATATTTTGCCTATTTTATGAATTTGAATTTGTTAATTGATGTAGTTATCCAAATCGGATTAAGTACTAATTAACATTAAAAACCATTAGGTAAGAAGTTTCCATCAATTAATTAACGAGCTAATTAATATGTTGACTTTAGAGGGGAATCAATGTAAAAAATTGATTCTAAGCTGACCTTATTTAGAATCTTTTATTAAATATTGTAAAAAGAAGATTTTTTTATTTTTATTTTGTTGAGACGTTTGATAATATTTCTTAACATGTAAATTGATAAATTGACAAACTTTGTTAAGCCAATCGAAAGAATTTGGATTTTTTTTATGTGTTTCAGATAATTCTTAGGGTTATTTTTTTAGGAAAAATTGTATATAATAGCAAACTAATAACCTAAATTAAATGAAATAGCTAGGGTTTGATTTAATTGTGCTCCATAGCAAACATTAGCTAAAATTTGCCAGCGTCTCTCTCCCAAAAATCTCGCTCGCCACTCTCCATTCTCGCTCGCCTCTCTCGCTTTATACACAGAAGTGTATAAATTCTGTTTCTGTTTTGTATAAAGCGAGAGAAAATTGTATATACACATGCAAAAATGTATATCTTCGTGTTATACACCAAATTATACAATTTACAAACATTTTACTTCAAATATTGCAGACAAAAAGGGCACAGAATTATACAATTGTGAATTATACAATTGCAGTGAAATACAATTTTCTCTAGCTTTATTCAACAGAAGTGTATATATTGTGTTTCTATTTTTGTATAAAGCGAGAAAAACATATATCTTCTTGCTATACACTTATAATTATGCAATATACATACATTTTAATTCGATTCAACTGTATGCAAAGCGAATTATACAATTGGAGCGAAATAGGCCAGCGAATCATACACTTGTATATGTATAGCGAATTATACAGTTTTTATGTTTGCTATGGAGCGCAATTATGCAAAATTTGCTATAACATACAAATATGAATTTTTTGTTTGCTATATGTGAAAGTTGCCCTTTTTTTTATAATGGTTCTTTTAAGTGATTATTTTTGCAATTCTTCTTGGGCTTATGGTTTAAGCCTAACCGGCCCACTTATGTAGCCCAAGATCAATCCATTTAGGTACAACTAAGATCATAGAAAAATTTCGGAAAATTTTATACAAATCTCATAGTATTAAGAGTTAATTACATTCTATCTCTACTCTTTTCAAATTATAAAAATTTCTTAAATGTGGTGGGATCTGAATACATCCCAAAAACATTCTGATACATCACGTTCTATTTTCATATATATCGCTCATTTTCCCAATACATCGCGATTCTATTTCAGATACATCACTCAACATTCTGATACATTGTGTATAGTGATGTATCATGCCGATACATTGCGTAAAATGATATATAATGTTCGAATACATGGCGTATATTGATATATCCGACCGATATATTGCGTAAATGATGTACATGAGAATAAGAGAGAATAGAGATTTTTGAAATTTTTTCAAATGATAGAGAATTTTAAAGAATTTTATAAAATAAGTTGTATATTTAGGTAATGTATATTTTCGTCGGATGCCGATTATCTATTTTAAGACATTTAATAGATCATCAATTACGTGATGACATGTAAACAATTTGATTTAAGATGAAATGAAAAATGTGATGAAGATAAGACAAAATAAAAAGATTTCACAAATCATGAAATTCATGTATTGCATTGCTTACATTATTATGATATACAATAAGAAAAATAAAATAAAATTTATCTTGAATAATAAACTATATTATAGATTTAAGTTGGTAATATTTTCGCCCACCAATTCTCATGTACTCATTTTGAAGTCTATTAATTTAGGTTTACATGAAAAAAAACTATTTCATGTTTTAACGATGTCCTTATTCATGATATTTATTATAATTCGATTTCAAAATTCACTCTTTCTACATTTATATACTTTCTAAAAATGTTTCAAATCTAAATCAACGTTACTATTCATTGTGCTCCAACAGTTAATGAACAACTTTTATGCATAGATATTAAGGACTTGCCTATGTAATAAAATGATCAAATATTCAAATTTTACTAACTCGATTAATTCAAGTTCAAAGTCCTCTAAACTTTAATTTAATGTTGTAGATGTCAATTAAAGGATAATGAAAAATTATGTGACATGTAACCAATTTGATTTAAAAGGAAATGAAAAATGAGTCGAAGATAAGACGCAAAATAAAAAGATTTCACAAATCATGAAATTCATGTATCGCATTGCATTGCATTACATTATTATGATATACAGTAAGAAGAAAAAAAACACTGGAAAAGAGCTCTATAATTTTTCATTACCTAAGCTCTTTTCCATCTTTTGTACATATTATAATACAAAGTTGTTATATTACATAACTCTCCCAATAAAGAGTTATTCAAGCTCAATCAAAGAAAACCAAAAGTTAATTATAAAGTCCAAAAAAAGAAGGGAGAAAAAAAAAGAAAGAAAAAGGTGTCTTTTTTTGTTGTTGTTGAAAAACGTGAAATTGAATTCACATTTTTCTAGTAGTGACAGAGTGTGATCCTGTATATCTTAGTGACAAACTGGTCCAGAGTCCTCGAGTTCAATCCCCATTTCTGCAAGCCTCTTCTCCTTATACACGTACGTTTTCGACGTATACAAGAAAACCATCAAGTTCAACACACTCAATATTGCCAATAGCCAATAGAAATCATGTAACTTCCCTTGATTCAAATTATCAGCTATCCATGGATGTTTTGTCCCAGTAACCATATGTACAATTGTAACCAAAATTGAACTAAAGAAAAACCCTAATGCTAGGGTACTTAAAAATAGGCCAGTACTCATAGTTTTCATACCTTTTGGACATTCTCTTAAGAAAAAATCCAATTGGCCAATGTATGTAAAAGCTTCACCTGCCCCAATTAGCAAGAATTGTGGAATTAGCCAAAATACACTTAATGGAATTGTGGCATTTGGGTCATTTGTAAGCCCATTTAAGTGGGCGGTGTTTAATCTTTTAACCTCAGTTAAGGCAGATGCAATCATGGCTATAATTGAAAGGATTAACCCTATGAAAATCCTTTGCAATGGGGTGAGTCCATGGCGTTTGTTAGCGAAACGTCGACAAATCGGAACGATGACTCGATCGTAGAAAATTACAGTCAAGAGGATGGCTCCGACGAAGAACGCGGTGAGCGAGGCGGGCGGGATTTCGAAGGATTTACCGATGTGACGATCCATAGTGGTTGCTTGTGAAACAGAAAATGTGGTCATTTGTGCATAGGTAGTCCAAAACATAATTGTTGTGGCCCAAGTTGGTAACATTCTGAATAACAATTTTACTTCTTCAACATCTGTTAATGTTGAAACTTTCCACTTGTTCACAACGTTACTTTCAAGTCCATCTTCCTTAATGGCTGCCTTGTCCAAGAATCTGAAAAATAAAAACAAAATCGAGTTTACGATTTACTTTTTATACATGATATATATAAATTATACATGATATACACACATTATACATGATATACTTATATTATACACGATTATACACATATGATGTGCATTTTTTTGGTTTTGTATGTAGTACTCGTACTGAAGTTCGGCTAATTCGAAGTTTAAGATCCATAAAAATTCTAAGGGCCTACCATGTAATGTATATTTACACAATCAAATCAAGTAATTGGTGCGTGTAACTTTATTTAATAACATTGATACGTATTCTAAACTAAATAGAAAATAACATGCTTTAATATTTTACTGTCTAAAAAATCTTGTTATATTGTCAGTATATATAACTTAAGATATAGCAAGAGCATTAAAATAAAGTTGGAGTGGCTCTACATGTTATAAAAAGTAATAAAATATTAGTAAGTCAAATATCAAAGTATCTCATAATATTTAATAGGTTTTCCATTTCAAAATAGAAATAATTATAGGGATTTGATTAATGACATGTTGATTAATTTGGTTAATGGTAGTTATCAAAGATTGGCCAACTCTATAATATTGGGATCTGGGGATAAGTTCACAACTTGACACCAACTTTTTTTTTAAAAAAAAATATATATTTATGCAAAATAATGCAAGTGACTAAGTCAATATTTCAATTAAAAAAACTTCTCATTTGTGGTTTATATTAATTATAATTATTATTAGTCCCCTTGAAACTTTACCAATGAATTTCCTTCATCCAATTTTTTTCATGATTCAAAAAGGAATCTACTTTTTTACAAAAAATAAAATAAAATAAAACTATGAGTGTTGATTAATAATTTTCACACTATCAAATATAATCTAACATATTACTACAATGGATTTACTCTCTTATTTTAATTTATTAATAACTAGTTTCAGAGACGTTCGTTAGAAATTCACGTTTTTTTCAGTAGTGAAGATGGGAGAAACTAAAGAACTTACTGATATTAATAACTAGTTTCACATATTAAGAGTAGTAGTTAGTTAATGGCGTGAATAACATTAACATAGTCTAAATTAGAACAAAATATATTTTAAGAGAGACGTTCGTTAGAAATTCACGTTTTTTTCAGTAGTGAAGATAGGAGAAAGTAAAGAACTTACCGATATTCCTTGCTATGAGGCAATTTTTGCTTTCTTTTTTTGTGTCCTTCACCATAAACATTGTCATCAATTTCATAAAGTAGTGATGAATCTGATGGCAATTCCATATGCCTATTTCTCCAAGCAGCCACAAATACTGATGCAATTTGTGTTAATGGACTTCCAACAAGTTTTTTAAACCTATATTTTCTTGTACCAAATAGAAATAATACAAGTGCAATAACAATTGCACATGCACAAATTCCATAACCCCATTCTCTTCCCAAATTATCTTGTACATAAACCAATATTGTGACTGCACCTAGTGAACCAACATTTATGAAGAAAAAGAACCAATCAAAGAATTTTATCATTTGTCCTTTTTCCTTTTCGTTCGAATCGTCGAATTGGTCGGTCCCGAATCCCGATACACTCGATTTTAGACCTCCCGTACCAAGGGCGGTCATGTATAGCGCGATGTATAGGACCATGAGTTGTTTGCCGTAAGCCGGGATGCATGATGAGCTACCCTGTTCACATTTTGGTGGTCGCAGACTTGGGATTATGGTCGAAATGGTCAAGATTGTAACACCCTATTCATCATAACAAAGGATAATTTTTCTCGTTAGAATTTAACTTATGTATACTGATAAATGACAATACAAGAGTAGTTTATAATATCAAGTCAACTAATAGTAAATACGTATAGCTAATCAATAATAATATATCCAGTAATCTCAGGAGGGTGAGGTATCCGCAACCGCAAGTCTCATTCCTAACTATCCTGTGTGAAGTAGAAAGATTGTTTCTATTTTTCAAGACTTTGTTTTTTTTTTTACCATCGACCCCCCTCCCCATATTTTTGAAATTATTAGTTTATGATTTAATACCATCGATTCATCTTTGTAGATAATCTACTATAACAGGTTAAAATATATGAACCGTTACAAAAATAAATATTCTGTTAATATATAAGTTTGAATCTTTTTTTAAATTATTATTAATTTTTTTAAATTTAACTTATATGCATCGATAGTTAAAAGAATGATCATTGACCTCCTCCCTCCTCTTTATCCAATCATCATTGATCTTCTTCATATACATGTTCGATTTTCCTCTTCACAACAAATTAATTAAACCAAATTGTCATTTAAAATTTTAATTCTAATTTTCACTTTCTCCAATTTCCTCTTCACAACAATTATAATATGACTAATTTTTTTTAATGAAATTAAATCAATTCGAGATTCCTCATCACACACTTCCACATAATTAGAAGGATTAAAATTATTGATTTTTATGACCAAAGAAAAAGTCTTTTTTGATGACTATGTTAAGTCCAATGTGATAATAACACTCAAATATGAATGAATTGATTTATTTATTTATTTTTGGACACTTACTATTGCTTGAACTGTGGCAAATATTCCAATTGTAAGATACCTGCATTTATAAAAAATAAATAAAAATTTAACTAATTCTACACGATGACAGGTGTAAAAAATTAATATCTCGTAAAAGATAATTATAAATTTGACACGTTAGTAACATTATTGCATAGTGACAGTTCTAATAAATGATAAGTAACATGCTATAACACGTTAATAAATACGAACCTTCCAAGAAAAGTGTCAGCAATAAAACCACCAAGCAAAGTGAGCATAAAAGAAGTTCCAAGAAAATTGGTGACATTATTGGCTGCAGTAGCATTGCCTAAATGCATAGTTCCAGTCAAATAAGTCACCAAGTTTACAGCAATACCTAGTGTGGTTAGCCTCTCCACAGCTTCAACACCTATTATTTAAAAAATCAAAAACATTAATGAAATAATAATAAAATAAAAATAAAGGCAAAAGATCCGAGAATAAAGAGTGACAGATTCAAAATTTAAAAATTGTGTATTTTGAATATTTATAAGACGTCAGATTTGTCTCGTAAACAAGCACAAGTACTAAAACAAATATAGGAGCACCATTTCTTGTGTAGCCATAGAAGACTCAATCGAGTAGGCAAGTCAAGGTCCTCCTAGTTAATACCCTCCAAAAAGATAAAAAGAGACACCCATCGAGTTCGATTCTTTGTAAGTTGGGTTTGATAAATTAAATATGATCCGAAAATATCAATGTTTATACACAACACCACCCCTGAATAATCCCATCATTAACATGATGATTTTATATCAAAAACACTTTTTCTTGTAGGCGAGTCAATGTCCTACGAGATAGGTAGGTACTCGCTAGCTACTCAGTGTACCATCTCAAAAGAAAGAAAAAAAGATATATATATCTAGTTCGATACTTTTTAGTTAACATGATTTTATATCAAAACACTTTTTCTTGTAGGCGAATCAATGTCCTACGAGATAGGTAAGTACTCACTAGCTACTCAGAGTACCATCTCAAAAGAAAGAAAAAAAGATATATCTATCGAGTTCGATACTTTTTTAGTTGGGTTATCGAACTAACTTAACCAGAAATGCTTCTATGCTTACATACCAGACAACTCGAAAAAAGAAAGAGAGAAAAAGCAAAACCACACACCTAAAATCATTGCACCACTTGCCCAACCACCAGAGGAGGACCTAAGAGATGGCCTTCCTTTGTAATCCCAAGCATCAGGGAGAGTTTTTGCATCATTTTGTGTCTCAGGAAGTGACATTTTTGCAAATATTCTAATATTTACTTTTTAGCCACAAAATTGGATCCAATGAGCAATGAGAATTATAAAAAATAAAAATGAAAGGTGTATTTTTATTTATTTTTGTTGAGAGCTAAAAGTAGATTGATGATACAAAGGCCATGGTATAAATTCAATGATTCCATTACCCTTTTATAGACATTGGCCATGAGACAACTCAATTGCTATTTTAGCCACTTTTTTAATACATTTGAAATTTTATATTCAACATGGTCCACTTTCAATGGTAGTAGCAACTCCCCCAGGGTTGTCATTCCTTTTTGCCTCCCCCCCCCACCCACCCCCACCCCCAAACACACACACCTTTTTTTTTTTTTGGTTGGATAGGAAATTGTCATTTTTAAAATAATATTTGTATCAAATAAACTCTTGTAACATGAGCTTGATCATATTGTCAGCCTCAAGTCCAAATATAAAAGAGGATTAATGTGGTAAGTTTGGCATTAAAGAGTTATACTTGTATGTGTGATTTAGTTAGATATCAGTGAGAATTAATATATTCGATCTAAATATATTTAGGAATGAGATGTAGTTTTTGCGATTTATTGAAGTATTTAACCATCACATGCAAATGGTTTTTAAAAGAGATCTAACATACTTTTATCTACTTCAAATTATTTTACGTCGTAACACACGTTCTTGCGTGTGTAAGTGAACCTACTATTTTTTTTTTTCATATGTCAAACACGTGAATTTTTTATTTTTTTGCTTTGTGGGTGTTCGTGAAATTTAAATTCAGCATCTTTTATCTGTTGTAATATACGGCTATACGTAAATGTGGGATTAACTCATCTAAAAAATTAAGCTATCGAAAACATATATCAATTGAATTTACTTTTTTTTTTAAAACACAAACATGCATATATATCCCAAAGATTTTGTACACTCATATAAGAATCTTGTGAGTAAATGTAGCCTTCAAGAATTGGTCATGACTCATGTGCATCAATATTAGAACATGCAATGTAATCTTCATATACAGAAATAGGGACTTTATGGCATGCAACTATTAGATTTTTTGTTGCTAGCCATTAAATGATTTAAAGTAGTTGTATGGAATTTATTGATTGACAAAAACTAAACCATCTAATCATTCTGTGGTAGGGATTCACTCAAAATATGGAACTATTAATAATTGTATGATTTAGTATTAAAGTTTTTAGATGAAAAAATTATAATTATATTACAATGTATAAGGTTCTCAGTAATTTGTATCTCATCGTCATATGTTTGTCTTTCGAAAGAAAATCAAGTATGGTATTTGAATGTATTTAACTGGATGTTGAGTTTTAAGAGAGAGAAAGAAGTCTTCTTAAGCGAGAATTCAGAATTTAAAGACGTTGTCATATACTTATTTGCATGGTTATGAAGTAATATCATTATTATGATTAAATTATAAAATTAAATTATTTTTGAATTTATTAAATTTCATTTGAAACCCACCCTAAATGATTAACACAAACATTGATTGTATTTATTTTCCAACCAATTTTATCTGATCGAATTTTCAAGGTCCTTCTTCCACCAGCACAACAATTTTCTTTAAAATAGATGGCAACAAGCACAACAATTAACATGTTACACATGTTTTTTAAAATTCTTTGAGATTATCCATATATAATTAATCTCATTTTCATACAATTAATGTTAAAATGTATCCTTGAACACACAAAATTAAGTTAAAAAAATATATCATTAGTTTTTTTTTTTTTAAAAAAAAAAATGTCACGTATATAAGATATAATGTATTACATAAATACATCTGTTAATTTCATTTTACTTAAAATCGTCCTTAATGAAATTTCTGCACTATTAATTTCAAGGATGAAAACTCATTTTCCTGATCATTTCTTGTTTATAATATGCTTTTACTTTAATATACATTTTTCTTCAATAAAAAACAGATTTATTCTTAATTTATTTTAGTTAATAAATATAAATTATACATAATTACATATTACGGACTGTTTTTAGTACAAACGATTTTCTTGTGAAGACATTATTTTATACAATCATGAATTATACCAATAAATTTTCGACCACATTATTTGTCTCTTATAATGAAAAAATAAATCAATCTTAGGTGTTGACTTACCAAATCTAACGTTCACAAAATAAAGAAAAAAATGAGGAAAAAAAACAACAAAAGGATCAAAATAAAGAATTAAAGGAATCGAAGTTAAAATTATTTTTCTTTCATATCTAATTTCATACGTATATAATTACTAACATGTCAGTATAAGTATTACTTTTTTTATTCTAAATTAAAAATTTTAGATACACCTTTATTAGTAAATACTTTACTATTTCATGTGAATTTATTTTTTACCTGAAACTAAATTTAATCATAATGAATGAGAATTATTTCATGACTCGATAAACGTGTTATTTTAACGAGTATAAAAATAATACTTTAATTTGATGGTTCATACTTCATCAAAAATTGAGTTCAAGATTCTTTTTCTTTATCACACTCCGTCATCTTATTGTCCAAACACAAGAAGTTTCTGAATTTTGAATTTTTAATTTATCACATTAAAATCATAAACATTATATAATTCGATGAAAATTCACAAAAAACGACTAGACAAATTATATGTGTCAATTATTATTTAGCTAATAAATTCGGATTATTGATCTCAATAATAGATTCATCCACCCATGACTAGTATTAATCAAAGTCATTAGAAAACTATAATAATAAATTTATTTAGTCGATCACTCTACAAATTATACATGTGTCAACACATATACTAAAATAATTAGTAAATAGTACTATCGAAGTGGACTTGTAAAAATAAAATAAAATTAGAAAAATAATTTTCTTCCCATTCTTTCACGAGGTCCAAGAGCCAGTCACAAATAAATTAAAAAAATTATTATACAATTTTGAAAAAAATAATTTTTTTGATTGAAAAGTCCACTCCAATAATTTTGGTTTCTTGATTTTATTACTAATAGAAAAATGAGTTATAATTGAAAAGAGATATAGATAGAGATATATAAGAACTTGCCCACGTCTAACAAGTTATAATTAGCTAGCTGCTGGATAAGGGTTAGGAAAAAAATTAACAATATATTTTAATAAATAATTATTAATTTTAGCAATAATTTTTATTTATTGACATTTATAGCAATACTATGTTAAAATATGTCATATGTATTAAAAGTGAATTATGTATGCAATATATGTGAATTATAATTGTTTTTAAAATATATTATGTTTGTTTGACAAAAATTTGACACATTGTATTATAAGTGAATTAAAATGTGTGATAAATGAATTATTTATCATTAAAATTCGTATTATATATATGAATAAAAAATTGTTCTTTGTAATATGAATTAAACATGTATTATAAATGAATTAAAAGTGATCAAGTGAAAAAGAAATATTATTGCTATAAATGATAAATATTTTTGTTATTATAATATATTTATGTAAGTTTCCCAAAAAAAGAATTTAAAAAATTAAATGTTTTATTTGACTATTTTATTATGCAAATGTCCCCTTTTTAAGTTTAACTAAATTTCTGGGAGAAAAAAATTGATGTGACTCAATAAAATAAATTAAGGTTTTATAGTTACTCGAAATTACATAATATAATGTTCATTTGAACTATTGATAGCAGATATGCTTAAATATACTTATGGTCCAGATAATTATAATTAGAAAGAAATGTCGTATACATATGGATAAACTTATTAAGCGTACAAATATAATGTATTTTACTATTATTATACGCACGTAAATATAATATATTTGTTATAAATATATTGTATATATTCATAAATACACATATTATATACTCATATTCAAAATACTTTACAATGTTTTAAAACCAAAATAATACTACGTATAGTAATTAAGTAGAATCTCAATTTCTTTTTGTAATTCTAGAATCAAATAGTACTAATTATAAGATTTTTAGGTTGTTTAAAAAAATATATTTAAACCATACTTTAAAAGTTTATAAATTACAAGAAAGAAAAAAACACCAAAAAGTGTGTCATTTATTAAATAGTTATTTTTAAAATAGGGATAACGGGAGATTTTTTTTTTAACTTTTTTTTTAGGTTATACCATATATTAATTATTATATATAATAAATACATGGCTCTAAGTTTGTGATAGCTTATAATTAATGATTCCAATTAGGATGGCGTAAGCTTAATTTTAATTATCAATGAATCAAGTAATTGGTGGACCTAATTTAAACTAATTTTCATGGAGGGGCCGTTAATTATTTTTTTTATATGTTTAACTTTTTCGACTTTTAAGAATCTTCAATGGACATCTTATGTTTGGCCACTTGTCTTAAAATTAAGATGTCATCTATAATTAATTAGGTGCTTAGTTATCATTAATCTTTTTTTCATTAAAATGGCTTATGGCTAAATAGTCAAATTTTATTTATAAAACAAGAGACAAGAATCCTCTTTATATTAATATATGAAATAATTAATCCAACAAAAAGAAACGTTCATATATCTTTTGTCCTTCATTTATCTTCTTTTCTTCGTGATATTATAAGATTCATATTTAATTTAAAGAAAAAGGGTTAAAAATATTCAAAATATATTTGAAATAGAAAATTTATTCCTTATTTCCGTTTTAGAATAAAAATATTTTAATTGTTTGTCAGGTAATAAATGAATATATCTTTCATCAATTGAATAACTCAAAACATATCTTTCTACAAATGATCCATTCAAAAAAAATTAAAAAAAATCAATTTTACTCTTGAACTATTCGAGCTAATCAGAAACGCATACTACAACATTATATGCTACTAAAATCGTATATAATACTTATTTTACAAAAAAAAAAAAATTAATTTAATTATTGTTCAATATTTATTTTAAAACTCGAATGAATTTGAATTCGTATAATATAAGGTCATTGATTGAAAGCCAAATGACTAAAAAATAATTTGTTACTTAATATTTGAGACTCGGAAAATTGTTTATGGCCTTTATCCATTTGATAAGCTGAAGGGGCACCAAAAATAATATTTTTTTATATGTTTTAATTATTTTAATAAATCAATGTTTGATGTTTATTTGACATAATATATCTATAAATATTATATTGTAATAATATTATAATAACCCTTGATTCTTGTCTGTCACCACGTCATTCAAGTCGCAACCCCTGAGGTTTTTAGAATTAATGTCTGATTCAATAAAATTAAATTAATTAAATATTTTAACACAATTATTTAATTTTTTGATTGGCGTAGCATATTTGATGAGTGGCTCAATTAATTCAGATCTGATATTAAAAATTTATTTTAAGAATAACATTATATAAACAAGAACATATCACATGATTTTATGCTGATCATCAGTTTTAACCTAAAGAATCACTTGAATATCATTGCTACTCTATCAATTTAACATTAAATTACATTAACGATAGTTATAAAATAAACAGACAACAATTAATATATTCAAACGATTTCTATTACTCTTTAATTTTAACTTTAGCAACAACCCTTAAACAATTGTGACCTCACCTTAGCCGCCACAATATTTTTAATATAAATAATTTAAAGTTAAATATTCTGTACCTAAGTTTAATTTAGAACCCAAGTTGATTAATCAAACGTTTAAAATCAAGCTACAAATTCAATTTAAAAAAAAATAAAATAAAAAATCATTTGAACTAATTGAACTCAAAGTCATAGTTTTTATCATAACTATACGTATATATGGTAATATTTGTTCTGTTGTATGGGTTAAAATTGTAAATTTTATAATATTTTACGTCCAAATTAAAATCACCTTAAAAAATAAAATTTTCATTCTTATAATTTATAATAAAGAGATTATTGCACATTAGATTGTGGAACTCAAAAGAGTTAATCATTTGAAATTAACATTTTTGAGACAAAGTTATTTTGTTTTCTTATATAAATGGAAGGAAACATTAAAAGTATATAAGAAATAGAGTCTCGATTTTTATTTTTTATGTAGCTGATAAAATTGATGTTATGTAATCAGAATTATTGTTATAAGTAAGAATTGTGAAAAAAACCTCTCGTAGAAATGTTGAGTAAGACTCTGTATAAAAAACATATGTGATCTGACCTTTTCTCAAATCTAACAAATAACAAGAGTTTAGTTCATTGAACTGTAATAATATTAAAAAAAATCATTTTAATTATCAATAATTAACATTGCCCACCTTAGTTGCTAATCTAATAATACATGTTCGAGTTTCCTCTTCTCAATTTCAATTTCATTCAACAATTTAAGATATTGTCTTATTCAAATGTTTTTATTTTATTTTTCTAGTAATTCATTTTCGAATTTCCTCTTCACAATTCATAGTTTCTTTTGTAATATATAAAATTAATTAATTCCAAAGTCCATTTTCCCCTTCTCAAATAGCAAAATTTTGTTGTATTTTTTCTTCATTATATTTGCTCGTGATCCATCTTCCTCTTCTCAAGAGAAAATATTCCCCCTTTATAGTGACAAGAAAATTAATTTAAATTACTTTGAAATGGTAAAATAATTACATGTTGTTAATAAATAAAAATTTATAAACTAATTTTCTTATGAGCATTATATTGGCATTATGCATGACATGCATATTGGTAAATTAAATAATTATTCGTAAAGAGTAATTAATATTTAAGTTGAATCATATTAACTCAATAATGAAATGGTTTAATGAAGTATAAATGTCTAATCAATTTAACTCAACATAACATAATTATATACAAGAAGCAATTCGTTGAACTTAATACTTTATTTTAGATAAATAAATTTTAAGAAAAATCAAATCTATTTTTCATATTTATGTAAAAAAATAAAAGCAACATGAATATCATCCAATGAGCAGTGGTAAGTACGTCTTCATTTTTAACGAGAGTTTTTGGATTCTGGATGTGTAATCAATCACCTTCAATATAGAGATCGGAGTTTTATCTCTCAAAAGTGAAATTTTCTGAGACGAATTCAAATTAGTCGGACTCCAACATGGATACCATATATTAGACAGAAACCAATAAAAAAAAATTCTTCTAAAATTACATTAATAATCTAAAACTACATGGATCAACTTCAAATCCTGACCCTTTATATAAGAGATGGACGGCCAGATTTCCTTTTGTAAACCTCAATAATGTTGAAAGCTAATGCACAACTGCCCAAATTATATAGTTCTCTTTAAATCATATGACGTTTGTAATACATTATTCCGATTAATTTGTATTCGTATTATGTAGGGTTCATTTAAAAAGAAATATTTTTTCGTCCAAAGTTATTTTCATTTTAAGAATTTAAGCCCAAATATAGAAAAAAGGATAATATATTTCGAGCTATCGTGAATGAAAAAAAGGATATTGGTGCCCCTTCATCTAAAAACTAGCACACATATGTCCTTCACTCTAACGGAAGATTAAATAAGGACACGTGACACAATCTTATCCGTTGATTCAATATTTAATAAATGTCGGTCCATGAATAAAATTATAACATGTGTATATCCAATAGTATAAATGATATATATGCTCTAGTTTTTGAACGACAGAGACACCAATATTCTAAAAATATAACAAAACATATCTGCATATCATTTACGATAGTTTAATTTTTTCCCCTTTAAATAAAGGTAATAGAATCACATTCATTCCGTCATTTTTTTTATAATGTTCCAAGATATTTGAGTTTGAGATATGACAAAGGTAACCTTGTAAAATTTAAATATATAAATATTATTTCAATTTATTTTTTTGCATAAAAACATAATTAAATCATATCCAATCACTAAAAAAATTACCACCAAAATTAAATTTGAAAGGGTGGGACTGAGCAAACAGGGCCAAGTTGCATATCCATAAACAATATTTATGCTGGTGTCTCCTCCTTGTACTAGTTAATGTTGGGCCAACATTTAATAATTATTAATATCATCAAGTTTCATTGTTCCATACAGCTTTGAGGTTCTCATCCATCAATTCAAAAAAAATAAATTTTATCAGAGCTTGCTTATATAGTACTCCCTTAATCCATATTTAGTCGTTCATTTTAAAAAATACACATATATTAAGATAACAATAATTAATATAGTAAAGTTATAATCTTACCTTTACTAAATATGATTTTAAAAAGGATGAATTAAAACTTAGAAATTTTCAACAAGTTTAAATAAGGATATAATAGGAAAAAAGAATTTATCCCTATTTAGTTGTCCATTTTAAAAAATACACATATTTTAAGATAACAATAATTAATATAGTGAAGTTACAATCTTACACTTATTAAATATGGTTTCCAAAAGGATGAATTAAAACTTTGAAATTTTCAAGAAGTTTAAATAAGGATATAATAGGAAATTTTTTTTGTCATTTCTTGATTTGTCAAAATGAACAAATAAATAGGGACATTAAAAGAGAAAATATGGACAAGTAAATAGAGACAGAGGGAGTATTATATACTACTCCCTCTAGCCCTATTTAGTTGTCCACTTTAGAAGTGGCACGTACCAATTATTATCATAAGTTAGTTATAATTTTATCATTAACTTAAAAGATTATGCAACTCATTAAGTATAATAAATGTATTTTCTGGTTCCAAAAAACTTGCACTACAATTTAGTAGTACTATAAATTTTCTAAAATTAAATAAGGGCATATTAGTAAAAAAATTATTGTCCTTTCTTGATTTGTTAAAAAGGACAAGTAAATAGGGACATATATAAAAGGAATTATGGACAAGTAAATAAGGACAGAGGGAGAAATTAGTAAGGGGTGAACACGAAATCTTAATGATAACATTATAATATATAATAACAATAAACGAAATTATCAGTCTTAATAGTACCATAACTATTATATATATAGACTGATTAGTATCAATTAAATAAAATTATCAGTCTTAATGATATCACAACTGTGCATATACTGATTTAGTATCAACTAAACGAATTATTAGTCAGAGCTTTTTTCGTAATTATTTTTTGGTGAAGTATCACTGTAAAGGGATATTTATGGAGTATTTGCTTAGTTTCTCCCAAATATGAAATGCGGGTTCAAGGGACTTATGTCCTTGTTATGAACGTAGCAGTCCATTTATGGCCCATTTGGAACTCGTAATAATGGGCCTTAGATTCTTAGTGACATTTTCCACAAATGGTCTTTATATTGAATTTCTTGAATTGTGTGTGTACATATTTCATTAAGAGCATGATTGTTTCTTGAGTTATATATTACTCCCACGTCTCAATTTATGTGGCATACGTCGTCGAGGGGAAATGTCATGTTTTTATATTTAAAATTATATATAGAAGAAGGGGGGGGGGGTATTGTTGTTGGTTTTCGAAGAAGTGCAAGTTTAAGTGTCATTTTTACATGCTCACAACAGAACCATGAACGATTACATAATCAACGTGGAAAGAGTGATGTATACATGGACCTTATCCCTACCTTGTGAAGGAACAGAGATTGGAATAAGGGCCAAAACTGCCCTAATTAAGAAAATACAAACAAATGTACACATGAAACTCCATTTTTACAAGAGCTGGCATCAAATTTTACATTTACTGTTTGCTCCAAAATTAGTACAACACAGCATAAGTAAACAGCCATCATGCGAAAGACCAAATGATGTAACACAGGTCATATCTTGCAAAAAAAGAAAATTCAACTAAATTATATGGTAAAACAACAATACTACTAAGTAGTGGTAACCAAAGGAAACTATGTAGCTCGGACTCTCCAAAAATTGTTGCTTGCACCCATGTCAAATCCTCTACTTTCGGAGGATTCATACACACCCAGTGATGTTTCTGAAGGATTCGAGCAACATAGAAAGGGAAGTTATTTGCTATAACCAAGTTAAATCCCCAACTGGTTTTGCACTTCTAAGATAGTCTCAGCAGAGTTCCTAAGTTGCTGAATTTCCTCATCAGTAAGATGCACATTAGTCACACCTAAAACTCCATTTCTACCAAGCTGTGCAGGCAAGCTCAAGAAAACATCACCGCCATCAATACCATAGAACCCCTTTGCTAGGATTGAGACGGGGTGAATCCTTCTCTGATCTCGAATAATTGAATAAGCCAAGTTAGCCACAGAGTATCCGATTGCCCACGATGTGTAGCCTTTGAGATTGATCACTTCATATGCACTCTGCACAACTTGTTTATGGATTTTTTCCAATGTATCCTTCTCAAAAGCAATTTGTTGACTCTCCAGAAAGCTAAGAACCGGAATCCCTCCAACGCTAATGCTAGACCACAGTGCCACAGAGCTATCACCATGTTCACCAACAATGTATGCCTAGTATAGACAAAAGAAGTTCAGTTTTTTGATGTAGTACATAATTTCATTATATTGAAATATTTCCTGTATACCAAAAAGTAGAGAATCAACAACATAGTATGGTTCTCTACTAATGATAAAAAATACAAACATATTATAAGACTTCAAATGTGCTTCATAAGACTTCAAAAACTAATAATCAGACAAATTATAAAGGCTCTCTCAATCTTCAATATATACAAGCAGAAAACAGAGTTGAGTATCAGTTTATAGCTCAAATATACTCAATAAGTCTCAACCAAGTACTTAGGGCTGCTTATAGGACGAATCGGGTGGATAACTATGGTTAACCAATTGGCTTATCGGTTTTTAAATATATTAATCCGCTAGCCAACCAATAAGCTATCGGGTGGTTTGGTATCGAATAGTAATTAATGGATGGTTAACAGACGGTGTACGGGCTCAATCATTTCATGCACCATTTTTCACTTTCACTCACCAACATATTGATCTTCAATCAAACAAAAGCTCTACTTAAGCTGGTAATTTTATAATTGTTAAATCACAGTGAGAAATTCATGAAAGTTCAAAATTTTGAGGATGCATACACAGTCATTCATTTAACAAATATACTCGACGAAAAATAAAAGTAACTACGATAATTCTTAACGGTTAATGGTTTGCCCAATAAGGAAATTGAGTAATCTTCCCCGATATCAACATTTAGCCGTTAATATGATATAACCAAATACGACAATTTTGCGATTAGCTTATGGAAATGGTTTGATTTTAAACCCCCTACGGATTGAATTCTAAAGTCTAAGATAATGATGTCAAATGTTAAAAACTGAATTTGAATCATAAATTCAGAATGATGATGTCAAACGTTAGTCACTGAGTTTTGAATTTATTTTTGTACATAGTTAATGAAGTTCTAGATATAAACATACTATTTGGACTAGAGTTATACCAAACGCCTTGGTAACCTTCTAGCTCCATTCTTGACTGACCTATATGTTAGTTTTCTTTCTTTATATATTGTTCCTTTTTATCGTTTTCTTTAAAGTAATAAAACAAAAATAACCTAATGTTTGATGTATAATGAGCTACTAGCAATTTTTTTTTAAAAAAACTTAAATATAAATGTCTGCTAAGAGATAATCATACAAACTAAGTACTAAAAAATTGTCTTCTAGCAGCTTTTTTTTTTCATGACAAGGAAAATTTGCTGCCGCACAGGGTAAAACCTCACTCTTATTCAATAGCTTGCAAATCATATAGGAGAGGTAATCTACACTAGGCAAGTATGGTGCGACGAGCTTGACCCAGAAGGCATATTCCTTGCTTTCGCTGGCAAGAGGTTTCGAACTTGAAACCTCCAACATGGAAGTCCCACGCTCAAACCACTAGACCACCCCAAAGGGTGTTCTAGCAACTCTTTTGTTGGCCATCATTGTCAAAAACAATTGAAATGCTCCACTCTTTGTTACTCGATTGGTAAGTTCAATTCTTTAACAATCATTCTACTACAAATTAGTTTACATGAGTAGAAAAGAACAAACTTGGTGACACAATTTGTATGAATACTGTCTATGGTTTGGAACAACTCTTTAAATGCTAAGATACCAACATCATAATGACAAATTGTATCCTGTTCTGTCCCCACATTGTCAATCGAAAACAGTCTCTCTATTCGACAGAGATAAAGGTAAGCTCTACGTATATCTTAACTTCTCCATATCTCACATATGAAATTACATTAGATATATTGCTATCGTATATACATTAGTCTTAAATCGTGTTGATAGGATACTTCAAAATGTGGATGGATGAGTGTTAGATACTTTAAATGCAGTACAGTTTTGAGAATCCAATACATTTTTAAAAAGTCCAAACAATACATATCTTTTATCTCATACAAACACTATCACATAAAGAAGTGTATAGACAAAAAAATGCAACAGGATGCATTAAACTCCAGCTATGCTGTGTTCGAAGAAGGACAAGACCCCAAGTGTTTATTCAACATACATTCGTTTTCATAGCTTAAACGTGTGATTTCATGATCAAATGAAATAGCTTATTAAAAAAGAAAAAGGAAAAATTTAAACAAACACAAAATATTGAATTTACCTGCACATCCTGCGCATTAACATCAAGGTGATCAGCAATCAAAAACCGAAACCTAGACGAATCCAAGTTCGTACCCGACCCGATAACCCGATTCACTGGAAACCCAGACAACTTCCAAGCAACATAGGTCAAAACATCCACCGGATTCGATACAATCAACAATATACACTCCGGCGAATACTTCACCAGCTCCGGCACAATACTTTTATACATCGCCAAATTCCTCTGCAACAAATTCAACCTGCTCTCCCCCGGGTTCTGCCGAGCACCCGCCGTGACAATACACAGATCCGACCCGGCCGTAACCGTATAGTCAGCCGAAGCAACGATTTTAGTTCTCGGAAGGAACGCGGCGGCATGTTGTAGATCCAACATCTCGCCGCGTAACTTATCAGAATTTGCGTCGACGAGTGCTAGCTCGTCGACGAGATCCTGAGTAAGGATTGTTTGAGCGATGGCCATTCCGACGTTGCCGACGCCGATGACGGAGATCTTCGTGTGGTGATTCGTCTGAGATGGCGGTTTACTGTTGGCGATTGATTTGAAGAAAACTTGGTTTAGCTCTAGACCATCAAGGCTTAATGAAGATGATGATGACATAGTTGATCAAAAAATGTGTAGTTGATTTCTCTGTGAAACTGAAAATATGGAACTTTGGTTGAGATTTATTGATGTGATTATGAAAAAATGGCAAGTATGGACGAGATTGGGTAACACACTGAGTTGAAAATGGGAATAAAGTGATGAAAAGTTGACAACATGGCATTTTTTAAATGATCTTTGCAAAGATTTCATAATTATCCATTTTTTTAAAAAAAGAATGTTGCGTTCTTTTTAATCTTATGATTTTAAAATGTTAAAATACTTTTTAATTTTATAATATAAATATGTTAAGTGAAAATTTAAAGTTAAAAATATTGTTAAAAAAAAGAAATAGTTATTCTTTTTTAAATAAATTAAAAAATAATTACATCATTTTTTTTAAAGAAATGAATTATTTTTTCTTAAGTATAATATATAAATATATCGTTTAATTTGAATTCACTCTCAAACAGTCTGTTGCCTTTTATGAAGTATGAACTTTTGAGATTCAGTTGCATTCGGGTTCTTTTTTAAGGTTTAGAAATATTACTTCGAAATATGATGTCTTTGAATATTTGTTACCTTTTGTAAATATATCCATCAATACTTGGACAGATGAATAAATTAGCTTATTGTGAAAATGTTTGAGCAAAAACTAATTGTTAAGCAGCCTCACTCCGTTTTTTCATATTATAATTAGTTTTTGCGAGGTAATTTTAAAGACAAAATGTATTTTCTTTATTTAGTAGAACATAGTATAACTAGATTAAAAAATGTCTATTCATGAGAATAATTCATTTTTTAAAATAATTTCTCGCTCATGAGAACAGAAACGTGATTAGTACTCAATTGCCTTTTAAGAAAAAAATTAGAACAAGAAAGCCTTTTAAGTTTTTTAATCCCTTGTTATCAGAAACATGTCAATAATCTTTCGTGAAAAAGCTAATCCTTATAATGAAGAAAGAATTGAACCAACGTGCAAAATAATTTAATATGACTTGTCTAGCTAGTGAAAACAACGAACTAAATATTCAGAGAAAGATAAGAAAACCAAGATACCACACTAAATTAGGCATTAACTAGAGCCACAATAACTTTTTTTTCCAATTTCAACTTGATGTTAAATATTTATATTAGAGCTCGAGTATTTTTTTTTAAAATTTTGACTTGATGTCAAATATTTATACTAAAGCTCGAATATTCGGAAGCAATACTAATTGTAAAAACAGAAACATTTTCTAGTCCAATCGCCACAAAGTACCAAAGGGTAAGAGTTGAGGGGGCAATGGAGTCATTAGCAGATTTGGAGCGACTCCAGACCCGAATCCTCCAACGAATAACAAACCTCGAGCTCTCTCTTCTTCCTACCGGTGATGCTCCTCTCTCCGCCGCCAGTACCGCGGTCGCCGACGACACCACCACCGAGGACCGCCTATCCTCCATTCTCCTCAGGAATGGCGTCAGAGATTTCTGCTTCAAGCGTGTTGCCTCTGATTACTATGATTGGCCTCTCGAAGCTCGTCGTGATGTTTTAGGCGCTGCATCCATTCACCATCTCTGCAAAAGCATTGTTCTGGTACCTCCTACCTATCTTCATTTTCATGTCTTAAGACAAGCATTTGGTATTAATTTCGTAATAGTATTAAGACTAATACAGTCCCTTAAATTAGTCAGTAAATTCTGTTGAGCATCTGAAAAATTGATACAGTTTATATATTGGACTTCTTCTATTCGCTTTTAGGAGTTGTCAAGTATTCGTGGTTAGGTAGATGAGTTAATTACTTATGCATTAGCCTCAACAGTAAAACCTATGGTCTATTTGAATTGAGGTTGATGTGTATAATTAAAGGAGATGACAGATTTTATCTTTAACTACCTAATACACTCTTGATAGCATGGGAGAAGTTTTTCAAAGTTTAAATTGGAAGTGTCTAATAGGAACACTGTTTAGATTCTCAATTGCGACAAGTCATAGTTCGAGCGTCTTAATGTCATTAAACAATGTTAAGAGGCTGTCGATGCGTTAAGCCTTTACTTAACTTTTAGGGGAAAAGAAAAAGCTTAAAATCTCTCAGTGTGCAGAAGGACATATCATATCCTCGAAACAAAAGTAATAGATCATCTGTTTTAATTTATAACGGTGTTTGATTGGGCACAATGTTTAAGATATTCATTTTGACTTGTGTATATTAGTGGTAGAGGAAGAAAGCAGTAAAACAATAGTTTAAAAGTTAGCTTGTCGAAGAAAAAACACATCAAAGTTTAAGGCTTGAGTAATTTAATGGTTTTGCATTAATGAAAGTTGGAAAAATGGTTATGAGAACAACCACAGTTATCTCAAATAAAATTTCATTGTACTTGCGTGCAATTCAATACATGAAATTCTCGTGTTGAAAATGGTTATGATATTGCATGCTCCTTTTCCTTTGTTTTTTGTTGAATTCGGGTGTGTATGTTGTGGGGGTACACTCTACCTTCCACAAAACCCAACTTGTGGGATTACTCTAGGTATGTTGTTGTTGTATGTGCTTTTAACTTTAAAATATCTCGATGTCTCTTTAGAAGGGACTCTTTCCTATCTTAGTCAAATTTGTCTGCTCAAATGCAGGTAAATACTCAAGCCCCATCTAATATTACTGATTGTAGTGATCGTAACAATTCCAAGTACTATGTCGTAGTTGTACAGGTAACTATTGTGTAACTTCAATTCTGTTTTGGGGTCTAGAAATAGTATGTATGATTAATCTAACATTCTTCTTATACTATCATAATTGCAGTATACTGCTAGATTTAATGCTGAGACTGTGAAGAATTTCCTATACACACTCAATGATGGCAAGATAGCCAAAAAGAAATTTAACAGTAAGTTCCTCTAAACAGCACATTCATTAGGTATAGCAGTTAAAGTGATTTTAATGAAAAATGAATTGGAGAATCTTAACCCTGTATGAAAATATCAAATTAGAAGTGTTAATTTGATCATTCTAAGAAAAGACTTTGCAGAAAAGACCATATTAGTTGTGTAGGCTTTTGATGTATCAATCGAGGAATCAACTGTTTCTCAATCCAAATTAGTTGGGGTTGGCTATAGAAATCCTCTACATCCAATCCCCTCTACTCAGGTAACATTTGATGTATATACAAACAAAATGAATAACCATATATGAATATATATATATATATATATATATATATATATATATATATATATATATATATATATATATATATATATATTGCATATTCAAAGTATGTGTTATGTTTTATTGAGTGTAAAGATGCAATCAATAACATAAATGAGACATGCTTATTTGTATTGCATATGCTTGTTGATTGAAGTATATGTTTATGTCTTATTAAGTACAAAGAAGCAATCTTTTTGTCTTCCTCGGGCCAGTCACGTACTTTAGAATCTTTTTGTAGTTTAACTTTAACGTTGCAACTTTTAGGAAAAAGACTCAGATATATTTTTTGTAATGAACTTTATCAAACATATTTCTTGTATTGAGGTCAATTTTTGGGATGTCCTCTTCTGCGTATTTAATGGTCGAAAAAAGAAAAGAGAGAGTTGGCCACTGCTAACTGTACGTGTTATAGCTTGTTTTGTTGGAGATGACTTTGACATAATGTTATCTTGTTATGAGGTTTTACTTGGACTTAAGCATATTAGAGAGCCAGCCCAAGTGATGGGAGTAAGAGTTGTCACGCTATGTAATTATCTCTCACAAATTGCAGCTTATTGACTGGTTGTTATAAGAAAGCGTGTAGTTCAGGAATAAATTGTTATTCTACTGTTTAAATGGTATGCTTAAATGATCTGCTAATAGTATTTCGGTTGTGCTGCTTTATATGATTTGTTTAGTTTCACCTGGTAGATACACTGTCATGAAGTTCTGTGTTCTCAGCCAGTAATGCTCTGAATGAGCGTGTTAACTATGATTCAGCCACTGGATACAAGACTAAGAGAAACTGGAATAAATTATTCACTTAGGAAACACGCAGTAAAAAACAGAAGTTATGAGGTTGAGAGACTTGATCTATGCACTTTGCTGCTTATAATTACTCCTCCTGCTCAAGTTGTTTGTCTTAATTCTCCTTCTTAATGTATAGAGTACTATATTTTTGGTTGTTGATGTTTTGTAAGAAACATGTACAGATATATGCTCCAAGTTAATGAGTTGTGCCAATATTTGGAGTCACATTATGTTGTACACTTCATGTAGAATAATATTTGCTGTTGTCTGCTTTTTGCAGTGAGACTTGCTCCCGAGGAGACATCAATCAAACTGACTGGTTTTGAACACAATGGAGTTACGTGTGTTGGCATGAAAACAGATATACCGGTATTCACTCTCTGCTTTTTAAGAACTTCTGTTTAAATGTTGCCTAGTGCACCCTCCTTTTTATAGGTTTATATATAAAGTGTACCTAAACTGTGGTTCAAAAAATGTGCTGAAACTTGGTCTGAAGATCGATGTTCTACTGAAACGTTGTCAGCAACTAAAGAAAATGATTTTCATCGGTAGAAGCAAACGTATGAATTGAAAAGTGGATGTTATGAGTTCATGTTCTCTTGATGATTTCTTTCGAAGTCATGATTCAACCACAAACATTCGAGATTAAATTCAAACATCTTTTCTTACCCCTTAAGCTTAAAAATGTTATTTACCCTGCCAGTTTGTGTGCACCTCGACTATCCTTATGGGGTACCTGATACTTCCCACCAACATATAGGTATCAAGTAACTCTTTCCACCTGGGCTTGGAGACGTACTTGTAGTTTCTTTTGTCTCCTTTGTAATTGGATATGAGATGTCATTCATTCTCTACCACTAGGCCACAGCAAACACATATGCTCCTAACCATATTAGGAAAATATTTGTGGTGCTAGTATTGTCACTGCAAATGCAACTTATGCTACTAAATTTACCAGGTGATTTTGGATGAAGCAATTGCCAAACTCAGCCCTGACTTCTTCTGGTTAGGAGGCGGTGAGATTGATCTTAAACTGGGGGTGAGGACTTCAGAATTCATCAAGTTTGTTAAACCTTTCATCGTCAACTGCAGCGGTGCTTAAATTAACCCCATTCCTCGAAAAGCCAGTGCCAGTAGGAAATTCCTTAAGACCAGCAATTTGAAAAAGGTTTCGTTAGGTTTCATTGGATTTGAGTTTTGAACTTGTATCGATATTAAATTTGTACTTCTATGGTTATTTTACCATTTCCTTGCTGGATTATCAAGATCTTTACACAAATGGTTGGTCGGATTCACTGCTTACTTTTCCTAGCTGTAGCTGGTGAGTGAGGGGTGCGCGAGTACTCCATTGGTGTTCTTTGTCTTAGTGCAGACCTTGAGAAGAATGAATAAACTAACGACTCTTGAAGAGAAACCATATGATGCAGAAATTGTTCCAGTAAAATAACACAATTATCAATGACTGAATTCAACTGTTTATTAACATCACTTGTCACAAGATTTTAGTACTTGTTTTCTTGAACTATACACAGATATGAGCTATACACAACTTCTTCTTATTTACTAAAACCTATATAAAGATGGAAACAGCAAGTGATTTTCATTGTCGATGGACGATGAAAATGAGAGCTTTAAGCAAATGATCCAATAATGTCAATACCATGAAAGCTACACCAAATTAAGGTTCCCCAAATGTGTTTTCTCCACTGTAGGTAACATAAAGGAAACCGTCTTCATCCTTCTTCTCGTCATAGATGGAAGACATGATTGCACCTGTAAAGCGCGAGGGTTTGGATATTATTTTGTCAGAAGTTGGAGAAAAGAGTGTTTTTGAAGTTAAAAGTCGAAAAAATACTTCTGGAAGATAAAACTGATGATGATTTGTGAACGAAAACTCATTATTACAATTGAAAATTGAAATACTTCAAAGTTTGAACATATAAAGTTCTTCCCTGGAAAAAAAAAACCAAAACATTTTGGAGATCAGCACTCACTCACCTGTTGGTGGTAGGACATTGTCGACGAATATGAAAATTGCCTTTTCTGCACTCAATTTAATCCTTTTTCGAATGACATACACAAACTGCCCTACCGTCAAGTCAGCTGGGACAAGATACCTGCAATTATGTCAATTGACGAAAACATATTATGTATTAGTTTGGTGGTGAAGACGACAATAGTTAACAACAACATATCTAATTCCCACGAGTGAGGTTTGGAGAGGGTGCACGTACACATACCTCAACCCTACCTTGATGGGGATAGAGAGGTTGTTTCTGACAGACACTCGACTCAAGAAAATAAGATTTGAAAGAAATGCAAGAGTAAAAGCTATGATAAAAATATTAAAGAAACTTTGCCAAGGAGAAGGTTAATCAAGTTTTGGCAAACGTCATTCGACAAGGAGGAAGTGATTATATACTCATGAACATGGCATGTTCTAAACAAACGAAATAGGAACACAAAGATTTACAGCACGATGTAGCGTTTAGAGTCTTTAGATTGATTATAATGAGAAAAATATCGATAGATGCTTACTTTTTCTTGTCAATGTTGGGAATATCACTCCTTTCAGCCTTTTCAACTATTACCTGCACATCATATAATCGGACTCAACAGAATCCGCGGAGAATATAGGAGAGACTTCAGCCCACAAGACACTCGAAAGAGAATAAAATACTAAAGCAGCAACACTTGAGCCTAATTGGCTAATACACTAAACAGTTTCTGGTACTCTGAAAATGCACTACATTTGAAGCTATGTTGCTCGGCCTCTTCAAAAATGTCAAGAGGTTCATGTCAGATTCTCCAAAAGTAGTGCATTTTCAGAGTACTAGACACTGTGAAGCAACATTTTCGGAGACTCATAGCAACACAGATTGCCAATTCACTCAAAGTCCATATAATTATGTACCAAGCATAAACAGCACATAAGTAATCACATTCAAATAGACCCAACCAACAACCAAAAAAACAAAATTTGTATAATACAACGAAAAATTTCCAATGAAAACTTAATTCTCACCGGAATTCTATCTGTGTATTTTTCCCTAATCCTAGAAGCTTCAGCGCGTCTCTTCTCTGCAAAACGTACAAAACAACAGAATCAGAAAACAACAATAACCCTAAACAAAGCATTATGCAAAAAAATCACAAAACAAAAGTTCAATACAAACCAAGATCATGTTCTTGCTTGAACAAACTCTTTGCCATATTTATATATATATGCCTGAATTCAACCATCAAAAAGCAAAAAAACTGTATGTTAAACTGACATATCATTACAAAATAAAGCCCGATTTCTTCAACGAACAAAACAGAAGAACAAAACGTTACAACCTATATTTCCTTGCAAAACAACACTTAAAGATTACAACATCATCATAAGTCAATGTAATACTACAAATGGGGTCTGACAAGGATAGAATGTACGCACACCTTATTCCTATCTTTTATCTTTTTAAGGTGAAGTGGTTGTTCCCAATAGACCCTCGACTCAAAAGAAATGAAATCAAAAGCAACATTGCAAGCAAGATGAACAAAGCAAAAAATTGAAGAATACAATACTATGTGAATACTATCTAATGCTTACTAAAAGGGGGAAAAAGAACAATCAAATATGACGTGTAATCCCACAAGTAGAGTCTGGCATAGCGAAGATATAATGTACGCACACCTTATCCCTATCTCAGCAAGGTAAAGCGGTTGTTTCCAATAGTCCCTTAACTCAAAAGAAATCAAATCAAAGCAGAATTGAAAGCAAGCAAAAAGTCGAAGAATAAGATACTACAAAAGAAATCAAATCAAAGCAGAATTGAAAGCAAGCAAAAAGTCGAAGAATAAGATACTACGCGAATACTGTCTAATGCTACTAAATCAGTTATAAAAAACAACTAAAGATTAACAAATCCTAAAAACTTAACAAAAGATTAAACTGATATAAAGCTAATAACACCATCAAATCCTAATTCTCCTGGCTTAAAAATAAATAGCAAAAAAAGCTTAAATCTTTATGTTAAAACTGAAATACCCAATACCAAATAATCCAATTACTTCAAAAAAAAAAACAAACTACAACCTCATATTTTCTTTAGTAAACAGAAATCAAAAACTTCAACAGAAAAATCAAATAACCCCAGAAGTAAATAACACAATAAATTAACTGAAATAAGAAGAAAAACAAACACCCAATTGATAAAGCAAGAATCTTGAACTCAAATCAATCAATTTTGACCTCAAAAACCCAAATCAGTTCTGTGCCACAATACCCAAAAAAAAATTGAGATTTTTTTTTAAAAAAAGGGAATAAAGATTATACCTTTTTTTGTAGAGAATGATTGAACAAGAAAAGGAAAAAAAAAAGATGGGAAGATTATAGTAGTAGGTTTGATTGAATTGAATGATTAATAAAACTTTTTGCTTTTGCTTTGTTTTGTTTTTTGGACTCTCTATAAATAATGTATGTAGCCTAATTTTTTTATCATTATCTAAATTTTTTTCAAGTAATTATTTTATATAAAATATTGGAAAAAAAAAAAACTTGTGTGTGGTTGCTTAGAGATATGAGCATACGTAGGCTTCAAGAATCATAGGTAAAAGTCAAACAATCTTAATTGATAGATAAAATTATTTCGATATTTGTATTCTTAGAAAATAATATTTGTTCATAAAATTAGTTATATTTTTTATAATTATAAGTTAAGTTAAATATCACGATTATTAAACGCTAGAGACATATAGTTAGAATATTCCTTTTAGTATATATTTATTTGAAAGTCTTTCATCTTTGCATTATTACACTATTTTTAATATAATATGCTATTTGTTTTTCAATAGATATATCTTTTCGATAATACTTTAGAACTATATTTATCCTTTTTACTTATCAAAACTAGCTATATTTACTCTTTCTCCATACCTCCAATTTCCTACGGATAGTGTAAGAAATATTTTAAGCAATAATACATAAATATACTTTTTAACTTTATCTCATTTTATATTATGTTCGTTAGCTTTGAGTGTGCATAAGTAAACACTTAAACTTGTGTAAAATTGAACAAATAGACACACACATCCTACATAACAATTTTCGTCATATTGTGTCACATAGGGCTACTGTGTCTACTTGTTCAACTTTATATAAATTTAAGTGTCTGTACATTTGTGCATATTCTAAGTTTGAGGGTAAAATTGTGAAATGAAACCAAGTTAAATGGTACATGTCTGTATTATGTCAATATTTTATCGAAACTTCTCGTTGTGAATTCAGACTTAATCGAAATCCAATATAGGAATCGGAAACCGAATGAGAAAAAATAAGAAGAGAAGATACAAAGTTATTGTAAAAAAAATTCAAAAACTAAAGCTGTTGCAACTTCTTTTTGAGCTAATCAGACACTTTTACATAGAGATTGCAGGCAAATAAAAGACCATCTAGACAACTTTTTTTTCCTACAAAGGAAGTGCAGCTAAACCAAGTAAAATCATCATTTGGCTTAGCCTCTTTTCTTTTTCACCTCAATGCTTCTATGAGGTTTTGAGAAACAAACATTTTGATGGAAAATATAGTGATTGTTCATGAACTTTTGAGAATGTAGCCCATAACTACACCAATCAAGCCAAGGACGATGACGAACTTGAACGAAACACCACCACTGCGGCTTTTGCTGATATCGCGCCTCATAATTTCCTGCAGACAGTGTTGCAGAAGTAAGCCATTGTACATAACTAAAAGCTATGTTATTCAGACTCTTCAAAAATGTTGATTGGTACATGTCGGATCCTCTAAAAGTAGTAGCGTTTTGGAGGATCTGACACAGGTGTGACAACATTTTTTTGGAGAGTCCGAGCAACATAAAATATAAAAGATATAACAACCAGTCATAATGCAAAAGTTACAGAGCAGACTATTTGTCTTTCTACACAAGTTCAGCTGACAATTCTGTTTCTACACAAGAATCCGCACAATACAAGTATTGGAGTTCTAAAAACACGAGAATCAATCGAAGAAAGTAATGTAATTCCTTACCAATTCTTGACGAAGTCTGTTGCTCTGATGTAGAGCACCAGCTTTCTCCTCCGTCAATCTGTAAATAAGAGACTTTGCCTGAAATAACACGTCTACATTAGCCATGTTGACCGAAAAAAACTGTATCTCCATGCAAGCATATTTATAAAATCATTAGCTGCAAACATACTACGTTCGATGATTTAAGAGCAGCAATGCAAATGCATTATGCAAAAAAGGCAGCAACTTGTTTGAGGACATGGAAAAATGCAATCACTTTTTCATTAGTTCTGGAATCACTTAGTCCGTGAACCAAACAACCACTAATAGAACGAGGAAAGACATGTATAATGCAGCACTCGGACTATATCGGAAAGTAAGCTGTGGGGATCAGAACTCATAACTTATAACTAACAATAACAAGCATTCGAAACATGGGAGATATGTAGTATATGTGCATGTCAATCTACACTAACTTACCACACGTAAACGTTTAACATCCGTAAATGTAAAATTAGGTCTTAGGCCTAACTCACACCCCAAAAGCTAGCTCAAAGAGAGGAGGATTGCCCAAGCCTTATAAAGAGTCCATCCATCTCATTAATCACCGATGTGTGCGTGGGCAATTTTAATTTTGGGGACCACAACATCGGGTGAGACGGGCCCTGCTCTGATACCATGTAAAATTAGGTCTTAGGTCTAACTCACACCCCAAAAGCTAGCTCAAAGGGAGGAGAATTGCCCAAGCCTTATAAAGAGTTCATCCATCTCATTAATCATCGATGTGGGACTTTTTGTCATTCTTTAACAGTAAATAACACAGATATAGAACGTATACAAAACTTGACATTCATACGAAAGAAACTACGATAGATATATATATTAATGACTTTCAATAGTACATAAGTAAACTAAGATACACACACATGTTATTTGACTTAAATGGGACGAAATGTGTGGAATTGTATTAGAAATTTCACCTCTGTAGATTTGTCATGAGTTTCAAGAAATGTTCTTGTGAGCTGCAATGACATTCATATAAATCAAGTTTCATTAAAAGTAAGACTGGAAAACTAATTAAAGACGATAAATAAGAATTAAACGATTTAGTAAACAACCTCAGAACCATTTTGATTGTCATTCTCTGTCAAGGACTGCCTCGGTGAAGAACCTTCTTCTGATCCTTCTGCCACGGGGGATGGTGGTTGAGGAGGGGGGAGGTAAATCACTTTCAATTTGCACTCTTCTACAACGCGTCCAGGCTCCTTATTGAACTACAAAGAGATCAACAAACTTCACTACGCTTAAATGGTTGTGTAACAACAACAACGATCAAAACATTATCCACCTATTTATCAAACATTTCAGTAAGGTAAGTTAATACGATAGAGATAATGATCAAAAATACATCTGAACTATCGCTTTTTCATGAGTTCCACACCTCAACTATCAAGTGTTTCCTTTTCTTACCTGAACTATCACCATTTGATAGTTAGTTGGTCTAATCAACTTCGAGGTCTGTTCTAATACATAGATGATGATACTTCAGGTAGGAAAATGAAACAACTGATGATTGGAATGTGAGACTCACGAATAAGTGACAGTTCAGATGTGTTTTTGACGATTAACTCAATATGATAATAAAGGTACATTTTTCTTGTATTCACAAACTCGGCATTAGAAAACGAAGATCATTTGTATGATTACCATTTCCTGAGTGATGTCTTTTGGATTGGTAGCAGCGCTTGCAACGACACTCTGAAGTAGAAACTTGTCCTTGCATTGCATATCAGCAGGGGCCTCCTTCTGTGCTTGCATTGTTACTACAAAAAGATGTAAACTTAACTCAACGACCAAACCAAGAAACGAAAATCTGACACTAACAATGTGATGCTGAATACCTTAAAAAATATAATCCCTCTGTCTTTTTTTTTTTTGTCAACTTTTTAATTCTAACTTTTCATATAGCATTTGTAAGACTCCAAAATTAAATGACATTTTGTACTTTCTACATATCTTTAGTTTAAGACCACAAATTCAAAAGTCTTATTTGCTTTCTTAAAGTCGGTATAAAGTCAAAACCAGACAAACAAATTGAAACAGATAAAGTATGCCAATTCGGTGAAGTATAAGTTAAAGTTAAAGTTAAGCTGCACTGATGAGCATAAATGGAACGACTTGGACAGTGAGGAGTGAGGACTGAGGATGAGGATTCAGATAGTTGACTCAAACTTATAATATCTCAATTTGATGAAATATAATTTCAAGGGAAAAAGGTCTAATATACTCCTCAACTTTGTCATTTGGAGCTGATACACCCCTCGTTATAAAAGTGGCTCATATATACCCTTACCGTTATACAAACGGCTCACATATACCCCTGCCGTTACAAAATGGCTCACATCTACCTTTCATTTAACGGAATTTTAAATAATTAGTTTTACATTTATATTTATTACTTATAATTTTTTTAAAAAAATTATTTAGTGGTATATATGATTTTTCTATAAAAGTTCAAGGTATATTTTATTTTTTTTCATACATAAATTATTTTTTGACTTCTTTTATTATAATTATTTGAGTTTCTTATTCTTATTTTATTTTTTTTCTTTCATTCCTTAGTTTAAAGAAAAAAAATTAAACTATTTTTTTTTCGTGTATTGTAATTTAATTTCGTATTCGAAAATTTTTTTGATCATCTACAATAAGTTTTACAAGAATATTAGTGAAACATAAATAAATTTGATTATCAAAATAATAATTATAAATTAGTCATTGAAACAAAAAAAGTCAAAAATAATATGTTGGACGAGGATTAAATTT
>CM064970.1:2794291-2812229 GCA_032847665.1 Solanum chilense | reverse complement strand
TTATTTGATAATTGAAGGGAACACGATATCTGTTTCTTCAGCTCAACTGATCAAATCAAAACCACATAACGTAAAAAAAATAATTTAAAAATGAGGAAAAAACAGAGAGGATAAACTCAAAAAAATAATAAAAAATTACATGCGAATTTGAGCTCAAGAGGATCGATGGTGAGAAGTTCTGTTTCTGCACTGCTCATTTTTTTAATTTTTGTTGAGAAAGTGAAATGAGTAAAAAGGAAAATTTTGGATTTACTTTACACTTCCTTTACTGATTATTACACAAATAATTTGGGGGTGATCCGTATAACTCTCCAATGGCAATGACAAATTATAAGTTTTTTTCTTTTTTCTTATGGATTATGATTTATACGTAGAGAACTTACATAAATATATTATAATAAAAAAATATTTACAATTCATAGTAATTTTTTTTTTTATTGATCATTTTTAATTTATTTATAATACAAGTTGAATATACATTACAAAGATAAATTTATTATTTAAATATAATACAAGTTTTAATGATGAATAATATATTTATCATACATTTTAATACACTTATAATACAATATGATGATCTTTACTCAATAAATACAATATATTTCAAAAACAATTACAATTCAAATATATTGCATATATAATTCACTTTTAAGTCATATTACAGTCTACAGATTTATTATAACATTGCTATAAATAGTAATAAATAAAAAGTATCACTAAAATTAATAATTATTTTTAAAAATATATTAATGCATGTAATTTTTTCATGTATTTAATTATCGATTTTACGTGATTTGAATTTTGTCCCTGTATAATAACATAGGTAAGTCAAAAATATTTCAAAAGAAATAATTTATTATTTTTTGAAGTTGTGTTGTGGGGTCACAATTTGTTGATAAATTTAAATTTTTTTAAAAATTTTTGAGTGATCAATATTTTATATAAATTGATATGAAATTAATGGGTGAAATAACATCAACGTGGGTCCACCCCTAATCATATAAATTGACTTTGTTGTCTAATGTGTAATACAACAACACATATATTAAAAGTCAATTTTCTGGACACTTTTTATTATTTGTGTAAATTCTTAAGCAAAAACGCTTAAATATGCCATCGAACTTTCAAAAAAGGCTCATTTATGCCATCCGTTAAAAGTTTGGCTCATCCATGCCACTACCATTTAAAAAAAGACTCATTCATGCCATTTTTTTTTAACGGTGGTTTTACAAAACCACTTTTTACACGTATCAGATTAAAATTCGTCCACGTCATTTTTTATTTATAATAAAAAATCAAAAATTTGAAAAATTATTAAATAAAAAACCCACCCAAATAAAGACCCACCTAAATTAAAAAAATCGGTGCCAAGAAAGCGATTTATGTGACTTTCTTTTCTTTTTTCTTTTTAAATCTTGGCAGCTACTTTAGTTAACAAATTTTAATTAAATTATCGCTGCCAATTTTTTTAAGTAAATCATATTAAATGTTGATGAAGTTTTTTTAAAAAAATAATTCAACGATTTTTTACAAAAATTGTCATTGATTTTTTATAACAAAAAATTCCACCAAGTTGCGATCTTTAATTTTAAAAAATCAAGAAAGTAACCGCCAAGAAAAAAAATTCTTAATATACATATGCTGCAATTGCAGTGATTTTAAATTAAAAAAACACTTAAAATTGTAATACGATTTTTATTTTGATCAAAATAAAAAAAATCACCAATATTTAATATGACTTTTTTTAAAAAATAATTGGCGATGATATTTTTATAAAGAAAAATTTTCTAGAAGCAGATTTTTTTATTTAAAAGAAAAATTTTTTTTGTAAAAATGCTGATTTTGATTATTTTTGTAAAAAAATCACCTAGATTAAATAACTTTTTTTAAAAATAATTAGCAGCTAAATATGTCATCGAACTTTAAAATCTTCATTTATGCCAAATATAATAAAAATAATTTAAAATATAACAATTTGGGTGTACATATAGAGTTTTTTATTTAATAATTTTTCAGATTTTTGATTTTTTATTATAAATAAAAATGACGTGGACGAATTTTAATCTGACACGTGTAAAAAGTGGTTTTGTAAAACCACCGTTAAAAAAAATGGCATGAATGAGCCTTTTTTTAAACGGTAGTGGCATGGATGAGCCAAACTTTTAACGGATGGCATAAATGAGCCTTTTTTGAAAGTTCGATGACATATTTGAGCCTTTTCCCAATTCTTAATGCACTAAATAGGGATAATATAATCAGAATTTTATATAAATATCGTTTAAGATTGTAAGCTATTATAAGTGCAATAACATTAATTTAGTTGCTATTAAATGTGTTTACAACAATAAATATCACCGCTAGAAAATATACCTATTATCATTAAACGTCTCTTCTATTATAGTTACGGTTCACTAGTTCGATATTCTAATTTCCTAGGTTTCATTTGTGACGATACCTAAATTACATTCTAAAATTATCTACAAATTTTAATTTACGAGTAATCATTTAGTAGAAAATATAATTAAGATTCAAAGTTGAAATTTGGATCCACGAAAGGTAAAAGTTGGTATAAATGATTTATAAAAATTACATAAGATAAGTATCTGCAACTTATTTTGACAATTGCTAATGGACTAGAGAATCCATATAAACGAGTTCGGAGCCTAAAGGGTATAAAATATTAAAAAAACTTCAAAACGGTATATAAAATTTTATATTAACCAAAATGGCAAAATCGCTGAAACAACAGCGATTTACTCCACTGGAAAAAGCAAAATCGCTGTTGTTCCAGCGATTTTGCCATTTTGGTTAGTATAAAATTTTATATACCGTTTTGAAAATTTTGTTGATATTTTATACCCTTTTAGGCTCCGGACTCCCATATAAACGTTTCATCATTACTTGTGAAACATAACACATGCCAACTAATTACAATGTGGCTCTCCGCAAAAAGCAGAAAAACCATATCACGGAATACCTTTCACCTTCCACCAACAATAATATGTATTAGATAGTTCTACCCACCAAGGCTATGATAGTCGATAGATGAAAAGGAATCACCATGTATTTGTCTCTATTAGGATTTGTGTATATAAAAGAATAACAATCAGCAGATTACTTACTCTTTTGTCAATTAGAAACCTCAAATCCACAGACAGTTACATTGATGAGGGATGAACAATTGGTGGTTTTATTCTCTTCAATAGTTTTTCAACTACTATAAATCCACCAAGTGGCCCCAATGATAAGTATTTCATAAATCGCCAGCTGTTCAACGTCTAAAATTAGAAAAGGGAATATACAACACTTCGAAGAAGTTCAAAGTTTTCGAAAAGGTAATGTTCTAGAGTATCAAGGAAGTTTAAGCATGTAGAGAAAAGGTTACCTTGGAGTATAAGGAAGTGCGAAGCAGTGGAGGTGGAGGTGATCTACACTGTTGAATGGAGGCTGATGGAAACCAAATCTGAGAACATGGAAAAATAGTTGTGAAAAGGATTCCTAATCCACAAGTGTGAGTTTCTATGTTAAGAATCCCGAAATATAAAGTAACACCAAAATTGTTTAAATTCCACAACGTATGACAATATTTCAAAAGATATATTGGTTATGAACTTGCAAGATGTATGCTAGAGAAATCAACTACATCATTGCAGCTGTTTTCTCTATCTGTAGCCTCAAATCAGTACTTATAACTAGCGGCTAAGATTGTAAAAACGTAGTCCTTCTTCCATAGAAGCTTCTGTTGATTGGCCCTTAATTCAACACAAGAGCCAGAAAATAAAGCAGAAAGCTAAAATTGCAAAACAAGTTCGTTAAATCATTGGATTAACATTGCTTTACATGCCTGCATTTATTCTGCAAAGTGATTGAAAAGAAAATTCAGGAGTATTAGGTGTGGTTATGTCATTCATTACATACTACAAAATTATAGAATGCGGTAGAGATAATGAAGATGCAAGTCCTTTCTGTATATGTGTTTAAAAGACAATACCTGTAGTGCTTTGACTGAGGTGCATCCCTATCTAGCAGACTCTTTCCCACATCTAACATGTGACTCACTATAAGAAAAGAAGCTGCAAGTTAGATGTGTGAATACAGAGAAATAAGGCAGTATCGAGATTCCAAAAGAAAATGAGGTGGTAAACATGCATCCAATAAGTATACTTTACCCAAGGAGAAGTCGTCTGAGCTTCGCTGAAGGTTTTTGACAGTTGGAATGTGCTGTTTTGGAATTACCAAGTAATGCCTATCAAGATTTTGAGTATTAAGAGGAGATCAATACAAAGGATTTTGCAAATTCACATTCTATGCCAATGCCAGCAACGGAAAAAAAATTAGATGACCGATATGGCATATCAAATTACCATGTTAGATAAGACATAATACAATGTTGCCTAGAAATAAATATACTGACTGAAAGTATTAAAATATTATGGAGAACAAATAAGATTATACAAAACTATCTGCATATTGTTTCTTTCTCATGATTAAAAATATTTGATTGAGTAATTGACCAAAATAACGAGCCGAACAGAAGGCCAACATTATGACCACTAAAGATAAGTACAAACTTCGTAGTCCTCCCTCCATTTCTAGTTACTTGCCAAACAGAAGGCCAGCATTATGACCATTAAAGATAAGTACAAGATTCATAGTCCTCCCTCCATTCCTACTGACTTGGGGTGCGTCATGTATGAAGGAAAATGTTTTCTTGAAAAATAAGTGGGTTTCTTCCTTATTTTCTTGTGTTCCGTAGGTAAGCATATCCTAAAAAGCAATTGTATATTATTTAGACAAGTACTGTGAAAACTTGAGGTTGGGAGGTAGGGCTGTGGGATGGCGAGGATGAGGACTAGGGAGGCTAAGGGTGAAGATGAGGTGTGTTGGACGATGGGGAGGACCTGATCAATGTCGCATGTCACTGGTAGAGCTTGTTTTTCCTAATTTCACTAGAGAGGTTATTTTCCTCATTTTTAAGGAGTTTGTTTATGTTATTCAAAATATTTGACCAACTGAACATGGGAAATTGGAAATCATTTTCTTCATACTGAACACACCCTTAGACCTCCCTCCATTTCTAATGACTTAACTTGGCATAAAAGATCCATAAGTCATCCCTTCCGTTCTAATGACTTAGTTTGACTTGATACAAGTACCAAGGAGAGTAAAAGTTTTTCTACCAAAGAATCATTCTATCAACTTGAGATAAGTAAGTTGAGCCTGCTCAATTGAACTCCGGTGCAGCTAAATGATGTATCTAATTGTTCATTTTCAAAGGGTGATACTAAAAGTGGCAAAGACTTGAAGCTGGGAAATAGCTCTTCATTACATCCTAGCACTAGCTAACATTTGTATATCCTATGTTCGGCATAAAGAGGAAGAAAAAAAGAATTCATTAACATGTCCATCTATACAAAAATAAAACCACTATATGATTCTCTTGTAGAGTATTTATTAACTACAAACCGAGGAAATAAGTATTTCGATGTCCCTCCGCCAATATAACTCAATATGAATAAAACTCATCAGTTTCATAGTTAAAATGCAATACAAAAAATTCAACAAATAGGATTTCACGGAATCTATGAACAACTAAGCCAGAACTTACAAAATGTAGTGCAAAGGAAAGCACTTGTGCTGCTCAATTAACTCAAAAAACAGCAGAAGATGGATCATAATTTACAAGTTAAATGATTATATACAAAACTCCCAATTTTATTTTATTTTTATAAAAATTTTGTCCGAACCAACTTGTGAACACCTCGACTAATTCCCCAGGATACTTGCTATCTCCCACCAACATATGTATCCATCCAGTAACTCTGTCTGGCCAGGAGATATAAGAAGAAATCAACTACAGCCTGCGACCTGACTTTGAGTTCCCCACGGCATAGTAAGGTCCAAATGGCCAGCTGAGAGTTAGTCAAATTATTTTAAAGTCCACCATCAACTGGTTTGAGATTGAGGCTTACTGATTCATTAGATTAAGAGTTAAATGGTCAAAAACACACCTGAAGATCACGTTTTTTTCAAGTTTTGTACCTAAACTATCCGGTCGTGTTAATTTTTCCTAACTGAACTATATCAACTTATCAAATATTGTTCTCTTTTTTCTACCTGATCTACTCTGCTGGGCCGACACTGACACTGAGAGACTAAAGCTAGGGGAGCGAATGGGATTCATTAACTATTTATCAATTATACATCAGCTGTCAGTTGTTTCCTTTTACTAGCTGAAATATCATCACTGTTCATTTAGGAAAAGGAAATCGATAGTTGAGGTGTGTTTCCATAAACATTTGACAATAGTTTACCTGGGAAACTAGAGCTCCTAATAGTTCAAGCATGAAACTCAAAAACCAGGATAGTTTATGCATAATTTTGATCATTCACTCTTGAATTAAATACTGAATTCAAGTAAGGTAAAAACAATAGGAAAATTGAACAACCTGAAGGCAGAGGGATTAATATCTTGAAATGCAACAACTTTATCATCCTGTAAAATCAATTAAACCAAACAAAATCATCAACTTACTTCACGCATGTGGACTGATTGTTATCGGAACCAAAGAAAAAAGAGAAGAGATCTGACGGAGTGAAGGAGAGTGGTTGAAGTTGAAGAGGTAGCAATTTGGCAAAATATACATTCCGATAAAGCTCCTCCGGTCATTCTTCCGACCTCCGTCACTGTTCGGATCATATCACCATTGTTAATTTGCTCTTCACTTTTTGGGTAATCGCCATTGACGTGCTCAGTACTGAACTTTGGTAATGGGGCTCCGAGTACCAGCCCATTTCTATAAACTGGACTCAACCCACATATTGTGATTGGGCCGGCCCAAGTTTATCGGTCCATATGATAGGAATATTTTCAAAAAGAAGATACTTTCGTGTTATTTAATCGTACTATTTATCCTTCAAATAGACTGATATTTACTTTTTTATTTTTCAATACGTGCTAGTCTTTAATTTAGTTCTTAAAAATCGATGTTATGTCCAATGAAAATATGTTTTTTTAGAGTGGATAACAAAACCTGTAAAATATTATAATATAAAAATAGGTAACTTACATGAATATACAATAATACAAAAATATTTATCATTCATAGCAATAATATTTTTTTTCACTTGATCACTTTTAATTCATTTATAATATAAGTTTAATACATATTACAAACAACAATTTATTATTCACATATAATACAAGTTTTAATGATGAATAATACATTTATCACATATTTTAATACACTTATAATACAATGTAACAATTTTTTACCCAAACAAACATAATATATTTTAAAAACAATTATAATTTGAATACATTGCGTACATAATTCACTTTTAATACATATTACAAATTTATCACAATATTGCTATAAATAGTAATAAACAAAAAATATCGCTAAAATCAGTAATTATTTTTTAAAATATATTAAATTATGTAATTTATCCATATAAAAACCAGACATGTTAATCTATCAAGATTCATCATCAATTGAATATGAAATATAGAATAAAAATGATATAAAGTCTTAACAATTAGTTAGGACTTGTATATAATTTAAACAATACGTGCAAATTTTATCAAAGTTGAATAACAATTGAACGTGGTAGGTAACATGAAAAATTATCAAGCAAGCAACTTTCTATTTCATTTTTTTTAATTTTAATATCTTATATGTATGACATATTTAGAATATAAGATTCAAATAATAATCTGACACATTATAGCATTATACACATATCTTTAATCTGATAGCTCAATATTTATAAATCTTTTTTATTTTTTTTAATAATGAAAGACAATATTATTTTATCCTTTGAGACTTTGGCTTTCAAGATTTGTCAAGTGTTCCACTAATAAGAAACATTATATTTTAAAATGTCATTTTCAGTAATTGGCTTATCTGAAATGATCTTGTTTTGTGACAAATTTCAAAAATAATACCGTTTTTATGATAATTTGTATCTTTAAAGGTCTTATTGAAGTCGTGATAAACATTTTTTATCCTTAATCAGAAGTTTGTATTTGAACGCAAAATATGAAATCATCTTTAAGACTTGTATTTGAACGCAAAATATGAAATCATCTTTAAGACTGAGCATTAAATGTACCAAACGTTAGATCAGATAAAAAATCAAAAGAAATAAAGTATATATTAAGGAAAAGGAAAAATTAAAAGTAAGAAGCAAACGAACAAGATTAGCAAATAATTAAATTAAGCCTTCTAAGTTATGTATGTATATCCTTTTCCTTCTTAATTACATTATTACTTTACATAGATTTGTTTGGCCATAAGATCATACAAGACTACAAAAACTTCCAAATCACAAAGTTCATTTATTCCTTTTTGATTCAACAAACTTATAGAGGATTTTTTTTTAATTAAGAAAAAAGATAATTAAAAGATTTTTAGCTACTTATAGTGGCAACTACTCAATTTTTAATCCATTTCATGCACTTGATTAACTTTTTAATCTCTTTAGTTAATTGAGACTTGCAAGTATCACACTTTCTTAATATGTCATTGCTTTGAGTGAGTTTACTTTATTCTAAAATAAACTTAAAAGCTTGGCCAACTAAGTGAATTATTTAATTGACAACTAAAAAGAATATTACAAGAAGAAGTGGGCATTAAAAAAAACATTTTTTCCCATAAGAATAAAGTTTGAAAAAACAGTACTTTTTTTAAATTAAAATAATACCAACATTTTATATTTTAACTCTAATATATGGGATGTTCAAACATAATGGAATTCAACATAACATTTATCTTTATTAAAGTATTAAAATTGTATAAAACTACATCCACCTATTGGCTCCAAAATATCATTGTCATCCATCTTTAAGTTCAAAATTGACCACTTATTTAACGGTTTTAAATTTAAACAATTCAAATATTTTTTTTAAATACGTGACCCTCAACTATTTTTTATAACTTTAACTTATTAATATAATTTATAAATCAATTCATTATCCAGTCATTACTAATTAAACTCGCTCCAATTAATAAACCCGCCCATTTACTAATGCAACAATAGTAAATCTATTGCAAATGGGTGTTCATAAAATTTTGAGGGAAAAATGTCTATAGAAGTAAATTATCATACATTCAAGCCCTCAAAACATATTATAATTCAAGTGTCTCAATAATAATTACCGATAAACTTAAAAATCTGACTACGTTCATCTTAATTATTCTTTCATCTCCACTATGTGATGTTACTTAATAGATAACTTTTTTTTAAAAAAAATAATATATTATAGTTTTAATATTTAAAATAAAACATATATATTTATAAAACTATATTAAAAAAAGTGCACGAATTAATTCGGGGTTACTACTTCTTTACCTTTGATCATAACTTTTGAATTCAAACTTGAAAGAGAATCCTATTGAAAGTATACTCTTAACTAAGAGACTAAACATAAATTTCATTGGGGTTTCAATTCGAACTAGAATAAATTTGGATGTTGTTTTCAAGAATCTGTGATTTCGTTGTGTCTTAGTAGTGTTTACGACGATTTTGATATTAGAATTAGTTTATTAATTGGGTGGGTTTAATTAGTAATGGGTGGGTAGTGGGTTGGTTTATAAACGATATTAAAAAAATGAAATTATAACCATTAGTTGAACACCAAGTATTTTAAAAAAAATCTAAATAGTTTAAATTTAAAATCATTAAATACGTGGTCAATTTTGAACCTAAAGGTGGATGAGAAGGGTATTTGGAGCCAATAGGTGGATGAGAAGAGCATTTTGGAGCCAATAGGTGGATGGATGATAGTTTTGTACCATTTACAATACTTTAAGAGTATTTTAGGCTCTATCCCGATAAAAATATACTCTCAAATACCTAAAATTGTTAGATAAGATGACTGGTCACACGATTCGACCGCCGCGATTACTAAAAGGAGATTACAAAGATCTATGAAACTATGCTTTTGGATTGAGATTTCATTTCATTGTTTGCCAAAAATATATGTTACTAATTAAGGAGTTGATTTGTTTGTAAATATGCACAAAGTTCACTTAAAGGTGCTGCACTAAAGAGTGTAACCTAGCAATTAAACTATTTATAGTTGTTTAAAATATCTAAATATTATACTAGTTATAAATATGTTGTAAGGTATTTAGTGATATTTTGCAAAATGTCATTTATTCAATCAAAAAATCAACCAACAACTATCTTGAAAATGAGAAAGTAGAGAAAACAAGTAATCTCATTTGGCCATAAATTTTAACGTTGAAATTTAAATTTTAAAAAATTAAATTTGTGAATTTATAATTTTTAAAATTTGATAATTAATTTAATATATATTTTACTTGAAAAAAGCTTAAGATTTTTTAAGCGAAAGTCTTAAAAAACCCAAAAACTGATCTAAGTTAGATTTTTAACTTAAATTTTTTTTTGAGGAACATATATTAAAAATAACATCAATTTCATTGTTAAATAAGTATATAAAGATAATTTTCTAACATATATTTTCATAATTTATAATCTGACGCTAGCTAAAATTCAAGTGAAACAATATCATGATGAGTGAAGCTACGAATGCAAAGATTTTTCTCCAAACACTTTTTCTTTTGAATAATCACATTTTTTTGGTCAAATAACCCATATTTTCACTAAAAAAAAAGTTAAACGTTTTATTGAAAATTTTAATTCCATCATCCATCACATATTTATTATATGCACATTCTGTCAAGATTTTGTTAGGTTGTGGAGCCTGAAATACTCTGAATTATTAATATATATATATATATCCATCGCCATGGAAGTTTACTTACGAGGTGTTACCACGAAATATTAGTTTCTCTCTTTCTCTCTTTAGATCTCTCATCTTTTTCTCTTGAAAGTTTTTGTATTCTTAATTCATCAAGTGTGTATGGAGTCGATCCTAACCGATTTAGTTTTAGCAGTGCCACGTGTAGCCATCACTCTGTTTATAATAATTTTCCCAAAATTCTGATCCAAAATTTCTATAGAAGTTTAAAAAGGAAATTTCCTCGAAATTTCACTAGGACCCCTAAACTTTGTCCTATTTCACATCATGTGATCCAAAGGCCTGTCAAATTATATCACAATTATTTGTGTTTCGAAATTAAATTTCAACTAGTAAAATGTAAAATCAATGAAATTACAATAAAAATTTACTCGTAATAATTATATTATATTATATTATATGTGTTTTCACAAATATATTTATCACTAAGGTAATATTCAACCTTAATTTACGATTTAATCATGCTAATTCGTACATTTGAAATTATGTTCATTTTGTTAACTATATATATACATTATAATTGTCAATGATTGATTGAATTTTTCATGTTAATTAATGATATCACCAAAACCCAAATTTATTGGGTTAGATTTTAAAATAAGTATCAGATGTTGAATAATAAAAAAATGAAGAAAAAAAATCAATTGGTATATGTTATAATTCCTATTAGACATTAGTTTATTGTAGACAACATGTAATAGTTTACTATTTTTTTACGGAATTTAATTATTTACACTATTCTTGTATATATATATTTTTTTTTTTTAAAATAGTTGTTCTGTTATCAGGATTTTATTATTAAATTACATACATCATTTTCAAATTAGGCAATTGACGTCTTTATTTATAATTTTAGAATTTAGTGCTAAATTTAAATTATAGTTCGTCCTAAATTTAGTGTGACTATTATCCTGTGTGTACTCATTTTTGTAATTTAAAAATACGACAATAGAAATAATGAGTATGTTACATGTTTAAAGAAGAATAAAAAAACGAATTCATTATTCATCGAGTTTAAAATTTGAAATTCAAATCAAAATTTTCGATTATTAAAAAAAAAAAGTATGATATGTGTTTGAATTCTGACACACAAACAAAAATACTGATAGTTGCATCATTAATTTTCGTTAATTTCATGGTTATCAAAAAATTTGATCTCTATAAGTATTTTACTACGAACAAAAATCTTAACGTTTAAGTCGATGATACTTGTTTTTACTTTAATTTTAGATTTTGCACCGCGAATGCTCTGAAATTCTAATATTTAAGTGAATAAGGTAAAAAAATTGTTAAACTTTTTGCTATTAATTTTTAAAGATTTCTCCATTATAAAATAAAAATAAAAAATACTTAAATATAATTCATTTTTATAATATAGAACCTCTACTAGTCTTCTTTCGACAAATATATAAAGATGTTGACATTAAGATTCTTGTTATTTTTTCACTACTCTTTCTTCTTCATCAATACTACTTCTAAAACTTCTCCAAATAAACTCCAATTCTTGCACCAAAAAATTTTATTCTAAAAATAAAAAATAAAAAAATTCATCACTCATAAATAAATTATGGGTTTACATCTTCTTCTTATTGGAAAAATTAACATTTTAGCCACTTCTTCTCCTCATAGTTTAAGTAATCCACTTCTTGTTAGTTTATTATGGCCATTTATCTTAAAGCTAGCTGCTTTTAGTTTTAGGCCAATTAATCAAGTTTCTTCAGATTTAATTTATTCTATTAGGCTTTTTTCATTTCAAATGAGCCAAATTACATTTAACACTGAGCCTTATGTGGGCCCCGGTAGAGGCGGTGACCGTGGCGGAAACACGCGGTGGGAGAGGGCGGTCCGGCTCGTGTCCGAGAGGCTTATTCATGCAAGACGCTCTCAGTTCTCAGAGGCGGATGAGGAAAGTTTGCGTGAACTTTCCATGATTGCCCTTTGAACTGAGAGAGTCAGAAGTAAAAATTCATATAGTTGATTTTAATTGGAGCTGAGATGTTGCAACACAAACAAACATGTCAACAAGAAATTAAATACAATCTCGAGTATAGATTTTCTATGTTCATTCATTGTTGCTTGTTGAAGTAGAAAAGAATATACTGAACGATCGAGTATATATTCTCTACGTTCAATATCTTGTTGTTATCGTTGTTTGTTGAAACATAAACAGATATGATAACAAGGTACACTCTACTATATATTGATTCTCTAAGTTCATTCTTGTAGTTATATATTATTGCTTGTTGAAACATAAATGAATATGTCAACATGAACACTCGAGTATAGATTCTCTAATGTTCAGTCGAAGCTTATCGACTCGGAATTCCAAAAGGATATTTTGGTCATTAGTCCACAAGCAAATTATGAATGCTTCTTATCATCACCATGAATTTTTGTAATTCTTAGGACTACATTGGATCATTTTCATTTTAATTATTTTCCATTTTAGCTATTTTTAAATTTTTTTTTTTTTTGCTGTCAGATTTATTTATTTATTTATTTATTTATTCAAGTGGAGGGATAATGTGCTTTAATTCACACTTTGAATCAGATGCTCTTTTTTTTATGTGTAGAAAATGAAAAAGAGAATTGTATTCTCTTGAGATAAAATTAAGGTTTTAGCATTAAGCATGTTCTAATTAATATTCTAATGGACTTATACTAAAGTTTCTTTTGATTTTTCTATAAATTAATTACTACTTTAATAAAGTTTTACTAGCATATATTTAGAATATTTTGCTTTTTTTTTTCTCCAAGATTTGTTAGGTCCTTTTGTGGGAATAGATTGATGAAGATCTTACAACAACAACATCTAGATTTGGAATATAGAACGGACACAAATTTTATCTTTAATTTTATGAGATGAAAAAATTATTTCTGATAGATTTTCGATTTTAGAAAATGTTTGTTAGATTCATATTTTGTCTTTGCTGCTTATTTATATATGGTGGAAGTGTACACATATCCGTTTACATTAGGATTCATTAACACCATGTTTGGATCGTTGTTATCCATTGTATTGTATTGTTACTATACCTACAATGTTTGTTTTGATAGTTACTAAAAATGTATTGTACTGTATTGTTAAATTTCGTTATTACGTAACAATGGAAACCCTTATTTTATGGAACAACCGATTTGGTGTGTTCTCATTGTTACTTAATTTCTTTTTTCAATTATATCTTTACATAATATTTTAAAATACTATTTTACTCTTTACCTTAATTATTTGAATCTAGTCAAATCTCCTACCCTAGAATAATCACGGATATTTAAGTAAATTTATAAATTATAATACAGCACGATACAATCAAACCAAACAATTAAAATGTTACTAAACAACAACAAACAATACAATCTAGCCAAACATTGTATCTACCATACAATACAGTACAATAGAGTATAATATAATACAATACATTCTGAAACAATGGATAACAATGATCTAAACAAAGTATAACTGTAACACTTTTTAGATATATTATTCGCTTTAAATCAACTTTAAACTTATTTAATATCTGAAGTTGAGTTGATAATTAATCAACTTTAAATTAGACATGTGATGTTTGAAGTTCACATATTCATGTCTGAAATTTTAATTTAGACCATTTGAAAGCAAATAATTTTTTTTCAGGTACTTTTGTATTAATTTAAGGCACATATATGTTTGAGTTTTAGCCCCTTTTTTTTTTTTTACCTAAAGTTCAGATATATTTGTATAAACTTTTAATGTACATGTGTCCAAGTTTAATCATTTTTTGTTTAACTTTAATTCTAATTCAAGACACTTATGCTTAAACTTCAATCATTTTTTAAGAAATTGTTTTCTGAATAATAATAATTCAACACTTAAATTTACTTTATATTTAAAGTATAAAGTTTAAAGATCATAACTAATACTTATTAATCATCAACTATATATATTAGTCAATATATTAAGCTTTTTCTATCAAAACATCACTTAATTATCAATATTTCAATTAAGGGATGTTTTCAATACTAATTATCAATATTTTAAGTTGTTTCAATAACATCACTTAATTTAAATTCACTTTTTATATTTAAAAAATTAAGATAACCTTTGTTATAGATTCAAAAATCACAATTATACAAAAGAAAAGACAATGTGATAATTGTCAATTTTTTTGTGATTTTTGTCAAAATTGAGTACACATTAAATTACTTTTTTAATGGGGCACAATTTAAATGACAACAAACAAATAGCCCCTCACAAATAAATATTATTTCATTCGAGAAACATTTTTTTCACCTCCTCAAAGTCATATATTGTAAAATTTATGTACGTATATTTTATCATATCCAAATCTTATTAAGTACAATTTCATCACTGGAGTTATTGTTATCGATTATTAAAATGACCTATAATATATATTTATTTATTTTCCTATAACCGACGTTTGAAATATAATAATAACTTATTTAGTATAATTTAATAAGTAAATTTGAATTAATTAAACTCGATTAACCCAGAATATTTTGCCTATTAATTTTTTATTTTTTTTTCTTTCTTGCTGACAGATTGATTCTTTTCTTTTAAGTGGATAAAATGTGTTCTTTACTTTGAATCAGATGCTGTCTCTTTTAGCTTTAGTATTAAGCATGTTCTAATCTTCTAATGGACTCATATTATTAAAGGATTTTTTTAAAAAAATAATAATATTAATAATAATAATAATAATAATAATAATAATAATAATAAATAATAATAATAATAATATCGTAGAGTTTTACTACTATAAATAATATATTTCACTTTTTAAGGTCAGGATGAATCTAACCTTGAATATATGAATTAATCGTGACAGTGAAAGTATAATTGATTCTATCTATAAAAATGAAAATTATTTTTCTATTGAATTTGATTTGTTATTGCGTACTAATATTTTGAAAGTAATTATCAAATAATATATATGTTATCTATGTATTTCGATTTATGTGATATAATGAATTTGATTTATTATTGCATATTAATTATTTGAAAGTAATTATCAAATATTATATATGTTATCTATTTATTTTGATTTATGTGATATAAACAAAATTTCAATAGTAGTGTTTGGCCGATGCTGAGAACAGGCTCAATATTCTAATAGTATAATAAAAAGTTTATGAAATTTTAAAACTTTAAACTATGATCGTGATCTCAGATATAGAAATTTCATATTTCATGAAAATATAATTTACATATTTATAATTGTATAAAAATTATTATAAGACACAATGGTTAACAATTCAAATTATTTAAAATACATAAAAATGTACCACAAAAAAAATTGAATAACTATAAAAAAATTTAACGATATCACATAAATTAAGACAAAATAAATATATACATTAGAGGTACTGGTCACTAAAATAAGCATTATAAAAAAAAAAACATGAAAACATTCCATTTATCAAATTGTAACGACCTGTTTAGTCGCTTTGAGCAGCAGATTTTAATTCTGGAAAATTGGCTGAAACGACGGAACCCACGACGGACCGTCACAGGCACGACGGACCGTCGCAGGGTCTCGTTTCAATATACTTAGGAATTCTGAAATTGGGTACTGAAAATCGACTCTCTGTAAATTGTGACGGACCTGCAGTACGGACCGTCACATCCACGACGGACCGTCGTGAGCTCCCGTTGCAAAACACTTCAACTTTTGAGAATTTGGTACAAGGAACGAGTCTTTGACCGTCATGACGGAAGTGCAGGATGGACCGTCACGAGTGTGACGGATCGTCACAGTGCACTTAGTGAAAAATGGGATTCTAGGCTGTTGCGACGACCTGCGTGACGGACCGTCGCAGGCACGACGGGCCGTCACAGGTTGCGCAAATCCCAGGCAGAATAGGATTTCTTTACACGTTTTAAGGGACGTTTTGGACTATTCTTTCCTTAATTATAAAGATTGAGGATTAATATTAATAAGTCTAATTACTCGGGGGTTAAAAGAGGTAAACTTAAGTTAATTAGTGGGTTTTATTGTCCTCTTTTATTCTTAATTATATGATAATTAGGGTAAAGGAAAGAGGGTTTGAATAAAACAAAACAGAAAGAAACAAGAGAAAGGGAGGAATCGATCGAGAGGCTGAGGAGAAAAACAAAGCTTTGGAAATTCTTGCTTGATCACTAGTCTTCGGTGGAGGTAGGTTATGGTTTATGTTACGATATTCGTAGTGAACTCTTAATAGTGAATGTTATGTGTTGATAGTATTGTAAACCCTGCTATGTGCTTAAATTGTATGCTTGCATGACTATGATTATGAAATTGTGATGAATTAACAAAGCATGATGAAGCTATTGAATCCCAAATCTTGAAAGAACCCTAATTCGCTTGATATATTATATAATGAGAATGATGATGCCTTAGTGTAAAAGAAGGCTTGATGAATTAGGGGATCGGGTGCCACGTTCCGATACCAGGATAGAATGAATATGAGGATCGGAGTGTCACGTTCCGACACCAGGATAGAATATGGATCGGGTGCCACGTTCCGGTACCAGGATAGAATGAATATGAGGATCGGAGTGTCACGTTCCGACACCAGGATAGAATATGGATCGGGTGCCACGTTCCGGTACCAGGATAGAATGAATATGAGGATCGGAGTGTTACGTTCCGACACCAGGATAGTATATGAGGATCGGAGTGCCACGTTCCGGCACCAGGATAGAATTAGAGGAGCGGAGTGTCACGTACCGACACAAGAGGAAGAAAGATAATGAATCTTGAAAGATAATGAATATACTCAATCTAAAGAACTTAATTCCCAAATGAGTATGGTATTGAGGCTTGAGTCCTCATGTGTAAACTTGACGGTAATTGTTAATGATAAAGTAATTGCTGTTGCTACATGTTGAGTATTGTAGTTGATTTACATTATTATTGATATATATTGTTCCCTATTTTGAGTTAGCCGATGATATCTACTCAGTACTTGTGGTTGTACTGACCCCCTACTTTTATGTTTCCTTCTTGTTATTTGTGTAATGCAGCAAACGTTCCGTCAACTTCAACTCAGCAGTAAATCAAGCCAGTCTTCGTCACACCGGATCTTCAGGGTGAGCTAATGCTTCTAGCTTGGACTGGGTCTTCTTCTTCAAGTCTTGATGCCTTGAACTTCCGGCATGGACTAGCT
>CM064970.1:2404230-2789920 GCA_032847665.1 Solanum chilense | reverse complement strand
GGATCGGGTGCCACGTTCCGGTACCAGGATAGAATGAATATGAGGATCGGAGTGTCACGTTCCGACACCAGGATAGAATATGAGGATCGGAGTGTCACGTTCCGACACCAGGATAGAATATGGATCGGGTGCCACGTTCCGGTACCAGGATAGAATGAATATGAGGATCGGAGTGTCACGTTCCGACACCAGGATAGTATATGAGGATCGGAGTGCCACGTTCCGGCACCAGGATAGAATTAGAGGAGCGGAGTGTCACGTACCGACACAAGAGGAAGAAAGATAATGAATCTTGAAAGATAATGAATATACTCAATCTAAAGAACTTAATTCCCAAATGAGTATGGTATTGAGGCTTGAGTCCTCATGTGTAAACTTGACGGTAATTGTTAATGATAAAGTAATTGCTGTTGCTACATGTTGAGTATTGTAGTTGATTTACATTATTATTGATATATATTGTTCCCTATTTTGAGTTAGCCGATGATATCTACTCAGTACTTGTGGTTGTACTGACCCCCTACTTTTATGTTTCCTTCTTGTTATTTGTGTAATGCAGCAAACGTTCCGTCAACTTCAACTCAGCAGTAAATCAAGCCAGTCTTCGTCACACCGGATCTTCAGGGTGAGCTAATGCTTCTAGCTTGGACTGGGTCTTCTTCTTCAAGTCTTGATGCCTTGAACTTCCGGCATGGACTAGCTAGTATTTGTTTTAGCTTCTTAGACAGTTTTAGTTTAGCAATTTGAGATAGATGTTCTTGTGATGATGACTTCCAGATTTTGGGGATATTAATAATAGTTTTGAATTGTTTTATTTGAGTTTAAGTCTTCCGCATTTCTTTTGTTGATATTGTATTAAAATGTTAAAGGTTAGATTGGTTGGTTCGCTCACATAGGAGGGTAAATGTGGGTGCCAGTCGCGTCCCCGATTTGGGTCGTGACACAAATTTTTCTGGATATTTTTTTTTTTTTTGTAATAGAAAAGGTTAAAAATTAGGACATAAGGGTAAGTAAATATAAAAAATGCCCTTATGATAATTAAAGAGTAAAACGCGTTTGTTACTGCGATTTACCGTTTATGTGTTCTTCTCTTCTGCATGATCATGTCTCATATGATATACTTAATAAGAGGTACAAGTAGGTCGATATAATACACATATAATTTATCGAGGATATGATTCTAGAAAATAGATATAAAATGCGATAATTAGGGTAGAATGCTAGTAATAGGTAATCGAGAATTATTTTTAGTTACTCAAACATGAATTTGTAAAAAGTAAATAAGACTTTTGAATTATGTGATCTAAAATAGAAAATTTTCGCAAGTAGTCATAATAAACTTAATTATGCTCCATCGCTATAGTTTGTATATATATATATGGGTTGTAGCTACAATTTAAGTTATATGTTTGTATAATTTATGAATTTATATGATTTGCGGGTTTGTATAATTAGCGGGTACATTTGTATAATTGAACTACTTTTATATAAACTCAAAATAACAAATTTATACAAACACAAACTAAACATCTGAAATTTTAAACCATCTTATAAATTATTTTAAACCATCATACAAAGACATAAAGTCACCATTGAAGTTATCTCGAATTTTCAAAAAGACACCTTAACTTTGTGGATGTCATATTTCTCCAATGAACAATTTAAGAGTGTTATAGATATCTCACTTTTCACCCAACCTCAATTACAAAAAAAGAGGTGTAACACGTATAAATTCTTTTAATTTTTAATTTTAAGTTTCTTTTTCATTTTTATATTTTCTATTTTTACTAACTTTATTTTCATTTTTTTCCTCTTTCTTTTTAAATCTTCATTACTCAAATTCTTTGTTCTTTATTGTAAATCCTCCAAAAGTAGCAGCCATTGTCGCCTTCAACGTAGCCTTCATGATGCTTCTAAGTTACAACGCTATTTCCGTCACAAAACATTACTAAATAAAATCAATTCAACTTTCAAGTTACTAATGAAAGGTAATGAGACAAAAAAAATGAGTTTCATAGTACTCTCTAATCAATGGAATTCACATTTGTTTTTTGATTTGTTTTTTTAAAAAAAAGGATAAAAGAAGAAAAATATACAAAGAAAAGCAAGAGACAAGAAAAAAAGTGATAAAAATGGATGAAGTAAATGGATCTTCTAAGTTGAAGAAGATGAAGAAAAAGGTAATTGGATTTTTGAATTTGGGTGAAGAAGATAATGCGGAAGATGATATAAATTAATTAAATAATTAATAATAAAAAATAAAATAACACGTGGCACTTTATAGCTGGTTATGGCAGTTAAAAAACTTGGTCATGCGCCTCATTTGCGTGGTAGCAACCCAGACGAGAAAATGGATCATAATGACTCATTTACAAAGATATAAAATAGTCCCGTGGGGTGATAGGACACTTTCAATGTTAAGTTTCATTTTCATTTTCACTTTCATTGTTAACTTTCAACCAAACCTCAGGTGTCTTTATGCAAATACATAACAACTTTAGTAATGACTTTATGTTTTTTTTCTCTCTACAAAACTACATTATACAAAAATTATATAAGTTATATAATACAAATTTTGAGTTATACAAACGTGTGAATTACAAACTCAAAATCCCAACCTACGTAACTATTACAAAATGTTGATCGCGGGTAATAGTTCACTATAATGACTAATTACTTAAAAGTATTGTATAATTTTATAAACTTTAAATTGTGAAATTTGTTATTAAGATAATGTAAGTCCTAAGTTTGTGAGGACAGAATTTATATATATTAGGTGGATATTATAAAAATGATTACATAAATCTTTCCTAAGTTTAATTTCGTAACACTAATTAATTACTTCCTTTTCTGAATTTCTTGTTTTTATAACGATCTCAACTTAATTATCATTAATATAGAATTTTGTGATTTTATATTAATTTTCGTATGTTTATATATCTATTTATTTACTGTCTTGCCCAATAATGTTAAGAGTTGAAACTAGTATTTTTTTTTTAATTTTATAGTTTTTGAATTTTCGAATGATGATTTTAAAGTTTGGGGAATCTTAGATTAAAAGTTATATGAGTTTAGTTTTTTTTTAAAAAAAAAATTATCTTTGATTTGTCATATTTTTAAACTTATGAGTTTATATATACTATTTAATTTTATTTAACATGTACATAAATTTACATTTTATATCAAAAAAATTAAATTCATATAAATTAATAAAAAAAATTATTAAGTTCAATTAAATCGTATCTAAACTTCTACGTCCACCATGCGGGCCTAATGATATTAGCTCCATGGCGCTTAGCCAGTCGAAAAATTGTCAAACTTAAAAGAATTAAATATCAAAATCTTAATTATATTAGCATATATCTTACACTTAATTAATAAATCATTATTTGACAAGGAAAATGATTATCCAAATCATTTTTTTTAATGATTAATTAATTTTTGGATGGAATGTTACGTGTATCAATTTAATAGAATATCCTATAACGTGAACCCCGTTTTAACTTCTTTTTTATTACTATGACTTTTTTTATATAAATTGTTATTAACAAAACAAAATTGTAAATGCTATTTTTAAAAAACAAGAAAAAATCACACTTGCAATTTTCATAAGAGACAGGTGAGATATATATATATATATATATATATATATATATATATATATATATATATATATATATATATATATATATATATATATATATATATATATATATATATATATATATATATATCAATTTATGTAACACGTATAAAATTACAAAAAGTCAACGTATAATTTTTAAATATTTTAAGTTGTTGATTATTGTGATTTATAGTATTTTTAACGTAATTTAAAATAATATATGTTATTCTATCTGTCTCAATTTATGTGACATAGGTGAAAATTTAAGATTTATGTGACATAGGTGAAAATTTAAGTCAACCCAATTTTTAATGTATTTTAAGTTATTAATTATGATGATTCCTAATACTTTTAAAAATAATTTTCAAATATTATATGTTATCCATTTATTTCATTCAAAATTTTAGACTATGATAGTGAATTTAAATATAGAAGCTTTATATTTCATGAAATATAATTTATATATGTGAATAGAAAACTTCTATATTTATTTATTATGAAAATATATTATAAAATAAAATAATTAATAATTAAATTATTTAAAATGCATAAAAATGTATCAACAAAATTTTTTAATAAACTCTTAAAATTTTAACGATATCACATAGATTAAGACTAAAAATAATTATATATAACATTTAAGGTACTTTATCACTAAAATAAGCACTACAAATTAAAGACCCTGATGATAAGTAAAGAGTAAAACGCATTTGTTGCGTATACCTAAAAAATAATTTTAACAATGTATATATAGAAAGGAATTCGAATGAACTCTCTAAGAACATGATGGCTCCGTCCCAGCCAGGTAATATGACATCGTTTTTCCTCATGAAGAATATGATTTTCCTAAAAGAATTTTAATTAGACATCTCATAATTAATTTTAATCATATATGTGTAGTAATATTTTCCCATCGAATGGGATTCGTATGAACCCGCTAAGAACATGTTGGCTCCGCCATTATAGATAATATTATATGAAAATCGATAATTAGGTAGAATGCTAGTAATAGATAATCAAAAATTATTTAGTTTTTCGAGGTAAGTGTCAACACCTAAATTAAAAATATTTTTGATTTTGCAAAAACATATTCACACGTGATCAATTATGATTCGACCACGTCATTAATTAAATCATTTATAATATATATATATATATATATATATATATATATATATATATATATATATATATATATATACCTATAATGTAATTATTTTCCTACGAAGGGATGGTGAGGGTGAATCCACTCTTGACGGGTATAGTATTTAAGTTCTATAAATTTAATTTTTAATTATTATTTTTAATTTTTAAACTGCTATTATTTTAAACTTATGAATTCATATATAGTTCTATTTATCGTAATTTACTTACTTTTACGTATAAATTTACATTTAGCATATATCTCACTCTTAATTAATAATCATAAAAGTATAAATTTACATTTAGCATATATCTCACTCTTAATTAATAATCATTATTTGACAAGGGAAAAATGATTATCCAAAATTTTTTCTTAATGATTATTTTTATTTTTGGATGAACGTTAATTACGTGTATCAACTTAATAATAGAATATTGTATAACGTGAACCCCGCTTTAACTTCTTTTTTATAATTATGTCCTTTTTATATAACTGTTATTACCAAAATAAAATTGTAATTACTATTTTAAAAATTGACAAAAAATCATACTTACAATTTTCATAACAGAAAGGTGATTTGTATGGCTTTGACTTAAACTTATATTATTTGGGGAAAAAATCCTCTTCGATTCCTAAGTTTTATATATATAATTAGAGAAACTTACATAAATATACTTTAATAAAAAAATTTTATCATTTATAAAAATAATTTTTTTTTACATGATCACTTTTAATTCATTTATAATACAAGTTTAATACTTGTTATGAACAATTTATTATTCACATATAATACAGGTTATAACCATGGATAATATATTTATCACAGATTTTAATATACTTATAATACAATATGTCAAATTTTTACCAAACAAACATAATATATTTCAAAAAAATAATTATAAATCATATATATTGCATACATAATTCACTTTTATTTCATATTACAGATTTAACTTAGTATTGCTATATATGGTAATAAATTAAAAGTACTGCTAAAATTAGTAATTATTTATTAAAATGTATTAATTTATGTAATTTTTCCTTATGAGTTAATTACTCAGAATTTTGTACAAGTGACATTTCTCTTACCCCGTTATGTTTTTTTTTACTTGGTTTCTTTTGAATTATTAAAAAATAAATAAAACGACATTTAGGGAAATGATAGAATTAGGATTAATTAATATAACCTTTATAGTCACATATTAAGAAAAGAAAATATATTAATTAATTAATCATGGTTAAAAAATAAAGTTTATTTACAAAACATACGAGATATATTTATTGATTTGAAATCAAGTGATTATTCGTACCACGTGAAAGGATTATATTAAAAAACAATTAGTTATTATTATTGTTAACTAGGGTAACTTTATAAAATTACGTATATCCACAAGTTTCTAATTGCAAAAGTTTATCTATTTCAACTTATGTGTAGCACATATAAAATTAGAAGAGTCAATGTAGGTTTAATATAATTTTAAAATATTTTAAGTCGTTGATTATTGTAATATATAGTATTTTTAACGTAATTTTTAAATAATATATGTTACTCTCTCCGCTTCAATTTATGTGACATAAATGAAAATTTAAGTCAACCAAAATTTTAATATATTTTAAGTTATTAATCACGATGATTTATAATACTTTTTAAGTTAATTTTTAAATAATATACATTATCCATCTACTTTGATTTATATAGCACACTGACATAGATAAAATTTCCATAGTTGTGTTTGGCCAGTGGCAGGCTCAATGTTCTAATAGTAAAACAAATAAAATAATAAACATTCAAAATTTTAATCTATGATCGTAAATTTAAAAGTAGAAGTTTTCTATATATTGAAATACAATTTATATATTTGTTAATTTTATAAAAATTATTACGAAACACAATAACTAACCCGTTTAAATTATTCAAAATGCATTAAATGTACCAATAAAAAAATTGATTAATTGTTAAAATTTTAACGATACCACGTAAATTAAGACCGAAAATTAATATATAACATTTGAGGTACTGGTCACTAAAATAAGCATTATAAAAAGCCATGAAAAACCTTCACTTTATCAAAATTTACAAGATAAATATTTGTAATAATAACAATATAAAAAGGATTTAAGGTTTAGTATATACCAAAAATGCCCTTATTATAAGTAAAGAGTAAATCGCAACTTGTTTACTTGTTACGTGTGGTATGTATTTTTCTCTTTCGCATGTATGATAGGGTTTATAAGAAGTACAAGTAGGCCAAAATAAGACACATGCAATTTAACGAGGATATGATTCTAGATAATATGATATGAAAGTCGATAATTAAGATAGAACGTTAGTATTAGGTAATCAAGAATGATTTAGTTTTTGAGACAAGTGTTAAAAATAAATCTAAATTAAAAAATATTTTGATTTTCGCAAAAATCATTTTTTACACATTGTCAATTACGATTCGGTCATGTAGTTAATTAAATCATTTTTAAAAGAAAAAAGGCTCAAATAAATCATCGAACTTTAAGAAAAAAAAGGCTCATATGTGTCATTCGTTAAAAAATTGGCTCACCTATGCTATTTCAGCTAATAAATAAGGGCATGGATGAATCATTTCTCATACGTAAATGACATAGATGAGCCAAAGCTTTAACAAATGACAAGTATTTTGTCAAAGTTCTTTGGCATATTTGGGCATTTTCCCTTTATAAAAAGGACAAAGGACAGAAATCATATACTTTTAGGCAAAATTACCATTTGTCCTTTATAAGTGTATAATTACAAAAATTCCTCAAATGATACAATAATATAAGTGCTGATACATTAATTTGATACGCGAGTTACATTAATCGTTAAGTAAGATACATTACATTTTATATATAATACACTAAAATAATGTATATTTTATACATGATATATTAATTTGATGCTTGAGATATATTAATCTAATGCACCAAATACATTATTTGATGCGCGAGATACATTAATTTGATGCGCTGATACATTAATAAAATGAGGAATTTTTGAAATTTGTAAAACTAATAAGGGATAATGGTAATAAGAGAACTTAAAGCTAAGATTTTTGTCATTTATCCTTGTAAAAAGAACATAAAGTTATGCAATTTATCAATAAGACACCTTAGGTAGTGGGGTGATTTTCATTGAGAAAATATAGCTTAAGAAATCTATTATATGTCCAAATAAAACTATTAACTTTCAAATCACTAATTTCAAATAATGTCCAAACGGGCCTTAACACAAAGAGTTGAGGGAAAAAATTCTAAAACTTTGGACCAAAAGGAAAATTTAGCTAACTAGTCAAAAAAATTAACTTATTTAGTGATAATATCCATACTTTAATAATATTAGTAAACATGTCAAAAATGTCATTATTTTAAAAATAAATAATTATTCTAATATTATTAATATTTTCTCTCTCATTATTTACACCTTTTTTTCTCTCTCATACATTACACATTTTCCTAAATTTATGTGATTGGATATATATTAATGTCATCTTAATTTTCTCTTTCTTTTCTTAAGTTTATCAATTTCTCTTTCTTACTTTCTTACTAATCAATTACAATTACAGATTTTTCTCTCTTTTCTTATTCTTCTTTTCAATTTCTCTATCTAACATTCTTTCAAATCAATTTCATAGATTTTCGATTCAATATATTAATATTTTCTATTATTCTCATTTAATTTCGTTGCAAGATTTGATTTGAAGATTAACATTGATTTGGGTATTATGTTTTTCAGATTCCTTATTTTTTTACTTACTGATTTTAGTGTTTTTTTTTAAAAAAAAAAATATTTTGTTGTTATTCTTAAAATATTTTTTATGGTTTGAGACTACATAATTCTCTCTTCAATGGACGTTTTCAAGAGAGTTACTAGAGGTATTGGACAAAATAATCAAAGTTCTTCCGATTTTCCATCATTTAATTTTTTTTCACTCAAGATTTAAACAACAATGTAGGTTCTGCTTCTAAATCTAAGGAGTATATACGACGGGGAAAAATGCCTGAATCCGTCGATGTGCAAAATTCCACATAAATTAATAACCATGAAGTTGAAGAAGACCAATTTGTTGGAGAAGAGTTTTTTTTTTTTTTTTGCATGTTCTATGTCTTGCATGTTTAGTTTAATTTGTTTAGTAATTTTTAAAATTCAAAAAAAATTCATGTTACAATGCGTTTGGAAGTGTATATGGAATTTTTATAATGTTATAGTTAGTATTTATTTTTGTATTTCATATATTTATTGTATTTTGTGTTCTGTTGTTTTTTTTGTGTGTGTTAGTTATGTCAATGTAACATTATATGAGTTTGATTGTGTATATTTCATAGTTTTAATGTTTTTTGTATTCATAGATTTGGAAGTGTATGTTGAATTTTGTTGTTGTTTTAGTCAGTGTATTTTTGTATTTCATTGTTTTATTGTATTTTGTATCCATAGATTTGGAATCGTATTTCATATATTTAATTCATTTTGTATTCTGTTTTTTTTTTGTGATAGTTATGTCAATGTACCACAGTTAGTATTTATTTTTGTATTTCATAGTTTTATTATTTTTTGTATTCATAAATTTGGAAGTATATATTGAATTTTGATACTGTTTTAGTCAGTATGTATTTTTACAATTAATAGTTGTATTCATTCAAAAATTATGTTGCATTGTTTTTGAATTTGACATTTTTATCTAATTTGTATTTATTCTAAAGGTATGTCAACTAGTTATGTATTTTATTTAAGAATGAGTACACCAAATATTCAATTATTTCTTTTCAATTTTATATTTCATTCACTTTTTCATCATACTAATTTTTTGTATTTTATATATTATTATACAAAATTCTAAATAACAATTAGAATAAATAGAAATACAAATAAAATACATACTGAAATGAATACATACAAGATTTTTGAAAAAAAATTTAACTATATAGGAAAAAAAATATTTGAAAATACAAATATATTTCTTAAATGACTATATAGATAAATTCGACATACCTATTGGAATGAATACAAACTAATAAAAAAACTATAATAAATATAAATATAATATATTGTGAATGAATATAATTTTAAAAAGGTAAAAATTCTGGAGAAAAAAAAAGAATAAAATTTAAATTTTATTTGAAAATGTAACTGATCAGAAAATTAAGAATCCTTACCTTTTTTTGAAATATTCTCTTCCTTGATTTTCTCCCTTTTGTTATTAAATAATTATATTCTTTAAATAAAAACAAATAATAAAAACATAAATAAGATACATAACAAACTAAAATTTGACATTTTTACTAAATATTGAAAGTCTTGCTAATGAGCCCTCTTAAATGCTAAAATGTTAGACATTTTGAAAAATTTCCCAATATATAACTATACAAAATTATATTTGCTCCCAACTGGGAAGGGCCCTAAACAGTCTAAAGTTCACAAGTAAATCTCTAGCAATTGAACACAAGAAACCAGTCTTCAGAATGTTGCCTTTCAGTGCTACTGTCAATTGTAATTGAAAAAACAAAACCATATGTGTTCCGTTTCCGGTTCTAGTAACTTCTAAGATGAAAACTGATGCTGTTTACACACACGCCAGAGGAACCATTGAACTTGCCTGTTTGAAGTTCCTGAAAATTCCGAAAACACATAATATCATGAGAATGGACAGCTACTTTGTTCCAAAGGTAACTATTGAAATGTTAAAATGTGCAATGTCCGATACCATAAACTCAGTTCTAATAACTCCTAAAATGAAAATCCATGTTTAGACACAAGCCATAGGAACCGCTGAACTAGCTGTTTCGAGTTCCTGAAAATTCAGAAAATCATGTGTAAGATCACCAGACTAAATAATTTCTTTGTTCCAAAAGCAATTATTGAGATGCTACATATGCAAATGTCCAGATATAAGTGCTGATGATTGACCAAATATATTTATAGATCGATATCTAACTGAGATGGGACGTCAGAGTCTGACCTCCTAAAAGACCTAAATCCAAGATCTAATTCTTAATAGCGAGAAGCAGTCAGCACATCACTATATCTTACAAGTCATATCGTAAACAGAATAGAAAAAAGGTCCATTGTGATAAAATCCCACGACAAGGGGAGAACAGGAGAGTAATCTCCTCTCTTTTTATTTTATTTTATGAAGTAATGAAATATCATTAATAGGATGCAATTTAGAAAAGGTATGGATTCTATACAAAACTTAAGAAGCCAAGGAAATCCAAAAAAGAATATCATTTACTTCCCAAATTCTTACAAGTTACACCAACAAGAAAGATTCGGAACACATTAGCAGAAAGATCTGAAAGACATTGGCTTCGAAACTGGAATAATGCTGAGGTCCCCTTAAAGTATCTACTCTTTCATTTCCTCCGAAGGATCCAAAAAATGCAACAATGAGTAATCTTGCAGTTCTATTAATAGGAACGAAACAAGTGTGTGATTCTCTTATGTCAAACATATCAATAGTAACAGATAAGAGAAACTGGGCATAGAGTGTGTTCACACAAATTCTAATCCAAAAAGTTGCATTATAGTCAGATTGAAACTTTTAGTTTCAGATATAGCCACATTTTTTTTAATGACAGATATAGCCACATACCATCTAATGAAGAGCTAGTTCAAGGTCTGTCCATTTATATATATAGAGTGAAACAATTCACTAACATGAGGAAACTGAATTCACAAGGACAAGCTAACTCGGGTCAGCCTTATTCTCATAACATATGACATTATCTTCATTCAACTCTATCAAAAACTATCATTCTTTTAATATGTGTATCCTTCTTTGGGCTTCGGAACCATTTACACCTCTTTTTTTCTTTCATCTTTTACAGTTGCTACTCAATGATGGTTTTCAAGCAAGTAGTACCTTATGAAATAAGAAGTAATAGATCTGCATAATGTTCATTCTCACCTCACACTCAACCAAAAAAGAGATTATTCCAAAGGAGAGTCGAGTCTATTCACTCAACAATCTAATAAGATTGAGACCAATTTACTGTAGAGTGACAATTTACACATCTTTTTGGGCCACTTTGAATAGGATGAATCTTCACCGTTTTTGATTGATCTAGCTTGTCACTTTCTTTTAAATATCCAACTTCTAATTATTAATCTGAACCCAATATGTTATTCTACTATTTCTAATATCCCGACTTTTTAACCTGATAGCACAACTAATCCAAGTACTCCAGGGAATACTCTCCGACACTGAACAAGAGAAATCTGCCACAAAAAAACTCAAAAGGCACTTATCTACATAACAAAACCTGCTTTTAAAATCCATGAAACATCCTCTTCACCTTCTATAAATATGCAAGTATGTTTTCTCCTCCCAAGTGTTCTGAAATTTTTAGGCTCAATATAAGTTTCTATTATCTTTTATATACTAACTAGAACCAGAGGTGCATCCAGGATTTGAAGTTATGGATTTTAAGCTCAAGATTTTGTCACAATCTATTTGATTTACTAAGTTTGACGTTGCTGATATTACCGTACCTTGCTTGTATCCTCTGCACTGCTTTTATAAAGTTACCATGTTTTCTTTTCTGTCATTATACCTTCTCATTACTACTATGATTTGCTTCACTTGAGCCGAGGGTCTTTAGGAAACAACCTCTCTATCTCCATAAGGTAGGGGTAAGGTTTGCGTACACTACCCTCCCCAGACCCCACTTTCTGGAACTGGATATGTTGTTGAAGAAATCTATTATTTGTACTTATCTACTGGTTCTTTTAAGTTTTAACACATATACAGGGTCTGAGCCAGTCACTAGTTTAAAATGAACTCGTAACATGCACAAAACATCCACCCCCGACTAAAATTATACTCTTATATCTTAATCTAGGTAAAATCTAAAAAGTCAACACCTTGAGCTCCACGCAAATCCAGCTTCAAGTTTGTTCGTTATATTCAGTTGCTTGTATATATTTGAAGTTAATCCATTTGAACATATCCAATGATGAGTTTTACGCCATCTTCATTTATGTTAAGTAATTAGTATACATGGCACAATGATTATGTAACAGTTTTTTCTCTGCTTGTAATTTACAGTATGTCCTTGGTAACTACTTTTATGATAAAATATAACCTTTCTTATACAAATAAATAAAAAGCAGTACATGATTATCCCATCAAGAAAAAGAAAAAGAAAGGATAAGAGTTTTGGGGGGATCAGTTGCTAATTCATTCTTATTACTACTGAAGTGTAAGATATGTCCATTTTTTATTGCTACTTCACAGAAAAACATGTGCACTAAATTAAATAACACACAACTTTTACCAGGGCATATAGTTAATTCCAACTGTAACTAGACTATTGGAATTTCTGTAGCCATGTGAAATTCTTAACTATTCGCTTTCGGTAGGTCTCTATTTCACTATGATATATGAAAATCTAATGTTTCACAAAATCTTTTGTTTGCTATCTCCAAAGTGAAAGCAATGACAATTCGCAGCTTTTCCAAAACCCAGCCTTTAGATCATAGTTTCACAATGACAAAAACATTCTGAAAAAACCCTTTCCTGGGAAGTCTGACTTTGACATTAAGGATAATTTCTCATGATAATTCATTGAAAAAGCAGCTTTTGTAGCAAGATGAATGAGAAGTAACAAGCCAAACATTATCCACTATATTTTTTTTTTACAGATTGGCAAAGTTAGGCATAAGGACAGCATTAACATCTTTTATCTTCCCATATGTTTGACTTCTACGCTTCCACAGAAAGTAGCCTCCGTTGCTTGGAATAACTACCTCAGTAGCAGTACAGATAATGAATACACGACAAAAGATGAAATGCTATATTGCAAATACTCTGTTTGGCACGGCACGATAAGGAGATCCTGAGGAACCACATAGAGTAGCTAAAAGTAATCTTTACACAGAAGGCTTTCTTCGCTAAAGTTATCTTACACAGAAGACTTTCTTCGCTAAAGTTATCTTTACACAGAAGGCTTTCTTCACAAATGGCTGTGGCCCATATTAAATATAATTTGTGGCTGTTCACTGAATATATTTGTGACATAACAATGTCTGGAGGTAATATCAACCAACATTAAAGCAGTCACTGATATTACATGCATTTTCTTGAATGGAAAGAAAAATAAAAAGAAAAAAAGAATCCTGTCACCCGAATAAAATAATTTTCTGTCAGCATGAACATATTTGATCCAGCCCTTTTCAACTATTTTTACTTTAACTTAGTTTTTGTTTCCAGGCAGATGTTTTTGGTAAGGATCTGTACATATATATGGGTGCAAAATGATGTTAATGACGTCAGTTTACTGGGAAAAGATACAAAAAATGGTGATAAAGAAGGAATATCCCTTGAGCTGTACTACAAACTGACATGCTTTTCAAAAGAAAATGTAAAAATAGTATTTCGTTCCCTCTAAAGATCTTAAATTGAGGTACTTAATAATAGTGAAATCTTGGTAAGATCTAAACTGTGTGTGAGACCAAGGAGAAAAACAAGAGAGGGTGATTTGCAGCCCAAATGCATATTGACTGCCTCTAACCTTCCAGGTTTCCTATCAAGGTAACTTTTAGTTTGTCAATGCATCATTATGCACCAAACATATAGTTCCAACGCTTCATATTTGGTTATATCATTCAAAAAACTTCCAGCAATATGTGTTCAAGCTTTACATTTTATACCGTTCAGAGCATCTTATTGAAATACTAAACTTCAGAAACCTCCCAATACAAAAGTGGTCAATGACTTATTTTCATTTGAATTAACAAATATAAGATTAGCCAATGTGGTAAAACAAGGTTTCATCAATCAACGGATGAAAACCTTCAAGTTTCATGCACAAAATCAAATCCAAAACATCCAATAAAAAAGCTATACCACAAAAGTAAAAAAAAAGTTGAAAAAATCATTAATTGCTGCATGAAAGGAAGGTTCCCCTGAGAAAAGCTGTACCTGACGCATTTGAGATACTTCTGGAGTGTTACGTACTGGAACTTTTAAATTATGCTGATCCTGTTGCTGTAGATCTAGCTTTTCTAATTTCTTTTCATAAAGTGCAAACTCCTCTGGCTTCTCCCACTGTTCGCATGTTTTCAGGCATTCATTGCATTTTGAGGGGCATGGATCAAGTGGGAAAAAATAATTGGACAACTAATGAAATCTTACCCTGCTTTCACATGTTACACAGTTATAATAATATAAGTTTCCGTCAGGACAGATATGGTCACTCCATTCACAATCTATGGACTCCACCATCTCAGCATTTAAAGATTTTGCATTGACAGAAGATGCAGCTGATGGCAAAACATTATCTGATCCAACATGAGTGCTGAAAACTGTCTGAGGATTGCTTCTGTTATTTGGAGTCTGCAAAATGCAACACATACTTGAAACATCTTCTTTTTTTTTTTCTCTGTGTCTTTCATTGATAATTCTGTAATGGGGGTTGCACATTTTTCAAATAGGAAAGATCATTTGCTTTGGATAATAAGATCTAGATTCTTTCTCAAAAAGGCAAAAAGATTAAGCTTGTACAGCACAAAATTAGATGTACTATAAGAAACTTCAGCTCTTAATAGAAATTGTTAGGCCATTCTAATAGTAAGAGACGTATTACAACATGTTGCCATCTACTTGATCAAAAATATTGAACAATAACCTGATTTGGACTCTGGTGATTAGACTGGTTAGCTGCTATATTCCCATTGAATTGCTCATTCATAAGGGGTGGTGCCCTGCAAGATGTAAGTTCCACATACGGCAATCAGCAAATCAAAATACAAGAGGTGATATGCTAAAAGCTAGTCTAACGTACTTTAACCAGAACAGGACTTGCATAAGAAACACACTGGAAAGAACTGAATGAATAAATAGAATGGAGCCGGATAGGAACAATGTTGTGGACGCATTTGTGGGTAAGACATATGTGGGACAGAGAGCCAAATAACTTGATTTAATTATAACGCTAGTAGTTTTTTTATTATTCTAAAGTAGGAAGAATTTAATTATATTGTTAGTAGTTCTCTTATTAGTTAGGATTTATTTTTCCTAGTTTCATAAGACTGACTTCCTATTACTGTAAGAAGACTCCTATTTATAGGAGGATTTGGGGATACGAAGTACGCAAAATTTAATCAGAAACAAGAGATAGGAGTTCTCTCTTCCATTGAACTCTAAGGTGTCAGCTTCCCTTTGATGAGCTGAATTCATATAAAAAAATAGGTCGATCTAGGAATTCGAACGGCAGTTGAATTTGATTTCCCTGTTCATCATCTTGTGACTCAATCCTTCCCTAAGAATCCTAACAAACAAGCACCTATAGCAACTTGTTCTAGAATATGTGACATCCTAGACAAGATGCCTGAGGGAAGTAGAAGCAGTTTTATAAAAGACATAGGCATGAGACAAAGCATTTTATCACACGTGGGGTGAGGCATAAGCCCCAAGGCACAGGACTCATAAGTTCCCTGAATATTTAATTGATTCCATTTTTATATAAAACCAAAATAAGCATAAACTTACGAAAACAATTTAAAACTACATAAGCAATTGTATGAATTTTTTTCATAAGGTAAATAATTTTATTAAAATCCGAAATACAAAGAGAATATAACTTTTATCATTCATTTGCTAAAGACTTTTGAAGGTCAACATTGCTAATTAGAAATTAGACACATGATTTGCATAGGAACTGTTGGGCAAGCCCCAAGCATTAAGCGTGTCTAAGTTCTCAAGATCAGGCGCTTGTGGTGTAAGCCTCACAAAACAAAGCCCCACATGTGAGCCTCAGGGTGTTCTGCAAGCCCAAAAAAGCCTTTAAAACACTGATCACAAACAGTTTTAACTTTCTCAATCAAGAAAATCTCTGATATCCCAGTAGGTGAGAAGAGTATCAATTCCATTCTAGTTTCTTAAAATTAGTATTTTAACTTTTTCATCCTAGATTACTACTACTTTGTTTATTCAGAAAAAGTAAGTGGATCATCCTACAAAAAGAGGTACTCCTAAACTAGAAACGGTTGATCCATTCAAAGATAAAGGAAAACAAAAATTCAAAGAATGATGCACACCTCGACTCTCCCACCTTGGGCTTCTTAGGATCTGCGAATCGAATAACCAATGGGTGTTCACATACCTGAACCACAAGCAAATGGAGAAATGAGATCTGGTTTCAGATCAGACTACAAATATACATTAATGGTTTAATGCAGGGACTTACTTTAATTATATAGGTACCATGTAGTGCATTCATAGCCACAACTGCCATGTCTCTACAAGCAAACCTGATAAAAGCACTTCCTTCAAGGCAAGAATAATATCAACATCAAGAAGAAAATGTTGAAACACAAAGAAAGTACAGACAATCCAGAAGTAGGTGTGCCGACATTATATTTATGTAGAGGAGCATGAATAATAAGCACGGCACCAAATATAGCAAATGCAACTACACTGTTCAAACAGGTCAAGAAGCACTTGATTAGTAAAATTAAGGAGGATGTACAACCATCTGAACTGTTGGCAGCAACTAGAGAAGCAGCCATAGTGACAAATAAACTTGTAACTTGGCTCAGTAAGAGAGCATCTTTGCAAACTGTTGTCAAATGCAAATACTTCTGCAAATTAGATGTCAAAATAATAATGAGAGAAGATAGTGATTGTTACATACCACGGCGTTGTTTATGTTCATCAGCAATTAGGAAGACTTCTTCAACAATCCCATATGGAGAAAATACCTGCCATCAAAGAAGTACATACAATTCAAAACTTCTCCATTGGCTCAAAAGTGGAACAGATAGTACCGTCTCTTATTTTGACAGTATATATAGATCAAGGATTTAATTGCCCTTTCATACAATATTTATAGAGGTAATGAAATGAGCATTGACTAATCGGAAGACATAATATCATGATATGAACTCATCTTTCAAACATGAGAACAGAATAAAGCTTGTTATTTGGCATAGTTATGAGGTACTTTACTATATCCTAGATCAAAAAATGTGCCAGGTAAAAGTGGGATGGAGCAAGTTCTAATCTTCATCAGTTATATCCTCTAGATGAAAATTACAATGACATTACTGCAAAAGTAGTTGCTACCCATTGCTTCATCCAATGGCACTAAGTACACAAAAGCTTGAGTTTGTGCCCAATGCATATTATCTAAAGATACAAGAATCGAAGCATGAAACATGCAGATTCCCTCTCTCTCTCTCTCTCTCTCTCTTTCTCTCTCTCTCTCTCTCTCTCTCTCACAAACACACACACATATATAGACACACACGCAAAGAATGGACAAATTGAACAAAGAGTAACAGCAAAAACTGAAGGAGCAAAAGGAAGATAGAGCATAGATGTCTTGGTTAAACGCATATATGTGGAACATACATGCTCAATTTCTTTTTTGGAAGCTTGTTTCCTCAGACCACCAACATAAAGTTTCTGAGTGTGTTCGGTCAAGATTCCTACAATAAGAGAAAAAGAAGGTAAAAGTGGAGATAAAAATAATAAAGCATTGGAAATAAACACAGAGAGGCACAACGAGATAACTTAAAATTCAGACTGTATAAAACTTGAGAAAATCTCCCATGTCAATTCAACAAAAATATTTTGAACCTCCCAAGAATCAGTCTGTTTACTTGTTTACTATTATTATTCTTAAAATTGTTTAGTAGAGCGAAACAGTCTTTTTCTTACTATGTGTTTTCCTGGAAAATAAAATTGCAGTCATACACGAAGCTTAACACAGCAGGTGGGGAGTGAGTTTGGTGGATATGTAAATAGTGGAAGGGTTCTAATTTGCTTTAGTTAAAATTTGACAAAGCATATGATTAACTATATTATTATTTATAAATTTTGAACAGAAATAGTGAAAATTACCGAGACGATCACGTTCCCCATCAGCATACCTAACTGTTAAGGGAAACTCACCCTGCAAGCAAGAAATATATACAAACCGAGTAAGAGGAGATCAATAATTTTTTTAGAGGGTAAATCATTTTAACTTTATAGCAGAGAAGGAAACTAACCCCAGGGAAAGTATATCGACCATTGAATGCTACAATAGCTCTATTAGCTTCATCTAGCGTTCTATACTTCACAAAACAACATTCTGCAGAGTAAATCATTATTTATTTTTGTTCTTCTTAAAGAAAAACATTCATTTTTATTCTGATACCTATACTTGTCAAAAAGATATCTGGGATGATATACATGTGCAGGGACTATAACGAACATAAACAACAACAAAAACCGGTCCCACAAGAAGGATTTGGGGTGAGTGGGGTTTAACATTTACGCAGACCTTACCCCTGCCTTTGTGGGGTAGAGAGGCTGTTTCACAGAGGGGAAAAAGATTAAATCCTGGTAATATATATGATTCACAATATTTAAATTGCATTTAACTGCTTTGAACTACTTTAGTAATACAGAACCCAGTACAGATGACAGGAGATTTGATTAATCAACACCACCAATGTAAACTACAACTAGTACACTAGACAGATAGCCTGGCAACTGTAACTGTTACAACATTCCTCTACCTTTCCTCAGACCGGTGCCTTTATCCGTTAGACGAACAAACTCAACAATGTGCCCATGTGCAGCAAAAACAGACCGAACCTGAATTGAAAGAATGGGTATTAATATGTAGGAATATTTTCAAAATGCCCAGATAATGAACATAGTCAAAGTCAAACATGGAATCTGCAAGCATTTGAGTGATGAAAATTCAAATTTTTAACATCCCGTTGAAATGAAATATAACTGGATGATTGGACAGGGGAAAGCCTGTACATATTGATTTGGACTGAAGCTAGTGGTTAATGGATTCTACCTACACGAAATGGATATCTATTTCTTCTGTACATATTATTTGGAAATGTTAGTTGACGCCTACTACTTTGGCATTGAGGTAGTGCTGATTAATTTTAATTGAATACCAGGATACTGTATAATATCCATTTGATGTGGTTAATCCAAGACATATGAAGTATCTGTGTATATCATAGGATACCTAGAATTCACAAAGATTAAGGAGTAAAAAATGATCAACGGAAGTCAATATCTAGACATAACTCCTCCAAAGAGACAGGAAAGCAAGAGAAAGTGATCAACTTACAATTAAGGTTTAATCATTGTTGGTACATGTTTTTGATAAGTAAAAAACTTCCATTGATAAACGCCAAGTTAGTGTTAAAAAATATGTGCAAGATGTGTGTGGCTATACTCGAGTAATACATTGTCCTAAACATACATTCATGTAGTGTCCTCAGGAGTCAGGAGTATCTTCATTTGGTAAGATATTTGTATGTCAATGTAGGTTAGATGTGAGATTTCGAGCATGTCTATGTTTATAAACATTTATTTGTCTTAAAAAAAACAATTATTAGGTATTGGGATTAAGACCTGGCTAATTGAAGCAGAATGTATAGAGGCTTTATATGGCCAACCTCAACTACTTTGGGGTCGAGACAAATAATAGACATTCTTGTTGTTGTTGTTACTATCTAAGATCTAATTAAAAGCCTCAAGTCTCGCTCTCAAGCATAACTTATAGCACGTAGAATCCCACTTATGCAATGCAACTAAATAGCAACATAACAAGGAAAAAGAGATCATTTTTCTGAATACTCAATTATAAGACTTACATCTTCTTCTTCTGCTGGCCTTGGAACTCCTACAACATAGAGTTTCACAAAACTGCCAGAATCCAGAAAGTCTAAACAAACAAAATTCAGCAGTGTTACTTGGGGAATCCTGCTACAAATACTCAGTAAAATATACAAACTCTCCCTCTATCCCAAAAAGTTTGGCTCTTTTGCATCAGGAAATTCAATTAACTGAACTTTACCAGCATTTTAGGATGTGACTTTCCACCAATTTTAGGTAAAATGCAACTCATAATACTCTATTGCGGTCCATTAAGTGAATCGAAAATCATAAAGTCTCTGATTCAAATCCCAGCAGAGACAAAAAGCACCAGCTGATTTCTTCTTATTTATCATGGTCTGATGAAAGGTTGGTGAAAGGTGACACCTATCCAGTGGAATTAGAGGTGGCTACTCTTTACTATAGTTTCCACATATTTAAAAAAATTATCAAGTCTCACAAATGTTAATCAAATTCACTCACGATAAGCAAAAGTGCCAAACAAATTAGGAATGAGAAATTATTTAATTGGAAGAAGAACAATGCATGTACCAGAGCTTGCTTGATCGAAAGGTCTCTTACGAACCGGAAAAGGCGCGGAACCACCGAATTTTTGCTCAAAATTCGGGTTACGTTGGTGATGCTGGTGATGTTGCCGGCGATTGTAGTGATTGCCGTCTCCGGGGAAGTTCCTTCTGTGATTGTCTAAGTTCCCATCGTTACGAGAGATAGAGTCGTCGGAAGGCCAATTCGGCGGTGCAGGATGAGGGTTCCGGTGAAATTCCGGCTGGATTACCCGGCGTTCTCCGTTCCTCTGGTCCATTGAACATCAACTGGTAAATTGATTATTTGAACTTCTTATTTATATATATTAGTAGGTAAATTACCGTGTCTACACGGAATTAAACTCTTTTATTAAGCTTATATATAAATATAATTATTGAATAATATTCGTATTTTTTGATACATACTCTACATTGTTATAACATTTTAACAAAGTATTTTTTTGAGATTTTAAAGTGTTATATTAATGTCCATAAGCATAAATTAATAATGGTAAAAAAACATGCTAGAATCTGTAACAATAGGATGAAATAGAAAGGAAAAATTGAACCCATAAAATGCGTAGTGTTCCCCTTAAACGATTTTATTCACCGATATATTAATACAAATACAATGGTATAGTAAGCCACTCAAGAGAAGCAAAGTACACGACTATTAATTTGTGCCGAAGAAAAAAAAATTCAGATTTTTCGTTGTTTTAAAATGAAATAAAGTTCCTCTGTTTATAGACAATAAAGGATATTGTCAACAAATGTTTATTGTGCTTTGTCTGAAAGGTCACAACTATTTGAAGAAGTTATAACCTTTCAGAAAAGTAACAATCCTTCATGAAAGTTACATATTTTCGTAAAAATCGCAATTTTTTGTTAAAGTTACAAACTTTCATATAAATCAAAATTTTTCATAGAAGTCACAGTGTCAAATGAAAGGGGAAGATTGATTTTGAAAATAAATAAATATAAAAAAGAATCCTGGTTTATAATGATGTCATGTAGGTGAGTCTAGCATATATATATATATATATATATATATATATATATATGAGTGTGTGTGTATATATATATATATGTGTGTGTGTGTATACATATATGTGTATATATATATGTATATGTATATAATTTTAATATAGAGCTTTTATTTATTTTTTAGTTATTTTATGGGGAACTTTCACATACATCCACTCAAAAAATAGCCTGATTATTTTCCGTAGATATAATTTGATAATTACAGTTCGTAGCTACACGTTATATGGAGGAGACAGGCGAGTGAGACTGGGAGAGAGAGGAGAGAGAGGAGGCAAATAGTGGGAGAGAGGTGAATTGTATATGTATATACGTTAGATAATTGTATATTATACATATGCATTTATATACATGACAAGCGAGATTGGGAGAGGGTGGAGAAAGACGAGCGAGATTGGGAGAGGCGAGCAAGAGAGGGCAGAGAGTGGAAAAGAGGTGAATTATATATGTATATATAATTGTGTATTATACATATGTATTTGTATATTCTAACGAATTATACATATATAAACGTGAGTAATTCTACAAACTTAAAGTCAGTCTGCATAATTAATGTATAATATTAGTCGTAAGTGATAATTATAGCGAATTATACCTATGATAAATAATTAGGTAATATAAATTTGCTTAACCGCGTAATTCTCTTATTTTATAATATATATATTTTTTTAAAAAAACACACTATTTTCAAATGAATAATTCAAATCGAAAAAAATATTATTGTATTATTGGTATGAAATCATCAACTAGCGATTTCCTCTCAAACTAATAATATTACTTCACTTTAAGTTATTTTACCCCAAAACATTTGTCTCCATTCGGTGCTCATCCCAATTAGAGTTGGAAACCAAAATAAGCCACAAAAATATAAAAGTAACCAAAATAAGTCACTATTTTAGTAAGTAACTAAAATAAGCTTAGTGGAAGAAAAAGTTCCACTATATCCAATAATTTAAATGTTTTCCGTTAGTTTCATAACGTTTATTTTTAATATATAACGAAACTTTTTCTTACACTTTATAAAGTGGAGTTTTTTCATCCACTTTATAAAGTGGAACTTTTTATTCTATTTTATAAAGTGAAACTTTTTATTCCACTTTATAAAGTGAAACTTTTTATTAGACTTTATAAGAAGAATATTTTTCACATCTTGAAGAAACTTTTTCAGTGTTGTCATATAAATTATATTGATTTGATATGTCATTAAAACGGAAAAAAATATCTCATTATGTATTTTTATTATTTTATTCTGAAAAATCTATTTAAGGACGTTTATACATAGTCGATAGCACCTACAACATAAAGTCTTCTATATTTGTTCATTTTAATCTAAAAAAAATATCTTCTACACCTAAAGTTAAAATTTCAATTTATTGGGATGGCGAAATTATACATGACGGAAATACCATTTATTATAATTGTCCTCACAAACACAATGCTAAATATCCAATAAATGTCCGATATCATAAATTTATTTCATCAATTTATAAATGAATGGGTATAAACAGTACGATTATAATTTGATTATAGCCGGAAAATACCCTACTTCATTTTTATCACAAGGACAAATAAATTTTGGAGAGTGAATTATATATAATGACAAATCATTGACCGACTTTTTAAGGGTTCCAAATTACTATATAGATCAAATCAAGTCAACAATACTTGGAATCTATGTTAGGAAGGAGTCTAAGATTAGTCAACAACGTTCTCTTTTATCAGTCGATGTTCATCCCAAATTAGAAAATCATAATAGCATTGATGGATTTCAGATAACTCAATCTACTGATTTTTCTAAAATGTCTCATTATCAAAATACTCTTACCGACCGATATGATTTTGATTTAAACAAAACTATCAATGATAGTGATCGCTAATGCTCAATTATTATATTTCAATTATTGTTTGTTAATTTTGTCAATTATTTATTAATTTATATTATTTATTATTCTTATTATTATATATTTTGTAGCGATTTACCTTAGCAAGATAGGGATATTGCTCCAAGTTATGGACTAAATAATTACTTTGGTTAGTCCTCACACTTTGAGATGACGGGAAATGTTGGGACATCCTCAAATTTTTATGTCTCGCCTACTTTTTATGTAGATGATTATCGCTATGTCTAACACTTATTTTTTTAAGTGAATTTTTTATGCAGATGACCATCTTCAAAGTGATTTTTTTTTTTGGAAGCCATGAAAAGAAAAAAAAGAGAAGGTGAAAGTGAAGATGAAAAGGTAACTTTTTATAAACTGAAAGAATTTCTTCCACTTTATAAAGTGGAACTTTTTCTTCCACTTTATAAAGTGGAATAAAAAGTTTCACTTTATAAAGTGAAAGAAAAAGTTCCGTTATATATTAAAAATAAACGGCAGTAACAGAAAATGTTTAGAAAATTGGATATAGTGAAACTTTTTCTTCCACTAAGCTTATTTTAGTTACTTACTAAAATAGTGACTTATTCTAGTTAATTTTATATTTTTGTAGCTTACTTTGTTCCCAAATCTCCCAATTATCATTGTCATCATTAACTATATTATTTATCATTCGTATGATATTTTCTTCATTTCAATATATGTCTTTGTAGTTTGTTTAAAAATAATAATTTACTAACAAGTTTGAAATTTTAACATTCCTTTTGATGTACTTAAAATTGTAAAATTAAAAAAGAAATCTTATAATAAATTGTTGTGTGTTTTTAGTTTGTGATTTTTTAAATGCATCACTATATTAAAAAAGTATTCCCTAATAAAGAGTGAAATACACTATATCACATAATTCTATATAGGCCTATAGATTAAAGGGGTATTAAATTGCAGGGCAAGTTGGCAACAAGTCAAACATTTAGCCCCCACTTCATTGTCACTCTCATTTATTGCATATAATATATGAGGGATTCCACTATATAATTATATGATAAAAATATAAAATAATTATGATCATATAAAATAATTATGTATTAATGATTTCCTTGTTTCAATTATCTAGTACATGGCACTAAATTTGATAAGTAGAGCCTATGGACACAAGTTTTCAAAAAATAATGAAGTAAAATAGGGTAAATATTTATCCATGTACTTCATTTTGTTATTCATTATACGATTTTAGAATCTAATAATACTTGTCCTCGTATGAAATTAATAATTAATTTTATATTTAATTTTTAATTTATTCTAATCATTAATTATAGTCACTTTCTTATTATATTTTTCAAAATATTATATTTCTTACTTTATCTGTTTATTTTTACTTGTCACTTTTTAACGTGACACACTCGTTAAGAAAATAATAATTGATATGAATATTTTAACAAAATATCCATATTAAATGAGTTTTAGTATTATGTCTTGAAAATGATTTGAAGAAAGAGTATTTAACGCGGTGGGTAAACATGAGAAAGTATTACTTATTGTCTTTTCGTGATATGTCAAAAATGACAAGTAAAAATTAAATCGGAGAAGAGGCTTACAGACACATCAGTTGAGGAGATTGCATCAAGAAAGGAATCAAATTATTTTTTTAAAAAAAGTAACAAGTAAAAGTGAATAGAGGGAGTATATTCAGCGATTACCATAATAAACTTACTTTTTTATTCATAATTTCTTAAAAATATACAAATTAACAGTAGACAATATTGTTACACAGAGGGAATAGAAGTTAACATCAAATTACTAAAGTTAATTTTAGCATTTAAATATTTAAGCAAAAATACATAGCGCTATTACGAGATTATGTACAATATATATTGATTTTAACATTAGATATAAGTAATTTCTTCATATTAACTATCCGTTGTTATTCTTAAAATACTTACTTTAAATTATTTACTACTTGAACAATTTAGACAAAATTGATCAATTTTTTATTTGTATCCTTAATAATAAATGCACTTAAAGACTACAAACACACAATAAAATAAATATTTGATGAAAATAAATTATATAGTAAAACACACATAAATGAAAAATAATTAAAATTTCCTTCTCATTAATTCGTAAAACACACATAAAAGTAAAATAATAAAAATTTCCATATTAAAATTTATAAGAAGCATATGAAAAAACACGATAAATAATTTAAGATAAAAAAGTTGCTAATTATAAGGGCCCGTTTGGATGGGATTAATAAAAGCAGTTTTAAAAAAATACTTTTGAAAGTGCTGGAACTTATTTTTAAAATAAGCAGTTATGCGTTTGGATAAAAGTGCTGAAGTTGTTATGTCAAACGTGAAAAGGAGAAACTATAAGAAAGAGATGTTAGGGTTATATGGGTAATTTGGAGATTGTATAAAAATATTAAGGGAAAAAACATAAAAATGTGGTCAACTTAAAACAACTTATAAGCTAAAAAGAAAAAAAGCACCCCTACCCCAGCTTTTAACTTTTGGCTTAAAATAAGTTTTTTTTAACTTAAAATAAGCTATTTTGAGTATTGCCAAATAGTTAAATAAGTCAAAAAACAGCTTTTAAGTCAGTTTAACCAGCTTTTAAGCTGAGTCAAACAGGCTCTAAGTTAAAGCAATAAAGTCATATATGCTGTTGTAATTTTAGTCTCAATTGGAACGAAATTGAGTGGAATAAGATTATAAAAGTGTTGAAGAAAAAGAAGTTTTTTACAGTTTAAATTGGTAAAAGTTTGGTATAGCTTAAAACGTTGTGAAGATATCTATAATTTTGTCTTTTTTTTTTTAATTATTATTTTATATTATATGAAATTATATCAATTATACTTTACGAAAACCTAATTTCAATTTATATTCATATCAAAATTCAGATCGAAAGTATAATATTTTTTTTTATATATATGTTCATTCTATACTAGGAACATGTATCTTTCCTATAAAAAACAATTAATAAATATCTGTCTAATAATTTATATATATATATATATTGATAATTGTTTGTCAACTATGACATAAATATAAATTAGGACACATATAATTTAATAGTTGAGTCGATAAATTTGTATATAATTAAAGAGTAAAAATAAAAAATTTGTGCACAAATGAAATAAATAAGATATGATATTAGTTTATCTTCAACGTGATTTTTTTTTTCAAAAATTCAAATTAAATCAAATTTTTATACTAATATTAAACACGGAATAGAAAAATAAAAATATAAGATATAATTATAGTAAAAATATAAATAGTAATATAAATATTTTGAGAGATTTGGACCAAAAGAGGAAAACGAGAGCTTTCTCATTTGTTTTCTATATAGAAAAAAAAAAGAGAAGAACAAGTATATATTTATCGTCAGACAATTTTGCTTCTTCGATCTGTAAGTTAATTACTTCATGCATTAATTTTTGGTTTGATTTTACAATTCTGATGCGTTGAATTCAATCGACAATTTTCCAATTTTCGGCGATATTTTTGGGTTTGATTTTGGTGTTGTTGAGATCCGGCGAAAAAATTAGATCTTGCCGGTTTTTTGCTTCAATTCAATGCAAAAATCGTTGTTTTTCTGCAATTAATTGAAGTTTTGAGGTCCGATCTGATACTTGTTAGCTCGATTTTGGAGTTTGATTGAGCGGAATTGTGTTAGGAGTAGGGTTAGGATTTTATTGAGTAGTTTGATGGCTTCGAATCCTCCATTTTTAATGGAGGATCAGACGGATGAGGATTTTTTTGATAAGTTGGTTAATGATGATGATGATGATGTTGGTTTTAATGTAACTACATCGTCAACGGGTTTGGGTACGGGTGCGAGTGCGAGTGCGAGCTCGGTGTATGTTGATGGAAATGAATCTGATGAGGTTAAAGCCTTTGCTGATCTCAGTATAAGTGATGATGTTGATAGTGGAGTTGATACTGGAAAGAAGGAAGGGGAGAAAGTAGATAAAGGTGTTGATAGCATTGCTAAACCGGATTTGGTAGTTGAGGGGAACAGAGAGAACAGTAGTGGTTCTTTAGTGTCATTGACTTCTGGAATGTCAGATGGTTTACTCGAATCCAGCAACGGTAATTTGGAGACTGAGGTAATTGATGGTAAGACAGAGAATCAGACCAGTGGATCGAGCAATTCGGGTGTGAAGGAAGTTGGATGGGGTGCTTTCCATGCTGATCCAGTTACAAATGATGCTTCTGGTTTTGGATCCTACATGGACTTTTTCAGTGAATTGGGTGATAATAACGGTGATGCGACGGGAAATGTTGGTGAGAATGTGAATAAGGCGTCAACTGTTTTGCCAGTTGAACAGGTTCATGACACAAAACAAGTTCATGAAACAGTGCATCTGGAGAATTCTAGTTCCTTAACACAGAGTCAAGATAGTTATGTCCATGATGCTACCGCAGAACAAGTTGCAGATGGACAGGATCTAAATAGTACCCAGTATTGGGAAAATCTTTATCCTGGATGGAAGTATGACACAAGTACCGGGCAGTGGTATCAGGTTGATAGTTATGAATCAGGAGCTAATGTACAAGGAAGTACTGATTCTAATTTGGTTTCTGATTGGTCAGTTTCTGATGGAACGTCAGAGGTCTCGTACCTACAGAAAACTGCTCAGTCTGTATCTGGCAATGCAGCTGAGAGTGGTACCACTGAGAGTGTCACTAATTGGAATCAGGTTTCGCAGGTAAATGATGCTACTCAGAATCTGGCAAACTGGAATCAGGCTATGCAGGCAAGTGACAATAGGGGGACTGTGATTGACTGGAATCAAGCGACACTGGCTAGTGATGCAGGTGTTCTTACAACTGACTGGAATCAGGCCTCACAACTTAACAATGGGTATCCGTCACATATGGTTTTTGATCCTCAGTACCCTGGTTGGTATTATGATACAATTGCACTTGAATGGCGCTCGCTGGAGAGCTACACATCATCTGTCCAATCAACTGTTCAAGGTGAGAGCCAACTGGATCAGAATGGTTTGGCTTCAGTGCAGACTTCCTCTCACAATAGTGATCAAAGGAATTATGGTGCATACGGGCACAATGACAATAGTAGATTCCAAGAATTTAGCAGCGGTGGAGGAGATTACAACTGGTCAGGCTCTTTTGGTAATTACAATCAGAATCAGCATAGCTCAAATATATCGCAAAATGAAAATGTTGCAAAAAGTAACACTCTGTCAGAATATAGGGGGAACCAACAATTAGAGAACAACTACAACCATAATTTTTCTGCAAGCAGCCATCTTAATAGGCAAATCAATAATCATTATGAGGGAACAGTTCCATACAATGCAAACACAACTCAAAGTCAAAATGACCAACGTTTTTTCTCTGGTGGGGGTTCGGGTCAGCAATTTAGTCAGCCAACACTCCAGCAATATGAGCAGAATCATTCCTCAAGTGATTACTATGGGGCTCAGACCACAGCCAATTATTCACAGCAAGCATTTCAGAGTAGCCAGCAGTTTGCTCATGCTCCCACTGCAGGAAAATCATCTGCTGGCCGTCCACCACATGCTTTGGTCTCTTTTGGTTTTGGTGGAAAACTGATTGTGATGAAAGATCAGAGTTCTTTTGGAAACTCATTGTTTGGAAGTCAGGTTTGTGTTAAAATTGTTCCCTTTTTTGTCTTTCCCTGACATTTTAGGTCACAGTACTCTTACTAATGATTGAAAGTATTTCTGCATGGTGGATAAAGGATCCTGTAGGAGGTTCAATATCTGTGCTCAGTTTGATGGATGTTGTGTCTGAGAGAGTTGATAGTTCAAGTGTTGTGATGGGATCATGTGACTATACTCGAGCTTTGTGCCAACAATCATTCCCTGGTCCGCTAGTTGGTGGAAGTCCCAGTATCAAGGAGTTGAATAAATGGATTGATGAGAGAATTGCAAACTCTGAACCTCGTGACTTGGATTACAGGAAAGGCGAAGTTTTGAGGTTGCTTCTGTCATTGCTAAAAATAGCATGTCAATATTATGGGAAACTCCGTTCTCCTTTTGGTACCGATGCTGTGTTGAAGGTAAGATTTGAAATTTTTTAGGCATAAGATGCATGTATTTAGTTATTGATTTGTTTGTTTTAACCTTTCAAAACGAACTGTTGGTTGAAATCAAGCTCTTGCTCAACTAAGTAAAGTTTATTCCATCTTATTGTTTCTGTTTGTGTTGCCTGTATAGGCATATTAACTCCTTTCACTTCTAATGCATTTTGATATCTCCATTTATCCTAGACTTGCTTTAGTTGGGTTTATAGAATTAGATGTCACCTTTATCAACTGAAAGACTTGATAAATGCTTTTACTGGTCAAAGTTCATTGGATTTTTAAAACTTCATGGTATAAGCAGACTCTGACTTTTATAGCTTCTCATGCGTCTTACATTTTTTGGGTCTAACGTACCTTTGGCTTTTTAGATAGATTGTTCTCTATATTTTGAATTATTTGACTTGATCACCTACATGATGAGAGCATTAGGTAGGAAACAAGAAAGAAAATCTAGTAATGGATGTTGACTACAGTTAAACAAATTAATAATAGAGGAGGAGTAGCCCTGCTCCACATATAATTACCAAGAAGAAACCATGATTAGGCGCTTGCATCACCACCTGAGAAGAGTTGTCAAGTAGGTCAGATATTGGGCACTGAAAAGTTCTCTTTAGTTCGGCTGCATTTGCTACATCACTGTCTATCTCAAAGTGTGACTGGAGGTTTCAGAGGTCATGTTTTTTTTTCATTTTATTGTGTTCTCTTTGATGATTTTCACTACCGAAGTACATGAAGTCTCAAGTTCATCATCTTTTGAAGAGATCTTTTACTAGAATTAACACCATATGTTTTGGTATTGTAATACCTTATAATAGCCAGGAAAAAGTATTGAAGTTCCACTTGTTATAATAATTTTGGCATACTTATGTTCTTTGCAATATTTGGTTAAATTTGGCGAAGTTTGCTAAACTTGTTTTTTCACGGTTCATTTTTACCTTGTCAAAAGAAATTACGCAAGAGAATATCTTCCTTTCCTTAATGCATTCTAAAGTTTTCATCTTGGACAAATGCATTCTAAAGTTTTCATCTTGGACAAATGCATTCTAAAGTTTTCATCTTGGACGACCATCTTATACCCTGATAGCATGCAAATAGCTCCTGTCTAATTTTATTTTCACCAAAATCAACAATCTCAGTAGCTGTTGCTAATTTTGTTCTGCTACTTGAACAGGAAAGTGATGTTCCAGAAACAGCAATAGCCAAATTGTTTGCATCTGTGAAGAGGAATGGGGTGCAAGCCAATCAATATGGCTCTCTCGCTCAGTGCTTGCAGCAATTGCCCTCTGAAGGACAGATGCAGGTAGTTCTGAAACAACTCTCTGTTCTTAGTTTCTATTTTAATTGTTTACTAAATCAGCCAACCCTTTTTGTTATATGCTTCAAGGTGACAGCTGCTGAGGTTCAAAGTCTTCTAGTATCTGGAAGAAAGAAAGAAGCATTACAATGTGCACAAGAGGGGCAATTGTGGGGGCCAGCTCTTATTCTCGCTGCACAGCTTGGTGATCAGGTTTGTTTGGTTCTCCACAGTCCTTTAGCCCCCACCCTCTTCATCCTCCGCTCTCTATTCTCTTAATATATCTTGATTTCATGCGTAATTGCAGTTCTATGGAGAAACAGTGAAGCAAATGGCACTTCGACAGTTGGTAGCAGGGTCACCTTTGCGGACACTGTGCCTACTAATTGCTGGTCAACCGGCTGATGTCTTTTCTCTAGATTCTAGAGCTCACAGTGGCATGCCTGTTGTAAATGCGGTTCAACAGCCTGCACAGGTTCTGTTCATAACTTGTTACAAGCAGTTAGTATTCATTAGCTTTTTTGCTGCCTTTTCCCCCTTGAACTCATTTTTTTTAATGATTGTCTAATCCCATGGAATTGAGCCTTTAAAGGGGATCTTGCCATTGATATGCTCTTGTATCTTCATTCTATGGAGTATTATCATTTTTGTGTATTTATAAACATAGTATCATAATCGTTCTTTGACTTTTAAAGCTTCAACAGAAAGAGCTCATAAGACATTTTAGTGTGTACTGAAAGGTTGATTGTGATTAAAAAAAGGGGGACATGGAGCATAGCTATGTATATTTTGATCCGTGGAATTTCTTTAAGGCTGATCTTTTGAAGTCCAGGTACTTCTGTTTGGTTGGAGATAAGTAATGTGTGGGCATTGGGGTGCAAATCTTAGCAGAGACAAAAAGGAGAAAAAGGAACTTGTTCCTATCCACCTTAGTGTTGGCAGATCCAGTTCCTCGATATCTATGCTGGTGGGCATGCCTGGTGGAATTGTCAAGGTGGCCTCCGTGATTTTAAAAAAAAGTTAGGTGTGGCCATTGCTCTGTAAGACGTGCAGAGCTGTGATGATGAGTTGGGTGGGGGCATTGTTCTGTCAGAAGTCTAGAACCTTAATATACCCACACATGTTTTAATAGCTACCCTTAACCATTATGTTTGTTTGTGAATTTTATTTGAGGTTCGTCTTGTTATGTTTTGACATTGTGATTTTCGTTTTATTAGGTAACACCATAGATTGTAAGTGGATCACTTTCTCTTGTTTTCCCGTTTCTTTGGAGGGTGTTATGTCTAGATATTGACTTTCTGTTCTTTTTTTAAAAAAAAAAATGGAAAAAGGACAACTATACCCCTGAACTATCGTAGATAGCCTTCGTCATACTTTTGAGACATTGGTGACCCTGCCGTCCAAAAAATTAGAGCAGATATACCCTTTATATGGAAGGACATACACGTGTCATAATCTTATTCACCGGCCGAAAATTATTAAATAATGGATCGACGGATAAGATTGCGCCACGTGTCCCTATTTAGTCTTCCCTTACAGTAAAGGGCATATATGCTCTAGTTTTTGGATGGCAGGGGCACCAATGTCCCAAAAGTATGACAGAGAGTATCTGCATATCATTTACGATAATTCGGGAGTATATTTGTACTTTTTCCCTTAAAAAATGTTGACTTTTGTTGTTTTCTTCCCTAGTTTATGCTTGTTAAAGATTTAAGGATAATACTTTCTTTGGATTATCACCTTATTTTGGTTTCTTCTATTTATCCTAGTTTGGTGCCAATATCATGCTGGATGACTGGGAAGAGAATTTGGCTGTGATTACTGCAAACAGAACGAAGGATGATGAACTGGTGCTTATTCATCTCGGTGATTGTTTGTGGAAAGAGAGGAGTGATGTATGTCTTATGCCTTGTTTTTCTTTTGTATTACTCTCATTCAGTGGATTGCCTTTGATTTTGTTGTCTGCTTCTTACATACATCTTCTAAAAAATGATCTAGATTGTTGCTGCACACATTTGCTATCTAGTGGCTGAAGCAAACTTTGAACAATATTCAGATACCGCAAGATTGTGTCTTGTGGGTGCAGATCACTTGAAATTCCCACGAACTTATGCTAGTCCAGAGGCTATTCAGGTGCTGCTTACTTCTAGTTATTGTGCATTTTCTAGTCATACGAAGAAATGTGAAGCATCTTATGCCACAGCCTGCATTTCACTCATGTAACTGTATGTGCTACTGGTTAACATGGGTTTATCGCTTGACCGATCAAATGCTTGTATTGACAGAGGACAGAGATTTATGAATACTCAAAGGTGCTGGGGAATTCTCAATTTATTCTCCCTCCTTTTCAACCATATAAACTTGTGTACGCACACATGCTAGCTGAAGTTGGGAGGATATCAGACGCATTAAAGTAAGATACAAGTTTTTTGTTCAGCATGTTACTTGAGATCCTTTCAGCTGGTTCCTTAACATTTTTAATTATAGGTACTGTCAAGCATTGTCGAAATCCCTTAAAACTGGCCGAACCCCTGAGACTGAAACACTGAGACAGTTAGTGTCATCTCTTGAGGAAAGGATTAAAACTCACCAACAGGTACCTATATATCCTCTCACTCATCTACATTGGATGATTGTCTCAGAGATACTTATGGTGGAACTTTCTGCTTACAGGGAGGGTTCTCCACAAATTTGGCTCCTGCAAAATTGGTCGGTAAATTACTGAACCTTTTTGATAGCACGGCTCATCGTGTTGTTGGGGGCTTGCCACCACCGATGCCAACAAGTGGTAGTTCACAAGGGAATGAACATCATCAGTTTGTTTCGCCTAGAGTCTCAAGTAGTCAATCAACCATGGCAATGTCATCACTGATTACCTCAGAACCAAGTAGTGATAGCAGTAGAATGACGATGCACAATAGAAGTGTTTCAGAGCCTGACATTGGGAGAACTCCAAGACAGGTGTCTTATTCTGTTTCTCTGTAAAAATCACGTTGGACTGTATCTATCTAATCTAGCTTGAAAAGAGGAGTTTGTTGTGAATTTGTGTTGGATCAGGTTGACTCATCAAAGGACGCAAGCTCAAGTAACACAGGAAGCAATGCATCAGGAGCTGGAGGAATGTCACGCTTTCGTCGCTTTGGCTTTGGCTCCCAGCTTCTCCAGAAAACTGTTGGATTAGTGCTCAAACCCCGTCAAGGCCGTCAGGTAGATATTTATTTTTCTCTCATCTTTGTCGTTTTCTAGATTGTAGTCCTCACAAAATTTGATGTCGACACTTGTTTCCTTTTGTCTCTTGATCCCTTGTAGGCAAAATTGGGTGATTCGAATAAATTTTATTATGATGAAAAACTTAAAAGATGGGTAGAGGAAGGCGCTGAACTTCCTGCTGCAGAACCACCCCTTGCACCTCCACCAACCGCTCCTGCTTTCCAGAATGGAGCGCCAGATTATAATGTGAAGAGTGTATTGAAAAGTGAAAGTCCTTTATGCAACAATGGATTTCCTGAAATGAAGAGTCCAACTTCTTCTGATAATGGTGCTGGAATTCCACCTCTTCCACCTACCTCCAACCAATTCTCTGCTCGTGGTCGTATGGGTGTTCGTTCAAGGCAAGTGATTTTTGTGTGTTTATTATTTACATATGAAATGTTTGGACCAGTAGACTGATAAAAAAAGTGTACCAGTAGAGACCTAGTATGGTCAGTGATATCTTTGGACTGCAATAAGAGTAATCCTCCCTACCTGATTGAACCTTTTAATGGCTTAAGCAAAACAGCCATTTACTTAGTTGGTCTGGTCTGAAAGAGGATTTTAAACTGGCCAGAGTAATACCTGATAAGCTCCTATGTGTCAAATTAACATTTTTTAGTGTATGAACCTACCTGATTGTTATGCTTTTTATAGTATTTGACATGGCTTCTTCACTTACCTTATTTCTTTTTCCGAACTGCTTTGAACTGTTTTTCCTCGAGTGGAGGGTCTACCAGAAGCAGCCTCTCTACCTCCAAGGCAGGTAAGGTACACTCTACCTTCCCCGGATCCCACTTTGTGGGATTACATGGGGTATGTTGTGTTAAACATCCACCTGATGAGACCCTGGTCCAAAAAATATTATCGAGCATTTATCACTTGTCTATTAGTTATGGTGGCTCCAGGATGAAATTTGATTTGACAGGTTCATTTAACAATGTAAGAAATAATCCATCACTGGAAGTGATGCAGAAGCAATGGTTTCAAGCCTACTTTAGTGCTTCATCTGATCATGTACTAGGGCTTTCATCCAGAAAATGGATACAAAGAATAGGTCACCGAGAGGCTATAAGTGCATGTGGTGCTCTCTTCTATAATTCAATGGTAAAAGCTGACTGGCTTCTCTTCCTTCTTTTGACAGGTATGTTGACACATTCAACAAAGGTGGTGGTAACCCAACCAGTCTATTCCAGTCACCATCTGTTCCTTCCATAAAGCCAGCCACCGCTGGCAATGCCAAATTTTTTGTTCCCGCCCCGATGTCCCCTGTTGAAGAGACGGGGAACAGTACTTTCCACGAGCAAGAAACTTCAAGCAATAGTGAGAGTGATTCACTTTCTGCTGCTAATGGACCGACCCATTTTCCTGCACCAACATCAAGTACTCCGCCTATCCAAAGATTTGCAAGCATGGACAACCTCTCCAATAAAGGAGCTGTTGCTAGCTCTCTATCAGCTAACTCCCGGCGAACTGCATCATGGAGTGGCAGCTTTACTGATGCTTTATCCCCAAATAGATCTGAAATAAAACCACTGGGCTCTAGATTGAGTATGCCTCCGTCGTCATTCATTCCTAGTGATGTTAATTCGATGCATTCCTCAACGAATGGCGGCAGTCTCAGTGATGACCTTCAAGAAGTAGACCTGTGACGCAATAAGATGTATATACCAAGTTTTGCTCGTCGTCATGGTATCCTGCTCGGAATCTCTTCACTTTGGTGGTAAACAGTGAAGTATGTGGTCAATGAAGATGGAAAATCCTTTCCTGTCTTCTCACTCCACAAATATACCCTCCCTTTTCTCTTTTTCTTTAGCTACTTTTTGTAAGATCAGTTGTATGTTGAAAGCAAATGGTTATTTAGATGTAGGGATATAGGTTTTTATTTCTTTTATCCCTTTTTACACCTGCTGTTTCAGAAACTTATTATAAACACAAGGGATGTGGTTTAGAGATACATTGTACAGTTGAAATATTCATTCATTGAGGAAAGGAACTCTCATTTGATAAAAATTATGGAAAAAGACTGATCCAACTTTCAAGAAAATAATATATTTCTCATATTGGTATTACTTATAATTATATTATTATCAGTATTATATATAAAAAAGTGAATGCTTAGACAAAAGAAATTGTTGCAAATGACTTCGTCATAAAATATTTGAACTGCTACTATTACACTTGTTCCATAAAAGAAGAAAACAAGTACGATCTAAAATAAGTCCTATATCTTATTTGAAATTCAAAATTGAAGGATATAAATGTAATTTGAAATCAAGTTAAATGACATATTTATGTATTATATCTTATTTTTAATTGTGAGTATTTAGAAATTAGGAAACTAAACAAATGTTAATTAGGAAACTGTTGTTATGTTTTTTTTTTAATTTATTTACATACGAATTAGGAAACTGTCGTTAGGTTTATTTAGTTGCGCGTATTGACATGCAAATTAGGAAACTGTTGTTAGGTTTATTTAATTGCGCGTATTGACAATCAAATTAGGAAATTTTCTAAAAAAAATATACTCTATTTTGTTTGGATTTGTTTTCCAATCCAATATTAATTAGGAAACTTTTCGTGTATAAATAAATGCATTATGTGAATTCTACTCACAAAATTTACTTACTTGTAATACTTGCTTTTTTTCTTCAATGTCGAAAACGTACGGAATCGAATTCTATGGTGATGAAATCCAAGTGACTGTTTCGAAGAATGCTGTCGTTGTTAATGACTGGATTCTGGAAACTGTGCATCTGCATCGCCGGAGACATCACAAACTTGTAGTTGGGCTTGATATCGAGTGGCTGCCCTGTTTCAACCCCGACGAAAATCACCCCGTCGCTCTTCTCCAGCTTTGTGTAGGACGGCGTTGCTTACTCTTCCAACTCCTCCACAGAGATGGCGTTCCAGCATATCTCGCCGAGTTCCTTGTAGATTCCAATGTGAAGTTTGTTGGAGTCGGGGTTGAAGGAGACGCGGAGAAATTGCTCCGCGATCATAAGCTGTTTGTTTCGAATACTGTGGATTTGAACCGATTGGCGTTGTCGGTTTACGGAGAGGAAGTGTATGGGAAGATGGGATTGAAGAGAATGGCGAAAGAGGTACTTGGGAAAGTGATGGAGAAGCCAAAAAACGTGACATTAAGTAAGTGGGATGCTGAGGAGTTGTTGTATGAACAAGTTGAATATGCTGCTATTGATGCTTTTATGTCGTTTGAGATCGGCAAAAAATTGCTTAATTTAGTGTGGAAGAGAGAAAGAGAGAGGCAGTATTTGACTTGTCATTATCAACCACCGCCATTGTTGCTGCTTCAACATACTCAAGGGATGTTTCAAACATTTGCTCTCTTTTCAGTCTGATAGAATTGAATGTATTAGTAGCAGTTTATATAGCATTCATTTTTTAGTATATAAATATAATATGAGAAATATATTATTTTCTTAAAAGTTGGATCAGTCTTTTTCCATAATTTTTTTTTATCAAATGAGAGTTTCTTTTCCTCAATGAATGAATATTTCAACTGTACAATGTTTCACTAAACCACATCCCTTGTGTTTATAATAACAGCAGGTGTTTAACAGGGATAAAAGAAATAAAAACCTATATCCCTACAGCTAAATAAGCTTTCATCATACAACTGATGTTACAAAAAGTAGCTAAACAAAAAAGAAGAAAAAAGGGGGGTATATTTTGTGTGATAGAGACCACACTTCACTGCTTACCACCAAAGTGAAAAGATTCCGAGCAGTATACTACCATGACGACAAGCAAAACTTGGTATATACATCTTATTGCTGTCACAGGTCTACTTCTTGAAGGTCATCGCTGAAACTGCCACCATTCGTTGAGGAATGCATCGAATTAGCATCACTGGGCATGAATGAAGACGGAGGCATACTCAATCTAGAGCCCGGTGGTTTTATTTCAGATCTATTAGGGGGAAAAGCATCAGGAAGGCTGCCACTCCATGATGCAGTTCGCCGAGAGTTAGCTGATAGAGAGCTAGCAACAGCTCCTTTATTGGAGAGGTTGTCCATGCTTGCAAATCTTTGCATAGGTGCAGCGCTTGAGGTTGGTGCAGGGAAATGGATTGGTCCATTAACAGCAGAAACTGAATCACTCTCACTATTGCTTGAAGTTTCTTGCTCGTTGGAAGTACTGTTTCCTGTCTCTTCAACAGGGGACATCGCTGCAGGGACAAAAAACTTGGCATTGCCAGCAGTAGCAGGCTTTATGGAAGGTACAGAAGGCGACTGGAATAGATTTGTTGGGTTACCACCACCTTTGTTGAATGTGTCAACGTACCTGCCAAAAGAAGGAAGAGAAGCCAGTCAGGTTTCTCTATTTTGAGTTATAAAGGAGAGAGCATCACACTTAAAATCTTTCAATGACCTATCAACAAATTTTCTAAGATTAAAGCCCTTGTACATGGTCATATGTAGTAGTAATAAATGTATTGTTCAAACCTTTGAAAACATTGCTTCAGCATCACTTTCAGTGATAAGGATTGATTCTTATGTTATAGAGCCAGTGAACTCAATTTTATCATGGAGCCACCATAACTAATAGAGGAAAGAAATACTGCTTAATACTTTTATTTTTTGGGATCAGTGTCTTATCAGATATATGTTTTCACACTAAAAATTATTAGTTTGATGCATAGGAGCTTCATCAAGTATTTACTCTCACCATTTTAAAATCCTCTTTCAGAATCGGACCAACTAAGTAAACAAGGGCTGTTTAGCTTAAGCCAACCCAAAAGATTCAATCAGATGGGTGATAACTTTTTTTATAGCTTGTCCAAAGATGTCACTAACCATATTAGGTCTCTATTAGTCCACTTTTTTATAGGTCTAATGGTCAAATCATATCATCTGAAATAATTATCATGCCAAAATCACTTGCCTTGACCGGACACCCATACGACCACGAGCTGAGAATTGGTTGGAGGTAGGCGGAAGAGGTGGGATTCCCGCACCATCAGCAGCAGAAGTTGGACTCTTCATTTCCGGAAACCCATTGTTGCATATAGAACTTTCACTTTTTAATACATTCTTCACATTATAATCTGGTGCTCCATTCTGGAAAGCAGCAGCGGTTGGTGGGGGTGCAAGGGGTGGTTCCGCATCAGGAAGTGCTGCTCCTTCCTCTACCCATCTTTTAAGGTTTTCATCATAATAAAATTTATTTGAATCACCCAATTTTGCCTACAAGGGATCAAGAGACAAAAGGAAACAAGTGTCGACATCAAATTTTGTGAGGACTACAATCTAGAAAACGACAAAGATGAGAGAAAAATAAAGATCTACCTGACGGCCTTGACGGGGTTTGAGCACTAATCCAACAGTTTTCTGGAGAAGCTGGGAACCAAAGCTAAAGCGACGAAACCGTGATGTCCCGCCAGCTCCTGATGCATCGCTTCCTGTGGTACTTGAGCTTGCTTCCTTTGATGAGTCAACCTGATCCAACACAAATTCATAAAAACCCCTCTTTTGAAACCAGACAGGATAGATCCAGGCAACGTAATATTTACAAAGAAACAAGATAAGCCACCTGTCTTGGAGTTCTTCCAATGTCAGGCTCTGAAACACTTCTATTGTGCATTGTCATTCTACCGCTATCACCTGCCCATTCACTTATTCGCTCCACAGACGATGAGGGGATCAGTGATGACATTGCCATGGTTGATTGACTACTTGAGACTCTAGGCCCCACAAACTGATGATGATGTTCACTCCCTTGGGAACTGCCATTTGTTGGCATTGGCGGTGGTAAGCCCCCAACAACACGATGAGCCGTGCTATCAAAAAGATTCAGTAATTTACCAACCAATTTCGCAGGAGCCAAATTTGTGGAGAACCCTCCCTGTATGCAGAAAGTTCCACAATAAATATATCTGAGACAATCATCCAACATAGATGAGTGAGAGGATAGAGAGGTACCTGTTGGTGAGTTTTAATCCTTTCCTCAAGAGACGACACTAACTGTCTCAGTGTTTCCGTCTCAGGGGTTCGGCCAGTTTTAAGTGATTTCGACAATGCTTGACAGTACCTATAATTAAAAATGTTAAGGAACCAGCTGAAAGGATCTCAAGTAACTTGCTGAAAAAAAAACTTGTATCTTACTTTAATGCGTCTGATATCCTCCCTACTTCAGCTAGCATGTGTGCGTACACAAGTTTATATGGTTGAAAAGGAGGGAGAATAAATTGAGAATTCCCCAGCACCTTTGAGTATTCATAAATCTCTGTCCTCTGTCAATACAAGCATTTGATCAGTCAAGCGATAAACCCATGTTAACCAGTAGCACATAACATGAGAATTATGCTGGTTATGGCACAAGATATTTCACATTTCTTCATATGACTAAAAATGCACAAAAACTAGAGCTCAGCAGCACCTGAATAGCCTCTGGACTAGCATAAGTTCGTGGGAATTTCAAGTGATCTGCACCCACAAGACACAATCTTGCGGTATCTGAATATTGCTCAAAGTTTGCTTCGGCCACCAGATAGCAAATGTGTGCAGCAACAATCTAGATCAATTTTTCAAGAATGTAAGTAAGATGCAGACAACAAAACCAAATGCAATCCACTGAATGAGAGTAATATAAACATAAAAACATGGCATAAGACATACATCACTCCTCTCTTTCCACAAACAATCGCCAAGATGAATAAGCACCAGTTCGTCATCCTTCGTTCTGTTTGCAGTAATAACAGCCAAATTCTCTTCCCAGTCATCCAGCATGATATTAGCACCAAACTAGGACAAAGAGAAGAAATCAAAATAAGGTAATAATCCAAAGAAAGTTTATCTTAAAACTTCAACAAGCAATAAAGTAGGAAGGAAAAAAACTTAAACTCAACGTCTAGAGTCGAGACATAACTCCCTCCAAGGAAACGGGAAAAAGAAAGAGGGATCCACTTACGATCTATGGTGTTACGTAATAAAACAACCAAGCTCAATATGTCAAAACATAAAGATGGACTACAAAATAACATTCACAAACAATCACCATGGTTAAGGTAGCTATTAAGGTTATGCACATCTGACAGAACCAATGACCCCACCTGATTCATCATCAAGACTCTGGACGTCTGATGGAACAATACCCACATCTAACTTTTTTTAAATAACAGTGCTGTCCACCGTACACACACTTCGACTATTCCCCCTGGTACCTAGTACCTACTACCTCCCAACATCATCGGTACCGAGTAATTCGGTTTGCCTAGCCTGAGGAGGGTGCAAAGAACTTGTGTAGTCTTTTTCTTTTCTTTTCTTGTCAGTGCTGTGATTTGAACCCCAATGCCCACACCTAACTTATCTCCAACCAAACAGAAGTACTTGGACTTCAAAAGAGCAGCCTTATTGAAATTCCAATGATCAAAAAATACGAAACTATGCACCATTCCCTTTTTAATCACTATTTACTTTTTGGTGTGCCCTAAAATATCTTCATAATTCTTTTGATGAAGCTTTAAAAGTTAAAGGACGATTATGACACTATGGTTATAACTGCAGAGCAGAATATCAAAATGATATACTCTAAAAAAGAAGATACAAGAGTATGTCAATGGCAAGATCCCATTTAAGGGCTCAATTCCTGGGACTTGGGCAAATCATAAGAAAATGAGTTTAAGGAAGAAAAGGCAGCAAATAAGCTAATGAAATTAACTGCTTGTAACAACTATGAACACAAAACCTGTGCAGGCTGTTGAACCGCATTTACACCAGGCATGCCACTTTGAGATGTAGATTCGACAGAAAAGACATCAGCCGGTTGACCTGCAATTAGTAGGCACAGTGTCCGCAAAGGTGACCCTGCTACTAACTGTTGAAGTGCCATTTGCTTCACCGTTTCTACATAGAACTACAATTATGCATGAAATCAAAAATATATTGATAGAAATACACACACACACACACACACATGTATAATTGAGACATAGAGAGAGAGAGAGAGAGAGAGAGAGGAGGGAGAAGAGGCTGGGTGCCAAAGGGAAACTAAGAACTAGACAAACCTGATCACCAAGTTGTGCAGCAAGAACAAGAGCTGGTCCCCACAACTGCCCCTCTTGTGCACATTGTAATGCTTCTTTCTTTCTTCCAGATACTAGAAGACTTTGAACCTCAGAAGCCGTAGTCTAGAGCAAGTAACGAGAATGGTTGGCTGATCTAGCAAACAATCAAAATAACAACTAAGAACAGAAAGTTGCACAAGATATTTTACCCGCATCTGTCCTTCAGAAGGCAATTGCTGCAAGCACTGGGCAACAGTGCCATATTGATTTAGTTGCATCCCGTTCCTCTTCACAGAAGCAAACAATTTGGCAACCGCTGTTTCTGGAACATCACTTTCCTGTTAAAGTAGCAGAACCAAATTAGCAACAGCTACTAAGTTTGTTGATTTTGGTTAAAATAAAATTAGACAAACTATTTTTCACGCTATCAAGCTAGATGATTGTACAAAATGAAAAATCTAAAATGCTTTAAAAAAAGGAAGACATACCTTTACATACTTTCTTTTGACAAGGTAAAAAGGGAACACAAAAAAGCAAGCTTAGCAAACTTCGGCAAGTTTAGCCAAATATTGTGAAGAGAATAAATTACATAAATTCATCAAAAATGTAACAGCTAGAACATCAATACTGTTTCCTAGTTTGTAAAAGGTATTACAGTACCACAAGCTATGGTGTTAATTCTAACAAAAGATTTCTTCAAATGACAATTGACTCAAGGCTTCATGTATTTCTGTAGTTGAAATCAAAGAAACACATCCCCCCAAATTCCTTCAGAGTTCAGAGCCCAATATCTAACCTACTTCATAGCTCTGCTCACATGGTGATGCAAGCTCCTAATTATAATTTCTTCTCTCTTGGTTATTATATGTGGGGCAGTGCTATTACTACCACTACTATTTATTTGTTTAACTGCGGTCAACATCCAGTACTAGATTTTCTTTCTTGTTTTCTACCCAATGCTCTCATCATTTAGGGAAGAGAAGCCAGTTGAATTTCTTAAACTTGGGGGAGATGCACCCACCCCGTAGGTGATCAAGTCAAACAATAAAAATATAGAAATTACGAAGGATATGTTAGACCCAAAATATGTAAGACACATAAGAAACCATAACAGTTAGAATGTGTTGATACCATAAGTTTTTGAATCCAACTAAAGCAAGACCAGGTTAGATGGAGATACCAATGGGCAATATGAGTGAAAGGAGTTTATATGCCTAAAAAGGCAACACAAACAGAAAACAGAAGGCAGTGAATAGAACTGTACTTAGTTGGACCAGAGCTTGATTTAAACAACAGTTCGTTTTGAAAGTTTAAACAAATAATCAATAACTATATACAGGCATGTTACTCCTACAAATTTTCAAATCTTACCTTCAACACAGCCTCACTACCAAAAGGAGAACGGAGTTTCCCATAATATTGACATGCTATTTTTAGCAATGACAGAAGCAACCTCAAAACTTCGCCTTTCCTGTAATCCATGTCAGGAGATTCAGAGTTTGAAATCCTCTCATCCATCCATTTATTCAACTCCTTGATACTGGGACTACCACCAACTAGTGGACCAAGGAATGATTGTCGGCACAGAGCTCGGGTATAGTCGCATGCCCCCATCGCAAGACTTGAACTGTCAACTCTCTCATAGACAACATCCATCAAACTGAGCAAAGATATTGAACCTCCTACAGGATTCTTTAGCCACCATGCACAAATACATCCAATCATCAGTAAGAGTACTGCAACCCAAAACATTGGGGAAAGACAAAAATAATATAAATAATTGACACAAACCTGACTTCCAAAGGATGAGTTTCCAGAAGAACTATAATCTTTCATCACAATCAATTTTCCACCAAAACCAAAAGAAACCAAAGCATGTGGTGGGCGGCCAGCAGATGATCTTCCTACAGTGGGAGCATGACCAAACTGCTGGCTACTCTGAAATGTTTGCTGGGAATAATTGGCTGTAGTTTGAGTCCCATAATAATCATTTGAGGCATACTTCTGCTCATGTTGTTGGAGTGTTGGCTGACTAAATTGATGACTGAAACCCCCACCAGGGAAAAAACGTTGGTCATTTTGATTTTGAATTGCTTTTGCATTGTATGGAACTGTTCCCTCATAATGATTAGATATTTGACTATTAAGATGACTGCTTGCCGAAAAATCTTGGTTGTAGTGGTTCTCTAATTGCTGGTTCCCACTATATTCTGACATATGGTTACTCTTTGCAGCATTTTCATTTTGTGACATATTTGAGCTATACTGATTGTAATTACCTAAAGTGCCAGACCAGTTGTAATCTCCTCCGCTGCTGCTAAACCCTTGAAATCTACTTTTGTCATTGTGCCCGTATGCACCGTAATCCTTTTGATCATTATTGTAAGAGGAAGTCTGCACTGAAGCCAAACCATTCTGATCCAGCTGGCTCTCACCTTGAACAGTTGATTGAGCAGACGATGTGTAGCTCTCCAGAGAGCGCCATTCAAGTGCAACTGTATCATAATACCAATCAGGGTACTGAGGATCAAAAACCATATGTGACGGATACCCATTGTTAAGTTGTGAGGCTTGATTCCAGTCAGTCGTGACACCACCTGCATCACTAGCCAGTGACACCTGATTCCAGTCAGTCACAGCGCTTGTATTGTCACTAGCCTGGATCCAGTTTGTCACATTCTCAGTAGAACCGTTTACCTGCAAACCCTGACTCCAATTAGTGACACTCCCAGTTGTACCACTCTCAGCTGCATTACCAGAAACAGACTGAGCAGTTTTCTGTTGGTACAAAACCTCTGACGTTCCATCAGAAACCAAACTAGAATCAGTACTTCCTTGTACATTAGCTCCTGATTCATAATTATCAACCTGATACCACTGCCCAGTACTTGTGTCATACTTCCATCCTGGATAAAGATTTTCCCAATACTGACTACTATTTAGATCCTGTCCATCTGCAACTTGTTCTGTGGTAGCATCATGGGCGTAACTATCCTGACCCTGTGTTAACGAACTAGTATTCTCCAAATACTCTGTTTCATGAACTTGTTTTTTGTCATGAACCTGTTCCGCTGGCGAAATTGACCCTTTATTCACATTCTCACCAACATCTCCCGTTGCATCACCGTTTTTATCACCCAATTCACTGAAAAAGTCCACGTAGGATCCAAACCCAGAAGCATCATTTGTAACTGGATCAGCATGGAAAGCACTCCATCCAACTTCCTTCACACCCGAATTGCTCGATCCACTGGCGTGATTCTCCGTCTTACCATCAGTTACCTCAGTCTCCAAATTACCATTGCTGGACTCAAGTAATCCATCTGACCTCACAGAAGTCAATGACACTAAAGAACCACTACTCTTCTCTCCATTCCCCTCAACTACCAAACCCGGTTTAGCATTGCTATCATCACTTTTATCTACTTTCTCCCCTTCCTTCTTCCCAGTTTCAACTTCACTATCGACATTATCACTTATACTGAGATCAGCAAAGGCTTTAACCTCATCAGATTCATTTCCATCATCATAAACCGAGCTCACACTCGCACCCGCACCCGCACCCAAACCCAAACCCGTTGACGATGCAGCTACCTTAAAACCAACATCATCATCATCATCATCATTAACCAATTTATCAAAAAAATCCTCATCCGTCTGATCCTCCACTAGAAATGGAGGATTCGAAGCCATCTAACTACTCAATACAATCCTAACCCTAATTAATCCTAACAAAATTTCGCTAAATCAAACTTCAAAATCGAGCTAACAAGTACAAGATCGGACCTCAAAACTTCAATTAATTGCAGAAAAACAACAACTTCTGCATTGAATTGAAGCACAAAACCGGCAAGATCTTAAGTTTTTCGCCGGATCTCAACAACACCAAAATCAAACCCAAAAAATCGTCGAAAATTGGGATATTGTTCGATTGAATTCAACACATCAAAATTGTATAAACAAACCGAAAATTAATGCATGAAGTAATTAACTTACAGATCGAAGAAGCAAATTTCTCTGACGATATATATTTTTTCTATATATATTACTATATTATTATACACGTGTATGTATATGTAAATGGTGTTCTGTATAGAAAAAACATAGTCCCAACTCACAAAATACTTATACTGTACCTAATATTTTTATTTTTTATCGATAAAATTTGGCGTAAATTTAAATTCAAACTGGAAAATTTCATATCGAAAGTGAAATATTTATACATCACATTTTGTTTAGGAAAAATTACATAAATTAATACATTTTAAAAAATAATTACTGATTTTAGCGATACTTTTTGTTTATTACCATTTATAGCAATGCTTTGTTAAATCTGTAATATGTATTAAAAGTGAATTATGTATGCAATATATATGAATTATAATTGTTTTTTGAAATATATCATGTTTGTTTGGTAAAAAATTGTCACATTGTATTATAAGTGTATTAAAATGTGTGATAAACGTATTATTTATCACTAAAATTTGTATTATATGTGAATAATAAATTGTTCTTTGTAATATGTATTAAACTTGTATTATAAATGAATTAAAAGTGATCAAGTGAGGTAAAAATATTATTGCTATAAAAGGTAAATATTTTTTTATTATGGTATATTTATGTAAGTTTCCCTTTTGTTTATTTCATTTTATATAGCAATTTGTCATTTTCATATTTTGATTGACTCTTTAAATTTTTATATATGCTATTTATATTTTTGTACTTTTAATATATTGAGAAAATTGATATCTCATATTTTGATTATTTAACGTAAAATATTTAACATATATACCCTAATTATTTTATCAAGATATAAAATATTTAACTTTTATCAACACGTAAAATATTTAATGCATATATCCTAATTTATTTTTATTTCTTTTAATTTTCTATTTAATGCTTGATATTCTCGCTAAAACTTGATTGAAATTCTATTTTTCGGAGAAAAAACTTGAATTGAGAATATAACGTTATATATCATATCTTGTTTGCTCATTTTATGGAGCAGTTTTTTTTATTTTTCCACATTGATAAATAATAATTATATTTATATTTTATACATAGTTATATTGTTTTCATTTTTTATCTGTCTTATTGAAATTCGATTAAATTCAAATTTGTAAAAGAAAATCTCACACAAAGATATAGCATTGGTGTAAATTTTTTATTCTCTATATCTTTTTTTTTTCATTGTGTGTAGCAATTTTATAATTACACAAATTAAATTCTTGTTTTATTTTTTTCTCAAACATTTTTTAATAGTTTCAAAATTTAATTCTGATTTTTATTTTTATCATAATACATTTCAATCCGTTTGCTAATATGTAAATTTCAATTACATAAAAATCATTTAGTTCCACTACAATTGATAGTAAAAAATACAACATTATTTGACTTTAACGTTCTAAATTAAAGTGAAAAAAAACTACATATATCACATAAATAAATCAAAATAATTAATAATGTAACAAATGTGTTCAACAAAATTATTTTATTAATATTATTTATGCATCTAGCACGAATATATATTTACCACAAACTTTATTTACCTTTATTGAACTTGTGTATAGGCCCTTCTTATCAATATTTTTGTTTTCACTTAACCACATCATATTAATTGCAACAATGAGTTTGACAAATAATATATGCAAATTGTCACATATTTTTTTCTACTAGGTCTACAAATTTACATTTATATAATATAAAAATAAAACCCTTTTTGTCTTTACATGAATAAAAAATAAAAAGTTAGGGAGTGTCAATGAAGTGGGGCTATTATTTGACTTGTTGCCAACTTGCCATGCAATGCAACAACCTGTCTCTTTTGTTTGTACTGCTCTAATATATATATATATATATATATATATATATATATATATATATATATATATATATATATAGTTTGAAGATGTTAATTATTTATGTTAAAAAATGATTTGCGTTAAAATACGAAAATTTCGTAATATGACGATATCCAAGAAATAAAAAGCATCTCTTATTAATAAATTTTCGTAGTGTGACGATAACCATCAAAAGAATTAAAAAGCATCTATTAGCTTAAATAGGAGCCTCAAGAACAAGTGTTGTGCTTCCCTTGATCGATATCATCATTTATTAATGTTAATCATTTTCTTTAGCATAGTTAGGATAATAAATAGGATAAAAATAAAAATGAATGATGCTATCATTAAAAATAAGCAATTAAGAGATTACTTATTGATAAGCGGTTAGAATAAATGTCATCAAAATCATTTTTCAGTACATATATATGAAGGACCATATACGTGGTTTTATATAAAGACAGAGACTTATTAAAAAGATTAACCTCATACGTAAAACAAAAAATTTTCACTTAAATTTTTTATGAATAAATTAATAGTTGATTTATTTATTTTTATTGCTTATAACATAATAAGGAAAATAACACGAGCATTGTAACTTAGTATTATGTATTTTAGCTAGTTAATAAAATGAAGAGATAAAAAGTATTAAGTGGTACGCAAAGAGATGGGGCGAGTTAATTTTTAAAAATTATAGTATTATGAATGAAAATTATGATTTTGTGGTGCAATTCTTCGCTATTATCGATGAAATACGTCGTTAGAATTTCATATTGGTTGAAGAAATGAGACGAAAAAGTAATTTTCTAATTATGATGGTTTGAATTTTTTTATGGGTTAAACTTAATTTCTTATATTCATTGTCATTCTTCGTAAAGATAATTTTTTCTTAAACTTGTGCGCAAAATTAGATTATAGGTAAAAATATTTCGATCCACAATTTTTTACTTCCTCGATTTCAATTCATATGTATAGATATTTATATTTTATATATATTTTTAATTTTTTTTATGCCAAATTAAAATAATGATCGTGCCAATTAAAAAAGCACCACGATTAAAATAAAAGTGAAAATAAACACTACGTCAAACCGGGGCAGTCGGGTAAAAACTTGCTACTCTATATATATAACTTGGCGCGAATGTGAGAAGTCACGTTTTTCACCACTGCTCACTGTTCAGAAGCTGAGTGCTTCGAGTTCAATGGAAGAAGACGCCGGAGAAAGATCAAGCTTCGTCGTCGGGTTCATTGAGAACCGAGCCAAGGAGGTTATCTTCTCCTCTCCGCATTTGTGTATTTTCATGTGTTGATATCCGAATTAACATCATGAAACAGAAAATTTTGACGAACATCACATGTATAACCAGCAAAATTCGAGTAAACAGATGTAATTTCGAATGTTTAACGAGCGAATTTGAAGTTAATTTTGAATGGATCAATGCGATTTTGCGATGTACGATGAGTGAATTTGAACGTTTTTTTGAATGAATAGGTGCTATTTCACGATGTATTACGAGCATATTGAACCTTTTTTTAATGAAGGTGTTTTCGTAAGTGACGAGCATTTGAACTTCATTTGAGTTAACAGATGCGATTTCGTGATGTTTAATGTGTGATTTTGAATGTAGCAGTGCAATTTTGTGATGTATGATGAATGAATTTGAACTTTTTTTTTTGAATGAAGATGTTTTCCTAAGTGGCGAGCAAATTTGAACTTCATTGAGTAAACAGATGCAATTTCACGATGTTCAATGTTTGATTTTGAATGAATCAGTTCAATTTTGTGATGTCTGATGAGAGGATTTGAACTTCTTTGTTGAATGAATAGGTGCTATTGAACTATGTATTACAAGCATATTATGAACATTTTTTTGATTGAATGTGAACTTTTGTTAGTAATGAGCATATTTAAACTTCATTTGAGTAAACAGATGGAATTTCGGGATGTTAACAGCGAATAGGAACCTAAATTTGAACGAAGCTGTGCAGTTTTGTGATGTATAAGAGCATATTTGAACCTTTTTTTTGTTGGAATGAATAGGGGCAATTTCACAACTTAACAAGCAAATTTGAACGTGTTCTTTTAAATTACAGGTGCAAATTTCGCGATGTGATGCACAAAGTTGATATTATTTTAGTTTTCTCTAAGTGCATTTCTGGCTATGTATTACGAGCACTTTTGAACTTCTGTTGAATAGATAGATGTTATTTTGCAATGTAGAAACTAGCAGATTTGAACTTCTTTTTTTCTTAAAATATGTGTAGTTTTGTGACCTTAAGAGTGTTTATATCATGTATATAAACACATGTGTTATAGCTTAATTGTTTGTGAATTTTGAGAAATGGATAAATACGATGCACATGTCCGATGATAACTTTGAGTTTCTCAAATTCGAAGAAGGGATTGGATTATGCTTCATTTTAGGCATACCGTTAGAGAATATGTGGCTATTCTATCCTTGAAATTTATTGTTGTGTTGAAGTAATTCAGAGGTAAGAGCAGGTCATCAGTTTTATACGTGTCATGATATACTCATAGTTTGGAGTTTATCAAATTTGAAGAATATGCTTAATTTCAAGTCTATGTCTGGGTATGTGGTTATATAATGTGATATTCACTGATGTATGGAGGTAATCAAGATGTATGCCTGCTAGACTGCTGTTGTTGAAGTGTGAGCTACTGAACTAGTGAAAAAGAAGGTTCTGAAATTACAGAAATATTTGCAAACGTTTAGGTCAATCACATTTGATGCGATGAACCATACTAATCCTCCCCAAGTCCTTTCTCCTAGCACTAAGTTGCACTGATTTAAGGCTCTTATTATTTGATAAAAGACCAGATCCTCCCAATCTATCTAGGCTACAATAAACAATAAGATATACTCTATACAGGGCACTTCATAAGATGGTTTTTGACTGAGTTTAATATGTTGAATTTGACTAGTATAATAGAAAAAGAATCAAATTAATAACTGAGAAATTAGTTTGATATGTAAAATAGTGAACTACCACACTAAAGTTTAAATTTGGAAAGGTAACTAAATTTGAGTTCCTGTAAGTTGGATTAACAATATTATCAGTGGAATGATGATAAACATTTTTTTGGAGATCCTAAAATGTGAAGTATGTCATATAAATTGGGGTGAAAGGAGTAACTTTGTCCAATTAATGAATGAATGCATTACCATAATTTGTTCCTTAGTGAGTACTCATACCATGGAGGAAACAAAGAAAATTTTATAATTATTTCTCTCTTCTACATTTGGCTGCTGCATTCACATTTGCTCATCTTAAATGCGTGCATCAACATTAGTATTTTCCTTCGTCTTGAAGACATTTGTTAATCTTGTGGTAGCATTCTAGTTAATTCTTTAAGTAGCTTCTAGCTTTAGTTGAATCTATGGACCATTTATTGTAGTTCTTCAGAACTTTACGGCTTAAAATAATCTCAAATGGAACCAGCTAAAAGAAGTCTACGGTGCTTCCCTGGGTGAAGCTTCAGTCTACATTTTTTCTTGTTGACTTAAATGGATTAACACTTTCTTTTCCTTTTTCAAAGGAAACCCAGTAAGTACTCGGGTGAATTGCATCTAAAGAAAGAATCTGTGCCTAAGGTTCCCTGGATGCAAGTCGGTTTGGGATGTTAATTCAGTTAAAAAGTTGAATTTCCAAGTTATTCATAAATTCTAGTGAAATTTGTCTCCTTAACTTTCAAAAAGACATTGTTGTTTTTCTGCCAGTTCTTTGGATGAATATTACTTATTAAAAAGGTAAGAACTTATTAAGAAGTAATTCAGAGTTGAAAAGAAAAGAAAACCATGCTTTGCCGGAGTTTCATATCTTAACTGGTAATAGCAATTTATCTGCAGGTTGGAGTAGCTGCATTTGATTTGAGATCAGCATCACTACATCTTTCTCAGTATATAGAGACTAGCAGCTCCTATCAAAATACAAAGACTTTGCTACAGTTCTATGAACCTATGGTGATCATTGTTTCCCCCAATAAACTGGCGGCGGATGGAATGGTCGGAGTCTCACAACTGGCCGACAGAGTTTGTTCCTCCACAAAAAAGGTAAGTTTCCTCTACACATTGGTGGCTCTGTTTTGATAAAATGCGTGATTAAAATGTTTTAGAAGTCAAAAACTTATGCTTATGTTGATGTAGACAGGTTATAATGGCCCGTGGTTGCTTTGATGATACCAGGGTATTGGCATGACTGCTTCCCTGTGATGGCTTTGAACTATATGCCTTAATGAGTTTTAAACACTGACACTGCTTCAAACTTTAATACATTCTGAAGGGAGCTGTACTGGTTAAAGGTTTAGCTGCTAAGGAACCGTCTGCTCTTGGTCTGGATTCATACTACAAGCAATACTATTTGTGCTTGGCTGCAGCAGCTGCAACTATCAAGTGGTATGATGCGATGGTGACTTCCAATTTTTGGACGCAGTACTTCATCTATGCTTCTTGCATGTTGAATGATAATTTCACGTTCTTTAGTCATGTCTTGAGAGTTGTAATGTAGTTTGTAGAACAGTTTGCGAGAACACTGATATCCATTTCTGATAGGTACAAACACTGAATTGGCTTTGCTATAAGAGTCTCACTAATGCTCTTTCTGATACCTAAGTTTGCAATTTGAGCCACTAAGTTCAGGAATGGACATTTAGTATAGATCTCAGTTAGTTACTATTTGGGATTAAGTTGTCAGCGTCTAAAAGAGCAAGTTCAAGTCAACAATTATGTCCTCTAAGCACAAGTGCAGGGAGCTAAAATTCTCTCCACAAATGAGTAACATTGTGGTGTTCCACAATTGACATAAGACTTTGAGATCTCATCCTTAGCTCTTTCAACATCTGAATTTCTTCATGTTAGTATGTTACTTTGTTGAATACAGACTACCTTGAGTAATCTGAAGACTTCCATTCATTAGCTTTTATGAAAAACTGACACAATTTGATGCCTGGTAAGAGTTGTAACAAAGAGGTCATCTGATAGCACGATTCCTGTTGTGCTAGATTTTACTGCACATCACTTGCATCAGATCTCCAGATTCTCTTCAATTTATATTTTGTATCAACTACAACCATAGACCCTTATAACACTGGCAATGTCAATTTAATATTCTTAACTTTGAAGGAAATATATTGTCGATCTATGAGCTATATTACCAATATGTGTAACAAAACAAGATTATTTTTCGGCATATTAAGATGCTAATGATTTAGAGGATAACTGCCTCTTGTTTCACTTGATTTTTTTCCGGATATTAATACACATGGCACATACATAATGTGCAGGATCGAAGCAGAGAAAGGTGTTATTATAACAAATCACTCTTTGCTGGTATGTATGACTTCTCATGCACGAAAGGATCAAATAGGAGCAGAAAACATACAGAGTACTTCAATTTATTGAATTTATATACTGCAAGAATAATTTTACCATGCAAATTGATTAAAGCCTTGCATAGAACAACTATTGATTTCAATTGTTTTGGCCATCAAATTGCACCACAGTGAAGAGTAAGAATTTGAAAGAAGTATGAACTACACCTCGTTCACCAATAAATCCTGATTTGGTTGTGATTATTGTAGCTGCGGCAAGAAGAATGTCTCAGATCATGTTTTTGCATATTTTTGGCCTGACCGATTTTTCCTAGTAGGTCTGAGAGTTCACATTATTGTGTTAATTGATACTTACTATGTCCAGCTTTAGTGTACATGACTAGAACATGTCACTGAGGATTTCTTTCTCTATTCATTTCTGTTTTGGGGGGATGGGGCCGTGGGAGGTTAGTGAGTTAGTCAAACATATCCCGTTTCTTAGGAAAAAATTTGTACTGACATTACTTTTAGCTCTTTGAAGGTTAGTATCTCTGTTTATAGTGCCATGTGCTATAATTCTTTGAAGTACCTTTGGTAAGAGAGATTTCTCATTGCGTGATCAAGAAACAGAAATGTTAAAAATACGTATAACATTAATGTGCCACTTTGTGGATAAGCACATCTAAGAATTTCATGTATCTTGAGTAATTAAAAGTAGTATTTGGGATTCAAAGTCATCTTCTCTTCCACAGGTTACTTTCAATGGATCTTTTGACCACATGAACATTGATTCCACCAGGTAGCCTCCTCGCACCAAACTAGTGACAGTTGCATATCAACTTGCATCTATCACTTATTAGTTGTAGTGGCTACTCAGTTTCATTTCAGCTAACAACATCAGCAAAATAGCTACAGAATATCCTTAAGGAATGTGTTTAGAATTTACTGTACGATTTTGTAGATACTGTAAATTTTATACTTCATCTTTGATGGCAGTGTTCAGAACTTGGAGATAATTGAGCCTATGCACTCTTCTCTTCTGGGCACAAACAACAAAAAGAGAAGTTTATTCCACATGCTTAAAACAACTCGAACTATTGGAGGGTATGTAAATAATTTCATTGATTAACTGGTATTATATCTTTCACTCGAAGTATTGGAGGGTATGTAATAATTTCGCCTGCTATAGCACCAAATTGTATATAAAGAGAAGTCAGATATGTGCTTAATGATTCCTCTTGCTATCTTTTGATTAGAAGTATGACACATGTACATACAAAGCCCTCACACTTGAGCCAACTTCATAGTTCTCATGACGATGTTCTGCTCAGGATGGAAAGCTCCGTAATCTGTCTTTTCAGTATGTTGTGCACCTGTAGCATAATGCTGAATTTGCTTGATTATACTCCACTGCAGGACTAGACTTCTGAGGGCAAATCTTTTGCAGCCTCTGAAAGACATAGAGACAATTAACACTCGACTCGATTGCCTGGTATGTTTTCAATGTATCACATGCAAAAGAAGAATGTATAACATGCTCTATTGTTATGAAATCAAAATTTGCCACCTTCCTTCCTGAAAAATTTCATGTTTTACATGGTACTTTTGTCTAGTAATTTTCTGCTTTAAGAATTTATCTATTGTGGTTATATCTACTCCAGGATAATAGAGCTGACACCAACTTGTTTGGAATTGAGGCAGTTATTGTTCGTTATATCTCCTCTAGAAGAATTATTTTATTGAGAAGAAGCCTTCTCTGAAAAAAGGCTTTATTTAATAATATGCCTGTGCTGCTTTGGGTGGAAAAAAAAAGAAGGATTGAAGCAGGAAGGAGGAGATTGAGGTTCCTTTGATTACTTACAGAAATAGAAGTTTTGAACACTGAGGGATCAGGGATGTGCTGTTTGACTATAGCTGGCAGAATATGCAATTACATTGGTCATTACTTGATTGGGTTTTAGTTGCAATAAACATTAAACAAGCCGGCATCTGTTTTCTGAGAGTTATGATCTTGTAGTTTTATGCCGTGCTTATCAGGATGTAATTTGACCTATCCAAAACCTTCAAGTATATACTATCTTCAAGAAAGTGTTAAAACTGTTTCTTTACCCTTTTTTGACAATTATCATGCTTTACAGCTTTTGAAAGCATTATTTTTTATTCTTTGAGGCCCTGATATCACTCGTTTAGTTTGACACTTCCCTCAATTAATCTCCAGGATGAGTTGATGAGCAATGAACAGCTATTCTTTGGTTTGTCTCAGGCCCTTCGTAAGTTTCCGAAAGAAACAGGTAATCATATAAGGAAGGAGGTGGGTTCTCACTTGTATTCTATATAGTTTGTTCCCATGTCAGAAAGCTGATGTATGCTTATCCATCTAGATCGGGTCCTTTGTCACTTCTGCTTTAAGCCAAAGAGAGTTACTAATGAAGTCTTGGCTTCGGATAATGGAAGAAGGAGCCAGATAATGATATCCAGCATTATTCTTCTCAAAACAGCTCTTGATGCTTTACCGTTACTCTCCAAGGTGCACCATTGTTCGGTTCAGGGGTTTACATTTTCTGGATCCTATCTGGTACAATAACTAGCTTGTGGTTCAGGTTCTTAAAGAAGCCAAGAGTTGTCTGCTTGGAAATGTGTACAAAACCATATGTGAGAATGAAAAATATACTTCAATAAGGAAAAGGTAATGTTCAAATTTGCCTAGATATATGATGCTTTCCCCCGATTTCCTCCTTGTCGGAGAGATCCCTCTTCAGAATTCAGACAGTTCCCCTCTAGGAGGACCTTCTTCTTTTTCTGTTCTTGTTCTGCCGAAAGAGAGGATTCCTGTTCCTCAATTTTGTCTAACGTCCATGAGCTAATTATTCCTGTGCCTACTCAATCTTCTTAGCTGCCACACAGTTCTAGGATGATGATTTAGGATATTCGATGGATACTATTTTTGTTAGTTTGAAAATTAGTTTCTCTCAATTAAGCGAAGTAAGACTAAAATAAAGTTCATCGCTAAAAGATTAAGATGCTATGATGTGGCAAATTGAGTGGTGATTCTTTGTATTATACATTAAGTTCTCTAATTATTATATGATCATTCCTAGATGACAATAACTGTGTTATTATGTCCATTCAGCAGTTCATATATTTATTTTATCCATGCAACATTTACTTTCACAGAATTGGAGAGGTGATTGATGAAGATGTCCTTCATACGCGAGTTCCTTTTGTGGCACGGACACAGCAGTGTTTTGCTGTTAAGGCTGGAGCAGATGGGCTTCTTGATATGTCTCGACGGTCATTCTGTGACACTAGCGAAGGTTTTCCTATTATATTACATGATTTAATTTTTTTTATTTTTTTTTGGAAAGTGGAAATTTCAGGGCTCTGTGAAATTAGGTATGCAACAGAGACGAGTGAAGGAAGTGGATTGGAAGTTTTCTGTTAATGATTAAATTTCTTTTAAGTGCATTTTCTTAGTTTTTAACACACTGAATTCATAGCTATACACAGTCTCGCAAATAAGTATCGTCAAGATTTCAAACTGCCGAACTTGAAGATCCCATTCAATAACAGGCAAGGGTTTTACTTTAGCATTCCACAGAAGGACATACAGGGAAAACTGCCCAGCAAGTTCATCCAGGTGTTATGCTATGATATAAGTTAAACTTTCCTTGTGCATCCTGCTTCGTTTCCTCTAACAAGTTTCACATAATCAGGTCGCGAAACATGGAAACAATGTCCATTGCTTGAGTCTTGAACTTGCTTCAGTGAGTATTACTGGACATCCACTATAGGCTTCATTTGGTTGGACCAAAAACAGATACCATAATATATTCCTCTTGATAATCTTTATGAGGAAATCCAGTTACTGGTTCGGTGTAAAATGCTTTCAATTTGCAATAATAGCGAAAGGTAGGTCAGGACACACTGCTTGGTAATAGTTATATAGATTGGTGAATGTAGTGTTAAGGCTTAAGCAAGGACAGTGACAAATGTAGTGGAGAATGAGTTACACTCATGAAATACATAAATTGGTTTTCTTTCATGTGGTGTAAAATGTTTCTGAAAAGTTCCAGACAATCGAAGTAACTAGAGAGTAAGTGCAAATATTCAGGTGGTTATCCTTCTCTTTGCTCATAGATGAGGTGTTTTTTCTTCACTTACAGTTGAATGTGAGGAACAAGTCTGCAGCTAAAGAATGTTGGTTGAGGACTGCTCTTTGTCTTGAAGGTAAATTGATGGGTGCAATGCACATCTTTCTCTACTACTGCTATTGGATCTCTTGTCTACCTAATCAAATGCTTGTCCATGCAGAATGACAAAATTAGTGGTGACTTCATAACTAAGGCATTTGCTTCATAAAGCTTAAATTATTTTCTTTGGGTGCTTCCAAGGGGCAAGAAGAAATGTCTTAAACATATTATAGTTTTTCATCTTTTTTCAGCAAACCTTTTTTGGTGTTTGAACTTTGAACTAATGAAACTATCGGGACTACTTTTATTCTAAAGTTTTGTGGTTTCAGTCATGTCAGAGGGCAGAGTTGATTGATGACAGTTAAGTGGATCAGGAACATAAACATATTATAAGAGTGGAAAATGTGGGGCTGATTCTTAGTTGTTCTATTGCCGAAAAGATGCAAAGATTAGTAGGGTATATTTATTTCCTACGAACTCAATACAAATACCTTATTACTATAATATCCTTGACTCAAGAATATGATAATGTAGCCCTAAATTCTTCAGCAAATCAGCTTAAGTTGAAACCTAAATTTAGAAAGAAAAAAAATCATTAGATATATTTAGAGCTTTGGTTAAATAGAAAGAATAATCTATTGAAATCTTCTTATCTTCTTCGTCTTGCATTCTGCATCAAATCCCTATAAGATATATGCGTGGATGGTTTATCAGAGTTGATTGCAATGAGAGAATACTGCAAAATCACTGTATACATGTAGCTTATGGGCGGGGCAAGGGACTGCTTTTCCATTCACTTTGCAAGTCCACTGGCTTAATAAAGAGAGTTTTTTCATATGTCAACAGAGGTCAAAATCTTTGATAAAATCTTCCAATAATATATATGTTTTGATAAGTAAAAGCATCCAATGAAAGATGGGATGTTAATGTTCTCTTCCAATCTGTACTTGGAAGATAAGCATAATCTGCTTGTTACTTCTGTATTAATATTGGTTTTTGTATGTCTCTGACAATTCTGCTTAACACATGAAAGATGCATCTGTTAACCTGTATTTGCATATAATATATTCAGCAAGTGGCATACTCTTCATTCTGTTTACCCTATTGTTATTTGAGAACTATATGTACTTAGAATCTTTTCCTTTTCATGCTAACATGCAGCATTAATGGATGCAATACGAGAGGATGTCTCTGTGCTTACTGTTCTTTCAGAAGTGTTGTGCCTTTTAGATATGATGGTAAATTCATTTGCTCACACTATATCAACGAAACCAGTTGATAGATATACTAGAGCTCGTTTTACATGTGAGTATTTAGTCGTAACTCTCAATACTTGCTTGATGCCAAGATTATGAAAAAATTGATTGGTTAAATTTAAATTTTTCTCCCCTCTTAGGTGATGGCCCATTGGCAATTGATTCTGGACGGCACCCCATTCTGGAAAGCATACACAATGATTTCATTGTATGTTGTTTTCTTCTAGTGATCTGAGAAGAAGTTTGAAATTGATCTTGACATAGCAAGTTAATGGCCTTTGTCTACTTTGATACTAGAAATTTCTGAATTTGGAAGTGGTATTGAATTCTCTTTTGCAGCCAAATGGCATCTTTCTTTCTGAAGCATCAAATATGGCTATTGTAATGGGCCCAAACATGTAAGCAACCTTATTATATTCCTTAATAAAATTAAACTGTCTGTGTAGGTTTGTTCTTCTTGTGAGTATCACGGCATCCGGTATGAGTGACACCATATCCCCTTTCACATCATGTCGAACTCTTCAAAATTTTGGACGAGGGAAGGGAACAAATGAGAACCTTCTTCTCCCGATTAAGATTTATCCCCGGACATATGTTTAATGGGAAGCTACAGCATAAGTTTTTTTCCGTCTTTTTATTGAAGCACTGAGCAAAGAAAAATAATGGATGATGGGGACTTCAACCCCTCTTGACTTATCTCTCTCATCCCTTCCATGCATCTTAGATAAGCTCTTTCTGCCTCACATGAATTTGTTGTGCCATTTTCTACCTGGTAACTTATGCATGTTGTTTGTTGTAGGAGTGGAAAAAGTACTTATCTTCAGCAAGTTTGTTTGATGGTCATCCTTGCTCAAATTGGTTGCTATATTCCTGCTCGATTTGCCACTTTGAGGGTGGTCGATCGTATTTTTACAAGGATGGGAACAATGGACAGTCTCGAATCAAATTCTAGCACGGTATAATCTTCTAGTTGTGAATGGTATATTCTTCCATGGAAGTTCTATATTTTAGAATAGCATTGATTTTGTTCCTGTATTTATGCAATAGTTAGTTATATTTGTGAAAAAGCTTAACCATAGTTTTGCCAAATTTCTTCTGAAGTTTGACATCTTCAAATTGTAAATGTTCTCTTATATTTGAATCATCCTGTTACGGAGATAGCCAATATAGAAATCACCAGTATTTCATGTAACCGTGGTCTATGTAGTTCATGACAGAGATGAAGGAGACGGCTTTTATCATGCAAAACGTGTCCCATAGGTAGATTGTTTCACAAAATGTGTCCACTGACTTGGCATGAGGATTTGTCTGTCTAAAGTTTAAAATTTTGTACTTCCTTTGCTGTACACAGAAGTTTGATTGTTATGGATGAACTGGGGAGGGCGACCTCATCCTCTGATGGACTCGCAATCGCGTGGAGCTGTTGTGAGCATCTATTGGCACTTAAAGCGTAATCTCGAAGCCCTCTTTGTATTTCAATCTTAAATGCAATATGGTTAAATATTTACTAGCCCAAACATGCTGTATTTCATAACAAAGCCTATGATTAGTTAGCTTGTATTTTACATTGTATGGACTGCAGCAAAGTTTGAAAATTAGGCTTTGATTTTTCACTTTATAAGTTGAAGTAATATTTGGTACTTGCAAACTGCTAAAATTCTGGTTTTACCTGGATGCTATAAAAGATATGACTACCAATTCAAGGGCTTCTTAGAAGCATGATTCAAATAAGGAGCAAAAAATTTAGAAACCAATCAAGATTGCTAATGAAAGTACAGAAGGCATACTAAGGGGAACGTTATGCTTGAAATTATTCTTATCTGGTATTTGAATATCAGGGTTGAATAATAAATACTGTACTGGACCTTGAAATAGGGAGTGGAGTTTGTGATATCGTCTAAAATTTCTTATAAGGAGAAAGGCATTTAACATTCACCTGCAGACATACATAGGGTTGTTTACTGAGCCTCTTATAGAATCACTAGTTTGAAGTTTTCATTATAGAGAAGCAAGACAATATCTTTAAAAACTCCCTTCATTTTTGTTCAGAAGGCTGATAAAATTCTTCATCTTGTAACTTCCTAGATGTCATTATATCTCAGAATTAAACTTTACACTTCAAGTTCTGCTTAGAAAATTGGCAGAGAACTACTAAGAGGTGTTTGGAAATTTTGTGATTAATCAACTCTTCTAAGATTCCTAGACATGTGACCCAAATAATAATGTCAAATTCTATATAAATGTAGATGCATTTCCACTGTCCAGATATTTCTCTACCCAGTGAGCTAATTATATTGAATGTTGTCACTCTTGAGTTTTCAATAGCTACACGTTCTTTGGACCCAAGGGTGTGACCTAGTGGCCAATGAAGTGGATTGAGAACCATGAGGTCTCACGTTCATATTCCAGCAAAGACAAAAACACTTGGTGATTTCTTCCTATCTGTTCAAACTTTGGTGGATAGAGTTACCTGTAGTTGTTGCTGGTGGGAGGCGCAAGCTGGCCCAAACACCACAGTTATAAGAAATAAAGAAAAATAGCTACATGTTCTTTAGGTTTTCATAAAGAATTGTCTCTCTTGCTGTTGGATCAATATTATTTTGACGCAGAATTCAATACATACATCCAAGTTTTATAATTTAACCCAATGTACGGCCAATTTGTTTGCAGGTACTCAATATTTGCTACTCATATGGAAAATCTATCTGCGCTATCCACCATGTATCCAAATGTAAAAATTCTTCATTTTGATGTTGATGTGAGGAATAACCGCATGGACTTCAAGGTATATCTCTGAATCACTCAGTGGTTTATAAACAATTTATACCTTCATTTTCATTTCCTCTTTGTGTTTTCTACTTAGTTTCAACTGAAGGATGGGTCACGTCATGTGCCACATTACGGCCTCATGCTAGCAGGAGTAGCTGGATTACCAAGTTCAGTAGTGGAGACTGCCAAAAGAATCACATCTAGGATCACAGAGAAGGTAACTTGTTTCACTTCCGCAATGAGAGAATGTCTTGTTTGGAAATTGCCATTGTGTTGAAAGATCTTGTAGTTCGTTTTACCACTGCAAGTTCCATTTCTTTCCACCCCCATTCTCTTTCAAACAGGAAAAATTGAATTTGAACCTGAGACCTCATGGTTCTTAATTCACTTCATTGACCATCATACCACACCCTTGAGTGCATCATAGTAACATCTCACCCTTGCACCAACTTAGACTATTTTAAGCTACGTTGTTCGGATTCTCCAAAATGCACTACTTTTGGAGTATCAGACATCCACCTATCGACATTTTGAAGGGTTTGACCAATATAGATTTCAAGTGTGGCCATCAACTATCACAATGCTACTCTTATATCCTGAGTTTGGGACCAACTACACATTGTGAAACTCACATAGGCGGAGATTTTCCATACATTTGCGTTTCTTCCCTGCATTTTTTGTTTCAATTTTCCAAGCTTTGAGGAAGGTAAATTGCACATCCATGTTATGTTTGATCGTTTTGCCTTCTTTTTTTCTTATCGTATAGGAAATGAAGAGAATGGAGGTGAACTGCAGACAGTACGAGGACGTACAATTGATTTACCGTGTAGCTCAACGGCTGATGTGCTTGAAATATTCTGATCAGGATGAAGATTCTTTAAGGGAGGCTCTGCAGAACCTTAAGGAAAGCTATATTGGTGGAAGGCTTTAGGTAAGTAGAACCATTTACTCATATATATTTCATCTAATATCAACACTTTGATCTGAAATTTTGAATCTATCTGATAATCTTGGACTAAGAAAATGGTACTTTAAGATAACTACTAAAAAAACAAGTGGAATTCTAAATATCTAATGATGAAAGGGTTCTTGATTTCTCATGGAGGGCCTATTTTAATTTGCATAAAATTACAAGTTTTGTTCTTTCACTGGATATGATTGTAAATGAAATTGGGTCTAATTAATGTGGACCAATAAAAATAAGGGCAACTTTCACATCTAGCAAACAAAAAATTCATATTTGTATGCTATAACAAAGTTTGCATAATTGCGTTTCATAGCAAACATAAAACTGTATAATTCGCTATACATATACAATTGTATAATTCGCTGGCCTAAATTGTATAATTCGCTAGTCTATTTCGCTGCAATTGTATAATTTGTTTTGCATACAGTTCAATCGAATTAAAATGTATGTATATTGCATAATTATAAGTGTATAGCAAGAAGATATATGTTTTTCTCGCTTTATAGAAAAACAGAAACACAATATATACACTTCTGTTGTATAAAGATAGAGAAAATTGTATTTCACGGCAATTGTATAATTCACAATTGTATAATTCGTTGGCCTTTTTCTCTGCAATATTTGAAGTAAAATGTTTGTAAATTGTATAATTAAGCGTATAACACGAAGATATACATTTTTGCATATGTATATACAATTTTCTCTCACTTTATACAAAACAGAAACAAAATTATACACTTCTGTGTATAAAGTGAGAGAGGCGAGCGAGAATGGAGAGTGGCAGCGAGATTTTTGGGAGAAAGACGCTGGGAAATTTTAGCTAATGTTTGCTATGGAGCACAATTAAATCAAACCCTAGCTATTCCATTTATTTTAGGTTATTAGTTTGCTGTTATGTACAATTTTCCCTAAAAATAATTACATATTTAGTTAAAATATTTATTTATGTCACATCAACTTCTGTTCAAAATATGGGGACCTTAAAGGGTTTTTTTTTTTGGAAAATTTCATACATGGCAAACTCAATTTATAAAATAACATTATATGGGTATGGTTTACATAATTACATTTTATGGGTATAGTATAGTTTATTATGTAACTTTTTATTTTGTATAAAACGTTTTTTTAAAATTTTCTTTTCCATTAAATAGCAACAATAACCCTAAATATGGTTACAAACATTTACATAATCCATAATTTGAGCTAAACATTCAAAATCAAATATATTCCCAAAAAAAAATTCTATTGCGACTGAAAATCCATACAAACTTTTTTCTGGGAAAATAAACTTTTTAACGTATAAAAAGTTTATATACGAATGTAAATAAATTGAATATAAATTGTTTAATTTGCATCAAATTGTAAAGTAATTATTATATACATATGCACATAAATCCCTCAAGTAGTTTTATATATAATAATGTAAAATACAAAAAAAAAATTGTGATTTAAAACAAATTATTATACAAATAATTGTACCAAATTTTTAAAAGTAATTACTTATATACATATATAACTAGTTGAATATAAAAAAAAATTGTAAATGTATAAACAAAGTTTATATACAAATGTAAATAAAACGAATATAGAAATATACAAAAAAATTGTATATGTATAAACAAATTTATATACGAATGTAAATAAAATGAATATAAATTGTTTGATTTGTATTAAATTAATTGTGATATACATATATAAGTAATTGTATATGTATAAATAAAAAATATGAATATAGTACTTGTATATACACAGATCTCTCAAGAAGTTTTGCATATAATTACATAAAATACAAAAAAAATTGTAATTTAAACAAATTATTATACAAATATTGTATCACTTTTTAAAAGTAATTACTTATATACATATATAACTAGTTGAATATACAAAAAAAATTTAAATATGAATACAACAATACATGATACTTTGATCAGCTTTGTATATAATAATTCATTGTACAAACAATTATATACATAATATTCAAACAGGTAATTCTTACAGATTGAGATAAATTTTTCATTCTAATTTTGAACAACTTGCAATATGATAAGAAAGAAAGAATTTTTAAAAAAAGAATATGAAAAACTAAGAAGCATCATAATACATATACAATTGTTGATGAAGGAAAAAAATAAAAATAGATTCGTGGGTTACCTGCGAAAATTGAGAGCAAGACGGAAGAGAAGTACGTGAAATCTTATGAAATTTGAAATTCAAAATAGAGTGGAGAAGTGATTTTAGGAGAAAGAGATGTAATGGGAATAGGAGAAATAAAATTAATTTAATATAAAATTATATATAAAATCGTAAATAAGTCTTTTACTGTTGGTATACAAATATGTGGTGGATCCCATTAATTATGACAAAAAAATGAAACTATTATCAATTGAGAGTAAATTAATTAAATTATATTCTTATAAATTAATTACTTAGTATAGTCTATCAGTAATTTCCCATTTTTTATTCATTAGGAGAAATGAAGACATTTTAAGTTATTTTCAATATGTTAAGAACAGTTTTAATTATTTTTCTGTGTATTTAAGATGAAAATCAAAATCGAAATAAAAAGGAGAAAAGAGTCGGAAAGTAACAGTGAAAAAGAATAAAGAATAAAGTGAGTAGTATGTATTTTCTCTACTACAATATTTTGTAACTTTTGCTATACTTTGTGGAAAAACAAAATCTTTGAAAGATGCCCTTATAGAGGTGTACAAGATTATAATATTAACATATATAGTGTTAACTAAAATGCCAACATATGTGAACCATAGAATTTTTATAATTTCTTTGCTTATATATGATTGACGGTATTTATGTATTTTAATATTAAATTTAAAAATCAAATGTATATTATTTTGAGGTAATTCTTGTAATTACTATTTTCATAATCTATCACTAATTTTTTCTGTTAAGCAATTTTACCATACGTTGTAAACTATGTAGTTTTTGGACAGTTTATCTATTTAATTTACAATTACATTATCTTTTTATTCATTGTGAGGAAGAATTCCCACTTATAAATAGTGTGGTCTTACTTGTGTTAAGAAAATGTAAAAGAGTGTAAGAAAAGATGAGACGTGTTGTATTGTTTATATACATAGTTTGTGAAGTGAGAGAGTTGAGACAAATAATATTCTAAATTTACAACTATATATATTCACTAAATAAAAGTGAGTATTTATATGTTGAACAAAAATATTTTTTGTGAAGCTATGGACTCTTCAATTAATTCAGAGTTGCTTGAGTTATTACCGACCTTGTTGGATTGTTGTAGATTATGCCGTAATAGCTGTTAATCTCCTAAAAAAAGCAATATACACACCTTAACATAAATATTTATTTTTCACTATTATCATTTCATTTTCAAACTATAATTTATTATATTTATCATATATTACACCAATATACCATATTTTAAGTATTGTAACTTTCGGCTATTTATTATTAGTGGTGGGGCATAATATACGTGGAAAAGAATTAAAGTTCTTGGTGAGTAATTAAGAATCTTCTTTGCGATAGGAAAATGTGATAAAGAAATAAAAGATTGTAATGTAATGAACAATTACACCTCTATTGGCTATATTCATCACTCATTATTTTATTTGCTTCATAAAAGAGACACATCATTAACCTCATGTAATTTAATTCATAAATTATATTCTCAGTTCATTTCTATATTATATTATATTATATTATATTATATTATATTATATTATATTATATTATATTATATTATATCTAAATAAATAATAAATAACGCTAAACTTTTATTCGTCAATTTTAACATCTAAGTGAATCTTTTTTATTTTAAATATTAATTATTAACTAATTTCTCAAAACACTTTATTAATAGTCATTATTATTATAGTAAAATATAAAAAAAAAATTATTATGAACCAGTCGAAAGGAATAAGAGGGTATATTCCTCAAACTTATTCAAATTAGCTTTTACTTTTAAGATGTAACAGATTTTAAAAATCAATTAAATTCAGTAACAATTTTCCTCAAATTCAATTATTTCACAGATGCATGTGATGTGTTTAATATTCTAAAGAATATACATAAATTAAGTGCATGGATGGGCCGTTAATTTAACTATATTCCATTCAACGAAAATAGATTCTAAATAGTTAAAACACATTATAGTAGGTAGTACCAACACCTTTTGTAATTTTTCTATACTTAGTGGAAACACAAACTCTTTGATAGATGCCCTAAAAAAGTTTGGTAATTCATCTAAAGAAAATAATAATTAATAAATTACTTAATTATAAATCATAGAAAATATGCTCGAAATTTCAGAGACATACTTATACTATATCAAGATCCTGTTACCCCGAACTAATTTTATAAGTAATGTTCTACCCCTTTTCGGCTTATGTGGCACTAACTTGAAAAAAAAAATCAACCAGCGTTGCGCCCACAAGATAGTGTCATATAGGCCGAAAAAGATAGAAAATTATTAATAAAATAAGTTCAGGGATAATATGTTCTAATATAATATGACTGTATCTCTAAAATTTTTGGTATAGATTAAGCGGGTACTCGTACATTATGATTTATACTTGCTATCTGCACACACATTCTCAACATGTTTGCTAGGCTTTTATATATGAGGAACATTTCAGTCATTTGAACTGAAATGAAAGCAATATAATTGGACCTAAAAAAATCGAGTACGAAACTAAAACGGTAGAAAATATTAACAAAAATTCCAAAAGGGTATATAAAATTTTATATAAACCAAAACGGTAAAATCGCTCCGCACGCAGCGATTTTGCCAAAAAGTATTTTTTTTTAAAAAAAAACATAAATCGCTGCCTTTACATAAAAAATAAAAAATTATTTTTTCTATGTAAATCGCTGCCTAGGCAGCGATTTACAAAAAAAAAAAAAAATTTTTATATAAATCGCTGCTACAGTAGCAGCGATTTATTAAAAAAATATTTTATATATAAATCGCTGCTACAGTAGCAGCGATTTATATCATTTTTTTAAATAAATCGCTACTGTAGCAGCGATTTATTTAATTTTTTTTTTTTATTAAATCGCTGCAATAAGCAATTTTTTAAACTAAAAAAAAATTAAAAATTTTAAAACAGCGATTTTATATATAAAAAAAATTATAATTAATAGGTGTGATTAGGGATGTACTTGAATTCAATTAAATAATTTTTCTCCTTTAATTTTTTATTTAAAAAAATTAATTATTTAAATTCAAATATTATTTAAATTTAAATTCAATATAATATCTTTTTTTAGAAAGAAAATATATTTATTACTTTACTTATTTTTAATTTTTTTAAAATAATGTATATTTTCTTATAAGTTATATACATAAATTTTAAAAAATATTATAATCTTTTTTTATATATAAAATCGCTGTTTTAAAATTTTTAATTTTTTTTTAGTTTAAAAAATTGCTTATCGCAGCGATTTAATAAAAAAAAAAAATTTAAATAAATCGCTGCTACAGTAGCGATTTATTTAAAAAATTGATATAAATCGCTGCTACTGTAGCAGCGATTTATATAAAAATTTTTTTTTTTTTTGTAAATCGCTGCCTAGGCAGCGATTTACATAGAAAAAATAATTTTTTTTTTTTGTAAATCGCTGCCTAGGCAGCGATTTATGTTTTTTTTTTTAAAAAAAATACTTTTTGGCAAAATCGCTGCCCCAGCAGCGATTTAACTTTTTCAGTAAAAGTAAATCGCTGCGTGCGGAGCGATTTTACCGTTTTGGTTTATATAAAATTTTATATACCCTTTTGGAATTTTTGTTAATATTTTCTACCGTTTTAGTTTCGTACTCTAAAAAAATCTTACTTTCAAGTGTATGGACTAAAATATCTTTTGCCTATGTGTTAAAATTATCAAAATAATGTAAAATCAAACATAATAGGAAAAAGTACATAAATTGACAATAAAATTTAAAATAATTACAAATTGATACTTAAATCCAAAGTAAACTCTAAAATATACATTCTCTTATAATTAATTACAGTCCATACCCCTATTTATTAAGACTGAATAATTTTTCGCTTAAATAATACTAAATTCAGTATTATACTGTACTGATATCATTAATTTACGCTTAACTAATATTTAATCAGTATCGTATAATGTATTGGTAATTTTACTTAACTTGATACAATATCTATATATATATATATATATATATATATATATTCCATATGTCGTTAATTTGTTATGTTATCGCGGATGTATTACATATAATCATATGTCAAAAAAGTATTTAAATGATTAAAATTTAAATAAGTTATAACATTTAATAAATATTAATTTTAATTGAGATATTTAAGTGAAATATGCAAATAATTTTAAAAAATTCTGAATTACGCGAAGTCTTTACTTTAAAGGATTATAAATTACGCGTAGTATTAACTTTTGGGCTCTTGAATGGAATTTACAGGTAATCGTTACTTGCGTAGCATATAGAAACATTTTCTCATATATATTATTATTAGAAAAATAATATATACATGTACTGGTCCCTCCACTCCTAGAGAGTATATATATTTTCACACTATTGAAAATTTAACTGAAAATAATATATTATTATGAGAAATATAATAGGGCAACTTTAACATATAGCAAATTAAAAAAATTATATTTGTATGTTATAACCTAGTTTGCATAATTACGCTCCACAACAAATATAAAACTGTATAATTCGCTATACATATATAATTGTATAAGTCGCTGGCCTATTTCGCTGCAATTGTATAATTCGCTATCCTATTTCACTGCAATTGTATAATGCACAATTGCATAATTCGCTACCTATTTCGCTGCAATATTTTTATAAAATTTGCTTTGCATACAATTGAATCGAATTAAAATGTATGTATATTGCATAATTATAAGTGCATAGCAAGAAGATATATGTTTTTCTCTCGCTTTATACAAAAACAGAAACACAATATATACACTTTTGTTGTATAAAGCTAGAGAAAATTGTATTTCACTGCAATTGTATAATTCGTTGATCTTTTTCTCTGCAATATTTGAAGTTAAATGTTTGTAAATTGTATAATTAAGTGTATAACACGAAGATAGATGTTTTTGCATGTGTATATACAATTTTCTCTCGCTTTATACAAAACAGAAACAGAATTTATACACTTCTGTGTATAAAGCGAGAGAGACGAGCAAAGGGAGAGTGGCGAGCGAGATTTTTGGGAGAGAGACGTCTGGCAAACTTTGGCTAACGTTTGCTATGGAGCACAATTAAATCAAACCCTAGCTACTCCATTTATTTTAGATTATTAGTTTACTATTTATACAATTTTGCCCAATATAATATATATGACCTTTTTCATAATGATCTTGTATTGGTTTCCTCGATGACTCCTGGAACTTATCAGAGTATATATATATTTTCACATTGTGGAATTTAACGGAAAATAATATATTATTATGAGAAATATAATAATACATATGCCCTACCTTTTTCATAATAATTTTGTATTGGTCCCTCTCACCTTTTATCTTTTGTTATTATTATAAATATATAGCTAAAGTTACTCGTGGTTTTCAATTCATTTCATTAGTAAATCTTCTTCTCTAGCTAGCTATTACTATATTTTCCATCATAATTATGGATATTATTATTACATTCTTTTTGTCATCATTGGCCCTTATTCTTAACTTATTGCAACTCAAATACAATGGGACCAACATGTTTCAACAACATCCTACAATAGCTGGAATCGCGGTAATTTCTTTGATTATATATTGTATCATACTTTGGATGGAGTTGAAGTACGCGGTGTATTACGAAAATTACCTTGGTTCTCATTCATTTATTGTGAATTTGATGGGATGCCTCTCTATGGTGAGCACCATATCCCTCTTGTTACCAACCTACGTTACACCATTCGTGTTCATCGTTGGTCTAATCATTCCTATAACAAAAGCATTGCATTGGATTTTCACTAAGATTGACGAGCATTTTGGAGATACCGAGTTTTGGAGGAGAAGTATCGATCCAACTTTGTGTTATATGAGGAGGAAGATGAATATGTCAAGAAGAAACTTCCTTCCTTTCTAATGTATTATATATGAAAAACAAAATTTTTTCTTGTTTTTAGGGTTTCATTGGGTGGTTAATTTTGCTATTGTTTGTTGTATTTTAGGGTTTACAAGGTTTTGATATGTTGTATATGTGTTTATGTAACTTTTCCAATTGGTATAATATAATGTGAATATATTAAAGCTTTATTAGAGCATTAAAAACAAGTTGAAATTTATCTTCTAAATCCAAAGCTACCATCAGTTTGAGTAGCTAGTGATTAATTAGTGGATTGTTCTTGATGTGTGTTAATTTAATAATTATAATTATATATATATATATATATATATATATATATATATATATATATATAACTTTCCTAATTGGTATAATATATTGTTTTTTAATGAATTGGTGCAATCTCTTGTTTGATATGTGTATATATAAATTAATTGTTGGTACGTTGTTGAACTTTTGAATTTAAAGGGATATATTAGATGGTAAAGTTAGGTACTTTTTTGATAAAAAATAAATGATCTAATTTGACTTGGAATAGAGTTTAAAAAAAGAAAAGAAACTTTTTAACGTTAAAGTTTTAAATTAAAGTTATATCGAATGTATCAAAACATCCTTTAATCTTGTGGTTTTAAACATGTCACATGAAAAATTAAAGTTAAAGTATTGCCAAAAAAAGAAATGAGTCATTCTTTTTTAAACAGATTAAAAAGGAAATACTAGTTTTTTCTAGTATATGGGTCAAATCTCATTATTTGAAATCTTTTGAAAATTAGAATTATACCCCAAACTTTTATCATTTACAAAAACACCCTCTATAATAGTTGTTTGCGTTGTATTACATAATTTTTTACGTGAACACCAAAATAGTAATGCAATATATAAGCAAAATGATATACAAAATGATTAAATAATATATTTTAAACACTTTTAACATAATAAATTATTATTTCTAAACACCCTTTATCAAATTTCTTGCTCCGCCACCATAAAAACATACCACTTTTGCTTTTGACATTCATTTAAGCTGTCCCAGAACAAGGACGCGTTAACAAATTTATACTACTAATTAATAAATATAGAGAGAATAAGTATTTTAACTTTTGATTTAAACATTGAATTTGCCGTAAGAAATTTATCGGGAAAATGCAGTATTTTCTAATTTATGCACGAAATTTTAGAGATACATTTATACTATACTAAGGTCCTCTTATCCTCTAAATTTATTTTATAAGTAATTTTCTACACCTTTTCGGCGTACGTGTCAGTAGCTTGAAAAAAATTTCAATTAGCGTTGGATCCACAAGATAATGTCATGTAGGACGAAAAAGGGTAAAAAATTATTAAATAAAATAAGTTTATAAGGAAAATAGGACCTTAGTATAACATAAGTGTGTCTGAGATTTCGAATATAGATTGAGGGGATTGAGAAATACTTATGCATTATCCCAAATTTATTTAATATGTATAAATTATCAATTTAAAAATAAGTAATATGAATGAATTAAAAATTTTAATAAATATTTCAAGTTAAAACTTAATAAATAAATACTATAAAAGGAGTATTTATTGATTGTCTTTGAATTCAATAATAACTATTTCCTTCAATTTAATTATTCCACAGATGCACATGACATTTTTAATTAAGAGAAAAAACAAGAAATTCGATGCTATGTAACTTTAACTATATATTCCTTTCAACCAAAAAAAAAAATAGAGAGAGAAAAAAAGGTCAACATATTATAATAAGCACTAAGCACTACGACATTTTATAACTTTTCTATATTCGGTGAAAAATAAATTCTTTAAAAGATTCGTAAACTTCGATGGTTGATATTTCAAATTAATGAGGATCGACACATATCAACTATATTATTTTTATGACTTTTATAATTATGAGTTAATGTCTATCATATGGGAAAATACCCAGTACCCCCTCAATCTATGCCCAAAATTTCAGAGATACACTTATATTATACTAAGGTCCTATTACCCCGCTGAACTTATTTTATATGTAATTTTCTACCCCTTTTTAGCCTACGTGGCACTAATTCGAAAAAAAATCAACCATCGTTGAGCCCACAAGATAGTGCCACGTAAGCTAAAAAGAGGTAAAAAATTATTAATAAAATAAGTTTAGGGGGGGTAATAGGACCTTAGTATAGTATAAGTGTGTCTCTGAAATTTCAAGCATAGATTGAGGTGGTACTTGGGCATTATCCCTTTAAAGTATTTTGAATTTTAATAGTCGTTCTTAAAATATTTTCATATTGTATTTATAAATAAAGTTAAGATTTTATGAAACATAAAATTGAGACCATTATTCTCTTAGTAGATTTTTTTTATTCAAGAATAGTCTGATTATGATATTTTAAGTGACTTTTTATAGTCATGCACTTTATTTAGTTTGCAAAAGCTTTACAATATTCTATATTCTTTCACAATCATATTAGACATAATACTTTTTCTATAACTGTTTATATGTTGTTGTTTTTTTTGTTATTTCAATTAAGGAATCTGTTTTATTTATTCATATTTGTCTTTAAAAAAATTCTCTAATAATTGGTAGTCATATTGGGAGTTTTCACATGCATATAGCTTTAAGAATGGGTCCATGCTTAATAGACTTTAACAATTGATATATGCTTTGATTAATTAATTAATACAAAAGTAATACTATAAATTTGATCAATTTTGTAGCTTTTTGTTTTTATCAATAATATATCTTTCTGTTTGATTTGCTTCTTGATCTAGCTATACTTCATCTTTTGTACAATATATTAAACTAATTGAGTGCAAATTAATTACTCAATTAAGATATATATAAGCCTAGATGGATATTCCTAAAAAGTTGTAGCCCAAATATAGAGTTTGGAATTAAAAGGGCAAAAAAATTGTTAAAATTTTAAAAAGGCATATCAATTTTTTTTTTAACCAAAAAGGTAAAATCGTTACTGACGAAGCGATTTTATTCTGATAATTTTTATTCGCAGCGATATTAAAAAAAATTGAAATCGCTGCTATAGCTATAAAAATAAGGGAAAATGTACAAGTACCCCCTTAACCTATGTCCGAAATTCCAGAGACACACTTATGCTATACTAAGGTCCTATTACCCCCTCCCCCTCAACTTATTTTATAAGTGATGTTCTACCTCTTTTCGGCCTACGTGACATTAGCTTAAAAAAATCAACCATCATTGGGCCAACAAGATAATGTCACGTAGACCGAAAAGGGATAGAAAATTAGTAATAAAATAAGTTCATCAGGGTAATAGGATCTTACTATAGAATAAGTGTGTCTCTGAGATTTCGAGCAAATGTTGAGGAGGTACTTGTGCATTATCCCAAACAATAATAAACAACTAAAAATGATGAAGAGATTATTGGAAGTTAGGTGTCAACTCCAATTGTTAATCAAATCCTACCTACCTGGACTTTTGCTAATTTATGAACCTAATTCCTTATTCCTCAATTACACTATTAGAAAATATAACATTAGCGACGAAATTTTATTAATAATATTTAATTAATTTGAATAGCTAATTATAGAGTTTATAATTAAATTTGTTTTCTTATAATTCATTGTCAATAGTAGGGATCAAGAAATTATATTAAATTAGAAATTGTCTAGAATCATGCATGCATGGTCAATTTTTGAAAGCTTTAACTTATTTGAATCATGTGCGGATAAAGATTAAAAGGTCTCCTTTCCTTGAAGTATTCTTCTAGCCCAACACTCTTAAACAAAGATTAAAAAAAATAAAAATTGAGTTCTCTTTTACTATAATCCAACTCCAAAGATTTGCCCAAAACACCTAGCCCAATTTATTTTCTAAAGAAAAAGGAAAAATTACGTGGTTAAGCAAATTTATACTATTTAATTATTCATTATAGTTATAGTTTGATATAATCATCACTGACGACTAACATTATACATTAATTACATGGGCTGACTTCGAGTTTGTTAATTATTCACGTTTGTATATGTATGGTTCGCTGTGATATACAAATGCATATGTATAATATACAATTATTTAACCTATATACATATATAATTCACCTCTCTGTCACTCTCTTCCCTCATCTCGCTCGCCTCTCTTCTCCCTCTATCGATATCGCTCGCCTCTCTCCTCCCTATACCAGTGTCTCTTGTCATATATACAAATACATATATATAATGCACAATTATTAACTCATATACATATCAAATTCACCTTTTTCCTACTCTTTTCCCCCTCTATCTCTCCTCTCTCTCCCAGTATCACTCGCATCTCTCCTCCATATAACACGTAGTTACGAATTGTAATTATCAAACTATATGTATAGAGTAATTAGGTTTTTTTTTTAAGTGGCTATATGTGAAAGTTTTCAAAAGAAAAACTATCTAGTATATTCCTACCATATTTACTATTTTTTCATATATTTTTGAATTAGTTTCATGTCTCACTAATTCATATAGTAATTATGAATGTTATTCAAAATAAATATTTTTCCTTTGTTTCATTTTAACAGTTGTCTAGAACTTTTTTTTTTTTTTTTTTTGCATCTTTTATGTTATTTTAACTAAGAAATTTGTTTATGTTATTTTAACTAAGCAATTTATCTTATTTATTTTTTTAAAAATCTCTAATAATTAATAGTGTATGATAAAATATTTTGATTCTTAATTTTATGAAGTAAAATATGACAGCGGATTTACTTGAAATATAGAGGTTAAAAAAATCTTTTCGAAGGCCTTTCGTATTTGTTGTGGATGCATAGTAAGAATTATTACTACAAATTTTTTACTTTTCTCCGTTCACTTTTATTTATTATGTCATAATTTTCAAAAATTAACTTGACTAACTTTTAAATTAAATAAGATAATATTAATTTGATATTTTATATAAAAAATTTACTTATTTAAAAATTATACAAAAAAATAAAAAATAAAAAATTGAGTTATCCTTGAGAATTGAGTACTATTAAAAAGAATATTTCTTTAATACAACGATATAGTAAAAAAAAAATACTAATATTATCACATTAAACAGCCGGTATTTTAAAGTTTGGTTTAAGATATTTTTCACTAATATAAATCGATGATCATTATTTGGTCAACTTCAACTTATAAATATTTATATATTAATAAATAACTATGACTTTGACTTTTTAAAAGACGTTTCAATTATATAATACTAATATTTTACACAGACACATAAAAGTTTAAGAGAAAGTATACATAATTTTCTTTGTTAATAAATCACCTCAGAACATTTACATCAAGATAGAGTAGTCAAAGTTTCAAGATTTAAATAACTAATTACAATTTTTATATTTATTAGTATTATATAATTACATTATATATATATATATATATATATATATATATATACTTTGGTATGGTACTCTATAAATCGATATTTTTATTTTTATTATAAACATCGTAGTAAATATAAAAAAAAAATCTAAAATGCATATCAAATACAAAAATATTCATATTATTACAATGTTAAAATTTCAATTTTAATACTATTTGATATTTATTAAATCATGTTCACCCCTAATTATTATTGGAGAACTTCTCCTTTTTCGCTAAACTAGAATGACAATTATTTTGAGATAAAAAAATAGTTATTCATTTCTTGTTTTAAGTGTACATTTTTTTATTTATATTTTTATATTTGAATATAAGTAAATAAATTAATAATATTATCCTAAAAACAATTATATATTATCTAAACAAATATTACTAGAGGTGAGAACAAGTTAAGGGTGATGGGGTGGGGCCTATAATATGAAGTAAAAAAAAGGTGTGACGATGCAGAAAACACAATCAATATGAAATATCTCAAGAGTCCAATAAGCATGAGATGCAAATATTTCTAATTGGTTGAATACAACTTTACCCCTAAAGTAGAGAGAAGAATAGGGAACTCGCTCGCTTTGAAATTCCTTTCATACACGAACCCTTTTTTGGGAAGATCGATGAACGTCCTAGGTCAAGGTAGGAAGTTAATGTGTAACTTCTAGCGTAATTGAGGGCAAGGGTTAAGCATCCGATTCAACAATGAACACTAAATGAAAAAGGCAAATCCATTTTCTCACCTGCCTACGATTGATTGACCCGAACTATTTGTCAATAGCAATATTAATACTATGAGATAAACATTTTCATAGATAAAAAAACATACTTGAAGTTGAAGGACTATTAGTACTACACATAATATTACATTAGGGACAAATTTGAATAAAGAACCATCTTGGGATACAATTTTTTCTTGTCAAACAAACAAATTTAGAATATGAAAATAACACATTGCTTTGGTGAAAACTTAAAACTAAAATACCCCAAGAAGAGCTTTTTTGGACTTAAATCTCTACTGACTTTCTGAATTTTTTTTTGCACATCTACCAACCTAGGGACAACTTCAAAACATCACGTATTCGAGATAAAATGTCTAAAGTTTCATACGATTGAACTAAACTTCAGTCATATGTGATCGAAATAAAAGTAAAAATAATTAAAAATTTCAACCATATGTGCCTAAACTTCAAGTAGAAATGCCTGCAACAAAATCAGTTCATCTGTTTACCTCCCCCCAAATTGTTTTAGGCATCTTACCCCAACACAGCCACACACCATAACAGAAACAGATAGTCCCAAAAATATATATTTCATCCCCTGCTCAGGCATAAACAAGCTGGGCACACATTGGAAAAACACTACTTGCAACAGAAACTAATCACAGCATAAGGAACTCGATAAAGACAATTCTGCGGTTTTCATACCAGAAAAAACCCATTCCAGCTACGATGGGAAGTTTCGAATACATTATACAATTGACCACTTTCCACTGCTTTTACAGTTTCTATACCAAACTATGCCACCATTGAGAAACAGTCATAACCCTGCAGAGCCTGCTTACTGTTACTCTATATCTATAATTAACATTTAAGTTGCATGTCGATCCAAAAAGGGCTTGATGTCACGATGAACAATCTACAGAATTTTGTGAAGATGGAGAAAAGCTCAAATATCTGTCAAGATCAATGATGACACAACAACAACATAAGCTAGAAAGAAGAAAATTGCTATCTGAATGAAGAACTTGGGATTGTCCCTCATGTTTGGAGATGTTACCGCCCTGCAACAGTGAAACAGTGACATTGTCAATTTGGTAGGCAGAAAGCAGCCTAGTAATTTAACAAGTTTTTCTCTGCAAGAAGAAATACCTAGCAATGCGTTGTGAAAGCCGATGAAAAGGCATGCTTTGAATAAACACAATACCAGGCCCCGTTAGGACAGCTGTCACCAGATTATCATTCTGCAATCGTACAAATATTATTAGGACGTAGGAACATTCACCTCAGAAACCAAATAACAAATGAAAACAGCAGATGCAAGTCCGATTAGTTCCTTGAAGCAGACAACAACTTATATTTTCATAGATAACCAACATTCACAAGTCAGATTAGTTCAATCATTAGTAATAAAGAGAACTCAAGTAATTTTACTGTAACCAGCTACAAAAGTTTCAAACTCTGCATACTAATGGAAGGAAGTACAAGAAACTTGCAGGTTATCTGATCTTTTATAAAGGAAAAATTACACTTTTGTTTGTCTAACTTCCTTTTTAAGTTGAATACTACTTTTGTTATGAACAAAGATAATGCAAGACGAGTAACGAACACGAAACTCCAAAACATTGCTGCCCAGCAGAGGTATTACATTCACATACAATGAGATTTTTATATCATTAATTGATGAATATTATCCAGCAAGAAACAGCTAGGATAATATTTTTGAAACATTAGAATTTTTTCTTTGATCAGTAAAAGATAGTATTATAGATTGCTAGCATTAAGAAAATGCTGAGAAGTATGAACAGCTAGCAACAGTTACATATTTAGTAATCCACTAAAGAAATCAAACATAGCTTCTACAGAAGTAAATGAAACCATGCAGCACCAAAAAGCTATGTTGCTCGGACTCTTCAAAAATGCCAACGACTGCGTGTCGGATTCGCCAAAAGTAGTGTATTTTGGAGAATCCGAGACGGGTGCTGCATCAAAAGCGGAGTCCGCACAACTAAGCCAAAAAGAAAGTAAGGAGATACATATGTATTTAACTACAAATACAGATTCATTAATTGTTGAATATTGTCCAGCAAGAAACAAGAAACAGGTGGGATGAATGAGCCGGGGGTGGGGGTGGGGGGGTGGGGGGGATATCAAACAAAGCAGACATGTGAAAACATACCCCAAATACCACCCTTCGCATGGGTCCATTGTATTTCACTTGAACATTGACAGTTGATGATAATGCAACGACACTTGGCACATCAACAGCAAGTACCTCACCCACCTCAAGATTTTTCTGTACAACTGAGGAAGAAAAACACATTTTGTCAAAGAAAGGAGTCAGAAAATAGAACCTATGATATTTTAAGACCTCTTAATCTTATATTCTTATATAACTTGAGTAAAAAAGTAGTCCAAGCATTCTGCTTATTTAACCATCTGATTCCCCCAAGAATCCAGTACTAGCTCAGTGACTGAATCACATGAACGCAAGATTGAATTTCCAAAATAGAATCACATTCGTGTGGGATGACCAATAGTCAAAACAACAATAGGAACTACGCCTTAATTACAAACAAGTCGGGTCGGCTATATGAATCCACACTTCTCCATTTAAATTTATCTCGGGCAAACATTTTACAAATAAAATAATAGGTACTAGAAGTTATATATGTTTTTTGTGGGCGTTAAAATCTTTGGTAGGGCTAAAAGTGTGAATCCCGTGAATTTCTATAATTAATTCGGGTTAAATTCAAGCTGAAGGATGCAATTTAATCGAACTTGGGTCATGCAGGACCTGCACAAGCATAACAAAGTCTTGAGAACGCTTGTATTTAACATTGATATAGCTTGGAATTGATATAAGTATTGGGATCAAATGAAGGAATCCATGTTATTAAGTTGTTGGGATCATTAATAAAGTAATGATTGAAGTCACAATGAGGGAATGTATTAGTTAACAAAATGAAATGGAAAGTGAAACAAATTTGTAATCAATGTTTCTCTAAAGATATACAATTAGTAAACTAAGGAATATAGAGAAATGGAAACACCGCCTGCACGTGGACAACCAAAATTTGGCGTTGTGCAGATATCCATCAGAGGCAAAAATTATTTCTGGATGTGTCTGTGTTTGTTGTGTGACGCACAAGGACTAATTTTTGCTAGAGAGTAAATCTATAATGGTAATCAAGGAGAGAAAAATGGACCAAAAATTATTTAAGCTTTGGGAGTTTTAGGAGCGTCTATGGTATTACATCCCCATTAAATGAGTTTCTTTGTGCATTCATGGATGGCATTCAAGGATTAAATACTAGCCATAACACCAACACCAAGCCATCATTGAATTTACATTCAACCTGGTAAATTCTTGACCTCTTGCTCCGTTTTATTGATGATAGGGGTATTATTGATGAGTTCTTTAGTTAAAAACACCAAGTATTTCATGGATTGAGCAAGACATAGAATGTATGATTTTTCACCATTATTAGGTTAAGCAAAGAAGACAATAGATAGTATCGACTTGGAGAAAATTAGTTAAATGCTATTCCTTCTAAAGCTGAAAGCACAATTATTGAGTATGACATGAGAGATTTAGAGTTAAAACTTAAGAATCAACTTCTATGGTGAGAATATAGATTTTTACTAGACTTGAGAAGTCGGGCCTAAGTGTTGGACACTTAGTTGGCTTAGTTGGGGTTGTCGTGACGCGCCATTGATATATGTGTGTTTGTATATGTAGGCTGGGAATCATTGGCATCGTTGGATCTTTTGGCATAAGATTTAGAAAGAGATTCGAGGAATGTTGAAACTTACTACCTCTTGAAGCTTATCCAAATTTTCATATTGTTGAATTGATTTTCTGAAGGGATATAATGTGAATCCTAGCTTGTGGGGGAGTAGGTTGAGATTGCACATTGAACTACATGTGCCGGTTTAGGTATACATTCCAAGGTTTGTGGGATAAAGTACCCTATTGAGAAGACAAATGATCATTGATTGATGTACTAAGGTTAAGTGTCGTACAACAATACACGAAGCCACCCAAACAAGTAGGTCAAATATTTATTACAAGGTTGATCACCCAGAGTTGTTTCTATTTATGCAAGTGTCTGTATAGCGCTCCCGATAAATGATAAAATCTCACGTGATTATGATTAAGATTTTTTCTTATACATAACAAAGGAAACCCGCAGCCGCTACCCTTTGGGTGCATATATGGTAATACCCTTGCTCCTATGCAGTAGCACGCAAACAATAAATGAAAGGTAACACGCGCTGAGCAAACCCCTTGCTTTCGCTAGCAAGGGGTTTTGAACTTGAGACCTCCAACATAGAAGTCCCAAGCCTAAACCACGGGGCCTCCGAAAGGTTGTTATGATTAAGCTTTAATGCTAAGAAATGAGGATTTTGAGATGTATTTTACTTTGATATTTATTTCATTGTTTAAACTAAGAATTGATATAAATGTTTCTTTCTTATATCAATCAATATACATATCACTCGATTTCTTATCTTGTCTCACTTCTCGGGGAAACAATTGTATGAGACATACTAGGCATGTGGAGCTTAGGCCTTTTGGCCATTCAACTTTTGATTTCAAGATTATGTGTATACCATCCTGAGCCATGTGGTTAGGAAAAATCCACCTCTTCCAAAAGGATAGTTTTGGTCAGACTCCATTTACTTCTTGTGGATCTTAGATTGTGATATTCTTTGAGTCGTCGAGGTCTATCTTGGTTGACTAGCTTAATCCTTGTCATAGAAGTTCCCTAGACGTTGGTAGTTCTTTTGGATCGTAATTATGATTGTTCATATGGAATGCATGCATGATAATTTATTACTTTTATGAATATTTCATTTCAAATGAAATGTGGTTTGATTTAATGGTTGTATTCATGCATGTTTTTCAAAAATTAAAGGATTTGGATTTTCTAAAAAGCTTCCGCACTCATGAATCTAGGTGCATAAGTAGGGATTATTAGATGGGTTGGTTTGCTCGGGCCGAGTAAAGTCCAGAGTGCCTGTCACGTGGATTCGGGGTGTGACAGAAAGACTTCTAAAAGCATAAGACCTAAAGTAAACATACAAAATATGACTAAAACATATCCTAGCTTATTGGTATCACCGATATAGATCAAAATAAAATCTCATTGAATGGTGTCAGATAATTCTTTGAGTCGTCGAGGTCTATCTTGGTTGACTAGCTTAATCCTTGTCATAGAAGTTCCCTAGACGTTGGTAGTTCTTTTGGATCGTAATTATGATTGTTCATATGGAATGCATGCATGATAATTTATTACTTCTATGAATATTTCATTTCAAATGAAATGTGGTTTGATTTAATGGTTGTATTCATGCATGTTTTTCAAAAATTAAAGGATTTGGATTTTCTAAAAAGCTTCCGCACTCATGAATCTAGGTGCATAAGTGGGGATTATTAGATGGCTTGGTTTGCTCGGGCCGAGTAAAGTCCAGGGTGCCTGTCACGTGGACTCGGGGTGTGACAGAAAGACTTCTAAAAGCATAGGACCTAAAGTAAACATACAAAATATGACTAAAACATATCCTAGCTTATTGGTATCACCGATATAGATCAAAATAAAATCTCATTGAATGGTGTCAGATAATTCAACAGGTTATTGGACCCTCCACATTTTCTCCCTTTTCTCTCTCAAATGGCAGGGTGCTGGCTCAAACAAGCACATTAAAGACCAAAAATGAAAGTGAAAACCCGTCATCTGTTCGTGGCATGCCATCTTTAATATATTTCCATAAAACTCTAAGTTTATTGGTGAAGTGAGCTTCAAAATCATACCAGAACCACCCCCAACTACGAAAGCAAGCCCTTGGCCCGATATCTTCTGCCTTAAGAATCCCTGGAAATGTTACAAGCATATCAGTCAAAGGCTCAACCTGTTTGTAGCAATTAACATCAGCAAGGCTGAAACTCATGCCCAGATATTTAACCAAGATTATTCGATCATCTCACCTCTGCACTTGCCACGAGGTTACGTGGCCTTTGGTCAATGGTATTGCTGACTTTGACATCATTAATGGAGCAGAGGAATGCATCTGGCTACAAAATAATATCCTAAAGTCATGTCAAGATAGAAAGCATACTTAACCGGTAAGTACGCAAACAAACAGTGGGTGATGCTTTAAAGGTAGAGAACCTATTCGCGAAATGCAAGTGAAGAAAGATAAAGAACGATCTTTACCTGGCATAAGATTTCACCTCCGAACTTAGCTAAATCAATCTGTAGTAAAACTATGAATTAGAATAAAACAAACCACAATTAATCTAGTAATAGTATGTGTAAACAGAATCATATATGCTAACAATTGTATACTGTGCCCCACAGCAAGAACAAAGAATATCTTATCCCCAATTTCTGGATTGCATACACACAAGCATGCACATACTACATATAGAAGATTGAATAACCAAACAAGATAAAGATATAGGTTGGATCTGAACGAACCGGGAGGATTCTTGCCAGAGAAGGAGCAGCAATTCCAACAAACCCATCAGTTGTACCTGTATTGTGAAGAACTATGCTTGTAGTATTCTTTCCAAAAAGCCATTGCCAGACACCTGCTTCGTTTTCAGCGGCATAGACATTTTCCATCTGGATGGAACCAGACATATAGCACATGGACCCTGCAAAGCATTTGAAGATTCCCGTCAGTCAGTTAAGAATGAGTAGTAAATATCAAATTTAAAAATGATTTGTGGATATTTTGACTAATTTATACTAAATATCCTTTAGCGGAAATATATGACCTTATAAGATACAGTGCTCAACGTATAAAATGGCAAGTTGACATTTTTCTGAGGCAATATCTCTCCCTCCTCCCCCACCCGCACCCCCAAAAGGCAGAGGAAAGAAAACGAAAGACTAAAAACAATAAGAAACAGTTGTATACACCTGGCCAATTGTTAAGCATTCAAGACAAATCAGTAAATACAGCAAGCATTAGTGGAACATGACCCAATTACTATGACGTGTAGATACAAGCACATTGACACAATAAACAGACAGCTTACCATTCGTTAAGGGTGAGTGGTTCAATACGACAACCTTCTAGAAGCGAGCCTATTCCTTAAGTGACACATATTAGACCAACTTTTCTTGTCATGCAATGCTCGTCTTCTGTTGCATAAGGTGTGGAAACTGTGTACTGTAACCTTCCATATTCAGACTTAGTAAATGTTTCTATCCCAAAAAGTAGTTAGCAACTATGAGTCATGAGTCAACAACTTCTAAGTCAAGCTGTGAAGGTGTGCGCAAGCTGGCCCAAACACCTCGGTTAATTCTTTTTTAAAAAGGGACTATAGTTTGATAAGCAACAGGCTCCTTATAAAGAATATTTTGTTTAGATCAGGTAAAGTAATTTCATTAATAAAGGCATCCAGGGGATACAAAAGCAGTATACATAAGAATATGATTAGCAACATACCAGGTTTTGCAATAATTCTTTCTTGTGGCTTCAACATAATCTGAAACATATATACAGAAAAGAGAAAGAAATATAATCAGATCAACTTAATAAGTTTCCCTCTTACCAAGAAGACAAACTGCATCTGAGGTTACCTGAACAATCTGAGCTTCACCGCCCAGAATTTGAAAAGGTGTTACAGCATCTTGCGGACTCTACAGCACAAACATAATGCAATGGTCAGGATATAGCTTTGTGTAGACAGAGGAAGGGCGAATTGGTTCATTATTTATGTTATGGATTTTTAGCCTAACTCAAGAGGTGAGGATTGCTCAAACCGGACTCTTCCCTCACCCTCACACTCAGCGTAATCTGATGCATGTGCAATTTAATATGCGTGTCCAACATTGGAAAGGAGAATTTAGATGGGTTTTGCACTATTAACATGATAATAAATGGACATTGGAGCTGACTCATCCTCTAACGCTAGCTCATGGGGGAGGAGTTCCCAAGACCATATAAGATGACCAATAACCCATTCCACTATCGATGTGAGACTTCTAACACTCTCCCTCACATCCAGACCTGGTAAACTGGAGTGTAGACAATATAATATAGGGGCACAAAATCAATGAAAAAATAATTGAGATGGGCCTTACTCAGATACCATGATATAAAATGGACAATGACCGGATTCATCCCAAAATACTAGCTCACGCAGGAGGATTTCCCAAAATCATATAAGGTGATCAATTACTCATCCCACTACCGATCTGGGATTGCTAATAACTTATTTAATTCAGACCAAGTTACAACTTTGCCTTCTACAGTATTTATATCTCCTTTTTTACTGTGAGCGACAAAACCAAGCAGCATATCACATAACACACAGTTTCAAAATTTCAATGATGGACACTCAATAATTATAAGTAACTGGACAGGGGCAGAATAGCATATCCTTTAGTAGAAGATTTATGTGCTTGATCTTATTTTCACGGGATTCGGTTTCATAGTCATGAATGTTGAATATACTTAACTAGCAACTTTAGTCCTTCCTAACCTCTCAGCCACTGCTATTTAACTTCATTGTCCATTTTTAGCATCAAAACATTCCCTCTCCACAATTTCCAATGTGGAAATTTAAGCTGCTAAATTTGTAAACAACTACCTGAACCTATAGTTCGCAAGTTAATAATTTCACTTTCCAATGATGATCCAGAACCTTAACTAGGGACAGTTAGTAAGTTGAGACAACTCCCGTTGCAAATAAAATGAGATTCTATCAGGACACCCTTTAACATATCAATCATCGCTTAAGCATCACAAATCCCCTATATCCATTCTTATACATCCAACAAATATTAGCATTTCCCAAAAACTCTTCAAAACACCAAACTCATAACTTCTCTCCACAATGTGATTTCCCATGCTGTAAAGTTCCATTCTTTTAACCCTTCTCCCAACTAAAATTCTAAATTTTTTATACACATTGTCAATCCTGATTCTTACATAAACTCCCCCACCCCACCCAACAGGTTTTACACACTCGAGCTGAAACAATTCAATCAGTAAGCACAAAAAAAAAAAAAAAAAGACCTCATATATAAATTGATTTTGCACTCACCTAGACTAATTCCTCAGTATACACATGCACCTCGCTTAATTCCACATGATACAAATGAGAACAAATCACCTAGTATGTTCCTTTATCTATGCTGGAATTTGAACCTACTTCCGGCTACTCAAACCACTTCATTGACCACTAAACCAAAGCCATTGATTTATAAAAATTGATTTTAAAACATTTAAATTTATGAATTTCATACTGTTATCACCAAAAATATAAATCGGTGCACTGACACCAACACTCTATAACATCAAATCCTGGATCCATCATCGAAAAAAATACAATAAAATTGAGAAAACATTCCAAAAATAACACAAAAAAAACTTACGAATACCTGATAAACAAAAGGTTGAAACGGCGTCGAGAAAAATGGGGCAGCCATAGATCGAACAAATTTCAGAATTTTCAGATCGCCGGAAGATCAGTTTTCCGATTAGGATTTTCTTTTTTTTGTTTTTCTCTTTTTTTTTTGGTGTTAATTTTTTTTTGTACAAATATTTTTGGTTCGTTTTGGATTATACTGTATTAATTATGATATTAATTAATAAGGTTATATTAAAGTATAAAAAAATTTATTGTTCCATAAATACCCTTCAATTTGCATTTGGTTTTGTATTTAACGTCCACACGTCGTTCAATAAGCAGTAGTGGTATTTTGGTCAATTATAATTTTTTTTATTTATTTTGTAGTTTTATTAATTATCTTATTTTGCTAATGACGTGGTTATTTCTTATTGGTTAAAATATTCCAATCGACGTGGTCTCACTTGTCCAACCTGTCAAAGTGAAAATGACTAAAATGGATTTTTTTTAAATAAAAAATAAAAATTGAAGGACAATTAAATTTATTCATAATAATGATTTCAAATTTTCACTACTATAATTATAAATAGATTTAAAAAAATCATTTTTTTCTTATAGTTTATTAAAACCATCCTTTTAAAGACGATACGTAAATTTTCAAAAGCTCAAATTTATTTTATAATATTAATGATGATCACTTTTTGTAATTCTAAAATCGATTAAACTCGTTCATTTTTATATTTTAGTTAAAAAGTTATGAAAATAACAAGACTCCATTTTTTATTTTATTTTGGCTTTCCTGTGTTTGGTATCATATTAGAATTTCATTAAATTTGAATTTGTACGATACGTCAAAAAAACTATCCGAGCACCGCCTTAATTGATTCATTAAAAGAAAATGTATATTTACAAAATGTTTAACGAGTAGACACGAGATATTATTTCCTCTATTTTTAATTATTGATTGAAAAGAAAAATTATATTCAATCAAGTGGAATATCCATATCCCATGTTAATTAAACTCTTGAGATACGATATAAAGATAGAATCACATTGAATGGTAAATAAGTTTTACAAATTACGAATAACAATATTTCATATTGATAAGTTGATTGTATCTACTTCACCTTCTAATATATTTCGTCTTTAAATATACTTAATTTTCACTTGGGATAATATTTATTTATATCATTATATATAAGTGCCATTATATTGTAAAATTAACTAATAATAAGTATTATCTTAGAAACTCAAGATAAAAATTAGTTTGTTTGTTCAGTTATACGAGTATTATATAACTTTTTCTAATAATGTTCAATTCTCGAGGAATATTTGTTTCATCTATTTCAATTGTTTGTTATACTTTTTTTAGTCTCTTTAAAAAAAAAAAAACTCAAACTCTTTTTAGCTATTGTTCAACTTTTTATATGACATATTTAATATCATAAAATTAAATAATATTTTGAGACACTTGATATATGTTTAATTACATTCACAAAATTCAAAAGTCTTTTACTTTCTTAAGCTCTGTGTCATATCAAATATGAAAAACAAATGAAAGAACAAAACATATAAATGTTTATATGATAGTGTCAACTTGGTTCATATGAACTTCTAGCCCATTAAGGCATTAATAATAACAAAAGGACTTCAAGTTCAAATTATTTTTTTAAAAATATAGTAAAACTTATATAAGTAGATCATAAAATTTAAAATAATTACATTTATATTCAAATTTAGAGTAATTTCTGAAATACTCATTCTCTCATAAATAATTACAGCTTTTACCCCATTTATTAAGGGTGATAATTTTCGCTTAAGTGATACTAAATCGATATCATATATTGTATTGGTATCATTAAGATTGATAATTCCACTTAAACTGATATTAAATCAGTATTTATATACTGTAATGGTATCATTAAAGTTTCTTGTTCAAAAAATTTTCATTAGTCAATGATGTTTATTGTTGTGGTATCATCAAGGTTTCTTGTTCAGAAATTATTCATTAATCAATGATATTATAAGAGTATATATATATATATTATGGTATCATTAAAGTATATATATACTCTTATAGTATCATTGACTAATAATTAGTTTCTTAACAACAAGCCTTAATGATACCTATACAATAGATATATATACTCTTATAGTATCATTGACTAATGAGTAGTTTTTTTTAACAAAAAACCTTAATGATACCAATATATATATATATGTCATCGTTACTATAAATAGTTGGTCTATAATATTTGTTATTTTATAAAAAACAATACATAAATTACAATATTTTATCCTTATGAATTATTAGCCTTGAAAATATACATTTGACCAATAAAAAATGAAGGGTTGAGATCTTTCGAAATAAAACTATTATAATAAAATGTTAGCCAATACAACCCTTTATTATAGCCCCAAAGCAAAGCAAATGCTACCCAACACAACTCTTTATTTATAACATGCATGGTGGAAAACAAAGAAATAAGCTATACGTAAAATTTACTAGTTCAATAGCAGAAATTTTATATTGATTCCATTTAACTTAGAATTAGCTAAAAATTATCGATAAATTTCATAACTAATCTCATATCCCTTTACATTAATAGTAAAGGGAAGAATAAGGAAGGTTAGCAAAAGTTTAGGTATATTAATATTTTAATGAGCTCTTCTATATTATATAGTTGGAACAATTAGGTCAAATGAGCTTGGAGCTACTATTATAGTTGAGCTAAATTTTTATAGTGTAAGGGAGGAATATGAAGGTTCATAAATTAGCAAAAAATCCATGTAGGGTTAGCTAGGATTTGATTAAGAATTGGAGGTTGACAATTAGACACCTAATTAATTACCAACATCACCACATAAATATATGTTCAAGATTGTGCAATATTTAAAAACTAAACTTTTATTTTGTTATTATTTTGCATTTATTTAAAATCATGACAATTTGTGATGTTATGTGAGTTCTTATAAAAATCTTTGAATTATAACCTCTCATCATTACTAATACAAGATGTTAAAGTGAAAAATTTATAAGATAGCAAAAAATACAATATTATAATTAAAAATAAAAATGAAGAAATAAATTTTTTCAGGCTAAGGCGCGGATATCTCGTTCTCTTTAAGGAGATTCAAGTCCACACATTCAAATGTACGTAGTCCTCTTGACTTGTCCCCTCCAGGATACAATACAAACAACCTTCACAAAGTATGACTCAACAACTCTGCTCAAGAGTTGAGTTCAAAGCTCCACAAAAAAGAACATGACCTCTTTTCAATTAATAAGAACTCTCTTTTTGACTAATTAACTCTTTCACTCTATATTTTTTCTTGTGTGTTGTGTGTTTCAAACCAAATATAGACCATCACTATTTATACTAAAAGAAATTTTCCTAACAATAAATAGGAAAATAAATAGCATAAAAATTACATATGTTACATGGATACAAAAAAATAATGAAGGAATAATTACTACTCAACAAGTGGCTTAAGTTGACGTCTTTTTCCTTTTACATAAATTTCAACTTTTTAAAAATGCCCTAATAAAGCATTAATATATTGACATAATTGTGGCCATTTAAGGAAATCAATAAAAAAAAATAGGAATTTTTATGAATAATTCAATCCAATCAAGAGATTGCACCACTTTATTTAAAACATTATATTATTAAAAAGTTACATAAACATACAACATAAACATATCAAAACCTTACCCTTTTAACCCCAAAATACTACTACTACAACAACGACAACAACAACTACAACAATAATGACAACATGCATCGAGAACTTGCGAGTTCGCCCCCAGTTTCCCGCTCAAAATTTCTTGTAAACCTGTCACAAAGGCGCGACAGCTTCTAGACGTAACTCGTTCATTTTTATATTTTAGAATAGATTCCGCCCTTACTACACTACAACAACAACAATAACTACAACAACAAATACTACTACTACAACAACGACTACTACTACAATTACGACAACAACAACTACAACAACAAATATTACTACTACTAGTACAACAACAATAGCTTAATAAGGAAGGACCCAATGAAACCCTAAAAGCAAAATCAGTTACCTTGTACAACAAGAAAATAAATTTGTTGACCAAAAGCATGCAATACTAGTAAGGAAGTATGTTTCTTCTTGCCCTATTCACCTTCCTCCTCAGATAACACAAAGTAGGATCCACTCTTATCCTCCAAAACTCCGTCTCTCCAAAATGCTCGTCAATCTTCATGAATATCCAATTCAATGATTTCATTACATAAAGAACAACACAAATGATTAACACGAGTGGTGTAACGTAGGGTGGTAACAAGAGGGAGATGGTGCTCGCTATAAAGAGGCATCGAAGCAAATTCACAAGAAATGGAACATAATAAGCAAGGTAGTTTTCATAGTGCCTTGGGTATTTCAACTTGATCCAATGTACAATACAATACATTATAAAAGAAATTACCGCGATTCTACTTATTATAGGATGTTGTTCAAACATGTTGGTCTCATTGTATTTGAGCTGCAACAAGTTAAGGATCAATGACAAGAACGTAAAAATACCCATATATGGTATGAAGGAGGGAGTATGCTAGTGGAGGGAAGAGAAGTTAAAGAGAAGAACAAGAATGAATTAAAAAAAAAAATTAGGACTAGAACTTTTTATAATAATACTCTGTCGTATTTCGTGACACTATTTGACTTGACATGATATTTGAAAAAAAATAAAAAATTTAAAATTCATGATTTAAAATAATTTTAATCAAATATTTGATTGGTTGTAAATTATTTTATTTAAAGTAAAAATAAAATTATTAAGTTAAATAATTTTTCATTATAATAAATTACTCGTTTTTTAAACGGACTAAAATAAGTACATAGAGAAAAAAGAAATTAATTAGTGCCTCGATCGAGAAATTAAGTGTCTAGGGTCCAATACCCCATTCTGTATAAGGTTAAAATTGACCTTCCTTTTGTTCATCCAACCTAAAAAAACTTCATCCACAAAAAATTAAAAAATCATATATTTTTTTTGGTGTGTGTGTTAGGACCGAAAATAAGCACGTGTAAATGCGGAAGCTAGCAAAGTAAACCTCAAAAAACCATGAGTAAGAAACAAACGAGAAATACACCAAAAGACACAAAGATTTAACGTGGTTCGGTCAATCGACCTACGTCCACAAAGGAGATGAGCAATCCACTGTAAATATGAGAGTACAAAATTCAGAGAGAAACAACCTCAATCAATTCACTCGGAATACATTGGAGATTCACACAAGTGATAATGTATCAAGCCTGTGGCCCGTAAATTCTCCCCCTAAGCAAAACTCTCAAAGTCCTTAAGACAGACTACATTGTGAATGCTGATTAAGTTAGAAGGAACATGCTTCTATTTATAGAGTCCTAAACCTTTTCCTACCAGAAAAAGGATGACTCAATCCAAAACTTTTTCCTAATAGGAAAACCTATTTATGATAAGAAATTTAAGGCAAATAAAACCCACAGCAAGTATCAATCGCCCAACATTTTTTTTTACTAAACCCTTTCCTACATTTTGTTCTTGCTAAACCCCTAAGAATGGACAACTAGCGGCCATCAAAACGGTGGCATAGAGGATCTACGAAAAAATTAAAGGGGTCCAACCAAATACGAACGTTTACCTAGCTTTGCCTAATTTTAAAGTGATGGAAAATAAATTACAATCACAAAAAATATGAAGAAACAACAATATTTTGTTCATTAAAATTGCAATTTGCGGGTATAATTTTGTTCGTTGATTCTCCTCTCATAAGATTTATCCATGTTTTGAGGGTCGTCAGTGGCGTATTTCTCTATCTAGGATAATTTAGATTACGACCTCTACATGAGTATTCTATCAATCTGCGGAATGTTCGAGATCTTGATCTCTTTATGAATTTTTGACATGCCTTTTAAGAAAATTTAGTACCTTCATATAGGCATAAACTAGGGTTTAAGCTGATTGAAACTGAATCTACCTTCTAAAATCCTAATTCAAATCAAATACCGTAAAGTCTCACAAAATTTCAATGTCTCAAAAATATTTTCTTTAACCTAACAAATAAATTATTATTTATAGGATATAAATAGGGACCCGTAAATATCATTTGGTATTGTAGTCATCCATCTTCTTAACTTAATTTACTCTATACCTATCTAATTTATTTTTGCTTTGTTTTTTAAGTTTAGACTTTTCAAAAAGAAAAATGTGTGGAGTCAAGAGTCTCTTTGTACTCATTAAAACTTTGGGTATATTTGGTGGGGTCATGGGCTTATTTATTATTTTTAAAATTTGGAAAAAAATATAACTTTACAAGAATTTAATGTTTATATAAAGGTGAATCATAACCATGGTCCATGTTGATGTGATGAGATGCCTCATTGATCTGGAAATAAATTTATCTATTTTTTTGAATTTTTGAATTTTATTTTAAATTTTAATTTAAAATAAATATTAGGTAATGATTTAGTTTAGATTTTCTCAACCTAGTCTAGATTTGAGAAAAGATATAATTTTACGAAAATTTATGTGTCTATATAAAGTGAATCACAAGGATGCTGATGTGACATGTCTCGTTGATCAGGAAGTGAATTTACCTATTTTCTCAATTGTTTGAATTTTATTTTAAATTTTTATTAAAAATATTTTAAATAAATATCATGTAATGACCTAATTCAGATTTTCCCAACCTAGTCGAGATTTAGAAAAAGATATAACTTACAAGAATTTATATGTCTATATAAAGGTGAATCATAAGCATGCTGATGTGATATGTCTCGTTGATCAAGAAATGAATTTACCTATTTTCTCGAATTTTTTAATTATATTTCAAATTTTAATTAAAAATATTTTTAATAAATATCATGTAATGACCTAGTTTGAGATTTTCCAACCTACTCCAGATTTGAGAAAGATATAACTTTACAAAAATTTGTATGTCTATAAAAAGGTGAATCACAAGGATGCTGATGTGACATGTCTAGTTGATCGGAAAATGGATTTACCTATTTTTTTCAAATTTTTGGATTTTATTTCAAATTTTAATTAAAATTATCATGTAATGATCTAGTCGAGATTTTTCCAACCTAGTCTAGATTTGAGAAAAGATATAACTTTACAAGAATTTATATGTCTATATAAAGGTGAATCATAAGGATGCTGATGTGACATGTTTCGTTAATTGGATTTACCCATTTTCTCAAATTTTTGAATTTTATTTCAAATTTTAATTAAAAATATTTTAAATAAATATCATATAATGACCTAGTTCAGATTTTTCCAACCTAGTCGAGATTTGGGAAAAGATATAACTTTACAAGAATTTATATGTCTATATAAAGGTGAATCATAAGGATGCTGATGTGACATGTCTCGTTGATCAAGAAATGGAATTACCTATTTTCTCAAATTTTTGAATTATCTTTCAAATTTTAATTAAAAATATTTTAAATAAATATCATGTCATGATCTAGTTCAGATTTTCCCAACCTAGTCTAGATTTGGGAAAAAATATAAATTTACAAGAATTTAGATTTTCTCAACCTAGTACAGATTTGAATGGAATCTTAGTCTTTAAGGTGTAGGGAAATCTCTTAGCAATTGAATGAATTAATTATGATTTTGATTACATGGATAACTCGTTGAGGAATATGTATGACTTTACAAAATTGAATTGGGGTGAGTAGAACTCTCAAAATTGATCATAGCATGAATAAGATTTTCTGAGTGTCGTAGATTAGAGGTGTATTGTGAAATGAGGATTTTGGAATTCTTTGAATAACTCTATGTTTCGTGCAAGCTGCTTTGGCATTGGATTTTGCCGTTACAGCGGGGTGAGGACGTTTTGGCGGGTTCGACGCAACTTAAGGTCGTTAATAAACCCCTAAACAACCTTATTTGACACTTTTCGATTTGTAGAGCTAAGGAACAAACCCCAGACGGCTCCTACTAGTTTGTCACCATTTCTATGGTAAAAGTAAGTTTTTCACTCTCCGAATTTGTTTTTTGATCTGTAGAATGTAATAAAATCGTTTAATATTGATGGGGGAAGGGTTTTAAGATAGATTCTATGGTGGAATCAACCCTAATTTGAATACTTGGAATCATTGATTTGATGTAGGGTCATAAAATTGTTGTAGTGTCACGTCCCAAATTAGAGGACGCGTGACTGACACTCGACACCCTATGCAATCGACTTAGCCACTGAAACATGCCAATTGACTACACTGAAATATACATTTGATCATGTTTAATTCTGTTAAAAAATAGTATATGACAACTCATGTTCAATTTTACTTTTTTATTGAACTAAAATTCGATCAATAAATACTTTACTTTTTTAAAGAATAACTTTGTATAATGTATTATACTTTTGTGCTCATTTAGTAAGATTATATGAATAATTGAGATAGTCCTGATAGTTTTTACAACTTATAAAATTTCTTTTCATGTTTGTGAACAAAAATAAATAAAATAATTAAATTTCATGTCCAAACAAAACTTTAACTTCAGTTATTTCATATCATGATTTCATCTCAAATAACCAAACAAACCTTATTAGTCGTATTAAATATTGAAAATAATTTTAAAATAAATAATTAATGCTAGGAAAAATATTAAAAATAAAAAATACAATTTTTTTTTCAATAATTAAAATAAGAAAAGTACAAGTTGACAACTGGTATTAACCACCAAACAGGCAAATTATGATTTATGAAAGAAAAAAAAAGGCCACCTTTCCTTTCACTTTCCCTTTGTTTTCTTCTTTCCAAATCCAAATTCATTTTCTCTTCAATTTCGTTCTTACACAATTCAGCCTTTATTTGTTTGCTCTGCCGTACGTTTAGGAATTTTTTTTAATAAAAAAAGGTATGTAATAGTACTGCTTTTATCTCGTAATTTATGTGACACAGTTCGAATTGTTAAATATTTTAATTTTGATTTGTAAATTCGGATATGGAATCTTTTATGATTGACCCTTTGTTTGATAATTTTAGATTCCAGTGATTTTATATGTTATTTTTGTATGAATGTTTAATGAACCAATCTGCTACAGTTACTTGCTTTAGGTTCTTGGATTCAGAAATCAGTATAAAGATTTGATTTTTGGTTTTGTGGAGAAACAGGGCTAAACCCCATTTCAATTCTTGGGATTTACCTTCTTTTTTTCTCTTAAAAAGAGGATCTTTATAGGAGTTTGGCACAATTTTTGTACTTAAGAAGCTGGAGGTAGCTTTAGTCTGGCCAGAATTGTCTTTGTATTTTATCTTTTGCCTCTTATTTTATGTCTGCTTACACTTTACCCATTTCGAACCCCACTTGTGTGATTATACTGGGTATGTTAATATTGTTATCTCTTATTTGATTATATATAATATATATAATGCAAGGATTTCTGTTTTTCTCTTCGATTTTTGTTACTATCTAATGTCACTTGTGGTTTGACTATCACACTATTCTATTGTAGTTGTTGTTCCTTTTTATTTCATGTTTTGCTTTGTCAGTACTTCCTATAGTATATGCTTTGATATGCTTTTCGTTGAGCGGATGTCTATAGGAAACAACCTCTCTATATCCCAAGGTAGGTAGCGGTAAGGTTTGCATACTCTATCTTTTCGAGACTCTACTTGTGAGATTACACTGTGTATGTTGTGTATGTTGTTGTATGCTAGTGGAATATTATATATAAAAGGCATAATGCATAAATGAATACTCAAACTTGGCATCAATTGACAAGTAACCCCTCCAACTTTGACAGTGCTTCGTTCATTATTTTCTTCATTTTTTTGGTTTGTTTGTGTCATTTTGTTTCAAAATGATTTGGTTTCTTACGACAATACAAATACGTGAAGTGGAAACTTCTTAATTCTTGGATGATTAGTTCCTGTCTCCGTTAACAGAAACTGATTAGAGTTGGTTCTCAACAATTATTCTTATGATTTATCTTCTCTGTCTTCCTTTATGGCTTTCTTTTCTAAAAGTTACTTCTTTATTGGTAATCAGTGATAGAGGGAAGTTCAACCCGAATGATCGGTTGTTAAACAGAGAGAAATAACTGTGTGAACTGATAGATACCTACATTAACAATGTATTCATATATGTCCTTTCACCTTTGCACTTGGATGTTTTGCTTAAAGTAATTTTTGTTTCTTCCCTGTAAATGATCCTATAGTATCGCCTTTTTTCGTGGTTGAGTGTATTATACTTCACCTCAGTAAAGTACCTGACATTTTGTGTAAACTTAACTTCACAGATCTTCCTGTTTGAGTCTTGGAGCATATTGGAGGTATGCGATGGACTTCTTAGGCTGCCTAAGGGACTGAAATAGATATGCATTCTTTTAGCAACATGATGAAGATTAGGAAATTGTTGCGTAAAATAATTGCTATTCTGATGTTCAGAATTGACTGGAAGAAGCTGGTTTTCATTGCTGCTATTCTGACAGTATTTAGGATAATGTTTCAAATTTCTACACTTCCTTATCCTCTTAAAGAATGGATCCTCTTCCCACCATCGGAGATTTCATCTTCCCGCTATTTGAATCATGAAAAGAACTTAAGGGAACTTCCAGCGAGTCAAGATATGCGGTTTAACCTTAGTCAGCATGCCCCCCTAGTTGTTTCACTCAACTCTACAGATAGACTGAACGAAACACAGCAGGTTCTGGAAAGACGAGAGCAAGTTTCGAGACAGCGGAAAAGTAGGAAGCATGTGAATGCAGTAGATAAAGTTATTTTCCCTTCTTCACCTGTTAGAAACAAGTCCAACAATATGCTGGTAAGTTTTTCGTTGTGCTTATATTCCTTAAGAATATTACTGAATTCGTTCGCCTTATGACTTTCTTTTTTTTCACTGTATCAATTTTCCAGAGATACATAGCATCTTTGACTCCAGATGAGGCACTTGCATATGCCAAACGAGAGATTGAGAATGCCCCACTAGTTACGGATGATCAGGACTTGTATACGCCTTTATTCAGGAACGTATCCACCTTTAAGAGGTAGGTATTTGATTATATTTTTTTAGGTAGCTTATTTTTCAGATGATTTATGATGATATGCTCTGATAAAGAATCGTGTTTATTATGCTTTGTAAAAAAGAAGTCTTATTTATTATGATTATCACTTGATTCAGTTAGATTTATCCTAGATAAAATACTAGGCTTTTTTTCACTAAACAACCATTGGTTGTTGAGGCCTTTTCTATTATGGATATCTTTTTCATTTTGTGTTTCAAAATTAGCTTTTTCTTTAAACACAATTAGGTTGACATTCCAGGAGCTATGAGTTGATGGAGCTTATACTCAAAGTTTACATTTACAAAGAAGGGAAAAGGCCGATTTTTCATCAACCTTATCTTAGAGGAATTTATTCATCCGAGGGATGGTTCATGAAGCTGATGGAGGATAGTCGCCAGTTTGTGACAAGGGATCCACAAAAGGCTCACCTGTTCTATCTGCCATATAGCGCACGTCAGTTACAAAAAGCACGATATGTGGTAAACTCACATGATCTTAAGCCGTTATCAGTGTTCCTACGGAACTACGTGAACATGCTAGCTTCAAAGTATCCTTTCTGGAACCGCACACGTGGGTCAGATCACTTTCTTGTTGCTTGCCATGATTGGGTATGCATCTGTATCGATATTGTCTGTGCTGAACTATGTATTACTTTCACATTCTTCTTTGGACATAAAACTTTTAAATTTGCTATTACGCCTGGGGAATTGGACTTCCTTAAATATTAGAAAAGTGTAGGCTTATCTAGTCGTAAGGGCACATCATGTGATGTGCGGATTAGACACATATCAAAGAATCAAACCTTGTCACAATCAAAAACCTAGTATTTAAGTGGAGTAGGGCAGATGAACATATCTATTATCCATAGAGTTTCGAACCGTGCATCAATGACCTTCGGACTGGGTGGGGTGGTTATAAGAAGAATTTTCCTGCCTAAGAAACTACTCTCTCTATCCCAATTTATGACACTCTTCCCTTTTTCGTCAGTCCCAAAAAGTTTGTCACCTTTCTATATTTATAAACAATATAACTGTAAAATTTTCATTTTACCTTTCCTGAGATGATTTATAATCTATGGCTTGTTTTAGACCACAAGTTTCATAAGTCGTTTTTTCGTTAAAACTTCGTGTCAGTCAAATAAAGGCACAAAGAAAATGGAACGGAGGGAGTATATGGTACAAATTAGAAAACCTTTTTTGGCAATTATCATGTGTTGAACTCTTTTCTGGTTATGCATTTTCGATTGATGAGTATTTTTGCGTTTTCTTACTATATGTTTTAGCAAATTCTTACAGGGACCTTATACTCTAAAAGATCATGAGGAGCTGAGTAGAAACACTATAAAAGCTCTCTGCAATGCAGATATATCTGAAGGAATATTTGTTTCTGGGAAGGACGTTTCCCTTCCCGAGACCACTATAAGGAATCCCAGGAGGCCTCTTAGAAACCTCGGTGGAAAAAGAGTTTCACAGCGCCCCATTCTTGCCTTTTTCGCTGGAAATATGCATGGTCCAGTACGTCCCAAACTTCTCAAATATTGGAGGGACAAAGACGAATCCATAAGAATTTACGGGCCTCTACCCCATAGAGTCTCAAAAGTTATGTCTTATCCTGAACACATGAAATCAAGCAAGTACTGCCTTTGCCCGATGGGTTATGAAGTGAACAGCCCGAGGATTGTCGAGGCAATATATTATGAGTGTGTTCCGGTTATCATTGCTGATAATTTCGCCCTTCCGTTTAGCGAAGTTTTTAACTGGACTGCTTTTTCTGTGGTTGTTTCTGAGAAAGATATTCCTAGGCTAAAGGAGATTTTATTAAGTATACCTCTGCGACGTTACCAGGCCATGCAAAATAATGTCAAGATGTTGCAGAAGCATTTTATTTGGAACTCAACACCGACTAGATATGATCTGTTCCATATGATTTTGCATTCGATTTGGTTTAGCAGACTAAACCAGATTCAAGTATCATAGTTTCTTGAGTTCTGGTTGTCAAGTATTGCAGATAATCATAATTCCTCGAGTTCTAGTTGTTCCAACTTGACTGTCTTCATGACCTCGAGAGTTTATCCGTTTGGATTTGATATACAAAAACCTTTCAAGAGCTACAGCCGGTTTTGTTCTCTTAACTTCTGCACTTGGATGCTTCTGCCACTTGGCTAGAAAAACAGGACTAGCTGGCTGTAGAAGGCTGCCATTTTATAAAGGAATTTAGTCAGATTACCTCTGTTCCATGGATGAATTAAGCAATTTCTGATGGCAGAAACTGCTTTGTACTTTGACAAAACCGTACGTTGCTTGCAGAAGACTAACTCAGATAATGCAGTTCGTATTCCAAGTCAAAATACCTGGCAGGTTTTCTCTTGATTATTATAGTTGTGGGATTCCACTGAATATGTTGTTCTTGTTGTATAGTTGAAGGGCAAAAGGAACGGTGGTTAAAACTTTTGTCCAAACATCATGGCTAACATTTCACAGATTTCCGATATATTGAACTACTACTTGGAATGATCTCATGTTTGAGGAACAACACAAGAAAAGGAGGCCAGTCCATTGATATTCAAGCCAAGGTACAATCACAATGATATAAGTGGAAATGAACTGCAAGGAAGAAGTGAAACTAAGGTATGTTGATGTTGACATGGCCGCTTGTATCTCTCTGAATTTTTTGTAAGTAACAAGATGATGACACAACACAATTGAAACAAGAAATTACCCCATGTACAGTCAAGCAATCAAAATCCAAGCATCAGAAAACACAACCAGTACAAACAAGTAACAGTTACATCACAGCAAACTTGACTGATCAACTTTAGCTTGAAATTCTGTCTTTCTGGTGCAATAAGTTCCTTCCTCTGCCTTTTTAGTTCCCTGAATGAAAAAGCAACACAAAGTGAAGCTCTTGTTAACATTTGAATGGTACATTTATGCTTAGTGTCATTGACATATATGACAAATCTGAAAGTTAATTGGTATATCACCTGTCATCAGTTTTACTTCTTTAGGAAACAATGCTCTAAATTTGACTTGAATTTGTTGTTATCCCTCTCATAGATGTTCCAAAGAACGACAAGTTATAATGACCTTGCTTGTAGCGGGAGGTTCAAGTCGGGGCACACCTACATCATCCAAATTTATAGGCTCCCAAACATCATCTAGTATCACGATAACAAAAGATTGAGGCAATATAAATTTTGGCAAAGATTACACTCATCTCTCAGCCGAAACTGTTCTCTCCAATACAAAGAGTACTAATTGCCTCTAAAAATACATGTTTAGCGACAATTAAGCGTATTAAATGGCCCTAAAAGATCATTTTTGGGGTAGTGTCTAATAAATTACTAACCAAAGAGAGACTCAAGAGATTAAATGTTCCAGTGGAAGATGACACATGCTATTTGTGTGTTAAATCAATGGATGAGACACATATCCATCTGTTTTCTACATGGTGAACTCTACTGGGACACTTACTCGTACTGAAACTGTCAAACATATCCTCTAAATAGACTCAAAAGGAAGAATTAGCAGCAATTTCACAAGGTACTTATTGCTGCATTGTGTGGAGCAATGATATACACCATGTTTAGAGAGCAAGGAACTGTAGACTGTTTGAAGGCATCACTGTAAATTCAGATACAGATTAACAAGGAATTTGTAAATAGACTTCAGGTAGTTAAAACGGTCTTAAAACAGAGATTTGTGTACGTAGAGTTCTCTAGGAGGCTTAACCCTGTTCATATGAGTGCTCTTTAGGTGTATTTGTTTTTTCTTTTGTTAATGGTAATTCACATTGGTTAACAAAAAATAATATGAACATAGCTCGGTGATTAGTGAAGATGTTGAGAAACCCTACGTGTCAGGTCCATTTTTTTACTCTCTTGAGTAAGGAGATTACCACGTAAATTGCAATGTATGAGATCTTTTGTTAGAATAAACGCTGGATCATTTGGTTACAAACATCCAAAGAACGAGAAGTTATAATAACCTTGCTTCATGCGCGATCTTTGGGTTGGGGCACACCTACCTCATCCAAAGAAAGATCTCTTCCAAAACATCTGTAAACATTTCCTTTATGGATAATGTTTGGTGCCCAAGCCAACAAGCACCTCTACTATTTCACGAGTACCTAATACCTCCTACAAGCATATAAACCTCACAAAAATTAAAAGAACGAAAGAAATAAAGTAAAGAAGTGATGCGCTAAGTTGTAGACAGTAGTGCATACTAGTTCCTCAAGCATCTCTTCTCTCTACAGAAACGCTCATGTGAGTGTTGAACATGTCATGGAACAAGTGGTTTACTATCCCAGACCTCCCTTGCTCCAACTAAATCAGGGCGGTATCTCTTTGCTAACACTTCTACTAGTGCATCAAACGACTTGTTTTCATGTTGACTTATTTGACGCACCATCTCTTTCCATCTTTTTCGACATAAATCTCCGTGCCTGTGGGAGAGAAGATTGTCCCAATCCACATCCTCTATGCAGCTTGCGTCTAGTTCAAAAAGGGCAGCAATTAAGCGATAGTCATCAGTATCTGCCCATTCACCTGCAACAACCATCGAGGATGTTAATTGTCCATACCATTTAGTGCAGCAATGTTGGGAAATTCTGGTGGACAAATTGTCACTAATTGAACTCCAGCAAATATTATCCCGTAGCATCCCATGCTTAGATTTCCTTTCTTCAGAGAGCTTAAGTTGCAGATCGGTGTTAACTAAATCAAACAATTTCTGTACTTCCTCCTGATCCCACTTTCCTCTCTTCCGATTTTCCAGTTTTATCCTATGCCATGTATTTGCAACATCAGTCGGATGTTTCCCAAGTTCGTCGGCCAAGAGGGTCCACTTATTCCCATGTGCTCCCTGGAACTTCCGAATCATCCCATACTCTTCTTCAGTCCATTTACGCTTCTCTCCCATTCGAAACAAACGTTGTGCACGCTGATAAACTGCTGTGTAAGGCCTGTATGGTATAGCCTTCCCTATCTCTTTCCAGCAGCCCCTTAGTTTAGGATAAGATTTGGACTTCAAAACCTTTTGCAACCCCTCATCCCCCAAATTATATACCTCTATGTATCTACAAACAGCATCTTTGAGGATTTCATCTTCTTCCTGTGTGAAATATTTGCCAAGCAATAATTCTTGTTTGTTATTTTCATGCCACTCATTGCTAGGATCACTGATTGGATGGAAAAACTGTACATTATCAGAAAATCTCACTCTTTTTTCAGTCTTTTCATTAGTAAGATTTTTCGAATTGTGCCCTAATTTTGTCTTTTTCATCTTTCTGATATTAGCATCATCTATTTGTCTATCTTCCGTCTCTTCTATGGCTGAAACATCACCTTGAATGACACCAGCCAAGCTATCTACCTGTCCATCCTTTTTATTCTTATCCTTTTTCCTTTTCTTCCTCTTCATCTCATCTATAGCTGAAACATCACCTTGAATGACGCCAGTCGCGATATCTACCTGTCCATCCTCTTTATTCCTCTTATCCTTTTTCCTTTTCTTCCTCTTCATCTCATCTATAGCTAAAACATCACCCTGAATGACGCCAGCCACGATGTCTACCAGTCCATCCTCTCTTTTCTTCTTATCCTTTTTCCTTTTCTTCCTATTCACTTCGTCAGCTGAAACAACACCTTGAATGACACCAACCACGATATCTACCTGTCCATCTTTTCCCCTCTTATCTTTTTTCTTTTTCTTTTTCTTCCTCTTCACCTCATCTATAAGATTTCCACCAGAGCCCTCGCTGAGCGTCTCAACGGCCTTGGTTTCATGAGTTCCGCTCGCACTTTCATGAGCAAGTGTTTTGGTGTCTAAACTAGCATCGTGCATTATAAGTATATCCTGCTCATTCTTCAACTTCTTTTTCTTTTTTAAAACATTTTTAACAGTATCCTCGCACCCGTCTTTACTGTATTTCCCATGCTGTTTACCATCACCTCTTTCTTTCTTTATCTTGATGTAACTATCTTCACTTTCGCCAGTTGCTTGAGTTTCCATCTTTGTCTTATCCCTTTCTTTCCTGATCCCTGTAAAAGAGAGACTCTCTTCCTTGAAACATGAATCATGCTCAACGGCTTTAACATCGCCCTTTGTCACTTCCGAATCATCAGTGACAGCATTCTTTTTCCTATTCTTGGATTTCTTCTGCGACTTCATGAGCATATCAACCTTCTCATCTCCTTGGACAATGCCTTTTTTAGAAAATGTCACCTATGTGTCCTATCGCAATGCACCAAAACTGGATTCTCTGCAAAAGAGAAAAATAGAGAAAACATATGATTAAGAGACAGAGTGATATAGATTATCGCACACAATTTACCGCTCACACAATTAGATAGGACATTACACAGTTGCAGCTTAACGAGGACATGACCTTGAATAGGAGAGGATATGAAGGGCAAGGATTACGGTAGAAGATTAATAGCAGTATTAGTACTCTCCTACGATATAATGCTTCGATATTATTACTACATGTTGTTTCCTTTTGCTACTGTTTCTTTTCTTCATTATTTTCACTAGTTTATATAAAGTTGGGAATCAAACAAGCTGCAAAACACAGCAATACTTATAATTTCAAAACCTAAAAACATAATCATCTAGAACAGATAAGAAGAAATCACCTAGTACTTTCGTCTCTCTAGTGGATTTGAACGTGAGACCTTATGGTTCTCCACCTACATACGAAATAATAAACTATTCACGCATTATTCTTATACACCCTACCAAACGAACTAAAGGTCATAAAATAATTAGAACGAATACCATGAGAAACAAACTCCAATACAGGTAAATTCATCTTCATCTATCTAATCTTAGCATAGTATTCTCCTGTACCCAAATGCAACTACGCAAGCTGACTCGAAAACCATTATGATTAACTAAAGCTTAATAGCCAGTGAAAATTACTAGAAATCACAAAAAAATATATCAAATTTTGCCAAATTTATCAAACCTGAATATGAAAATCACTGGCGAGCAGTAGTGAATGCAAAAATCCAATCAAATCCAAACGTAATTGATTTGTGAATTTTCAGTTTGAAGTACTGAAAAAAAAAAAATTAGGGATTTGGAATTTAGAAATCTGACTGGTGAAAAGAAATGTCTTAAAAGTTTCGGGTTAGAATTATGGGCCCAAACACTATCCAATATATTGGGCCTAATACAAAGAGACCATAAATTTCAGCCCGTTAAGTCGGCATTTAATTGCGCCATTCAAATGGATTGATCTTTAGTTTTCGTTTGTAATAATCAAACTTATGTCTAGCGGAACTCAAGTTACTTAAGGACGTAGACTAGAGCATAACTTGTGAGGTATTATGGTGTAAAAATATAAACTTATACCCCGTGTTGAAAGACCAATATAGAATAGGATAAAAGCGCAAGTAACCCTTAATTCAGCAGGTCGCTCTAACACTGGCTTATTTAGTCTAAATATGTGTTTTAAATTTATTTATTTTTTTTTAAAAAAAAACAATGTTAGAGTTGGGATGTTTGGTTAGATTTTAACGGGGAAAATGTTTTTATGAAAAGAAAAAAATAGTTTCGATAAGTACATCTTGAAAATCTAGTCAAGTATAAATTGTGGTTGTAAAATTAACAAAAATATTTTTCAAATTGATTAACTATACATTAATTCTTATCCTCCAAAAGTATATTTTCTGAAAAACTCGTCTAAAATATTTTTTAAAATACATAAATTTGAACGTTTTAAAAGAAAAAATATCGAGTAAAATGAAAAATTTATCTCTCATCGATCAATAAAATTGTCCATACAATTAAAAACATTATTGTCACAATATAACTTATAAAATGGCCATTTAAAGTAAAGCATTACTATATATTGCATCATAACAATAATATACATGGTCTATTTCTAAGGTAGTCACGAAGTGGCTACAAATTAAAGAATACTAAGAATATAGTGTTATAACTTTTTAAACATCAACTTGTTAATTGGCCTTCTATTTTTTTTGTCAATAAGTAATTGAGTGTTAGTGACGGGGTTAATTACACTTACCAAATCTCAGGGAGGGACTACGGATTGCCTAGTAATTACATGGTGTAATTATAAGTTGATTATTTCTTGTTTCTATTTTTATTTTATCATTTAGATCAAACTATTAGTGGTAGGGGTGTTTTTGGAAGAGATATTTTTTGACCAAACTATTAACTTGACATTTTTGTTCAATTTCACATAGTTTAACAATATTTTTGACCATTTTTTGGAAAAAATTAATCCACGATCCTTGTGATATGTGATATATATCATATACTAACAAGATACCATAGATTATTGATTCATTCCTTCAAGAATTAAAAATACTCCTCACCAGTGTTCTCAAAAACGTTTTTGCGGCGAGTCTCAGGGCGGGGTGAACCAAAACGCTCTGGAGCGTAAATTAAAAACGTAGATCCATAAGGCGTAAGTCCTAAAATTTGAGGCGTAAATCCTAAACATAAAAACATAAGTCCTGGGCGTAAAAACGTACGTCCAAACATTTTTTTTTATTTTAGATCATATTTTTATTATTGGTATAACGATATTCCTCAAATAATAATATACTATTTTTTTTCTTCATTATTGATTATTAATACTTTGCTCAAATAAAAATCATAAATCATAAATCATTGAAAAGTATAAAATTGAATATACATGAGACTACGCTCGATAGATTCATGAGACTTACGCCCCGTATCTTGAGGCTTACGCCTTGCCTCACTCCCCCGCCTTTTAAAACACTGCTCCTCACATTACTTAATTTCTTACAGAAGTATTTTATTAATGGTGGAGCATTTACCACCCAAACTTCTCACATTTTCTCATTTTTGACAATATTTTAAAATTTATTTCTTATTATTAAACAAAAATGGATGTGTCAATATTTACTACTGCTTCATTTATTCATACTTTAATTGTGTTTATTTCCATTATTCCTATAAATTTTGATGATTATAAGTTATAACTCCTAAATAACGCAACTTTTAGATGGAAAATATTTAGAATCAAATCTTGGACTGATTCGAAAAGAATTCAAATCAACAATTTTTCTGCACAAAACAGAAAAAGAGAATGAACTAGAACAAAGTGGATTTTTTTCATTAATAGCACATACCGATGTATCATCGATGAAACCCCTTCATTTGATACAAAAAAATAATACCCAAATTGATAAAAATGCATTTGAATAAAGGAGTATGAGGCTATGGTCAATACTAATAACATTTTGTAATCTTTTTTTTAGGCAGGTACACAACATATACTTCAACAACATACACGCTGTAATCTTACATGTAGGATTTGGGATGGTGAAGATTTACGCAGACCTTGTCTCTACCTTTGCGAGGTAGACAGGTTGTGTCAGATAGACATTTCCTTTATGGATAATGTTTGGTGCCCAAGCCAACAAGCACCTATACTATTTCACGAGTACCTAATACCTCCTACAAGCATATAAACCTCACAAAAAATTAAAAGAACGAAAGAAATAAAGTAAAGAAGTGACGCGCTAAGTTGTAGACAGTAGTGCATACTAGTTCCTCAAACATCTCTTCTCTCTACAGAAACGCTCATGTGAGTGTTGAACATGTCATGGGACAAGTGGTTTACTATCCCAGACCTCCCTTGCTCCAACTAAATCAGGGCGGTATCTCTTTGCTAACACTTCTACTAGTGCATCAAACGACTTGTTTTCATGTTGACTTATTTGACGCACCATCTCTTTCCATCTTTTTCGACATAAATCTCCGTGCCTGTGGGAGAGAAGATTGTCCCAATCCACATCCTCTATGCAACTTGCGTCTAGTTCAAAAAGGGCAGCAATTAAGCGATAGTCATCAGTATCTGACCATTCACCTGCAACCACCATAGAGGATGTTAATTGTCTGTACCATTTAGTGCAGCAATGATGGGAAATCCTGGTGGACAAATTGTCACTAATTGAACTCCAGCAAATATTATCCCGTAGCATCCCACGCTTAGATCTCCTTTCTTCAGAGAGCTTAAGTTGCAAATCGGTGTTTACTAAATCAAACAATTTCTGTACTTCCTCCTGATCCCACTGTCCTCTCTTCCGATTTTCCAGTTTTATCCTATTCCATGTATTTGCAACATCAGCCGGATGTTTCCCAAGTTCGTCGGCCAAGAGGGTCCACTTATTCCCATGTGCTCCCTGGAACTTCCGAATCATCCCATACTCTTCTTCAGTCCATTTACGCTTCTCTCCCATTCGAAACAAACGTTGTGCACGCTGATAAACTGCTGTGTAAGGCCTGTATGGTATAGCCTTCCCTATCTCTTTCCAGCAGCCCCTTAGTTTAGGATAAGATTTGGACTTCAAAACCTTTTGCAACCCCTCATCCCCCAAATTATATACCTCTATGTATCTACAAACAGCATCTTTGAGGATTTCATCTTCTTCCTGTGTGAAATATTTGCCAAGCAATAATTCTTGTTTGTTATTTTCATGCCTCTCATTGCTAGGATCACTGATTGGATGGAAAAACTGTACATTATCAGAAAATCTCACTCTTTTTTCAGTCTTTTCATTAGTAAGATTTTTCGAATTGTGCCCTAATTTTGTCTTTTTCATCTTTCTGATATTAGCATCATCTATTTGTCTATCTTCCGTCTCTTCTATGGCTGAAACATCACCTTGAATGACACCAGCCACGCTATCTACCTGTCCATCCTTTTTATTCTTATCCCTTTTCCTTTTCTTCCTCTTCATCTCATCTATAGCTGAAACATCACCTTGAATGACGCCAGTCGCGATATCTACTTGTCCATCCTCTTTATTCCTCTTATCCTTTTTCCTTTTTTTCCTCTTCATCTCATCTATAGCTAAAACATCACCCTGAATGACGCCAGCCACGATGTCTACCAGTCCATCCTCTCTTTTCTTCTTATCCTTTTTCCTTTTCTTCCTATTCACTTCGTCAGCTGAAACAACACCTTGAATGACACCAACCACGATATCTACCTGTCCATCTTTTCCCCTCTTATCTTTTTTCTTTTTCTTTTTCTTCCTCTTCACCTCATCTGTAAGATTTCCACCAAAGCCCTCGCTGAGAGTCTCAACGGTCTTGGTTCCATGAGCTCCGCTCACACTTTCATGAGCAAGTGTTTTGGTGTCTAAACTAGCATCGTGCATTATAAGTATATCCTGCTCATTCTTCAACTTCTTTTTCTTTTTTAAAACATTTTTAACAGTATCCTCGCACCCGTCTTTACTGTATTTCCCATGCTGTTTACCACCACCTCTTTCTTTCTTTATCTTGATGTAACTATCTTCACTTTCGCCAGGTGCTCGAGTTTCCATCTTTGTCTTATCCCTTTCTTTCCTGATCCCTGTAAAAGAGAGACTCTCTTCCTTGAAACATGAATCATGCTCAACGGCTTTAACATCGCCCTTTGTCACTTCCGAATCATCAGTGACAGCATTCTTTTTCCTATTCTTGGATTTCTTCTCCGACTTCATGAGCATATCAACCTTCTCATCTCCTTGGACAATGCCTTTTTTAGAAAATGTCACCTATGTGTCCTATCGCAATGCACCAAAACTGGATTCTCTGCAAAAGAGAAAAATAGAGAAAACATATGATTAAGAGACAGAGTGATATAGATTAGCGCACACAATTTACCGCTCACACAATTAGATAGGACATTACACAGTTGCAGCTTAACGAGGATATGAAGGGCAAGGATTACGGTAGAAGATTAATAGCAGTATTAGTACTCTCCTACAATATAATGCTTCGATATTATTACTACATGTTGTTTCCTTTTGCTACTGTTTCTTTTCTTCATTATTTTCACTAGTTTATATAAAGTTGGGAATCAAACAAGCTGCAAACACAGCAATACTTATAATTTCAAAACCTAAAAACATAATCATCTAGAACAGATAAGAAGAAATCAACCAGTACTTTCGTCTCTCTAGTGGATTTGAACACGAGACCTTATGATTCTCCACCTACATACGAAATAATAAACTATTCAACATTATTATTATACACCCTACCAAACGACACTAAGGTCATTAAAAAATTAGAACGAATACCATGAGAAACAAACTCCAAAACAGGTAAATTCATCTTCATCTATCTAATCTTAGCATAGTATTCTCCTGTACCCAAATGCAACTACGCAAGCTGACTCGAAAACCATTATGATTAACTAAAAAGCTTAATAGCCAGTGAAAATTACTAGAAATCACAAAAAAAAAATATCAAATTTTGCGAAATTTATCAAACCTGAATATGAAAATCACTGGCGAGCAGCAATGAATGCAAAAATCCAATCAAATCCAAACGTAATTGATTTGTGAATTTTCAGTTTAAAGTACTGAAAAAAATAAAATTAGGGATTTGGAATTATGGGCCCAAACAATATCCAATATATTGGGCCTAATACAAAGAGACCATATATTTCAGCCCGTTAAGTCGGCATTTAATTGCGCCATTCAAATGGATTGATCTTTAGTTTTCGTCTGTAATAATCAAACTTATGTCTAGCGGAACTTAAGTTACTTAAGGGCGTAGACTAGAGCATAACTTGTGAGGTATTATGGTGTGAAAATATAAACTTATACCCCGTGTTGAAAGACCAATATAGAATAGGATAAAAGCGCAAATAACCCTTAATTCAGTGAGTTAAGGTCGCTCTAACACTAGCTTATTTAGTCTAAATATGTGTTTTTAATTATTTTTTTTTAAAAAAATGTTAGAGAGTTCGGATGTTTGGTTAGATTTTAACGGGTAAAATGTGTTTTTGAAAAGAAAAAAAATAGTTTCGATAAGTACATCTTGAAAATCTAGTCAAGTATAAATTGTGGTTGTAAAATTAACAAAAATATTTTTCAAATTGATTAACTATACATTAATTCTTATCCTCCAAAAGTATATTTTCTGAAAAAACTCGTATACAATTGAACGTTTCTAAAAAAAAATTATATCGAGTAAAATGAAAAATTTATCTCTCATCGATCAATAAAATTGTCCATACAATTAAAAACATTATTGTCACAATCAAACTTATAAAATGGCCATTTAAAGTAAAGCATTACTATATATTGCATCATAACAATAATATACATGGTCTATTTCTAAGGTAGTCAATAAGTGGCTACAAATTAAAGATGTCAAATTAAAGAATACTAAGAATATAGTGTTATAACTTTTTAAGCATCAACTTGAATTGGCCTTCTATTTTTTTTTTATTGGCTCTTTTATTATTGGGTATAAAAAAGAGATGATAATATTACTAATAAAAGCACTATTTTTCACTTTTTTGCAAAACATAGAGTATGGTACCCTATTTGGTATTCGGTACTACTATTCGATTTTGAGATCATCATTTATGACAAGTATATATTACGCATAATATAAGAATTTATCATATTATCTGCTTCGAAATAATTTCATATATGCAATGTTAGAAGTTAAATTTTAGATAAAATATTTAAAGTTATATGACTAAAGTTTAGACATATATTTCTTGAAGTTTTATATGAATATAGTTAAAGGACATAAGTATAAAGTTTCATAAATTGGAGTTCAAATACATATGTTTAGTCATTTTTATATGAATTTTAGCCATATGTGACTCAATTAAGTCCTTTTGTTCTCTAAACTTTAGGCAAAAAATCATGAACATCACTTATATTGAACATTAGATATTTATCAATTCTAATGTCTAGACATGTGATGTTTGGTAATAGTTTTAGGCTCTCGACTAATTCAGATCCTCATCATTTAACATAAGAGGATATTATTTTGCTACTCTAAAGACTTAAACTCAAAAACATTGGTTTTTGAAAGTTAAATCGTATGAATTTTGTAAATGTTATAAGCTATATAGCTTTTTATTATTATTATATTAATATGAAAATGATTGTAAATTATAGTACATTTTGTATTGTTTTGAAATTTTTATACTATTTAATTAATTTAACTGACTCAAAAATTATAACATGTAAAAATGAACGGAGAGAGCCAGTATCATTTTATTGGGACTTCCTCTCTTTCCACTAAACTATTTGAAAGGTAAAAAGTAGTAAGCATTGATTGATTGAACTTGTCAATATCATAATTCATCACCAACTTTATATGGATTAAAATGGAAGGCTTTTGAGTTAGAATTATAATTGTGATATGGAAAAAGTAAAATTGACAATTTCTTGATGCAAAAATTAGGTCATAGTATAGTAAGCCAAAAAAATAAAGATTTTAGTGCAAAAAAATACACACAAAGGTTTTAAAAAATATGGTATTTTATTTTGATAAATAAAGATTATGTCATTGTGACATAAACAAAAAAACAAAACAAAAAAACAAAACAAAAAAAGTAGTCAAATTTTCCTAAAGTCGAATATCTCTACCCCTTTTCTTTATTAAGTTCTTCATATTTTTTTTTTAAAATTATTTGGAGTTTAATTGATTGATTTTATATCGGAAAGTTTCATATATATTTTTATCAGAAATTATTCTACTTTTAGAGCTTGAACTTGAGAATTTTTTTTATCAAAGATAGCGAAAAAAATGAAAACTAATGATGGAGCTAAAATATTTATTAAGATAAAAAATTGAAATATCAAAAAAAAGAATAAAGTAATACACAGATAGAAATCAAAGATATTCAATATATACATTATATAAACTAAAAAATAATTATATATATATTATACAAAAATACAATTTTTCAGCAAGAGATTTGTGTATTGAAATGCAATTTTTTAAATGTAACTATGATATTGCAATATACAGTTTGCAACATTTAGCTATCACGCAATTTTCGTATCAATCTAGTCCAACCAAACTTTTAACTTTTTTATTATATAAATTACTTATGAATTCGCGAATTTTTATTTTTAAATCTAAATTTAATATAAAAAATGAAATTAAGTTAAAAGATATTTACGCATCCATAATAGAATTCACATTTAATATCAGAATTGAGAATATAGATCGATACGTCTCCAACTTACTCTTCAATAATATTTATAAGCAATTCTTTCGGGTCTAATAACTTTTTACCATTAGTGAGGACAAAATTGTAATTTAACAAGGTCGCGACATAAATGCATATTTCACAAATATTCCTCCTTTTAATCACACGTGCAGTCCTCTAATTGGGGAAAATGATTAATTAAGGAATCAGTACTATTATTATTAACAAGATTATGAAGTTTCTCTTCGATCGATTCGAGCAAATCCGATTCACATTATTATTAACAAGATTATGAAGTTTCTTTTCGATCTTTACAAGTCTATCGATTCGAGCAAATTCGATTAACGAGCCTAATCACATGTTTACCAGCTAAGCTAATCACATGGGCCAGATATGTAAGGCCCACTAGTAACACGAATATCCATGCAAAGCTGGCCCATGATACTGTCCACTAACTCTTTTTCTTGGCAATTGTTGCACATGCACCATTGCACGTGTGGGAATCTTTTGAATGAATAATTTTGTAATGTCGGAGACAAAGTTAGATCGGTTCAAGGGGTTCATTAATACAATCTTGATGATTATATATATAGAGAGAGAGAGCGAGAGATATGTGCATGTGTGCGTATTCTAAATTTCGTGAAAATCAAATGTATAAATACGTAAATGAGTTTTGTTTTAAAGCTAATGTTACAATAAAATCTCTTTTAACTTTCTCTTAATTTTTTTTAAACGAAAAGAAGCAAGGAAAATAGAGAATTACAAGATAGGTAATCGAACTTTAGTTAATGTAGTATTAGAAAAAATTAAATATCAACTAATTGGGTTATTAATTTTTTTTAATAAAAAAATCTCTTAATAATTAGTAAAAATGAACGAAAAAAATATTACTCTTTGCGATTTTTCATATTCTAATATAGCTTATTTTCTAATTTGTTGGGAAATATTATTTACGTAATTTCATATTAGAATAATACTATTAATAAGAATATTTTGGGTTGACCGTTGAACGCATCTACCATGAAACAAAGTCATTTTGATTTGGGATGCACGTGTGGGTACACGTGTGTTTTGTTGTACTGTACTTTAAGTGACACGTAAGAAGCACATGATATCGGTATCAATCATAAAATTAACGCTAAAATGAAAGTTCAGATCGTCAATTAATTAAGTTACTAAGATTTCTAATATTGGTCATTGAATCATGCAATATGATCAAAAATAATCTTTTACTGGCTCAAGACACTCATATCCCTTTAGATTTATTTGTAAATTTTGTTCAGACACTAAAAATAATAATAATATATCTTAATTGAACACCAGATCGAGCTCATGATAGAGTATTCTTTCTAGACACTTTATTCAAATTATAGATTACTTTTTTTACATGCATTCATGCTTTAGTAGGTAATAAAGTTAGTTAAATACATAAATATGTTATCTTCACTAATTATACAAATCGATTTCCAGTTAAAAATATACGGAGTTTTACAATTTATTTAGATGAATATGTATAATTAAAGAAAATCATATTCTAAGTAGCTAACTTATAAACATTTGAGAACATACGCAAAATAAATTAAATTTAGAATTTATAATAGATTTTTTTTTATTCTCAAGTCTTAAATCTGAACTCTTTAATTAATTAAGAAAAAGACTATTAAATAATCCTACTCACTTTAGGTTGTTTAAAAAAAAATCATAACTCATAACCATATATATATATATATATATATATATATTAGAATTGCTATTATATTGCTCCAAGTAAAATTTAAATCATGATGCTTTTACTTTTCGAAACTTAATTAGATGGTCCCTAATTATATGATAATTGCTTAAAAAAGGTTAGCCAAGTTGAGGAATTAATGATGTAGTTGTAAGACAACTAAAACACAATGATTAGACACAATTAAAGATTTGTTGAATAATTAGGATCTACTAGTTCTCTTTTGTTAGGAGTCTTAAAGTTTAATTACTTATTTTATGATCATCCTATATATTTAAGATAAAAGACAATTAATTTGAATTCGTATTATATTTTCTTTTTTGCTTCTAAAATCTATATCACACTTTTAATTTGTTTTTGTTTTTGAATCATGTTTACACGAAAAATTTATGCACCAAATTGTCTTCCCTTTATAATCTTAAAAAAATATATAATAATTGTATCGAATTAAATAATTATTTTGAAATTATCCTTTAATTTTGGTGCCAGACAACTAAAACTATTAATTATTGGGTATCCACGAATGGCTAAATTAAGTTTGAAATTATAAAGAAGAAAGACACTTATATTTTATTAGTTTCCATTTATTTAGAACCATAGAAATCATAATCATCATTAAATAATTAGTTATGTGGAACTTTTAAAAAATAGGATTAATAATGATTAGATCATGTTTATCGGCTCCTTGTTTAACTTCTTGTGGACAGTCCTCAGACAACATAACTTTTTTTTTAAGGACAAAAAATATGAAAAGAGGGAAACATCATAGACCTTTCTAAAATAAAAATAAAAATCCATCAACTCTCAATTTTAAAAAGAAAATCATTTAAAAAAAATCTAAAGAGAAGAAGAATTTTTTTTTCTTCCCACCTGGTTTTTGGAGTCTACCGTAAAATTTCGATTAAATTTGAATCACACACTACCAGGCGCATATAAGGTTGGTACTCTCTCAACATAATTTTTTCATACTCAAAGTCGAGACCTCTGATTAAAAATGGAATAATTTCACCACTATACCACAATCCGTGTTGGTGAAGAGACGACTGTTAATTTGAGTTAAATTTAATATTATAGTCTGTCTCGATTATCATACTGTTTATTGATGCTATTATTTTATTTTCTTCATTATTTTTTTATACGATTTCTTCATTATTTTTTATACGATTTCTTCATTATTGTATTTTATCCTTTTCTTATTAACATTGATATGTTTTATTTGAACTCAAGATTTATCCCAAAAAAAAACATCTTTACATACGTAAATCATTTAATACAATTTCTCAAATTAAAATTATTATTAAATATCAAATATAATGATGAATATTTATCTCAAATATTATTTCTAAAAAAAAAAAATTCAAATTCAAAAAAAAGTATATTTACACTTCATATCATTATATATTTATTCATATAATTTTATATCTAATTTTAAAAAAATATGAAATTACATCCTATAATGTGGAATAATGAAAAGTAATCAACGTAAAATTATATATCTAAACGTTGATTTTTATTTCATAATATTATATCTTTATATAATATCGAATGATTTTTTTTACAGTGTTCGAAGACATATTATAGGGGAAGAAGAGTTCAAATGATTGTATAAAGATGTCATGTCGGGTAAACAACCGACAACACGCACGTGCTTTAATGTTTCATGGGACCCACCCGCACGAACAATACAACCATTTATTTTATTTTATTTTAAAAAAAGTTATCGACATTATTAAGAATTAAGAATAATGTTTAAATAAACAAAAAAATTTAGTTAGAATTTTAATAAAATAACGTAGGTAAAATATTTCAAAATTATTTTCACACTTCTTGAAACAATCACCACCGTTATATTCCACTAATTTTTCGTTGAGCCAAAAGCAAGTGTACATTTTGAATAAATTAACATTTTTTGTCTAGGTTCAATTGGTCTATAGTGGTCCACTTGTTACATTTGGTCCTACATTAAACTCAATTAATCAAGAATGTAATTATTTCAAATAGACTTTTACAACAAATATAATATCTTTATTTTTAGTTAAATTTTTTTTGAATAATGTACAATTACCCTTTCAATCTATGTTCGAAATCTTAAAGACACATTTATACTATATTAAGATTTTACTACCCTCTTGAACTTATTTTATTAATAATTTTCTACTTCTTTTTGGCCTACGTGATACTATCTTGTGGGCCCAACGTTGGTTGACTCTTTTGTTTTTCAAGTTAGTGCCACGTAGACCAAAAAGAGGTAAAATATAATTAATAAAATAAGTTAAGGGGGTAATATGATCTTAGTATATTATAAGTGTGTCTCTGAAATTTCGAGCATAGGTAGTCTGCATTGTTATATTTAACTTTCCTCATTCACTCATCAATTTATTCAATGAATAATGATTTTCATTCCAAAAGAATAATGATTTCAATGACAATACTTTTGATCAAAATTGTCAATAAAATATACAAGATAAAAATTAACTCAAATTTCAATGGCTTCTCCAATTCTTCCTTTATTTCATTTTTTATGTGAAAATTTTCGAGGCTTTAAAAGTCTAAACTAAATTAAATTTGAATAATAGAAATGAAATAGTATAATTATTGTGAAAGATAGAATTGTTTGACATCTTAAGTATTAATGATGTTATATAAAAATAAAATTGAAGGAGTAAAACTAAAATTATATGCGCCACTTAAATAATTAAAAAGTTCAACTATTTGATTAGCTCATAGAAAAAATGCATATTTTTTCACATAGAAATGCATAACTTTTATATGATGTTGACATTAATGTCATTTGACAAAATTATCCTAAGGTAAAGCACTACAATAATCCACCCCCACCCCTCCACTATTTTTTTTTTCTAAACGATTTCTACTATTTATTTTCTAGACTAGAAAAATTAGGTGAGGATAAGAACAATGTATCCGGTATAATTTTATAGATAGGGTTTAAAGATGGTGATAATCAATGAGTATACCGTCTTAAATCTATAGCGTGAGAGCAAAAAAGTTAATTCTGATACACGATCCTTAACTGAAATAAAATATGATCAGAATTTAATACAAAAAGGCTTCTTACAGAAAAATCATTTCGATCCAATTTATTCTTAGGATCAAGTATTTTTTTTTTATAAAAAAAATGTCATGATAACCATATGAAGGAAAATAACATGCACTAATATAGAAGAATAAGACAATAGAATAATAATAATTTAATAATAGAAATCAAATTAAAACATAACCTTTAAAATGTGATTGTAATGCACAAACAATTAAGGCTATGAATATGACTTCTTGTCTATTCCATTAGTTCCTCACTTATTTTTGCATAAAGATAAGAGGGGCCAATATTATTCAAGTGGGCAAAATATGGAGAAAAAACTCAAGTGTTTGTTGCAATCATGTATGATATGATTTGATGGTTGCCTAATATATGTCTCTTATGACATTGAAGTTGAGATCTATGGTTTTACCAATAATTCAAATTTTATATATTTATGATTAGTAAAATATTTATACGATTATATCGCTTATTAATAGGTAAATAATAGTTACCTATTACTATTCGATATAAGGTGAATATGACCTTTGCAGAGGACAAAATAAGAAAAATAATCGAAGTTGAGCTGATTCATGTATAAAAAGAGAAGAGATGCAAATGTCTCGCTTAGAAGCTATTTGTGAGGGGTTATGTTGGTTGTAGTGGGCTTGAGAAGGAATATAGATTGACCTAAGACGTATTTTGGGGTGAGATAATGTGTCAGAATATAAATTTTTTTCAAATTATCAAAAACATGACTCGTGATATTAGATATATTTCTTTCCTATCCAAAAAGTATTGGTATTCCTTTTTCCCCTTATCTTTAGATTATTATTACTATTTGTTATTTATTCAACTTTGATATCCTATTATTTTTTTTGTTATTGCTTTCTTTTCATTGTTCGTTCTATTTGAGATCTATCACAAATAATATCTTCATCTTCTGAAAATAAATATAAGTTCTACCTTTTTTTCATATCTAGCTTCTCGAAATCTTACCTATTAAATTACACTTAATTATTATTATATTTATATATTAATATTATTTTGTTAAACTTAAAATCTGAAAAGCTACTTTGTACTGTTACTCAAAAATCCATTTTCACTTATATAATTATACATACATCAATATATATATATATACATACATCAATATATATATATACATACATCAATATATATATATATATATATATATATATATATATATATATATATATATATATATATATATATATAAAATTAAAGTCAAGCCTGAACAACCAGAAATTAAATGTCACTTTAGCCATAAAGTCAGGTATGGCATTAATAATTCAGTCCACTTTCTTTCACCATGACATTAAGATAGAAAGAAAGTTAAAAACATATTTTCTTTTGAATTTTAAGAAATATCAATTAAAATAATAATTTGACTCTTTTTTTTTTCAATTTAAAATATTACTTTTTCGCATTATATTAACTTTTTTCCATTTCTTGAGTAAAATAGAAGTAAAATGAGATAATTAATTATTATATTTTAATTTTTTTATTACGTTTAATAACTTACAGATGTTTGAATTAATAATATTCTTAAGAAGTAATAAACAAAATGATAATTATAATATATGACCTTCTATTATTGTAAGTAGTTTTATTTATTGAAAAATGAATATTATTTAATAATAATAGTAAAAAAAATTTAATTTTTAAACTGAACTAATAAAAATAAATATATATATTTGTATGATATTAACAAAAATACACTACAAGAAATGAGTAATTTGACAAAGGCTGAAAGCACTTTCAACCTCCGCAAATCATTCATTATCTATTATTCTTAATAAGCACGATAAATAAAATGAATCGGAGATATTTGAAAAAGGAAATGGGGACCAAAACAAAAAGGACCATTGAGAATGGTGATAATATTTTTGGGGAGGCAAAATCAATACATGATTTCATGATACAATAATTAGTACACCTTACACTCCATGTCATGATTGACTTAACTTTTTAATTTTTTTAATTTTAAAAGAATTTTTTATTTTATTTTTTTCTATATTAACCCCTTTCATTGCATTTGCACCTCTACTCATCAATCTTTATACTAAATAAAGTCCTAACTTTTTTCTATGTTCTTTGAGAAAGAATTAATTTCCCTAAATTCTTCATATTTTCTACTTGAAAAAACTTTTTTTTTTTTAGATTTTATTTTCAAGAAACCTATAGAAATAATATTAGAGAAAAGAAAAAGATGTTGGAAAATCAAGATTTGAGATTGAGTTTGAGTCTTAGTTTTTCAGAGAACAAAACAACATATCCATTGCAGCTAAATTCTTGGATTGGCTCATTTCCTTCTTCAGGTTTGGATCTATAAATGTCCTATAACAATTTATTATTATTTGAAAAGGTTGTGATAGAATAAATAGTATTCGTATATTCTTAATTAAATATGTCAGTTTAAGTCGCATATATAAAGTTTTGAATATAGATAGAAAAAAAAAAGGATTTATGAAAAAACAATCTCTTTATAGTATAAAGGACAACTCATACTCCTCAATCCTCATATTCAATTGTTAGATTATATTGAATATGTTTATTATTATTAAATATAAAAAAATTTCTGGTTAGAGTCTATCGAAAATTGTCATTCTATCTAAATTTGGGTAAAAAAGTGTGCAATTTTTTTCTCTATATTGAGTCAAGGATGTGCAAACTGAAAAAGAGGTCTAAATCTGAAACTTTATATATATACTCTTCGATTTAATTTATATGTCTTATTTTTCTTTTTTTAAGTAGTCATTTTTCTTTATTTAATATCTTTTTAATTTTAATTTTCTACATAACACATTTAAGACCACAAAATTTATCTTAAATTTAAGACCATGCAATTATTTTTTTATTAAAATTTCGTGTCAAATTAAAATAAGATAAATAAATTAAATCACAAGAAATATTTTTTTTTTCTCTAAAAACTTTCTAATAATCCAAATTTCAATTATTATTTTTCAGATAAGAATTTGGAGAAATGCAGAACATTTTTGAAGGGAATAGATGTGAACATAATACCAACAAATACAGAAGAAGAAGAAGTTGGAGTTTCTTCACCAAATAGTAGTATTTCAAGTTTAAGTGGAAATAAAAGAAATGAAAGGGAAATAATTAATTGTTGTGATGAATTGGAAATTGAAAGAGAATGTTCTAGAAGTATTAGTGATGAAGAAGATGGAGAAACTTCTAGAAAGAAATTAAGACTTACTAAAGATCAATCTGTAGTTCTTGAAGAAAGTTTCAAAGAACACAATACTCTCAATCCAGTAAGTCTTTTTTTTTTTTTTTTTTTATATGCACGTCTAGACATCTCAACTCATTTATACTGTATTATTTATCATCTTTTTCAGCATAAATATTGGTTAATAATTTTTTTTTAATTAATAGAAGCAAAAACAAGCTTTGGCAAAGAGGCTAGGATTGAGGCCTAGACAAGTGGAGGTTTGGTTCCAAAACAGGAGGGCAAGGTGAGAATAATATTCATTCGATTCAATTTGATTGTCTCGTTTTGACTTGACACAAAATTTTTTTTTTTTTATTGCGATGTTAAATTAAAAATATGTAAAATATACTAAAATATTTTTTTAATCTTATAACAACCGTCCAAATTGCATAAAAGTTACACAAGTTAATTGAGTGATTTATATAGTTTATATATATGTTACTATTAATTTTAACAAGGTATAGTTCAAATCGAAAATAATATTGTCTTAGAATTTTTTTATTAATGGATCAATCAATTTTTTTTTTTTAACAGGACAAAGTTGAAGCAAACTGAAGTAGATTGTGAGTTGTTGAAGAGATGTTGTGAGAATCTAACTGAAGAAAATAGGAGATTACAAAAGGAAGTTCAAGAGCTAAGGGCACTAAAACTATCACCTCAACTCTACATGCAAATGACCCCTCCAACCACCCTCACCATGTGCCCGTCCTGTGAACGCGTCGCGGGCCCACCTGCTATGTCTGCATTAGGGCCCGCGAGCATTGACATTCGGGCCAACCAAATGGTCCTGGCCCGACAACGGTCCGTGCCGTTTAATCTCTGGACCGCCTCTCCTGTCCCACATAGGCCCATCAATACCCTACACCCTAGATCGTAATTTCGCCGACGATGGAAGGGCAATTTGGTCAAATGGATTATTACACTAATTTTCGAAAATCCAAGTGTATCAATTTCTTTTTTCTCTTTTTAGTACAGTAAGTTGCAAATGGTGGGAACTAGAGAAGAGGACTTTAGATGTAAAGTTTAGCAAGTGATATATCTAATTATTCAAAAAAAAAATGTTGCTAAGCTCAATGTCTTAGTTATCATTTTATTTCTTTTAAAAATTAAATTTATGCGTGCATGTATTTTAATCCATGATATATACACTAATCCACACATCACATATTACGCTGAATGTGAACCATATATACAGTAATCTACACACAACAAATTACACTTTTATCGCAAGAATTCGAAGTTTGAAGCTAAGTAGTAGCATATATCATTGCAAGGGTTGTTGATAGATCAACATTCAAAAATAACCTTTTGCTTTTGTGTAATATAATTGTGTTGTGTGATCATCTTATTATATTTGTAAGGGAAAATGCACAAGTATCCCCTCAACCTATGCCCAAAATCTCAGAGACACACTTATACTATACTAAGGTCCTATTACCCCTGAACTTATTTTATAAGTAATTTTCTACTCCTTTTAGGCCTACGTGACACTAGTTTGAAAGAAAAAGTCAATAAGTGTTGGATCCACAAGATAGTGCCACATAAGTCAAAAAGGGGTAGAAAATTATTAATAAAATAAGTTCAGGGGTAATAGGACCTTAATATAGTATAAGTGTGTCTCTGAAATTTTGGACATAAGTTAAGGGGTAATTGTGCATTATCTGACATTTTAGAGCATTCTCAAAATAAAGCAAATGTATTTGATTTCCTCTATTTTGGTTCAAGCCCCAATCCTTCGCACATTAGTATAATTTTCTGTCGAAGGAAATGGACCAAACAGATTCTTGTGTTCTTTCAGTAAAACAAATATAGAATGATTTTAAAAAAGTCATTGCTTCACTCTTGTCTCAAGAATAAAGAATTTGTATTTTCCTTCAGTTTTATGTTTTGCTATGTTGATTTAAAGTATTTGTATTTTCCTTCAATCTTACTTATTCTATTTAACCTTCTTTTTTACTTTTACGTTTTGCTCTGCTATAAATAATGAAGAAATAAAAACTCAGTTTGATCATCTTTGAGTACATCCATCATAATTAAGCATTAATTCTAATCACAAATATTTTTTTATTTTTCTCAATGGATTTTCTTTTTAATACTGTAGGTGGCATTGTTGTTGAGGTGGGAAAGTTTGTATGCAAATGCATCTATCCTAAGATTGAAAATGTTGTGCGTTTCTCATCAAAAATTGAAAATCTAAGGGAGGAAATGGAGAAGCTAACAAAGTTTAGAGATGACATCAAAGAAAAGATGGAGAAGGATGAGCGAGAAGGCTATAAACCAAAGCCAGAGGTTGTCAAGTGGATCGAGGATGTTTGCGAGCTGCAGAATGAATGGGAAGATATGCAACAACGCGTTGCAGCGGCTAAGACGCTTGCATATAAATGTTTTCCAAAATGCAGCCTTCGTTTGGGAGTCACCACTCAAGCACACAACATACGACAACAACTTTCCAGTCTTAAACAAGTCGGAGAAAGCTTTGGATCAAATTTGGTGGTAGACAATAACCAGATGAAAAAAGTTGAGTTCATCGCCGGACCATCAGTAGAGGGTCAGTCAGCAGCAACAAGGAATCTCAACGAAATCCTACGACTATTGGAAGATGATAAGGTAATGTTTGAATTAATCCAAAATCTTATATTACGATTTCAAACTTGCTAATTTCATTAATTCCTATCTAAATAGATTTTATAGTCAAAAGTAGTTTTGTTTTTCATATTATGTTCTAATAATTGAATAGTTCTCTCAAATCGTTCTATATATAGAATTGTGTTTTACTTATGAAGCTAAGATTAACTCCAAATAGAACTACAATTCCGATCGTTTCCTAATAGAAATGAAAATCAAATAAGGAGAATAGTTCCAATTCTTTTCCTAATCGAATTAGACCATGGACCTTTGACTAGAACATGGCCACATGGGTAATGGGTCATAGTCCAACAAATTTCCCCTTTAGCCAAGGGGCTAAAGCCTAAATGAACTTCAAGTTGAGGGACTTTGTTCATTTCTATAAAACTCTTGTTTGTCTATGATTTGTAAGCATATATGAAGGATTATGCTTCTTCCATTCTACTTTAGGAGATATAAACAAATATTAGATGATCACTCAACTAAGAGCTGATTTCACAAAAAAGTTACTTTATCTATCTACTTTTATTTGTCATGTTGTGCTTTTTGAAAGTTAATTTAACTTTTTTTCAAAGTTAAGTTAGATAATATTAATTTGATTTTTAAACAAAAAAAATTAGATGTTCAAAAACTATATGAAAAGTACTACACATTGCATTTTTTTTTACATATCAATATGATGAAATAATATATCCTAAAATGTTGGTCAAAGTTTTTAAAGTTTGACTCTAAAAATAAAAAATATGACAATTAATAGTGGACCGATGGAGTATTGGAATTTCTCTATAACCTCAAAGTGATTCAATTACTACATCTGTCCACTTTCAGTTGTCATGTCGCGCTTTTCTAAAGTCAATTTGATTAATTTTCCAAGTTAAATTAGATTGCATTAATTTGATGTTTTTAAACAAAAAAAAAAATAGATATTAAAAAGTTACATGAAAAATACTTTAAATTTAAATTTTTTGCATCAATGTAATGAAAAATGTGTCGTAAAATGTTAGTCAAAATTCTTATAATTTGACTATAAAAAAAGGAAACAATGACAAATAAAAGTTGACTGAGGAAGTATTTTTTCTCTCACGGTAATTGACTTTCTTTTATAATTTCAAAATAATCCATCTATCAATATTTTTGCCTACAAAGTCACTCAATTATAAATATTTTTACTTAAAAAGCCACCAACAAATTTAAATGATTTTTTAAATTAATTTGTTTTAAACTATTTTCTTTAAGAAAAATAATAAGATGTTCATTTAATTATTTTAATAAATTTTGTTGAAACACAAATTTTGTTTTGAACTATTTTAAATAATAATAATGAGAAACTCATTTTATTGAATTTCATTAAAATGCAACTTTTTTATAAAACTAATTGTTAAAAAGAATTGTTTCAATAGAATTTATTAAAATAAACATCATGTTATTTTTTGAAAATGTTGTGTTACTAGAAGTAAATTAAATTCTTAAGGGAAAAAATGAGTAGGTAATTTTGTGGGTTCGTCAACTCCATATTTATTGTAATTTGGAAATGAGTTTAGAACATTAACTACTAACATTAACTCTGGATATAAACTGGGACAATTGAAGAGTACTACTAACAATATTGAGGTTTACATAAAGTTTTAGCCAGTATAATGCTAGTCTAGGAAGATACTTCTACCTTTTTCTTTGAAGTTATAAAAGAAACTTGAGTGATTTTCTGTGAGAAGAACTCTTAGTTGAGTGACTTTATGTGTGAGAAAATCTATAGTCTATAGAAAATAGCAGAAAAGAAGTATAATGAGAAAAATTTCCGCGCTAGCCAACGATCGTTATCTAAGATCGGAAGATTTAATTAACAAAGAGGAAGTTAGAAAGGAGAAGACCTATATTTTGAAAAGAAGAACTTGGTTATGGAAGAACACTCTTTGATTTGGGTTGTTTATAGATGACAATGATTACCCCTATTTATGTTTTATGTTGCGAAGAAAAAATGAATACGAAAACCCAAAAATAAAGAACACCAAGTTTATCGTGGAGAAATTCTTCAAAGCGAAGATAATAACCGTGGGATCGACAAGATCCGAACTGCTTCACTATAATAATAAGAGGGTTACAAATTTTCTCCTAATGACCATAACAAGTGCCAAAAGTGAAAAACAATAGTTACACCAACAAAAGATAAATATAAAAAAAATCACCCAAAACCCAGCTATTGTTCAGGATCTAAATCCGATCTCCACCCTTCCAATCAAACGTTGAGGTGTTAGGAACATTCAGTTAAAATTTCAGCCCAATCCAACGGTTAACTAATCGAGTAACACAATCTGAAGGTTGCTAGTCATAGAAAAAAAACTACAGCAAAAAGAATTCTTTTCCTCTCTACCATCTCTTGTTGTAAGCTCTCTAAAAAAAGCTCTCTTATGTCCTAATGTTTTTCAAAGACAATACTAATGAACAACTGAATAATTCTCTCAAACCGTCCTATTTGTAGAGTTGTGCTTTTCCTTGTATAACTAAAATCAACTCCAAATAGAACTACAATTCAAATCATTTTCCCAATAGAAATGGAAACTAAATAAAAAGAATAGTTCCAATTCATTCCAAATAGGATTAGACCATGAACCTTTGATTAGAACATGAGTCATAGTCCAACAAATTTCCCCTTCAACCAAGTGGCTAAATGAACTTCAAGTGGAGGAACTCTTAACAGAATTCACGCCTGTAAAACTCATGCTTATCTACCATCACCATTTTTGTAAGCATGTCTGAAAGATTGTTATGATATTTTAAGTTTTCAGTTGAAGTTAGTATGAGCATTGTTATACTAAATTATTTTTTGGGTACTAAATTGTATGAATGTTTTAGGTTTGCATCATCGGAGTGTGGGGTGCGGGAGGAATTGGGAAAACAACTCTGGTGAAGAATCTGAACAATGAGCTACTAAAGATTGACGTCTCAATTAGGCCTAAATTGTCTTTTGGTGTTGTGGTATGGGTTACTGTGCCCAAACCGCCAATAGCCATAAGAAAAGTTCAAGCACAAATTGCTGACAGATTAAACTTAAAGGTAGATGCTGAGGGATCTGAAGTACGCATTGCCAGCAAAATCTCTGAAAGGCTGAAGCAGGAAAAGAGTTTCCTTGTGATACTAGATGATGTTTGGGAAGCTATAAATTTGGATGATGTAGGTGTGCCCCAACTCAAAGGAAGCAAGGTTATTATAACTTCTCGTTTTTTGGGTGTTTGTAAGAAAATGAAATCAGACACAGATTGTAATTGTAAATATCATATATACGATTGACAAAAGAATTTTATACAACAAGTTTAATTAGAAATAACAAAATTACATTACACTCATTTTCGCATGCTCATACAAATACATTGCAGCTAAAAAATTTAAAATAATTACTCAATTTTATAACTGTATATAATTGTCTCATATGACTTGGTATATACTACACTTATATACATTTCAACACATGCATTGCTGCATAAATTTGTATATAAATATTAGAAAACAGAAAACGTATCTTATACAACTATATTACAAAATACTTAGTTTCATAAATGTATACAATTGTCTCATACTCATTCTTATATACTAAATTAACATATGTTTGAACATATACATCACTGCAGTATATAAATATAAGAACATATTTACAAACATATATAATACACATTCAAACCATTTGTCGTAAACAAGCCAGATTATCATATATGCAATTACGCTGGGGATATATACAAAGTCACAACACACAAATGATGACACATGAATCCAAGTTTGTATATACAAGAGAAAATTGTATAATTACTTTTTTATACAATCTACAATGTCATAACAGATAAAATTCATTTTGTGATTTCAGTATTTTCGATATTCTATACAATTGTATAATATATTGCAATTCAAAATATGAAGTTTCCTTTAATGAGACACATCTGTCTTTGAATATGATTAAATTGATGCTTAAGTGATGCCCAGAAACAAGTTGGCTCTGTCTTTCGATCGTTGGAATTCTTTTTAGGAAAAAAAATTGAGTTTAAACATAATTATGACATTATCTAAATTTATTTTTACCTATAAAAAAAATATTTTATACAAATTTAAAGTTACCTAACAAATCAAACTATACCAATGAAATGTAATTATGTAAACTATACTCATTTAATGTTATTTCCTAAAATAAGTTTGACATATATGAAATTTTCCCTTATAAATACATTCAATGATTACGAAAGAAAAACACATCAAAAATCACCTCAAGCTGACTTTTCTAGCTCCGATAATATCAAAAATATGAAATGGGTTTAAATAGATATTTAACTCATCATTTTCCTCATTAAAACCCATTTATCGTTGCTAAAAGTCTATTTTATCGCTACTTAAATTGTACACAAGCAACCTTGAAAACATCCTTTTGACCCTTGAAACTCGTTCGAAATCCTATAAATATGAACCAATAGTGGAACCAATGGAATTGTCGAATTTTTTTAAAAAAAACATATGGTTATAACCAAAATACCCCCGGCAACCCATCTAGACCAAAAATTTAACTTTTTACCTAAATATCCAAATCACAATTTAAGATCTTGGGACTCCAATCGATTATCTTAATAGAGCAAACTCGACATTCTGGAGTGATTAAAATTGATGGAATTCCCATACAACGCTCGAAACTCATAAGGTTAACTAAAGTCAACCATATAAAAAAAAGTCAAACTCAGAAGTTGAATTTTGCACTAACTTAGGACTATTCTAGCTTGTTACGTCGGCCTGCTATTTAGTTGTAGTTGGATTTCAGGTGTTTGAAATGCTCGAAATTTTGATTTATTTGCTATGACAGAAGTCATTCTTCATTTTGAGAGTTTAATATTTTCAAGAAAAACTTTGATTATAGATTGACAATAAAGAACCAAATGAAAGAACTTATCTGCATCCGGTATATACACCAGAACAAAACATTTAGCCTTAGCAATTAAAAAGTATACCGAAAAACATTAATAATAATGTAGATGAAAGTCATGTGAAAGTTACCTCCTCTATAACAAGTTCTTTTGAATAATTTTATAAGTATATTTACAGAATCCATAACCTATAGATTACACATATACACAAGACAATACTGATTTGTGATGCTAACTGGCTTGACAGTTCAAATTTGGATCATCAACAGTGTTAAAATACAATGTAGAAAGTTTGTCATCAAATTTGGAAACCAGTTGATGGACAGACAATCCGCAGTAGCGCTTCCCTAGTCTAGCGATGAAAATGTCGATTATTTTCTTGAACATGTCGTCTTCTTGGATTAGAGGTTGCTCCACAAACTCAACTAGAGGCATCCACTACATTGATAACAGAAAAGACAGCTCGAGTAAATGCCAAAGTCGCATAAAGCTGCAGACTTTAAGTCTAACTCAACCTTAAAAGCTAGCTCATGAGATGACGATTGTCCAAAAATATATAAGGAGACAACGTCACATTTTTCAGACCAATATAACAGCTGATGGGTGGACAATATGACGTGAAGAACCAACGTTGAGACACACAAGAATAACGACGAGTTTGGATGTGGTATAATGTTAAGAAAAATGGACGTCAGGTCTAACTCAATCTCAAAAACTAGCTCATCAGATGAGTATTACACAATACGATAGGCTTACCTTAGCATCCTGAACCCCCAACTCCAACTTGATGTGATGCATTCGAAGGAAGCAGACAGGGTTCCTCCGGAATCCAGTATGTCATCATAACATTGTTGAATCCATCCCATTGTTTTAGTCAACTTTAGATATTCAATTGGTACAAGCAATTGTTAAAAAGGAATAGTAATTGGAGTTGAAAAGAAAAGATTTGGTAGTTGGCAAATTGGTAAGATTTGCAACCATTTTTGACTTTGCTATGTTTACATATGTCATTAGTGACATAGGCATGATTTTATCCTTCTATAAATAGAGCATTCTTGCTCATTTGTAGAACACACCAAGATATAGAGAAAAACCATTTTGAAAGCAAAGTGAGGTATTCCATAGACTATACAAGAAAATAGTCTGTGAAGAAAAATAGAGTGTGAGCGATATTTTAGTAAGACGGAAACCAAAAGAGTGTTGTTCCTTTTGAGTATGTAGTAGTCACTTTGAGTATTGTATTCGTGACTACACATTGTAAAATTTCTTACTATAGTAATATCAATTGCTCCTCTTGGCCCGTGGTTTTTTCCCTTATTCAGAAGGGTTTCCACGTAAAATTCTTGGTGTCGTTATTTTCCCATTTTATTTCCATTACTTTTACCATATATACTTTTGTGTTTGTCCGTGTTTTCCCAACAAACTGGTATCAGAGCCAAGGTTTTATCTGAGTATGCTCTGTGGTTGCAGCACAGTCTGAACTTCCACATCAGAAAAGATTTACTTTGATTTGCGATAACTATATTTTTTGGGGAAAACAATGGAAGCCAACACAAGTAGAATGGTTACTTTGAATGGTGTTAATTATGCCATTTGGAAGGGGAAAATGGAAGATCTGCTTTATGTCAAGAATTTTTATAAACCAGTATTTACCACTGTAAAGCTTGATAATATAACAGATGAAGAGTGGAATCTGTTACATAGACAGGTTTGTGGATTCATTAGGCAATGGGTCGACGATAATGTGTTGAACCATATTTCTGGGGAAACACATGCTCGAACCCTTTGGGAGCATCTTTAAAGTTTGTATGCTCGAAAGACTGGCAACAACAAAATGTTCTTAATAAAGCAGATGTTGAGTTTGAAGTATCATGATGGTTCTCCGATGACAGACCATCTGAATAATTTTCAGTGGATTATGAACCAATTATCTGCTATGGACATCAAATTTGATGAAGAAATTCAAGGCTTGCTTCTACTTGGTTCCCTACCAGATTCTTGGGAAACATTTAGAACGTCATTGTCAAATTCTGCTCCGGATGGTGTGATCTCTATGGATTCCGCCAAGAGTAGTGTCTTGAACGAAGAGATGAGAAGAAAAACTCAAGGTTCCTCTTCGTCGGATGTCCTGATAACTGGCCCCAGGGGGAGAAATAAAACTCGTGGTTCTCAGAATAGAGAACAAAATAGGAGCAAATCCAAAGGCAGACTTAAGGATATTGAGTGCTATCATTGTGGCATGAAAGGGCACACAAAGAAGTTCTGCAGGAAGTTGAAGAGGGAGAACAAAAGCAAAGAGGAAACTAAAGAAGATGGCAATGAAAATTGCTTAGCCACCGTCACCACCGAAGATCTTATTACCGTTTTTGATGCAAACATGATAAATATTGCTTGTGATGAGTCAAGCTGGGTTGTGGACACTGGTGACGCATCTCATGTGACATCAAGGAAGGAATTTTTCTCTTCCTACACTCCTGGTGATTTTGGAACCTTGAGTATGGGTAATGAGACTGTTTCTAGGGTGGTTGGTATTGGTACAATTTGTTTGGAAACTAGTTTTGGAACTAAACTAGTTTTGAACAATGTGAAACATGCTCCTAATGTTCGTTTGCACCTAATTTCTGTTGGTGTTTTAGATGATGAAGGATATGTTAGTACCAACGGTGATGGAAAATGGAAGCTCATTAAGGGTTCCTTGGTTGTGGCTCGTGGTAACAAACGTCGTGGTCTATACTGGACTACGACCTCTGCTGTGTTGATATGGTGAATGCGGTTGAGAGCGATAGCTCTTCAATATTATGGCACAAGAGGCTTAGCCACATTAGCGAGAAAGGACTTAATGTTCTAGCCAAGAAGAAATTATTGTCAAATTTCCAAAGTGCTAAAATAGAAAAATGTGAGCACTGCTTGGCTGGTAAACAAAATAGAGTTTCCTTTAAAACCTACCCTCCTTCGAGAAAGACAGAGTTGCTTGAGTTAGTGCACTCTGATTTATGAGGTCCAATGAAGACAAAGACATTGGGTGGTGCACTTTACTTTGTCACTTTCATTGATGATTGCTCGAGAAAACTTTGGGTCTATGTCTTGAAGACTAAAGACCAAGTGTTAGGTGTCTTTAAGCAGTTTCAGGCTTCAGTTGAAAGAGAAACTGGAAAGAAATTGAAATGTATTCGTACTGATAATGGTGGTGAATATTGTGGACCATTTGATGAAACTGCAAGCATCAAGGTATTAGACACCAGAAGACTCCTCCCAAGACTCTTTAGCTTAATGGTTTGGCTGAGAGGATGAATAGGACCTTGATGGAAATAGTTAGATGTTTGCTTTCTGAAGCAAAGTTGCCAAACTCATTTTGGGGTGAGGCTTTATTGACCGCTGCACATGTTATTAATCTATCTCCTGCTGTTGCTTTGCAAAGTGATGTACCAAATAGTGTTTGGTATGGAAAGGATGTTTCCTATGACCATTTGAGAGTATTTGGTTGCAAAGCTTTTGTACATGTGCCAAAAGATGAGAGGTCAAAGTTAGATGCCAAGACAAGGCAATGCATCTTCATTGGATATGGCCTAGATGAATTTGGTTACAGGCTATATGATCCAATTGAAAAGAAACTTGTGAGAAGCCGTGATATTATTTTTATGGAGAATCAAACAATTGAAGATATTGACAAAGCGGAGAAGGTAGAATCTTCAAGTTTTGATGGTATAGTTCATCATGATGAAGTTCCTCACACAAGTGTGCATGATGTTGTTGGGTTTGATAATCATGGTGACGCCTAGAATCATGTATCGAATCAACATGTTGATGTTGATAATAACAATGATATTGTTATTGATGATCCTGTTGCTCATGAAGTTGTGGACGAATCAAATATTCCGCTTCGGAGGTCCACAAGACAGCGGTTTCCTTCCTCCCGTTATTCACCCAATGAGTATGTGTTACTCACTGACGGGGGAGAACCTGAATGTTATGAGGAGGCCATGGAAGATGAGCACAAGAATCAATGGATTGAAGCCATGCAAGACGAGATGAAGTCTTTGCATGAGAACCACACTTATGAGTTGGTAAAATTGCCCAAGGGCATGAGAGCTTTGAAAAACAAGTGGGTGTTCAAAGTTAAAGTTGAAGAACACAACTTGAAGCCCAGGTACAAAGCTAGATTGGTTGTTAAGGGATTCGGTCAAAGGAAAGGTATTGACTTTGACGAAATATTTTCTCCTGTTGTGAAAATGTCATCGATTCGCACTGTTCTAGGTTTGGCTGCTAGTCTTAATTTAGAGATTGAGCAGATGGATGTGAAGACGACTTTCCTTCACGGTGACCTAGAAGAAGAGATTTATATGGAACAACCTAAGGGCTTCAAAGTAGATGGTAAAGAAAATTTTGTATGCAAACTCAAAAAGAGTCTCTATGGCCTAAAACAAGCTCCCAGACAGTGGTACAAAAAGTTTGAATCTGTCATGGGGGAGCAAGGCTATAAGAAGACTTCTTCAGATCATTGCGTATTTGTACAAAAATTTTCTGACAATGATTTTATCATCCTTTTGTTGTATGTGGATGATATGTTGATTGTGGGCAAGAATACTTCCAAGATTGACGAGCTGAAGAAAGAGTTGTGTAAGTCTTTTTCTATGAAATACTTGGGTCATGCCAAACAAATTTTGGGCATGAGAATTACTCGTCTTAGAGATGAAAGGAAGATTTATTTGTCCCAGAAGAAGTACATTGAACGCGTACTGGAGCGCTTCAATATGAAGAATGTGAAGCTTGTGAGTATACCTCTTGCTGGTCATATGAAGTTGAGCAAGAAGATGTGTCCTACAGCTAGGGAGGAAAGAGAGAACATGGCCAAAGTTACATATTCCTCCGTTGTTGGAAGTCTAATGTATGCAATGGTGTGCACTAGACCTGATATTGCTCATGCAGTTGGTGTTGTCAGTAGATTTCTTGAAAATCCGGGAAAAGAGCATTGGGAAGCTGTGAAATGGATACTCAGGTATCTTAGAGGAAGCTCAGATGAATGCTTGTGTTTTGGAGCATCAAATCCAATCTTGAAAGGCTATACAGATTCTGATATGGCAGGTGACCTTGATAACAGAAAATCCACTACTGGATATTTGTTTACTTTTTCAGGGGGAGCTATATCATGGCAGTCAAAGTTGCAAAAATGTGTTGCACTATCTACAACTGAAGCTGAGTATATTGCGGCTACTGAAGCCGGCAAGGAGATGATATGGCTAAAGCGATTTCTTCAAGAGCTTGGTTTGAATCAGATGGAGTATATTGTCTATTGTGACAGCGAGAGTGCAATAGACTTGAGCAAGAACTCCATGTACCATGCAAGAACAAAACACATTGACGTTAGATATCATATTGTAACAACCCATTTAGTCGGTTTGAGCAGTAGAATTATTCTGATAAATATTTACTAGATGCGACCGACCGTCACACGCTGCGTAACCCCACACGATGTCAGCTTCCACTATTTATTTGTTTTTATGGGTGTTTTTGGTTATTATATATGTATTTAGTGGAGTAACTTTTATAATGGGGTTAGTGGGAGTTAATGGAGGTAACTTTAGGCTAATGGAGGATTTCTTTTACAATTTTTTTATAGTCTTGCATTATAAATAATTTTAGTGGATGTTTTTGGTTATTATATATGTATTTAGTGGAGTAACTTTTATAATGGGGTTAGTGGGAGTTAATGGAGGTAACTTTAGGCTAATGGAGGATTTCTTTTACAATTTTTTTTATAGTCTTGCATTATAAATAATTTTAGTGGATGTTTTAGTTATTATATATGTATTTAGTGGAGTAACTTTTATAATGGGGTTAGTGGGAGTTAATGGAGGTAACTTTAGGCTAATGGAGGATTTCTTTTACAATTTTTTATTTATAGTCTTGCATTATAAATAAAGAAGGGAGTCTTTAGTTGAGAGAAGAAAGAACTAATCAACTGAGAGGCAGTGAGGGAAAAACGTGAAAGGGAGAGGAGAACAAGCATTTTGGACTTCGGATTGAAAGGGTTCTTAGGCAATAAGAAAGACAAAGGCTTTGGATAGGTAGCTTGCTTGATTTCGGTTCTTCGGTGGAGGTAGGTTACGGTTTATTTCTATGTGATAGATAAACTATAAATAGCGATTAATATGTATTGGATGATATTGTAAAGTCTCCTATTACTTGATTTTGTGGTTGTATATTATGATTGTATGGTTTGTGGTTTGCCTAAAATATTGAGACTATTAAATTTTATTCTTGAAAACTCTCTTTTGAAGTGATGCCTTGAATAAAGAAGGCTTGATGGAAATAAAATGATTTGAAAACAGTTTTAATAAATTAAATACATTTTGGATCGGAGTGTCACGTTCCGACACGGTATTTTTGGATCGGAGTGTCACGTTCCGACACGGTATTTTTGGATCGGAGTGTCACGTTCCGACACGGTATTTTTGGATCGGAGTGTCACGTTCCGACACGGTATTTTTGGATCGGAGTGTCACGTTCCGACACGGTATTTTGGATCGGAGTTTCATCGGACATCACGTTCCGACACGGTATTTTTGGATCGGAGTGTCACGTTCCGACACGGTATTTTTGGATCGGAGTGTCACGTTCCGACACGGTATTTTGGATCGGAGTGTCACGTTCCGACACGGTATTTTTAAATGAAAAGAATCTTGAATTATATTATTTTACTCAAATTCAAAGAAACTATTTTCCCAAATGAGTATGGTGTGGAGGCATGAGTCCTCAAAGGTGTGCTTGATATTGTGATTGATGGTGTACCTATTATGGTGTTGTTGTCAATGACTTATGTATTTGTTGCTTGCCATCTGTTAAGTATTGTGGTTGACTGTATATTATTATTCGGTATATATTGTTTTCTATTTTGAGTTGGCCGATGATACCTACTCAGTACGTGTTCCTTGTACTGACCCCCTACTTGTATTTTCTTCTTTGTTATTTTGTGGAGTGCAGCAAGTGTGCCATCGTCTTCGACTCGCCCTCAGTTCTAGCCAGTCTTCAGCATATCAGAGTTCGGGGTGAGCTATTATTCCTAGCTCGTGCTGGATTCTCTTCTTCACGTCTTGATGTCTTTGAATTTCGGACGTGGACCATCTTCTTACTTATTTTGTTTTCTCAAACATTCTTAGACTTTGTAATTTGAGGATAGATGTTCTTGATGTGATGACTTCCAGATTTTGGGGATGATAAGTGTAAACTTAGAAGCTTATTTACTTAGTTACCTTAAATCAGAGTTTTGGGTCTTCCGCATTATTTTATTAATTACAGTTGAACTATTGGTAAATGTTGGAGTTTAGATTTGTTGGTTCGCTCACCTTGTAGGATAAGGGTGGGTGCCACTCACGAGATCATTTTGGGTCGTGACAAAGTTGGTATCAGAGCGTTAGGTTCGTTGGTCTCATCACACAAGAACAAGTCTAGTAGAGTCTTGAGGAACGGTATGGGGATGCCTTTACTTTTCTTAGAGAGGCTATAGGACTTTAGGAAAATTCCACTCTTTCTTTCTCTCGTGCTATTACTTGGATCCAATTGGTATCTAGGTGATACAAATTGGTATCTGACATTCTCACTCTATTTAGCAGATGGTTAGAAGTAAGTTGGAACACTTTTGTTATTTTTATAATTGGTTATTTAGAATAATTAGGGCAAAGAAATAGTTTGCTAAACAAAGAAAAAAAAACGGAAGAGAAGAACAACGAAAAGGAGGCACAATGTCAAGGGACGACATAATTGTCGAGGTAAAAAAAAAAAAACGCATATGTATATGTAAATTTGATGAATAATGTAGATATAGAATTTATTATTATTATATTTTATATGGGCAGATTGTGTTGCATATAGTTGCAATGCATATAAGATTGTTTCTTTTGTTATAGTGGAGAAAGAGTAGTGGATATATATATATATATATATATATATATATATATATATATATATATTTGAATAGGTGGAAATCATATTATTGTTTTAATATTATTTGAGTTGGATAAGAAGTAGTTAAAGTCAATATTGTTGAGGTTGCATGTTGTTACTGCAATGTGTATTTGTCTTGTGAGATTGTGGAATGGACAATTGTTAGGTAATTAGTGGTCATTAATTATTCAATAATTAGGAGTTATGATTTGAAAATCATAAGATACTTTAGAATTAAAATGGTAGCCATCAATCTCATTTATCATGTGTTTGCTGTCACTGGTTACCGTGGCTTACAACTTGAATAATTACTATTTTTCTATCATATTATAAATTTAAATTTAACATATTGTAATTGATAATTAAATATAAAGTATAGTATATTATATGAATTACATTAAAGTTATGCTAATGGAAGGAATTAAGGTTTACTTGGTTAGAGTTTTGAAGTGTTTTGCCTTTGTTATTGACTTGATCTAAGAAGTAAAGCAAATTTCTTGGGCTGGAGAAAGAATAAATTCAATAATGTTTTTTTGTTATTAAATGGATAAAAATGTGTGGGCTATTTGGGTACGATATTCTCGATAAATATGATGTGTTCTAGTAATGAATTTAACGACCTTTGACGGTACTAATGTTACGTGGAAACGAATACATCGATTGTCAAGTGAGAATACTAACTGCTTAAAGAGTTATTAGTGGTACATCATGTTTAGATAATAAGATTCGGTGTTGCTTTTACATTTGAGAAATCAACTATTTTATTACTACGAGCGCTTGGATTGAGCATTATTTATTATTTATTTATTTTAGAAAATTTTAGTGGGGGATCTTTGGTACGGATATTAACTTAACTTAAGCTGTGCAATGTATCTTCAAAAGTTTTGAATGAGGACCGGTGATTTTATCTTAAGTTTCAAAAGGTAGATTGATACTAGCATGACAAACTTATAGGGAAAGAAAATCTGAGTGAGTATACTTTGGGTGAAGTAAAGTGAAGATTTTAGTAAGAAAGTGAATATAAAATTTGTTAGTCCCTTCATTTTGATTACTATATCTGAGTTTAAGGTGTCATGTCAAAAAAAAAAAAAATTAACTTTGTGGTGATGAAAAGGGCTTACAAAATGCATGATGGTAATAGGAGTAAGTGATGGATGGTGACGGAGATGCAAATTATAGAATACAAAATTATTGGTCAAATAAATTTTGTATGGTGATAAAAACTTGCGAGTATCTAAGGTTGATTTTTGCCTATGAGTTTAGATATGACTGTGAGATGTGAAGTAGTTCGACATAGACTTACTAGAATTTATCATCGACTTTTATAAAGATTGAGTTTTGATTTTGATTGCAACCAATGAGGCATGAAGAATTTAGTATTTTACATGGGGTTAGATTGCTCAAATTTGGATAGATGACTTAAGAATGATGCATAAGGTGTAATATAATTCTACATGGTTATTAGGAATTTAGAGTTGGAATAATACTACTCTATTGATGGGATTACATAGAATATTATGATGTGTTACATAGATATTTAATGGTGAATAGAGGTTATGAGCTAATAGGATACATAATAATTTGAATGACCAAGAAACTTCCTAAGTGTTGGCATGAGGTATGTGATGGTTTAGAAGGGTAGCTAAAGCATAATATGTGGAAGTGGTGTGAGGTTGAATTGGGGTTTGATTTAGTAGTTTATTATGATGGAAAGGTACTATCAAATTTAAAATAATGTTAGTAGCCTTGTTTGAAACTCGTAATTGTCATGAAATGCTTAAATAGAAAGAGAGATAGTCATAGTTTGAACATATATTTTATAAGAATACTTTGATACTAATGGTGGTTTGGGAGTAAGGTAGATGATCAATGTGGTTATGATGTTTTTTTAGTACTAAAAGTGTCGACTTCAGTGGATGTAGGGTTCGATAAAGTAAGTATGTGTGCAATTATAATAGAGACTAAATTGGTGATTGTGGGTAGCTAGAAAATCAAAGAGATAGAGTCAGATGAATGAAGATGTTTGATATGAAGAAAAAAAAAATATAAAAAAAAAAATGGGTTAGATAAGTTTGAATCTCCATTGAGGAGTACTAAGCTCGTGGAAAGTTTATGTTGTGAGAAGAAAATATTGACAAAATTTATGATGGTATGTGCGCTATGAGTGTACGGTGGTTGTTCACCCCTAATTATATCCCGTATTAGTTTTGAGATTTTATCATGGTTATGTGAGAAAAGATTCCACCAAATGGTTGTGCCAGGGTCCTTGAGAACATGTTGAGGATGCGAATACGATTAACTTGGTGGTTATTGAAAATAGTTTTGTTCTTAGCAGAATTTTTATACAATAATAGCTATCACTCAAGTATTGATATGGCCCCATTTGAGGCACTGTATGGGAGGAGATGTAGGTCTCCCATTGGTTGGTTTGACGCATTTGAAGTGAGACCTTGGGGTACCGATCTGTTGAGGGAATCGTTGGATAAAGTAAAATTCATTTAGGGGAAGCTGCTAGCAGCTCAGAATAGGCAGAAAGAATATGCAGATCGAAAGGTTAGGGACTTGGATTTTATGGAGGGTGAACAAGTTTTGCTGAAGGTTTCACCCATGAAAGGTGTGATGCGGTTTGGTAACGAGGTAAGCTTAGTCCGAGGTATATTGGTCCATTCGAAGTTCTGAAGCGCGTAGGGGATGTGGCCTATGAATTGGCATTGCCTCAAGGGTTGTCAGGAGTGCACCCGGTATTTCATGTGTCTATGCTGAAGAAATACCATGGTGATGAAAATTATATTATTCGTTGGGATACAATTCTTCTTGATAAGAATCTGTCTTATGAAGAACAACCTATTGCCATTCTAGATAGAGAAGTCCGCAAGTTGAGATCAAGGGAAATTGCATCCATCAAAGTTCAATGGAAGAATCGACCGGTTGAAGAGGCCACTTGGGAGAAGGAGGCTGATATGCAAGAAAAATATCCGCAGCTGTTCACAGAGTCAGGTACTCCTTTTTCATCCTTGTTTTTCTTCTTTTGATCGTTCGAGGACGAACGATGGGTAAATTGGTATCTATTGTAACAACCCATTTAGTCGGTTTGAGCAGTAGAATTATTCTGATAAATATTTACTAGATGCGACCGACCGTCACACGCTGCGTAACCCCACACGATGTCAGCTTCCACTATTTATTTGTTTTTATGGGTGTTTTTGGTTATTATATATGTATTTAGTGGAGTGACTTTTATAATGGGGTTAGTGGGAGTTAATGGAGGTAACTTTAGGCTAATGGAGGATTTCTTTTATAATTTTTTTTATAGTCTTGCATTATAAATAATTTTAGTGGATGTTTTTGGTTATTATATATGTATTTAGTGGAGTAACTTTTATAATACACTAAATACATATATAATAACCCCATTATAACCCCATTATAAAAGTTACTCCACTAAATACATATATAATAACACAAGTGAAAATCCTGCAGATATGCTGACCAATATGATACCGAAAGACAAGTTCGAGTTATGCAAAGAACTTGTGGGTATGAGCTCTCTCTAAAGAAGTTGAAAATACCTTCTTCCAGTAAATGGGACTGGAGGGGGAGATTTGTTGAATCCATCCCATTGTTTTAGTCAACTTTAGCTATTCAATTGGTACAAGCAATTGTTAAAAAGGAATAGTAATTGGAGTTGAAAAGAAAAGATTTGGTAGTTGGCAAATTGGTAAGATTTGCAACCATTCTTGACTTTGCTATGTTTACATATGTCATTAGTGACATAGGCATGATTTTATCCTTCTATAAATAGAGCATTCTTGCTCATTTGTAGAACACACCAAGATATAGAGAAAAACCATTTTGAGAGCAAAGTGAGGTATTCCATAGACTATACAAGAAAATAGTCTGTGAAGAAAAATAGAGTGTGAACGATATTTTAGTAAGACGGAAACCAAAAGAGTGTTGTTCCTTTTGAGTGTGTAGTAGTCACTTTGAGTATTGTATTCGTGACTACAGAGTGTAAAATTCCTTACTATAGTAATATCAATTGCTCCTCTTGGCCCGTGGTTTTTTCCCTTATTCAGAAGGGTTTCCACGTAAAATTCTTGGTGTCGTTATTTTCCCATTTTATTTCCATTACTTTTACCATATATACTTTTGTGTTTGTCCGCGTTTTCCCAACAAACATATCCTCTGCATGATGGTATTGAAATCCTTCCTACAAAATTTAGAGTTCGATCATTACAGAATGACTACAGCTGTATGCTAGCCAGAGAGTTGGTACGGGAGAGTAATTTCTTATATCGATTTGGGTAAAGTGATAGTACGAAATACCTTTACTACAATTCATCAACAAAAAAGGAAATACCTTTACTGCAACAGGAACTAGATCGCATTTTTCTAGTGGTAGCTTAAGCCAAACTCCCTTCTTCCCCTGCATCATCAATGAGCAAAACGTGTTATATAAGTTTTTACTTTCAATACACCAAAAATTAATACGCCTCATTCCTATATGTATTCACCAGACTATCTGGTATCAATTTAAAATATTACTTTTTCTCATTATAATAACTTTTTTCCATTTATTGAGTAAAATAGAAGTAAAATGAGATAATTAATTATTATATTTTAATTTTTTTATTACGTTTAATAACTTGCAGATATTTGAATTAATAATATTCTTAAGAAGCAATATACAAAATGATAATTTTAATATATGACCTTTTATTATTATAAGTCGTCTTATTTATTGAAAAATGAATATTACTTAATAATAATGATAAAATAAGTATAAAAAAAAAATTAAACTGAACAAATAAAAATAAATCTATATATTTTTATGATATTAACAAAACACACCACAAGAAATGAGTAATTTGGCAAAGGCTGAAAGCGCTTTCAACCTCCGCAAATCATTTATTATCTATTATTCTTAATAAACATGATAAATAAAATGAATCGGAGATGTTTGAAAAAGGAAATGGGGACCAAAACAAGAAGGACCATTGAGAATGGTGATAATATTTTTGGGGAGGCAAAATCAATACATGATTTTATGATACAATAATTAGTACACCTTACACTCCATGTCATGATTGACTTAACTTTTTAATTTTTTTAATTTTGAAAGAATTTTTTTTAATATATTTTTTTCTATATTAACCCCTTTCATTGCATTTGCACCTCTACTCATCAATCTTTATACTAAATAAAGTCCTAACTTTTTTCTATGTTCTTTGAGAAAGAATTAATTTCCCTAAATACTTCATATTTTCAACTTGAAAAACTTTTTTTTTTTAGATTTTATTTTCAAGATACCTATAGAAATAATATTATAGAAAAGAAAAAGATGTTGGAAAATCAAGATTTGAGATTGAGTTTGAGTCTTATTTTTTCAGAGAACAAAACAACATATCCATTGCAGCTAAATTCTTGGATTGGCTCATTTCCTTCTTCAGGTTTGGATCTATAAATGTCCTATAACAATTTATTATTATTTGAAAAGGTTGTGATAGAATAAATAGTATTCGTATATTCTTAATTAAATATGTCAGTTTAAGTCGCATATATTAAAGTTTTGAATATAGATAGAAAAAAAAAGGATTTATGAAAAAACAATCTCTTTATAGTATAAAGGACAACTCATACTCCTCAATCCTCATGTTCAATTGTTAGATTATATTGAATATGTTTATTATTATTAAATATTAAATATAAAAAAGTTTTTGGTTAGAATCTATCGAAAATTGTCATTCTATCTGAATTTGGGTTAAAAAAGTGTGCAATTTTTTCTCTATATTGAGTTAAGGATGTGCAAACTGAAAAAGAGGTCTAAATCTGAAACTTTATATATATATTCTTCGATTTAATTTATATGTCTTATTTTTTTTAAGTAGTCATTTTTCTTTATTTAATATTTTTTTAATTTCAATTTTCTATGTAATACATTTAAGATCACAAAATTTATCTTAATTTTAAGACCATGCAATTATTTTTTTATTAAAATTTCGTGTCAAATTAAAATAAGATAAATAAATTAAATCACAAGAAATATTTTTTTTTCTCTAAAAACTTTCTAATAATCCAAATTTCAATTATTATTTTTCAGATAGGAATTTGGAGAAATGCAAAACATTTTTGAAGGGAATAGATGTGAACATAATACCAACAAATACAGAAGAAGAAGAAGTTGGAGTTTCTTCACCAAATAGTAGTATTTCAAGTTTAAGTGGAAATAAAAGAAATGAAAGGGAAATAATTAATTGTTGTGATGAATTGGAAATTGAAAGAGAATGTTCTAGAAGTATTAGTGATGAAGAAGATGGAGAAACTTCTAGAAAGAAATTAAGACTTACTAAAGATCAGTCTGTTGTTCTTGAAGAAAGTTTCAAAGAACACAATACTCTCAATCCAGTAAGTATTTTTTTTTTTAATATGCACGTCTAGACATCTCAATTCATTTATACTGTATTATTTATCGCCTTTTTCAGCATAAATATTGGTTAATAATTTTTTTTTATTTAACAGAAGCAAAAACAAGCTTTGGCAAAGAGGCTAGGATTGAGACCTAGACAAGTGGAGGTTTGGTTCCAAAACAGGAGGGCAAGGTGAGAATAATATTCCTTCGATTCAATTTGATTGTCTCGTTTTGACTTGATACAAAATTATTATTTTTTTATCGCGATATTAAATTAAAAATATGTAAAATATACTAAAATATTTTTTTAATCTTATAACAACTGTCCAAATTGCAAAAAAGTTACAATAAGTTAGTTGAGTGATTTATATAGTTTATATATATGTTACTAGTAATTTTAACAATGTATAGTTCAAATCGAAAATAATATTTGTCTTAGAATTTTTGTATTAATGGATCAATCAATTTTTTTTTAACAGGACAAAGTTGAAGCAAACTGAAGTAGATTGTGAGTTGTTGAAGAGATGTTGTGAGAATCTAACTGAAGAAAATAGGAGATTACAAAAGGAAGTTCAAGAGCTAAGGGCACTAAAACTATCACCTCAACTCTACATGCAAATGACCCCTCCAACCACCCTCACCATGTGCCCGTCCTGTGAACGCGTCGCGGGCCCACCTGCTATGTCTGCATTAGGGCCCGCGAGCATTGACATTCGGGCCAACCAAATGGTCCTGGCCCGACAACAGTCGTTTAATCTCTGGACCGCCTCTCCTGTCCCACATAGGCCCATCAATACCCTACACCCTAGATCGTAATTTCGCCGACGATGGAAGGGCAATTTGGTCAAATGGATTATTACACTAATTTTCGAAAATCCAAGTGTATCAATTTCTTTTTTCTCTTTTTAGTACAGTAAGTTGCAAATGGTGGGAACTAGAGAAGAGGACTTTAGATGTAAAGTTTAGCAAGTGATATATCTAATTATTCAAAAAAAAAAAATGTTGCTAAGCTCAATGTCTTAGTTATCATTTTATTTCTTTTAAAAATTAAATTTATGCGTGCATGTATTTTAATCCATGATATATACACTAATCCACACATCACATATTACGCTGAATGTGAACCATATATACAGTAATCTACACACAACAAATTACACTTTTATCGCAAGAATTCGAAGTTTGAAGCTAAGTAGTAGCATATATCATTGCAAGGGTTGTTGATAGATCAACATTCAAAAATAATCTTTTGCTTTTGTGTAATATAATTGTGTTGTGTGATCATCTTATTATATTTGTAAAGGAAAATGCACAAGTATCCCCTCAACCTATGCCCGAAATCTCAGAGACACACTTATACTATACTAAGGTCCTATTACCCCTGAACTTATTTTATAAGTAATTTTCTACTCCTTTTAGCCTACGTGACACTAGTTTGAAAGAAAAAGTCAATCAGTGTTGGATCCACAAGATAGTGCCACATAAGTCAAAAAGGGGTAGAAAATTATTAATAAAATAAGTTCAGGGGTAATAGGACCTTAATATAGTATAAGTGTGTCTCTGAAATTTTGGACATAAGTTAAGGGGTAATTGTGCATTATCTGACATTTTAGAGCATTCTCAAAATAAAGCAAATGAATTTGATTTCCTCTGTTTTGGTTCAAGCCCCAATCCTTCGCACATTAGTATAATTTTCTGTCGAAGGAAATGGACCAAACAGATTCTTGTGTTCTTTCAGTAAAACAAATATAGAATGATTTTAAAAAAGTCATTGCTTCACTCTTGTCTCAAGAATAAAGAATTTGTATTTTCCTTCAGTTTTATGTTTTGCTATGTTGATTTAAAGTATTTGTATTTTCCTTCAATCTTACTTATTCTATTTAACCTTCTTTTTTACTTTTACGTTTTGCTCTGCTATAAATAATGAAGAAATAAAAACTCAGTTTGATCATCTTTGAGTACATCCATCATAATTAAGCATTAATTCTAATCACAAATATTTTTTATTTTTCTCAATGGATTTACTTTTTAATACTGTAGGTGGCATTGTTGTTGAGGTGGGAAAGTTTGTATGCAAATGCATCTATCCGAAGATTGAAAATGTTGTCCGTTTCTCATCAAAAATTGAAAATCTAAGGGAGGAAATGGGGAATCTAACAAAGTTTAGAGATGAAATCAAAGGAAAGACGGAGAAGGATGAGCGAGAAGGCTATAAACCAAAGCCAGAGGTTGTCAAGTGGATCGAGGATGTTTGCGAGCTGCAGAATGAATGGGAAGATATGCAACAACGCGTTGCAGCGGCTAAGACGCTTGCATATAAATGTTTTCCAAAATGCAGCCTTCGTTTGGGAGTCAATTCTCAAGCACACAACATACGACAACAACTTTTCAGTCTTAAACAAGTCGGAGAAAGCTTTGGATCAAATTTGGTGGTAGACAATAACAGGATGAAAGGAGTTGAGTTCATCGCCGGACCATCAATAAAAGGTCAGTCAGCAGCAACAAGGAATCGCAACGAAATCCTACGACTATTGGAAGATGATAAGGTAATGTTTGAATTAATCCAAAATCTTATAATAAGATTGCATACTTGCTAATTTCACTAATTCCTATCAAAATAGATTTTATAGTCAAAAGTAGTTTTGTTTTTCCTATTATGTTCTAATAATTGAATAATTCTCTCAAATCGTCCTATATATAGAATTGTGTTTTACTTATGAAGCTAAGATTAACTCCAAATAGAACTACAATTCCAATCGTTTCCCAATAGAAATGAAAATCAAATAAGGAGAATAATTCCAATTCTTTTCCTAATAGAATTAGACCATGGACCTTTGACTAGAACATGGCCACATGGGTGATGGGTCATAGTCCAACAAATTTCCCCTTTAGGGTGTGTTTGGTATGAAGGAAAATATTTTCCATGGAAAATGTTTTCCTATAAAATGTTTTCCTGAAAAACAAGTAGATTTTGGACTTATTTTCTCATGTTTGGTTGGTGAGTAGAAAATATTTTTCGGAAATTATTTTTAGTGTTTGTTTTATGAATGAAAAATATTTTTGAGGAATATTTTTTATTTTTACTAGAATACAAAATAATTTATGAAATTGAAAATATTTTTTAAAAACATTTTTTTTGGGTGGTGGTGATAGGGATTGGGGTGGTGGTGGTGGTGGTGAGGGGGGGGGGGGGCAGAGGGGGAGGAGGTAGGAGTGAAAAAATAAAAATTTGAAGTTGATAGTATTTTTAAAAAATAAAATTAATTTTTGGCGGGGTTGGTAGAGGGCTAGCCAGGGGGGGGGGAGGTAGGAACTTAAAAATAAAAATTTGGAGTTGAAAATATTTTTAAAAAGTAAAATTAATTTTTTGGGGAGGGGGTGGTGTTGGGGGCGGGGGGGGGGAGAGGGGGAGGGTGGTCAGAGATCGGTGAAAAAAAATAATTTTGAAATTGAAAATATTTTTTTTTTAAATTTATGTTTTTCCAAAAGAAAAAATGTAATTTAAAATTGGAGGAGAGCTTTGAAAAATGTTTTCCTTCATTTTTGAAGGGAAGTCATTTTCCTTAATTTTGAGGAAAATGAGTTGATTTGGAAAACATTTTCCAATACTTTTGTCCCAACCAAACATGAGAAAATTGGAAAACATTTTCTAGCGATGGGGCTAGATGGACTTCAAGTTGAGGAACTTTGCTCATTTCTATAAAACTCTTGTTTGTCTATGATTTGTAAGCATATCTGAAGGATTATGCTTCTTCAATTCTATTTTGGGAAATTGGGACACAAAGGAGATATAAACAAATATTAGATGGTTACTCAACTAAGAGCTTCTTTCACAAAAAAGTTACTCCATCTATCCACTTTTATTTGTTATGTTGTGCTTTTTGAAAGTTAATTTAACTTTTTTTCAAAGTTAAGTTAGATTATATTGATTTGATTTTTAAACCAAAAAAATTAAATGTTCAAAAACTATATGAAAAGTACTACACATTGCATTTTTTTTACATATCAATATGATGAAATAATATATCCTAAAATGTTGGTCAAAGTTTGACTCTAAAAATAAAAAATATGACAATTAATAGTGGACCGATGGAGTATTGGAATTTCTCTATAACCTCAAAGTGATTCAATTACTACATCTGTCCACTTTCAGTTGTCATGTTGCGCTTTTCTAAAGTCAATTTGATTAATTTTCCAAGTTAAATTAGATTGCATTAATTTGATGTTTTAAACAAAAAAAAATAGATATTAAAAAATTATACGAAAAATACTTGAAATTTAAATTTTTCACATCAATGTAATGAAAAAATGTGTCGTAAAATATTAGTCAAAATTCTTATAATTTGACTCTAAAAAAAAGGAAACCATGACAAATAAAAGTTGAATGAGGAAGTATTTTTTCTCTCACAGTAATTGACTTTCTTTTATAATTTCAAAATAATCCAACTATGAATATTTTGCCTACAAAGTCACTCAATTATAAATATTTTTACTTAAAAAGCCACCAACAAATTTAAATGATTTTTTAAATTAATTTTTCTTGAAATACAATATTTGTTTTAAACTATTTTCTTTAAGAAAAATAATAAGATGTTCATTTAATTATTTTAATAAATTTTGTTGAAACACAAATTTTGTTTTGAACTATTTTAAATAATAATAATAAGATACTCATTTTATTGAATTTAATTAAAATGCAACTTTTTTATAAAACTAATTGTTAAAAAGAATTGTTTCAACAAAATTTATTAAAATAAACATCATGTTATTTTTTGAAAATGTTGTGTTACTAGAAGTAAATTAAATTCTTCGGGAAAAAAATGAGTAGGTAATTTTATGGGTTAGTTAACTCCATATTTATTGTAATTTGGAAATGAGTTTAGAACATTAACTAACAATATTGAGGTTTACATAAAGTTTTAGCCAGTATAATGCTAGTCTAGGAAGGTACTTCTACCTTTTTCTTTGAAGTTATAAAAGAAACTTGAGTGATTTTCTGTGAGAAGAACTCTTAGTTGAGTGACTTTATGTGTGAGGAAATCTATAGTCTATAGAAAATAGCAGAAAAGAAGTATAATGAGAAAAACTTCCGCGCTAGCCAACGATCGTTATCTAAGATCGGAAGATTTAATTAACAAAGAGGAAGTCAGAAAGGAGAAGACCTATATTTTGAAAAGAAGAACTTGGTTATGGAAGAACACTCTTTGATTTGGGTTGTTTATAGATGACAATGATTACCCCTATTTATGTTTTATGTTGCGAAGAAAAAATGAATACGAAAACCCAAAAATAAAGAACACCAAGTTTATCGTGGAGAAATTCTTCAAAGCGAAGATAATAACCGTGGGATCGACAAGATCCGAACTGCTTCACTATAATAATAAGAGGGTTACAAATTTTCTCCTAATGACCATAACAAGTGCCAAAAGTGAAAAACAATAGTTACACCAACAAAAGATAAATATAAAGAAAATCACTCAAACTCAGCTATTGTTCAGGATCTAAATCCGATCTCCACCGTTCCAATCAAATCCTGAGGTGTTAGGAACATTCAGTCAAAATTTCAGCACAATCCAACGGTTAACTAATCGAGTAACACAATATGAAGGTTGCTAGTCAGAGAAAAAAAACTATAGCAAAATGAATTCTTTTCTTCTCTACCATCTCTTGTTGTAAGCTCTCTAAAAAAAAGCTCTCTTATGTCCTAATGTCTTTCAAAGATAATACTAATGAATAACTGAATAATTCTCTCAAAACCGTCCTATTTATAGAGTTCTGTTTTTTCTTGTATAACTAAAATCAACTCCAAATAGAACTACAATTCAAATCATTTTCCCAATAGAAATGGAAACTAAATAAAAAGAATAGTTCCAATTCTTTCCAAATAGGATTAGATCATGAACCTTTGAACTTCAAGTGGAGGAACTCTTAACAGGATTCATATTTCTATAAAACTCATGCTTATCCATTTTTGTAAGCATGTCTGAAAGATTGTTATGATATTTTAAGTTTTCAGTTGAAGTTAGTATGAGCATTGTTATACTAAATTATTTTTTGGGTACTAAATTGTATGAATGTTTTAGGTTTGCATCATCGGAATGTGGGGTGCGGGTGGAATTGGGAAAACAACTCTGGTGAAGAATCTGAACAATGAGCTACTAAAGATTGACGTCTCAATTAGGCCTAAATTGTCTTTTGGTGTTGTGGTATGGGTTACTGTGCCCAAACCGCCAATAGCCATAAGAAAAGTTCAAGCACAAATTGCTGACAGATTAAACTTAAAGGTAGATGCTGAGGGATCTGAAGTACGCATTGCCAGCAAAATCTCTGAAAGGCTGAAGCAGGAAAAGAGTTTCCTTGTGATACTAGATGATGTTTGGGAAGCTATAAATTTGGATGATGTAGGTGTGCCCCAACTCAAAGGAAGCAAGGTTATTATAACTTCTCGTTTTTTGGGTGTTTGTATGAAAATGAAATCAGACACCAAAATGAGTATTTCCACATTGGATGTGAATGAATCTTGGGCTCTGTTTATGGAAAATGCGGGAGATGTTGCCAATCGGGTGGATATTGAGCCATTGGCAATGGAAATTGCAAGAGAGTGTGATGGTTTACCATTAGCAATCATTGTTATTGCAACATCTATGAGAGGGAAGAATATGGTCGAGCAATGGGAAGATGCTTTGGAATCACTCAGAAAGTCAGAACCTAATGACAAAGACACAAGAGAAAAGGTTTACCAGGTGATCAAATGGAGTTTTGATTCTTTAGAGCAAACAAGAAATAGGGACATTCAAAGTTGTTTCTTGTATTGCTCCTTATATCCAGCGGTTATTCCAACTGATGATCTCATACGTTGCTGGTGGGCAGAGGGGTTCCTTGGTGAACACGACACATATGAAAATGCCTACAACAGGGGAATCGCAACTATTGAGGAACTGAAAGATGTCTGCTTACTAGAAAAAGAAACCCATGATTGTGTGAAGCTGCATGATGTGGTTCGTGATGTTGCAAAATGGATCGATGATTCCTCGGGGTTAACTGATATTTCACGTGTTGAACAAGTGTCAGCTTCTGTCAAGAGATTATCTTTCATAAATCAAGATCTACCTGATAACTTGACAAAATGCCCAAAGGCAACATCTTTACTATTGCAACACGATTATTACCTTCTCAAAATTCCCCAAAATTTTTTTTTGGCATTTCCAGCTCTAAGAGTTCTGAATCTGAGTGGATCTTGTATTGATGAACTACCTTGTTCCATCAACGAGTTACATCAACTACGTGCTCTAATACTACAAAGTTGCATCATATTGGATGAGTTACCAGCTATTGGTAATCTTTGCAATTTGCAGTTGCTCGATTGTGATGGTACAGCGTTATATTGTCTGCCGGAAGGAATGGACAAGTTGAAAAATCTGAGGCTATTAAATATTCCTTTATGTGAGTTTAAGGAGAGCATCCACCTGGGGTTTTTCCAAAAGTTGAAAAGGCTTGAAATGTTACATCTATCCATAAGCGAAAGAGGTGCTGTCGGAGCAGCTTGTTTTGATGAGATATCACATTTACCCAATCTGAATTCACTTTCGATTTACTTGGATACATCATCAATTTCAAATATGAAAAGTGACCAGACCTGGATGAGAAGATTGAAAAGATTTCACATTACATTTGGGTATACTTCAACTTTTGAGGAGATACCATTCAACAATTATTCAACAAGGGCGATAAGTCTCTTAGGTTTAGACATTTCCAATAACAAAGTCTGGGTCTCAAGCATGTTGCAGTTTGCTTCAGATTTGTACTTGGAAGAATGCATGGGCCTGGCGGAGTTCATTCGGAACCACAGTTTTGATGGATTAAAATCACTATACATAATGAACTGTTCTTGTGATGTTGGAGCATTTATAGAAGAGTGTGATGATGATCCTTTGCCAAATCTGGAGCATCTCTTAATCTCTTTTGTAGATGATATAACGAATGTTTCTAATTTTGGTCAACTTCTGGGTCTTAGATTTTCTAAATTACGCAAACTGGATCTACGATATTGTCATAGTTTAACATGTGTTTTTGATGTTGGTAAAGGTTTTTCGGTACCCAGGCACTTGGAAGAAATTATAGTTTCCCGATGTGGTAATCTGACAGAGTTAGTGGAACAATTGGGCTCAAGCTCAGAAATTCCAAGAGTCAGAAAGTTATGGCTGTTTAATTTAAAATCATTAAGAAGGTTTGGGGGGGCAGAGAGTATGTGGGAACATCTTGAGGAACTTACCGTGTTAAGCTGCAATAACATTATGAAGTTGCCTCTCTCTATTCAAACCTCCAAAAACATCAAAACAATAGAAGGAGATCCAATATGGTGGAGCCGACTGGAGTGGGATGACCAAAAATACAAGTCAAGTTTAGAGCATTTTTTTACAATTTTTTTTATGGATTGAATTTTTTCCTTCTTTTGCATACATTTATTATAAAACAAAATTGATCGATCATGTCTGTATGCGTGATTCGTTGATGTCATTTTGAGTTCGTTGTAATTATTAAAATTTGAGGTACCACAACTTCTTTAATGGTTAATCTGTTTTATCTTTGTAGGAATTAATCTTTAATATCGAATACTTGAGGGGATTAAATTTATTAAGGATACAGTAAATTCTGTGGACTCGAATACTTCCTTGTGTTTTTCTTTTCATCTTTTATTTCTTCTTATTTGCTTATTTGAATACAGGAGTTAACATAAATTCCATGTGTGAGTTTATTTTATTATTACGAGTGAACATAATATTTCAGATTTAACTTCTAGGGTTGGGGTACAATGCACTTTTTTATTATTTGATTGTGGTCAAGCCAATATAAATGCCATTACATTCATATTCACAATTTGTGATCTGGGCTGCGGTTTGAGGCAACTAATTATGGGATTAAAGATACTTTTATGTATTAATTTTGTCATGAGTTAAATGAATTTAAGGATAATTGGTTATAAAGGGGTACCACGTAAATGAGATAACAAACATTTATGTCGGTGTAGACAGTGAAGTTTTATTGATAAATCCATATTTAATTTGAGTTAAATTTTAAATCACCATATGTTGACCAAGTCAAATTACTAGTTGATAAAGTCAGATTAATATCTAAGTCAAAATTGTATGACTTAAATCAAGTCCAAATCACTTGGGCCAGTCCATTAAGTTGACAAGATGAGCTCAACTCATGTTCTTCAGGCCCAGGGGTAAAAATTGCTCACACCAAAATACCCCTAAAGCCCTAACTCAAGCTTATATAAAGAGGTCATCTTCTGACCAAAAGACACACAAATATATAAATACAAAAATACATAGTTGCTTTTCAGTGGTGATCTGCAAGTCTTCCGCATACAAAGAAGTATTTGCTCCAAGTGTTGAGCCACAAGTATTCCATCAAATCAAGATCATTCGTGACGAGAAAAATCAGAGGATTACATCTTTTATTAAAGATTTCATAAAGATTGTAACCTTCTCATAAATTCAAATTCAAATATTATTGTTTGCTTGCTATTTTTCCTTTTCTGTTTGTAATTTTTCAGGGATGAAACTTTAGACGCATACAAATTGAAGTTTCCTTTAATGAGACACTACCCGTCTTTGAATATGTCAAAAATATGATTAAATTGATGCTTCAGTGACATCACAGACAAGTTGGCTCTGTCTTTCAATTGCTGGAATTCTTTTTTGAAAAAAAAATTGATTTTAAACATAATTATGACATTATCTAAATTTATTGTTATCTAACAAACCAAACTATACCCATGAAATGTAATTATGTAAACTATACCCATTTAATGTTATTTCATAAAATAAGTTTGACATATATGAAATTTTCCCGTATAAATACATACAATGATTACGAAAGAAAAACACATCAAAAATCACCTCTAACTGACTTTTCTAGCTCCGAAAATATCAAAAATATGAAATGGGTTTAAATAGATATTTAACTCATCATTTTCCTCATTAAAACCAATTTGTCGTCGCTAAGAGTCTATTTTGTCACCACTTAAAGTGTACACAAGCAACCTTGAAAATATCCTTTTGACCCTTGAAACTCATTCGTATTCCTATAAATATGAACCAATAGTGGAACCAATGGAATTGTCAAATTTGAAAAAAAAAACATATGGTTATAACCAAAATACCCCTGACAACCCATCTAGACCAAAAAATTAACTTTTTACCTAAATATTCAAATCACAATTTAAGATCTTGGGACTCCAACCGATCATCTTAATAGAGCAAACTCGACATTCTGGAGTGATTAAAATTGATAGAATTTCCATACGATGCTCGAAACTCATAAGGTTAACTAAAGTCAACCATATCAAAAAAATTCAAACTCAGAAGTTGAATTTTGCACTAACTTAGGACTATTCTAGCTTATTACGTCGGCTGGCTATTTAGTTGTAGTTGGATATCAGGTGTTTGAAATGCTCGAAATTTTGATTTATTTGGTATGACAGAAGTCATTCTTCATTTTGAGAGTTCAGTATTTTCAAGAAAAACTTTGATTATAGATTGACAGTAAAGAATCAAATGAAAGAACTTATCTGCATCCGGTATATACACCAGAACAAAACATTTAGTCTTAGCAATTAAAAAGTATACCGAAAAACATTAATAATAATGTAGATGAAAGTCATGTGAAAGTTACCTCCTCTATAACAAGTTCTTTTGAATAATTTTATAAGTATATTTACAGAATCCATAACCTATAGATTACACATATACACAAGACAATACTGATTTGTGATGCTAACTGGCTTGACAGTTCAAATTTGGATCATCAACAGTGTTAAAATACAATGTAGAAAGTTTGTCATCAAATTTGGAAACCAGTTGATGGACAGACAATCTGCAGTAGCGCTTCCCTAGTCTAGCGATGAAAATGTCGATTATTTTCTTGAACATGTCGTCTTCTTGGATTAGAGGTTGCTCCACAAACTCAACTAGAGGCATCCACTGCATTGATAACAGAAAAGACAGCTCGAGTAAATGCCAAAGTCGCATAAAGCTGCAGACTTTAAGTCTAAGTCAACCTTAAAAGCTAGCTCATGAGATGACGATTGTCCAAAAATATATAAGGAGACAACGTCACATTTTCAGACCAATATAACAGCTGATGGGTGGACAATATGACGTGAAGAACCAACGTTGAGACACACAGGAATAAGGAAGAGTTTGGATGTGGTATAATGTTAAGAAAAATGGACCTCAGGTCTAACTCAATCTCAAAAACTAGCTCATCAAGTGAGTATTACACAATACGATATGCTTACCTTAGCATCCTGAATTTCTAGATTATCAACCATGATCTGTTTTGACAGGGGTCTTAACAGGCAGATGAAGAACAAATCCGACTTTTGAAAGGCCACATCGTGAACATGCCTGAAGAAGTACATCGATAAATGTTTAATTTAAACAATGGTATCTTGTTTGTAAACTGTAAAATCAACACTTAAGAGTCCAGAACTAATGTACATAGCATTAGATAGAGCAAGAAGCTGAATAAAGCTTGAAATATCCGAACAACACCATAAGTTGTTCGGATACTTATGGTGTAATATATATAAGATTTCTAATATAGCTCTTCCTATCGATAAAAAGGTGTAACGTATATGATAAACTCGTGGTTCTTTGAAGAGGAAGAATGTGTTACCTGAAAGCCATAACCTCCACAAATTCAGTATCAATCTGGAAAAAGTAATGAGAGAAGAAATAAACATTGTTAGATAACGATTGGTTCGTTATGTGTTGCTAGTGTAGGAAGGCGATACGTTTAAGTGAAAATTGCTTACACCAGTTTCCTCCTGCACTTCTCTCACAATTCCAGTAAAGATCTCCTCGGACTGAGTTTTGACGCAAAAACTAAACCGAGTAAGTGTACTGATTTCATGTTTCAATCTTTAAACAAAGTCAAAAGTACCAAAAATGGTAAGGTGAAATTGCAATAGAGGAGCATACCTCATGAATAAAACCAGTTGGTATTTTCCATAAGCCTGAAAGAGCCGGCGTAAAATGTTTCTCTTGCACGACAAGCACCTAAAGCAGTAATTTTATTAGCCTAAGGATACAGAAGCTCTACTAATTCGGAAGGCATTGCAAACAGAAAAACACGCACCTCATCTTTGTCGTTGATCACAAAACCCCCAACTCCAACCTGGTGTGATGCATTCGAAGGAAGCAGACAGGGTTCCTCCGGAATCCAATATGTCATCATAACATATCCTCTTTCTGCATGATGGTATTGAAATCCTTCCTACAAAATTTAGAGTTCGATCATTACAGAATCACTACAGCTGTATGCTAGCCAGAGAGTTGGTACGGGAGAGTAATTTCTTATATCGATTTGGGTAAAGTGATAGTACGAACTACCTTTACTACAATTCATCAACGAAAAAGGAAATACCTTTACTGCAACAGGAACTAGATCGCATTTTTCTAGTGGTAGCTTAAGCCAAACTCCCTTCTTCCCCTGCATCATCGGTATCCATCAATGAGCAAAACGTGTTATATAAGTTTTTACTTTCAATACACCAAAAATTACTACGCCTCATTCCTAAACAATTTGGGGTCCGTCTATATGTATTCACCAGACTATCTGGTACAAGAGTTGTCTATAAAATAATATGAAATGTGGCGTCTCTCACTCGTGTATTAATCAACACCAGACAAGAAATCGAGTCTTGAAATTTGAGACTAGTATAGTATAGTAGTTGCTGGAAATGAAGTACCTTCACTTTCCAATGAGAGAGAGATGCACGAAGAACAAAGGTAAATTTGTCGCGATCAGATGGTAGCCTATCTGCATTGACGAGTACTCCTCCATATTCATCGTCAGAAGCATCAAGCAACCAATTATCTCGAAAATACAAACTCGTATGGTTTGTACCGTTTATCTTATAAGAGAAAGTGTCCTCTAATAAATCCTTCTTGCTTACTGATCTTGAAGCATCATAAGAAGTGCTTGAATAAGAAGCCTTTGTTAACAGCCCTGAAGTTAAAACAGAAAGTTCACAAACATTCGAACTTCATTTTGAGATACAAACAGCAACATTTTCTTATTTAGTAGCAGCAGTGGCGTTATCTAATAACGCGTAGATTGATAGATAATATACTTCTTAATGACTGCATTAGAAACAGGACATCATTCTTTAAAAGCTAATGATGCATTTCGTATTGCCTTATTATCGATTGTTCTACTCCGAGTTCATGCTTCCTTGCTCAAAGATCATAATGTAATAGCATAGTAGCTCCTTAGAGCGGATTTAAACAGAACAAAAAGACGGGAAATCTCTGTTCACAAAAATACTACTCTCTCCGTTCCATTTTATGAAGAAACATAACTAATTTATCTGTAAATGACCAGATTCTATAGCCACAGAAACGTCATGACATGTTTAAGACCGTTTCCAAAAGTCAGTCATTCTATTTTCGACTTAGTATACCGTCAAATACCTTCACACAAATTGAAACGAACAGAGTAAAATCTTCTTATTCCCTTACAAAATCAATGGACAGGAAAAATAAACTTCTCATTGACTCCAAAAAGGAAAAAGTCCACACCCTTTAAGTAAATACTCTATCCGTTTTAATTCGTTTGTCTTTCTTTTCAGTCCGTTCAAAAATGGTATCTTTTAGAATTTTTTCGGCAACCACGATTCAAAAGTCTTACATATTTACTTTCTTAAATTTCGTGTCAAGTCAAAACAACACAAACAAATTAAAACGAAAGAGTATTAGAAAAATACTTCCGCAAGAACAGATATAAATTCTACATATCTTTAGTTTAAAACCACAAAACTCAAAAGTCTTACATATTTATTTTTTCAGACTATGTCAAGTCAAAACCAGACAAACAAACAAAAACAGAAGGATTATTAGAAAAATACATTCTACGTATCTTTAGACTAAGACCATAAAACTCAAAATTATTACCTATTTACTTTCTAAACTTCATGTCAAGTCAAAATCAGACAAATAAATAAAAACGAAAAAAATACCTTCACAAGAACAGAAATACATTCTACATCTCTTTAGAGGAAGACCACAAAACTCAAAGATATTATGTATTTACTTTTTTAAACTCGGTATCAAGTTAAAACCAGATAAACAAATCAAAACGAAGGAGTTTCAGAAAAATACCTCCACTAAAACAAAAATACATTCTAGATATCTTTAGTTTAAGACCACACGATTCAAAAATCTTACGTATTTACTATCTAAAACTCTGTGTCAAGTCAAATCCAGATAAACAAATTAAAACGAATACAGTACAAGAAAAAATTACCTCTGTAAGAACAGAAATTGGATGCCACATTAACACCAAACATGAGGTTTGAATCAAGAAATGAGCTAGAAAACTTCATGAACCCCTCCATACCAACTGATTTACACATGGACATTGACTTAAAATCAATTAATTTCAGCTCCATCACACAGTCTAAATGAAATATCAAAATCTTGACTTTTATAAATAAACTAAGATAAGAAGGAAAAAAAATAGAATTTTTTCCAAGAAAAATGATATAAGATTCCTTCACAATGCTAAAAACAAGAAAATTTCTTAGGTATTTTTCATACTTACTGAGAAAACTAAAAAAATAGAACAAACCAAGTGAAGATATTAAATAGTATTACTATAGTTTTTAGCATTTAGAAAAAGAAAAAAAAAACACCAAAATATCTTTGATTAAAAAGAAGATATATTTTTCCATAGAAAATATTAGCAAAGTTTCTAGCTTGATGGCATGTGGTTGAAAATGAAATTTGTTGGGAAATATTAAAAATGACAAAATAAAGAAAAAGAAAGGTGTGTGTGTTTGTGAAAATTAGCTAAAAAGAAGATATTTTATAACGACGATAATAATATACTCAATGTAATTTGACAAATGAAATTTGAAAAAAAAAATTACGCAAAAATTACTCATAATTTCACAAATTAAAAAAACATTTTTTAATAAATTCTCGATTCAAAAAAAAAAAATTTACGCAAAAAATACTCATAATCTTACAAATTAAAAAAAAAAAACATTTTTCAATAAATCCTCGACTCGAAAAAAAAATCAAAAATAGGAAGATGTATAATGAGTGTGGAAATGGGAAAACAAATGAGTGTGAAGAGAGACAAGGGAAGGGGAAAAAGTATACAATACATATTTAAAATGTGGAAAATTGTACGCCCTACTTGTTTAAATTATTATTTTTTTTTAATTTGTTTGATTTTTCATTAAAAGGAAAAAAATAGCTATCTCACTTTACTAATCTAGAGTATTTTATAAATTTATTAATCTATAAAATAGTTTGTTTTTTTTCATATAGTAGAAGTTGTATATATGCTTTTAATTTCTTTAATGTGTTTATTTTTAAAAATTTAAAATTGTCACTTATAAAAACATAAGTTTTCTTTTCTATTTTTTCTTGGAAAATTTACCTTAAAATGATTTATGGGATATCGAATAGTTATATGACATAATACATACAAATAATCTTTAACTTGATTCCAGTGGAGAGGTGAGCGCAAATAGTAGTTCAGATTCAAGTTGGTTTAGTGAGGGCGACCGCGAAAGTCACCGAATGGCTCAGTACAGTCTCTGGGCTTTTCTGCGCTTTCATTGGATTAGTTTCCGGATAGGGAAGAAGGGTAGCCGGCCGGTGGGAGCGAGAAGTTTGGGACATGTTTGGTGTTTCTTCCATCAATCATCCGGATCTACGCCGTATATCAACAGATTATGGTTTCGAGGGTCATCCATTACGAAAAGACCTTCCTCTGAGTGGATATGTGGAAGTACGCTATGATGATCCAGAGAAACGTGTGGTTTCTGAACCCATTGAGATGACCCAAGAATTTCGCTATTTCGATTTTGCTAGTCCTTGGGAACAGCGTAGCGACGGATAATTCAGAATCAGAATAGGTCCAGTCCAGGGGACAAATCAATAGGAAATGCTATTTGCTTCGTAAGAATAAGAATGAACTTCTATGAAATGAAAGAGTTTCACGGGAATTGTCTTGATCGTCGGATATCATTGAGAAAGAAATAGGAAGAAGTGTTATATGCCCTCCAACTTTGAGGATGTACAAGTAGGTACTTAAACTTGTATAAAATTGAACAAGTAGACACATGTGTCTTACATGTCACAATACACGTAGGACACAAAATTGCTATGTAGGGTGTCATGTAGGACGAATGTATCTATTTGTTCAATTTTATACAAATTTATGTGTCTACTTGTGCACACTAAAAATTAAGGATCACAGTTGTCAGCTGACGTCAAATTAAGGATCACAGTTGACAGCTGACGTCAAATTAAGGATCATATTTATGTGTTATGTCTAATTATATTAAGGCATCATTCAACATAATGTGATGATACCGGGGATGGGGTGAGGGAAACAATTATCATCGTAGAATACGTCATTTATAAAACTTATTTTTACTACTTTTACCATAAAAAACTTTTTTTTTTCAAAAAAGAAAGAAAGCATTTTTCAAAATTGTCCTAAAAATAAAATAAATCCAAATTGTCTGTCTGGCAGAATCTGGAGACAAAATAAAATAATAATATTTTTTTTAGGTAGAATTAGCAATGTCATCATTCATTATTTCAATAAAATAAAATAAACAGGTAGGTCATGGTTCCTGGTTTTTTGGTTATCTTAATCATGAATTATTAAGTTGTTAGAACACTATTATCTTATCCATTTAACAAAATGGAATATACAATCAATTTAGGTGGAACTTCACTCAACAAGAGTAATATGATTTAATATACTCATTATTCTCTTGCTCGATATTCGATACTTGATATTCGTTTTAGGATTGATCAATTCATATTATGTGTATAAAAACCTTACTTTGATTAAAGGTATAACGTTTCCTTACTAAAGGTGAATCTATTATCACATGCTCGGACATATATAAGATCTCTAGTTAAGAACAAGAAAATATTTATCTCTTCATCACTTTCATCGTAAGCGGCGGATTCAAGATCTGAAAATTTATGAATTTCTAAAGTGATGTTAGCTGTTAGATTCACGTTATATAACAATACAATTTTCTCTTACGAGTTTCTCAATCGGTGTTTCGTATTGGTTTCGTGGCCAATCATTTTGCATTTTGCGTAAAAATGTTTTCTATCAAAAGTACTTATGCATTTTTTAGGGTTTTAACAATATGAAACTTTTGATTAAAAATAAAAAATGAATGAATATGTAGTGTTTTACCATAACTTTTATGGTGAAATGTTAGCACCAACCCATTAATATATCAGATTACTCAATTAATATTGGCTTAGTAATTTAAAAAAAAAATTACAATTTTTGTAAACGAAAAATAAGGAAGAGTCATTAATTAGTGTAAAAAATATAATGAAAAGAAGAAAATATCAATTGGGTAAGAGGGATAAAGCTGTCTTATTAGTCTCTCTTCAATTATTGGAAATATCTTTTTGAGATGTTTTTTTTGTTTTTTGTTTTTTTTTAATGGAACTTATAAATTAGATATATAGAAAAAAACAAATAACATTATTAAGGTTATAGTAAAATCTACGTGGAAACATGTCATATATCGTTAAATATCTTATCCATTTTTTACGTAATTTATTTTCGACTGTCCTACATTCCACTCGTTCATTTGTCACTCTTCGCAGAGGGGATAAGTTGGATGTTGATGGATCAAATACTAACTCATATTTCACACTCGATCCGTTTATTTATTTTTTAGTTTTTTTTAAAAAGAATGTCTTCTTTCCTTTTTTGGCAACATTTTAACTTTAACTTTTCACGTGACATATTTAAGACCACAAAATTAAAGGACGTTTTGATATATTTGACATAAATTTAATTTAGAAGCAACCACAAGATTAAAAAGTCTTCTTTTTTTTTTAAACTTTATTTCAAGTTAAACTAGGTAATTCTTTTCGAAACGGAGGAAGTAATTGACATTATTTAGGTTATAGTGAAGTCCACGTGGGAACACGTCAAGTTGTATATTTTATTAGGACAATTTATTTATTTATTGTATAGTGCACGTGTGATTATATTCCCACTATAGTGGGAAAATTGTCCAGCCCATCTTTGAGCACTATTTAAATTTTAACTATTATATAAAAATTATTTGAAGTTTAATTTGATGAAAAGTTATTTAAAACTTAATTTGATTATGCAAATTTCAGTGTGTTCATCTTACTCATTATTTTCAAACTTTCGATAAAATTTTGAACGGCTAGATCCTTATTTCAAATTTGAACATCTGAAGTTTGTATTGTCAAAATTGAAACTTCAGACTTTCGAGTGTGAGTTTGAGCCTGATTTTCTCCCAAGAATCTAAAGTCAGACTTTTTAGTTCATATGGTCCTAGTGTGCAGGTGAGAGGTTAACGATATATGATTTCAGGAGATAGAGGAAGATCGATTAAAATTTTGAAAAAGATAACATGACACAATTTCTGTTTATTGAAAAGAATAAGAAGTTATGGGAGGCACAAATAGAGCAAAAAGGTTAGTATGTAGGTTGTAGTAATGTTGTTGTCTTGTTATCCATCATACTAGTTGTTGTACCATTCTCCCTTAGTTTCCGGTCCTTCAATTTTTGTTACTATCTATTATTTATTATTTCATTGCGATTATCATATTATTTTATTATAATTATTCTCCTAATACTATTCAGTGTTTGTTACTATCTACTATTTCTTATACTTCAATTACTTTTTTTTTTGTAGGATTGCTTTGAACTATTATTTATCTTTGAACGGGGATCAATCTGAAATAACCTCTCTGCCTTTGAGGTAGGATTCAATGTATGCACATTCAATATACATACCACTCGGCCATCTCTCCTACATAATGATTATGACCCAAAAACCGAGTGAATAGCGAGTCAATCATAAACAATTATTGATTGGATAGGTACGACCAATCCATTCTAACTAGAAAAATAGACAATTTGGCATTCCCGTTTTCTTTTTTTGAATATCCTCTTTGAGCGCCCACAAACGACCACTACACCAAGTAAAAGTTTGTTTTCTGGTGCTCACTGTTTAATTTTATACCATTCTCTCATATTTCTACATAAATATACATATGGTTCGATACAAGATCAATGGATTCTCGAGCATCCAGAGCCTTCAATGTGAGTTTGTCCCTACTTATACTTTATCCTAATCAGACCCCACTGAGACGTAGCACTTTCTGTCAACCAGAGCTCAAAACTGAGATCTCTAATTAAGGAAGAAGTAACCTCACACACTATACCTCATCTTATGATAGTATGTTGAGAAAAGTTGGAAAGGAAGGGAAACTTGTTGGTTTTTGTTTTGAGTTCATTGCCAATGTCTTGATTTTTAGTAACATGACATTGTCGTATGGATACACACTACACCAAAAATAATCTCTTGCGACAATTAATTAATATTTAATAGCTTAATTACCGCTAAAATAGGTCTATAGATCAGGAGGCATGATTATGTTTTATTCAGAATAGTCGATCTCACAGTCATCGAAGCTTATACCATATTATCGAGTAAAATTCTAACTTGAACCTTTCTTCACACGCTTACTAAAGTATTCACTAAATTATAATATTTGTGTAACTATAAAGTTTGTTGTTTGTTATAGTTTTTAAACGAATGACTTTTCTATGATGAATATATAATTTTTTGATGGATGATTATATGTGAGTATAATTCTATATATCTTGTGATTTTCAAATGTAAGATGACTTAAAAGACTTTTTTGCGGTGTATTTGGTCGTTACAAATATCGAGCAACAACTTTGAGAGAGACAATATTTGATGTTTTAATCTCTTTGTGAATATCCAAACATTTCTGAGATTTTGAGATGATTACTTCTACGTTGAGTCGTGAGAAAGACAATATTTGATGTCTTGTTCTCTTATATAAATATCAAAGAGTTGGGATATTTAAGATTAAAATGCATGTTCAAAGCAAAGTTTCGAATCTGAAAATATGTCACTCTTTTGAAACTAACTAATATGTATGTATGTATATTTTTTTCTTGTAAGTACGATTTATTGATGAGACAGAGTTGCTTGAATTTCACCATAATTGTAAGGGTGTGAAAAACAGTATAATTGAGTAGAAAATAAAAATGGTATTTGCTTTTTGCTGCAATATTCGCTCGATGGTTGTTTAGACAACGAATTATGATGATGCCTAAATAACCATCGAACGAATTCAGTTTACTCTTCTTACTTGAACTTGTATAATTTCATAACCCAAATACATATTTTAGATTTTATTATCTGCTTTTACTAAAGTATTTTAAGAGGGTAACAAATAATCTTCAATTAATAATGGTGAGAAAAGAACAAAAATATGAAATTTGTAATTTATTTTGCACAATTGAATTTACTAAAGAAATCCTCTAAAGAGAGGGAGGTTGTTTCCTGCATAATAAAAAGAAAGAAAGGATTGAAGAGAAGAGAAATAGTTTAACCATGGTTTAAAGAATGTTTTATTCAAATAAATATGGATCATTAGATTTTTAAAATTGTCAGATATCATTAAATTAAATATGCACTGTACTAAGTGAAGAGATTTGTGTATTGGAGAGGAGTATTTATCATCTAACACATTTTTCAAAATATTAAAATTAATAAAGTCAAAGAATAATATAGTAATATCATCCATATTATTTTTTGTTTCATAAAAAATATGTCATATTAATAGTGAATTATTATTAGACATATAAAGCAACTGATTGAATATAAAATTTAAGAAAAAGAAATAATAATTTTCAAACGGAATCATCGAAAACAGGAACACAATATATAAAGTAAGAGCTATTTTATCTTAATTAGACTTTTTATTCGTAGAACTAATTTTATTTTTGACATCCTTGTAGAAATTGGAAGTTTTTCCCCACATACAATATTTCACTCTAATACATCTCATTTTGAGAACATGTTATTAGTTTTTATGACGTACTATTGTATTTTCTTAAAATTTATTCGTAAGATCATACTGAATATATTATTATACTTTTAATTTGATTTACGATCAACATAGTATTGAGGTTTATTTCTAGAAGAATTCTAATATTGAAGATATAAATAGAACTCCATTAATGCAAGAATTGATTAGGAATAATAATTGAATAGATTAGATGGGTCTACCCACCATTCTTGAATAGATTCTAGGTTTTTCTAGAAATAATTGTAAGTCTTATATTTTTTAAAAAATTTTTAAAAAAAAAATCCAATTTGATGGGGAATCTTCTTGTCTTTGACCTAACACGTCAAATAATTAAAATCCTCAAAAGAAAAATAATCAAAATTTCATTGAATACAATAAACTAAAAGGCTCTTCGAATAATAAAAAAGAATCTATTAATTATAATTTATTATTGTTATTAGTAGTAATAGGCTATTGATTTAAGGATTCGGTAATGATTTTAGACTATTATCATGAGTTATTAATATAATAACAATTAGTTTTTCTTAACGAATTAACAAATAATTTAATAATATTATTACATTACAAATTTTTATAATTCCATTTTCTACTTAGAGTTTCTAAAATTCTAGATTTATTTTACATATTTTGCTTTGTTATATCAATTATTTGAATAACTTGATTGACGATATATTTAAATTTTCATAGTTTTTTTTTCGAGGACTTAAATTATCAGGTTGTTCAAACAATATTTGTAAATAACTTTTCATGAAAAATGGTATTTATAATTTTATCTGCAATGTGAAGTACGATTAGCTAATATATAATGTATAACTTTTTTATTACAAAAAATTTCATAGTATCTTGAAACTTAATCTAAAAATATGCAATATTATTTTAATTCAGAGGTTTCTAATGTTTATTTAAAATCAGTGTACTATGATTAGCATAATTTCTTGAATTAATCAAAGAACATGCTGCCACATTATTTTATTTATCCAACTTGACCACTTAGTATTATATTATTTTTTTTCCTATTAAGGGTAAGATTCTACAATTAATAAATATATTATCCACTTGCAAATAGTTCAACGATATTTTCTCTATAAAATATTTTGAACAAATCTCTCTAGTACAACACAAAAATAAAAATAAGAAGTTTAGCTTCTCCTTTCAAAAAGAATAATTATATTTGTTCTTATATATTTTCTAATTTATTTTTAAATTTTTCTAAACTTAACGAGTTTTCGGGAGTTTTTTTGTAGGATACTAGGTCAAAGTGTAACTTGTTAACCAACAAATAAGTAGTATTATGTAATATCACTTGCGATAAGATACACCCACAACTGGATGTAATTTAGTATTTACATAAACTTAATAGCTTTTAATTTTTTTTATATATATATGTACTAAAATTCATTAAATATTTGTAAACCTGATTGCACATTCAATTACTATTTTATTGAACAGTTGTCTGTGGTATATTAAATTATGAAGTTGAGCTCGTTATATTAATAAATAAATTTAAATTCTGAATGTGACTATCCTCTTTGAAAATTCACAAAATTACATTCTAATTTTAAAAAAAATCATCAAATTTTTAATAAAATAAAGTAAAAATGCAAGTGTAACTTTTTTTGGGCATGTAGTGAGTGCTCTTCATATTTTTATTATACAAGTTATTGCTAGTAGAATAAAATCCACATTTCAAGAGTCAAAGTCAAATTGCACGTTCATGTACCAAGTTTGAATTACCAAATATAATCGTTGATCATGAAAAAAATTAATAAAATATATTCTTTAAAAAAGTAAAAGAATAATAATAATAATAATTAACTTAGCCAATGAACAATATCTAATAGAAGTCACATATTTACGTTTAGACATAATACATAAATATATCATTTAATTTAATTTCAATTTGCATCTGACTTTCAATTTTAAGGTATGCATAAAAAGACATTTAAATTAAAATTGAATTGAATAAACCAACACACGTTCTACGTGATATATGATATGCAAAATGTTTCAATATATATAAAGCTTACAAAATGATGATATTTGGGGGGAGGGGGGGTGTTGACTTGGTATCTATATGAATTATTTTATGAAGTTAATTAAGAAAAATAAAGGCCTAATTACTAACACAATTGTCTGGATTCAATGAGTATGATTGAATATTGACCCTTTCAATTACTAATGACTTATGATTAACATCATAATTATGTACTCAATGAAGCAAGAGATTCTCTCTTTGTTATGCTTTTTTTCTTTTTATTCAGTTTTCACCTGATGTTCGATATTTATATTAAAGTTTTGATTAAATTTGAATTGAGCACGGTTAAGCCTATCATGTGATGGCGCTTCCAGTAAGATTTTCTTCATAGCCAAAATTCGAAATTAAAACTTCTAATTATGGATGAAACTGACTTATTCTTGTAATTATGCTTTCTTTGATATCATTAGTCATGTATATATTGCATTGAAAAATAAAATGATAATTGAAAATTATGTGCTCAACAACTAAAATAATAAGTATGTGATAATTTGGTATGATACATAGAGTTCAATGATGATACCAACAAATAATCTAAGTCGACATGACTTGAGCGTAGCGTGCATAACTAATCACTCAAATACAAAAATTATGTTTTTTGTGTCGCAATTTAAGTGCTTCGATTAGACTATGTATAAAATTTTAAAAATAAAGATATTTATTTAATTTTGTATGATCTTAAATTAAAAATATTTTGGTCTAAAACTTTTAGATTAAGATGTTAAAATTGAAAAAACTTACTAAATATAGAAAGATATACGCACAGAAAAGAACCATACGCTTAAGAGTATCACATATACATTATCCAGATACTATGGTTGGGATTTTTCCATAATACCACTTTAACTAAAAAATTTAGTTCGAGCTCCTAAAAATGAAAAAAAAATGGTCTTTTGTGATACACGAATCTAGATTGAATAAAACTTTATTGTAAATATTAAACACTTTATGAAAAATAACAAGATAATGATAACAACAGAAAAAGGCCTAAAAAAAATTTCTCCTCTATTTGAATTGATACAAAATTGTCCTCATCAACTTATAAAATGTCCATCGATAATAATATATGTAATACAATTTTACGAATAAGAGCTAGACAAGTTACTCCCTACATATACTGAATGATTGGGGCATTTTCATAGTTCATTATTCAAAGTTCAACATGAATGTCCTTCGCGATGAATCAGTTAGTTTGGAGGATGGTCATTCACACAATTGACCATGAAATCGGTTCCCCTCAATCTCTTCTCAATCGAGCTTATCGCTTTGAATTTTACCAAATTCACATTTCGTATGTGGTCACATGAATGTATGAAATCTTTTCCTTTAATGAAGATTGATATTTTCTAGAAGATAAATTAAACTACTTATAAAATTTCACAATGAACAACAATGAAAAAAATGATTTAAATTACATCTTTAAATACTTTTAATAAATCTACATTTCCTTACAGATTCAATTAATTAAAAAAATTATATATAAATAAATCTTACTCCTATTTTATAAAAACTTAAAAATTATTCTAATACATCCTCCTAATAATTTTTTTTTTATGAGTTCATTATTTTATCATTTAACTTAAATAATGCACGTGGTTGCAGGCTTTATCATTTTACCAAACTATTTTTTATTCTTTTTTCAACTTTCCTCCATTTTAGAAACTTCATAGAACCTCCATAAAGTTTCCAAAATATAATTATTTTAATTATATTCTTCATTAAAGCTCTTAGCTACGTGCATGAATCTCTTCTCATATATATATATATAAATAAATAAATCCACTTCACCATTTCTCATCCAAAAATTAAAAAAATAAAAAATTATTCGAATCAAATATATAGTTTCTCTCGTAACTTATATATTCAAATTTCGCAAAATTTAAAATAAAAAATGATATTTGAAAACAGCGAATTTATGAATGATTTCGAGCTTCTCAAATCGATTAGGCAACATTTACTTGAAGATTGGGATTCCCCTGTCACAACAGTGCTAAAATCGTCCGTTAAAATTGAGCCGGAAGTGAGTGTGAGTTCGCCGGAAATGTTCGATTTCACCGGATTTACAGCTCCAGCGGCTGCGGCGGAGGTGAAATTGGAAGTGGAATTGAAAACTGCGGCGGTGAAGAGAACACCGGCGGCGTCGAAATCGATGCATTACAGAGGAGTAAGACAGAGGCCATGGGGAAAATTCGCGGCGGAAATTAGGGATCCGGCGAAGAATGGGGCGAGAGTGTGGCTGGGAACCTACAAGACGGCGGAGGTAATGAGATAGGAATTACTTAATGATGTGTATAAAATTAGTTAGAGTTAGTTAGAAAGTTGTTAGAAGGTTGTTAGTTAGTTAGTATAAGAAACCATATTAGTTAGTCCTTTATATGTAGCTTCTTCTTCTTCAAGTTTGAAATTAATAAAGAACTCTTCTCTTTCTTTTTCTCTCTAAATACATATGAGATCTGCCATGGATGATGAGCTCTTATAGTGAAGATTAGGTGTGTTTAACATGGTATCAGAGCCATACATTCACAATTACAAGTTCTGTTAAACTTGTGTTCTTCAATTACTGCTCCGCTGATGGCATCAATGGCGAATCTCAAGTTCGATCACAGTCATCCACTCTTTCTACATCCATCCGATACTACAGGTACATCCATCATTCCGATGCAGCTAACAGGATCAGATAATTACTCCATTTGGAGCAGAGCCATGCGAATCCAATTGCTTGGGAAGAACAAGCTGGGTATTGTTGATGGCAGCTGGAAAAAGGAGGATTTCGGAACTGAATTAGGGCATCAATGGGATCGATGTAATGCGATTGTTCAAGGTTGGATTATGAGCTCTGTAACTCATGATTTGCATACAGGAATTGTCTATGCAACGAGTGCACGAGCTGTTTGGGAGGATCTTCGAGAGCGTTTTGACAAAGTGAATGCATCAAGGATCTATCAGTTGCATAAAGCCATAGCCACCACTGTACAGGGTGTTGACAGTATAGCAACTTATTTCTCTAAGCTGAGAAATTTATGGGATGAGTTTGCTAGTATTACACCTCCACCCTGTAACTGTCCAAATTCTAAGGATCTATCTATGCATATGGAGAAACAAAAGTTGATGCAATTTCTGATGGGGTTGAATGAAACCTATGAACAATCACGTAGTCAGATATTGATGGTTGAACCTACACCCACTATTAACAAAGCCTATGCTATGCTTATTGAAAGGGAGAGTCAAAGGTCACTCACATCTACATCTATGAGTGAAGAAGGTGCAGATTTAGCTGCTCTAATGGCAGGAAGAGGAGGACCTCCTCGTTACAGTAAAGGAGTTACTTCACAGTCTAACTCTAACTCCAATCAATATTATAAAGGGAAGAAGAATTGGGATTTGAAGTGTGATTATTGCAAGAATCAAGGACATGTAGAGGCTAACTGTTTTCGACTTCATGGTTATCCACCAGATTGGAAATTCAAGAAGAAAGGGACAGGTAACAATGCCTATAATGCTAATAATGTCCAGACTGATAATTCTTCAATGCATTCAGGTGCAAGAAATCCACCTAGAGCACCTTCTTTGACTGATGAGCAACATGATCACATTCAACATATGCTAGATGGAGATACTTCCACAGCTAATGTGATGGCCAATATGGCAGGTATGGCTCACATTAATGTCATTAAACTCACAGATTTGCCTTGGATAATTGATAGTGGTGCAACAAATCATATGGTTTCTAACTTAGAAGTGCTACATAATGTGCAAACTGTTAGGCCTGATCAAAATAGAAAGGTTCATTTACCCAATGGAGGTGTGACTTTTGTGACTCATATGGGTAATTGCAGTTTCACAGATACAGGAGAATTGCATGATGTTCTATATGTGCCTGAGTTTAAATACAATCTCTTATCTGTAGCCAAAGTTACTAAGGAGCTTAATTGCTTTGTATCATTTTACCCTGGATTTTGTGTGTTCCAGGATCTTTCCAGTGGGAAACTGAAGGGGATTGGTAAAGAAAAGGATGGTCTCTATTTTTTGGTTCAAACAAGTTCATCAAACCATAAAGTTTCAGGAACTAGCAATGTCAAAAGCTTTGCTGCTCATGCTGACAAACTGGACATCATGCTTTGGCATAGAAGATTAGCTCATGCATCAGTAGGATCTATAAAGGATTTGTTAGGCTATTCTGTTGACAATTGCAAATCAGTTTTAAGTACTTGTGAGATATGTTCACTAGCTAGACATACTCGACTTCCTTTCTACAGTAGTAGCACTAAATCTACAAGGATTTTTGATTTGCTTCATTTAGATGTATGGGGGCCTTATGACACTCCAACATTTGATGGAAATAAGTTCTTTTTCACCATTGTTGATGACTTTTCGAGAACAGTATGGGTTTTCTTATTGAAGTTCAAATCTGATGTGCTGGTTATTTTGAAGCATTTTTTAAAGATGATTGCTACTCAGTTTAATGCAAATGTTAAAGGAGTGAGGACTGATAATGGGGGAGAATTCATCAGCAATTCTATGCAGGATTTGTTCAAAGGCTTAGGAATTATTCATTATAGGACTTGTGTTCATACTCCTCAACAGAATGGTATTGTTGAAAGGAAACATAGACATCTGCTTGAGGTTGCTAGAGCTCTAAGATTCCAAGGCCACATTCCAATCAAATTCTGGGGACATTGTGTTCTTACTGCAGCATACATTATAAATAGACTGCCTTCACAAACTCTTGAAGGAAAATCACCTTATGAAGCATTTTTTGGGAAGAAGCCATGTATCACACACTTAAGAACTTTTGGTTGTTTATGTTTTGCAAGTACATTGCCTAGGATTGATAAGTTTGCACCCAGGGCTGTGAGATCAGTGTTTATGGGTTACTCCAGTGTCACAAAGGGATATGTTTGTTTTGATCTACAAAAGCAGAAGTTCTTTTTGAACAGAGATGTGATATTTCATGAGGATCAATTTCCTTTTCAAACTCATTCACCTGCACCTAAATCTTGTCCTATATCTTCTTCATGTCCAATTGATGATGTAGAAACATCTCATGATTCATCACCCCCAATGTTTACAGCAACAGAACCACTACATCCATCATCATCTTCACCTATTGTTTCTCCTGCTGTGCCTCTCAGAAGATCCACAAGGATTACTAAACAACCTTTATGGCTGTCTGAATATGTTTCTAAGCCATCAACAAATAATGTTCTGTATCCTATAGCAGCCTCTATTTCATATACCAATCTATCCCCAACTTATCAACAATACCTGCAGGTTTTTTCTGCTGTTACTGAACCAACTACATACAAGGAAGCTATATTAGATGTCAGATGGCTAGAAGCTATGCAATCTGAAATAAAAGCTCTTCAGGATAATCATACATGGGATTTGGTTCCTCTACCAACAGGCAAAGTTCCTATAGGCTGTAAATGGGTTTATAAAGTCAAGTTGAAGGCTAATGGTGATGTTGAGAGATTTAAAGCAAGATTGGTGGCAAAGGGTTACACACAGAGAGAGGGGCTTGATTTCCATGAGACTTTCTCACCAGTAGTTAAGATTGCTACTGTCCGGACTGTTTTATCTTTAGCTGCTCAACATAATTGGTTTGTTCATCAATTAGATGTTTATAATGCTTTCTTACAAGGTGATCTTCATGATGAGGTGTATATGCAGTTGCCAGAGGGTTTTGACAGTCAGGGGGAATCTGGTTTAGTATGCAGACTTGTCAAATCCCTCTATGGTCTCAAACAAGCAAGCAGGCAATGGAACTTGAAGTTAAGTGAAGCATTACTGGAATCTGGTTTTGTTCAGAGTAGTCTAGATCATTCCTTATTCATTAAAAGGAAAGGATCAGACATGGTAGTGATTCTTGTCTATGTAGATGACATGTTAGTGACAGGTAGCAATCTGGGACTTATAGAGCACACAAAAGCCATTTTACACAAGGCTTTTAAGATTAAGGATCTTGGAGAATTGAAATTCTTTTTGGGAATGGAATTCAGCAGATCAGCAAAAGGCATTTTGATGAATCAAAGGAAGTATGCCTTGGAAATTATTTCAGATTTGGGTTTAGGAAATGCTAAACCAGCTTGGACACCTCTTGAAGGCAATGTTAGACTAACAATCCAAGAATTAGATCATCTAACTGGAGAAGTGGATGATGAACTATTTGAAGACAAGGAACAGTATCAAAGATTGATAGGGAAGATGTTATATTTGACTATGACAAGGCCAGACATAGCTTATTCTGTTCAAACATTTAGTCAATTTTTACACCAACCCAAGAGATCACACTGGGAAGCAGCTGTGAGAGTAATGAAATATATCAAGAGGGAGCCAGGACTTGGAGTACTACTGAGCAGCAAAAGATCAAACAAATTGAATGTGTATTGTGATGCAGATTGGGCAGCATGCCCAAATACAAGGAGATCAGTATCAGGTTTTCTAGTTAAACATGGTGAAACATTGTTGTCATGGAAATCTAAGAAGCAAAATGTGGTTTCGAGGAGCTCAGCTGAAGCTGAATACAGAAGTATGGCTAATGCAGTTTCAGAGTTAGTATGGATTGATGCTTTGCTGAAGGAATTGGGAAGTGAAGTTGAGCAACCAGCTATAGTATACAGTGACAGTAAGGCAGCCATGCAAATAGCAGCCAATCCAGTGTTTCACGAGAGAACCAAGCACATAGAAATCGATTGCCATTTTATCAGACAAAAAATACAAACAGGGCTGATCAGAACAGAATATATAAGTTCCAAGGAGCAGCTGGCAGACATATTGACAAAAGGATTACCTAGAGCTCAACATGAACATTTGATAAGCAAGCTTGGTGTGTTGAATGTCTTTGCACCCACAAGCTTGAGGGGGAATAATGAGATAGGAATTACTTAATGATGTGTATAAAATTAGTTAGAGTTAGTTAGAAAGTTGTTAGAAGGTTGTTAGTTAGTTAGTATAAGAAACCATATTAGTTAGTCCTTTATATGTAGCTTCTTCTTCTTCAAGTTTGAAATTAATAAAGAACTCTTCTCTTTCTTTTTCTCTCTAAATACATATGAGATCTGCCATGGATGATGAGCTCTTATAGTGAAGATTAGGTGTGTTTAACAGGAGGATGCGGCATTGGCTTATGATAAAGCGGCGTATCGAATTAGGGGTTCGCGTGCATTGTTGAATTTTCCGTTGAGGGTGAATTCGGGTGAACCCGAACCAGTTCGGGTTGGTTCGAAGAGGTCGTTAACAACGACCTCTTCGGAGAGTTCTTCTTCGTCATCATCAGAATTGATGATGACGAAGAAAACAAAGAAAGTTTGCCAACTTTATACTTGAGTACACATAGGTAAAAAATAGAATGAAGTAAAATTTAAGATTTTTTTCACCTTATTGGTTCGAGTTTAAATTTTTTATTGTTTTATACGATTTTAAAATGCTTAAGAAGCTTAATGATTGGTGATGAACTAGGAATCACGGTCAAGTGTGATGTCTCAACTACAAAATAGTTCTTCGTAGAGGTAGATATTCGGTAATTCGGTTCGGTTTTAGGTTTTTTTTTTTTTTTGGTTTTCGATTCTTATACAATATTTTTGATTTTCGGTTCGGTTTTATATTATTTCGATTCGGTTTTTATTATTTCGGTTCAATTTTGTTATTTTGATTTTTTTAATGGGCCTGCTTAGTTGGGCTTTTAAATCAATTTTTTTAATTTGATTTTTCAGTTTAATGGACTAAAAATAGTTACATCAAAAAGTGTCTTACTTTTTAATTTTTTATTTTCAATTTTAATATTTATTATTTAACATTACTAATTAATATAATATAAATATATATTATAATATAATATATTTCGGTAAGCCGAAATATCGAATAACACAAAATTACATACCGAAATACCGAAAAATATAAAAACATATATCAAATACCAAATCAAAAACCGAAACCAAAATACCAAAAAAGTTCGATTCGATACGATATTTCGGTTTTCCGATTTTATGCCCAGCCTTAGTTCTTCAAGAAAAAAATAAAAAATTATTTTTGAATTTAAGGGCTTGTTTATTTAACGAGCTTTGTATCTACTTACATTAAAAGGTTAAAAGTTCAAACTTATCAATACTATATGACATTTTATTTTCCTTTCTCTCTTTGCTTATGTAATAAAATTTTGTTCTTCTTGACATTTAAATTTCCTCTTATTGTATTTATTTTGAGATGAATATCATGTGTTTAATTTTTTTATAAAAAAAAAGCGTAAAAAGTGACAAGATTCATGCTTTGATTCAACATTTTAAACTTTGAACTCAAAATACCATAATTTTCTTTATAAAAGTTTATATTTTATGTATTAGCAATATTGGCAAACAACACAAATATTAATTATATTTTATTTTTTTGAATTTTAAAAATAATATTCATATCTGATTCGATCTCAATTACATGTATCCGACTCATAATGGCTTAGCTTTTTCCTTATTTTCTTCAACTTCTCCTTATTTCTTAGTTGTTTTCCTTATTCGTTCCTTCCTCTTCGTCCTCCTCCATGTTTGAAGTTTGACTTAAAAAAATGTATCGTAAATATAAATCATTTTAAGTGAATAAAATATCAAAAAATTTAAAATATTGCAAAATAACTCGTAACAAATTATTGAGACTATTTAGAAAAGATTTTTATTGATTGGGATTAAAAAAATCAATCTATAATTTATCCTCATAAAATTATATACTGTATCGATATATTATATATACATATTAATATACCAACTACATACATAATTATTTTATCAAAATTAGTTTTTATAATCAACATATATAGATAAGTATCCCTTAAATTATAACGGAATGAGTATATGAGCTAAGAAGATTCTAATGTTGTTGCCATCTTCCCTATCATTTCTATGCTATATTTATTTCATAATTAGCTAACCCTACGAACAAATATATAAGATAAGTGTAATGTTAATTTTATATTGTGATATGTTATTTTTTATCTCAATTTACGTGATATAAATATAATTTGGAGAGTCAATTATATCTTAATTTGTTAATTATTGTGACTTATAATACTTGTATCATTGTATGTAACTTTTAAATAATAGTATATGTTATTTACTTTATCCCATCTAATGTGGCACTGATAGAATTTGATAACGAATATGTTTTTAATGTCTTTTAATATTTTAAATTGTTAATTATTGCAATTCATATTACTTTTATGCCATTTACAATAATACATGTTACTTCCTACATCTCCATTTGTGCGGCATTGATAGAATTCATTTTGAGAATCTGCTGAACTTTTTATATATTTTTTAAATACTTTAAATTGTGAATTATTTTGATTTATAGAATGACTTTGTGTTTAATTTTTATCTTTTTTAGCAATAAAACAACTTATACTTAACATTACATAAATTATTTATGGGAAAAAGTTATGCGAATCATAAATTATGAAATATTATGACGAGAGAATATATAAACTTAAGTTCCACAAAGACATTATTTGTTATGAGGAGCGAAAATTAACGACTAACGAAAATAAGAGGAGAAGTGTAAATGACCCCAAAACTATAAGGTGTTCAATCAATATGAGTTGTGATGACATATTCGGGATTACTCAATTTCGACTCGAGCCTTTAGAAAGAAATTATTGCTTCGTTGGGCTTTCTACCAAGCACAATTCCAATTGTTTTAATTGGGCCTTAATGGACCCAAAAAGAATAAAATGTTCTATGTTCTATTTCTTCTTCTCTTTATTCAATATAGTATTCTTCTTCTTACCTAACCGTGATTATTATAATATTTTATCATCAAACAAGAATTTTGAAGTAACGATAAAATTGTCTCTGACTTGTAGATCACGCGCATTTGATTTAATGGTAAAGTGATTAATGCTTATATTAGGTTAAGTGGCTCTTCTCTGAATGTTACGTGAACGCGAGATATTTTGTGCATCAATCCGTCTTTATAGTCTTTAGGAGCTAAACTAAGTTTATATATATTGATAAACCCTCCATCCAGGGATTACTTATTCTTGTCTAATATACGTACGACCAAATGTAAAGCATACAAATTATGATATTCGAAAATTCATAATACTAAATCTGATATGCAATTCGAAATTGATGTTTATGTATTGGTTAGTAGTAAATTTATTTAAAGTAAAAAATAATGGCCAAAAACATAATGAAATGTCATTTTTTTTGGGATAGTCACTACAACAAAAATAATTTTTAGCGGCATTAAATGTTGACATTAATATAAAGAGTGTTAAAGTTTTACCGGCATTATTTTACGAGTTCGAAGCCTAAAGGGTATAAAATATTAACAAAAATTTCAAAACAGTATATAAAATTTTATATTAACCAAAACGGCAAAATCGCTGAAACAACAGCGATTTCCTTCACCATAAAAAGATTTTTTTAATTTTTTTTTAAAAAAAATCACATTTTGCAAAATCGCTTGCTTTTTCTGGCAGAGGAAATCGTTGTTGTTCCAGTGATTTTGCCGTTTTGGTTAATATAAAATTTTATATACCGTTTTAGAATTTTTGTTAATATTTTATACCCTTTAGGCTCCGGACTTATTATTTTAGTGCCTTTAGAATCAATGTCGTTAAAGACTTTAGGGACATATGCAAATCTTTACCGATTGAAAAAATACATTGTATAAAAAAAAAGTTCCTACGTACTATATAGTGCATCGTGAAGACATATTAACGTATTTACTTTTTTTTCGTGAGAATAAAAATCTTGATTCCGCTCTGACTTTGATATTACATAACATATTCTACTAGGACATGTATATTGAAATTTTGAATGACTGACTTTAGTATAGTGGGAAAATGAAAGGATGACATATTGACATTCATATCTTGAAATATTTTATTTTAGAAAAAATGAAAAAAATTAATATTTGTTTATAAATAGTTAGTTGAACCCTACACCTCATGAACCGAGTAAAGACTAAAATTTTTGAGATTAATTCTCACTTTCCTTTTTTCCATATATAACATATATATGTCATTCTTTGGTAATTGATTACGAAAAAAAAATGATGATGTAATATATATATATATATATATATATATATATATATATATATATATAACACAATAAACCTTTTGACGATACAGGTTACATAGAAAAAACTATTTCTGTACTTTTTTTGAAGTCTGAGTAATTTAAGTTTACGTCGAAAGTTATGTATTGAAGATAAAAAATATTTTTTTATTAAATACTATTCTATTTGGTTTTAACTTGAAATTCGTGGCTAAGAATGAAGATGGTTTGAAGTGAAGAAGTGCGAATATATTCGATTTTAAAACCTCATTTAATTAACTTGTGGCTGCTTAGACAACTCATAATGGTTTTTTAAAGTTTCATATGACTAAAGTTTTGTTAAATTTACCTTACGTGTGAAGTTGATGCACGTATTATTTAAATTCAAATAAAAATAATTGAAGTCTAGATAAAATGAACCGACTAAACTTTAATCATATAACTTGAAGTTCACGATAAAGCTTTATTTTATTTACACATATTTGACTAAACGTCTCCATGAAAATTTAATGGCTAGTAGTTGATAGAGTAGTTAGAAACTTAATAGAGATGTTACATTTCATTCAATTAAATGAGCATCGAGAAGTAAAGACCAAGAAATTTCAATACTTTTTTCAATCGATGACGAGAGAATTCGCAAATCGCTATGTTAGGGTGAAGTCTGTTTCATTATAATAGCTCGTAAATAGTGGCGAAGTCATGAGTTTCGCTATGACGTTGATAGTAACACGTACAAAAAGTAATTTGTAAGTTAATATGCTTCAAATAATCTTTTTTCATATATAATAAAATTTTGACAAGAATTTTCAACTGACCATCCGTCATTGCGCGTCAAATCATACTTGAGATAAACAACGTTAGGAAAGAGAACTTTCAATACTTTAGCTAGGGTTTGTTTTCATGTTTGCCAAAAAAATGAGTTTTAATCTATTTTAAGAAAATCGAAAAGTTTTTATATTTAATTATAAATAATTCAACTTTAAATTTGAGTTTTTATTACTAGTGATAAGATGCCGTTGAATTTAGGGATCACACAATGTTATGCCTATATTCAAACACCATAAAATGGATGGATCATTTTTTTTTATTAAAAAAATAAATAAATTCAGATGCACACTTTCTTTTAATTAAAATAATACTTTAAATTTTGAATTTGCATATTCTTAAACGAAGACTATTTTAGTACTATGGTCTTTTTTTTTTCTTTAATTTCTTCATTGACAAGGAAATATATATTGTCCTTTGATTTTGCTAGGGTTTAGGTTAACATGTGGGACACAAAGTTTAATATAGTATTATGGGTCAAATTGTAGTTATGTTAGTGTGAGAAATGGAAAACACAAAATGGATCTGGGTTGTGATTGGATAAATAAAATTCATACACGCTTCAATCAACAATAATCTTAGGTACGTTCAAATATATTGAATGACGTGACTTCGAATTAACAGAACTTTTCAATACAGGTACTATAAGACGTCACGATATTAAAGAAAAAAATACATTTGTTACTTGTTAGGATATAAAATTTTTATTTAATTTTGACTTAAATTATTTTAGCCAACTTCCATGTATGGCAGAAAAAATGTTTAAATTTTTTTGTAACCGTGTGAGAAGTGACACTCAAGTCTTTGTATTAACAACCATTTGTCATATAATATATAAATATTCTTTAATTAATTTATAAGATGAATTTAAAAAATTCTATGGAATCAACTTCAGTAATGTATGGACTAATGTATAATTAATTAATAAGTATAGTTGGAGTTCTAATTAACTAAACTTGTTTTGTTATTTTTAATGGAGAGGCCATGATTTTTGTTTTATGGGTTCAATATTAGTGACTTTTAGTTTTGAACTCATCATTTTTTTAAAGTTATGGGTTCACATTTATTATTTATTACAATTTTTATAATTCTTTACGTAATACTTCCATCACAAATATTAGAAATATCAGATTTATAATATATTACTTTTAAACTACATCTGCTATGATTCTGTTTTCTAGATGAAAGTGAAACTCAAGCCTTATTCGACTTAAAGCTACTTAAATTTTAGCTAATTCAAACATGCTTTTAGCTCGTCAACCAAAAGTTATCTTTGACGATCGTCACGAATACAACTTGAAAATAAAGAGAGTTAAAATCGACTATTAGAAGTCAAGTTTGAGTAAATCAACAAGGTATGGTGAGAGGACCTGATTAGGCTCTTGACCCCTCGATTCCCGAGAAACTCAGTGATCTCGAAGTTTTTCGAAGCCTGGTCAGAGTACGACTGGTTAGGGGGGCATGGTTTTTGTCCGAATGGATGAAGTCCTTTCTCTCTTACTGGTGAAGAGGTTGATATTATACGGGTCGATATCATAAATGAAACTTTTAAAGTCATTAGCCAGAAATCTCAAATTCAAATGATCAAAATCATTTTATATATATTTTTTAATAAACCAAAAGTTTTGGATCACCAAATAAAAGAAAAAGGAGAAAAATAGAGAACTATATTGTGTTGGTAATAACAACTAGTAAGATAATGAAGTTTGAAGAATTCATAGGTAGATAATGTCACTTGCTATTATTATTTATTTAAATTAAATTTTAAATTAGTTAATACTTATTCAATAGAATCGTTTGAAAATTGCATGGAATGATAAACAATGTGTCATTCTTAATCAAATTGCGTCTCGATTTAAACTCTGGATATAAAATTGATAGTCTTTGATAGAGAATATTTCCTTGATCTCAACGTGCGACTACTTGCATTTATATGTAGATATAAATTTCTCCGATCTCAACCCTAAGATAAAATAATTATGCACGATAAAAATCTCTATTCAATTAGTATATATTTACATTATGTAGTAGATCATTTGTTTTATTTTTCAAGAAATTTATTTCGATTATGATGATAAATTACTTAATTATGTTATCTTTTAAATGTAAAAATTTCGTCCACATATCTTATGTGACTTTATAGTGTACCTATTATATTTACCATTAATATATCAAAATACGATCAATTATTTGTAGTTATTTATCTTCAATCATCCGTTTTTATTAGTAGGTAAAAGAATGAAAAGAATCTTAATGCGAAATGTTCTTATACGCCACACAAATTTAAATTAATTGAGCCAATAAATTCCAAACAACAAATAATTAAATTAAAAAGTATTTCTTCCCAAATTTTTTTAAAAAAACTTTCATATTTAATCATATCATGTTGAAGTTCACAATAAAACTTTATTTTATTTTATTTTATTTACACATATTGACTAAAAAGCCTCCATGAAAATTTAATGGCTTAGTAGTTGATAGAGTAGTTGGAAACTTAATAGAGATGTTACATGTCGTTCAATTAAATGAGCATCGAGAAGTAAAGACCAAGAAATTTCAATACTTTTTTCGATCGATGACGAAAGAATTCGCAATCGCTATGTTAGGGTGAAGTCTGTTCCATTATAATAGCTCGTAAATAGTGGCAAAGTCATGAGTTTCGCTATGACGTTGATCGTAACACGTACAAAAAGTAATTTGTAAGCTAAGATGCTTCAAATAATCTTTTTTCATATACAATAAAATTTTGACAAGAATTTTCAACCGACCATCCGTCATTGCTCGTCAAATCATACTTGGAGAATAAACAACGTTAGGAGAGAGAACTTTCAATACTTTAGCTAGGGTTTGTTTTCATGTTTGCAAAAAAATGAGTTTTAATCTATTTTAAGAAAATCGATAAGTTTTTATATTTAATTATAAATAATTCAACTTTAAATTTTCAGTTTTTATTACTAGGGATCACACAATGTTATGCCTATATTCAAACACCATAAAATGGATGGATCATTTTTTTTTATTAAAAAAATAAATAAATTCAGATGCACACTTTCTTTTAATTAAAATAATACTTTAAATTTTGAATTTTCATATTCTAAAACGAAGACTATTTTAGTATGGGTCTTAGGTGTGATAACACAAACATATTAAACAAAGTCTTACATAGGTACCCTTCATGTACTATGGTCTTTTTTTTTTCTTTAATTTCTTCATTGACAAGGAAATATATATATTGTCCTTTGATTTTGCTAGGGTTTAGGTTAACATGTGGGACACAAAGTTTAATATAGTATTATGGGTCAAGTTGTAGTTATGTTAGTGTGAGAAATGGAAAACACAAAGTCGACCTGAATTGTGGTTGGATAAATGAAATTCATACACGCTTTAATCAACAATAATCTTAGGTACGTTCAAATATATTAAATGACGTGACTTCGAATTAATGGGACTTTTCAATATAGGTACTATAAGACGTCATAATATTAAAAAAAAAAAGTTTGTTACTTGTTAGGATATAAATTTTTATTTAATTTTGACTTAAACCATTTTAGCCAACTTCAATGAATATTTAAATTTCTTTGTAACCGTGTGAGAAGTGACACTCAAGTCTTGTATTAACAACCATTTGTAATATAATATATAAATATTCTTTAATTAATTTATAGGATGAATTTAAAAAATTGGAATCAACTTTAGTAATGTATGGACTAATAATAATAAGTTATGGGTTCACACTTATTATTTATTACAATTTTTGTAATTTTTTACATAATACTTCCGTCGCAAATACTAGGATTATCATATTATAATATACATGATTCTGTTTTTTTGGATAAAAGTGAAACTCAAGCCTTATTCGACTTAAAGCTACTTAAATTTAGCTAATTTAAACAGGTTTTTAACTCATCAATCAAACTTTATCTTTGACGATCGTCACGTGATACTACTTGAAAAAAAGAGAATCGAGATCGACAATCAGAGATCAAGTTTGAATAAATACCGATAAAAACACCAACCTTAAAGAGGACGTTGATATTGTACTGGCCGATATCATAAATGAAATTTCTAACGTCATTAAGCAGAAATCTCCAATTCGAGTGATCAAAATCATTTTATATGTATATTCTTAATTAACCAAAAGTTTTGGATCACCAAATAAATGAAAAAAGAGAAAAATGGGGAACTAAATAATTAAGTGTAGGACTATATTGGGTTGGTAATTACTAGTAAGATAATGAAGTTTGAAGAATTCATAGCTAGGTAGAAGATAATGTCACTTGCTATAATTATTTATTTAATTAATTTAAATTAGTTAATTCTTATTCAATAGAATTGTTTGAAAGTTGAATGATAAATAATGTTTCATTTTAATCAAATGGTTTCGATTCAAACTCTGAATATATTCAATTAGTATATATTTACATTATATGTAGTAGATCATTTGTCTTATTTTTCAAGAAATTTGTTTCGATTTTGATGATAAATTACTTAATTATAGTTGTCTTTTAAATGTAAAAAATTTAGTCGACATCTTTTATGTGACTTATAGTGTACCTATTATTTTTACCATCAATATATCAAAGATACGATCAATTATTTGTAGTTATTTTTCTTCAATCATCCGTTTTTATTAGAAGGTAAAGGAATGAAAAAATTCTTAATACGAAATGTTCTTCTTATAGGAGCTATATGTCACACAAATTTAAATTAATTGGGCCAATAAATTCCAAAACAAATAGTAAAATTAAAAAGTATTTCTTCCCAAATTAAAAAAAAAAAAAAAAGTGAGTTGTTTAAATATATTCGAGTTCGGAGCCTAAAGGGTATAAAATATTAACAAAAATTTCAAAACGGTATATAAAATTTTATATTAACCAAAACGGTAAAAATCGCTGTTGTTCCAGCGATTTACTACACTGGAAAAAGCAAAATCGCTGCTATTGCAACGATTTTGCAAAATATGATTATTTTTTTTAAAAAAAAAATCAAATCGCTACCTTGGCAGCGATTTTTAATTATTTTTTTTAAAAAAAATGAAATCGCTGCCTAGGCAGCGATTTTCAAAAAAAAATAATTGAAAATCGCTGCCTAGGTAGTGATTTGAATTTTTTTTTTAAAAAAAAAAAATACATTTTGCAAAATCGCTGCAATAGCAGAGATTTTGCTTTTTCCGGTAGAGTAAATCGCTGTTATTCCAGCGATTTTACCGTTTTGATTAATATAAAATTTTATATACCGTATTAAAATTTTTGTTAATATTTTATACCCTTTAGGCTCCGAACTCAAATATATTCTACATTCAAATACAAATTTCTAAATTTGTCTTTGCCTTGTGTTTGGCATGCTAATAAAACTATAAACATGAACTTCACAAGATAAATTTCTTTCATATATTCAATAATCAATTGTTAATAATTTAGGGAACATATGGAATATAATTTTGTTAATAGTTTCACATTTGTATGAAAATATATTTTAATATGTTAATACACAATTACAAGAAATTAGTCATTCAAACTACGTGAATTGTGATTTCTTTTAAATTGTCAATCGATATATAGAAATTAGTAAAATTGTGATGCCCCTTTCTGTTGGTAATTATATTGGAAGAATTTTATTCTTTTTTTTTCAAAATTCAATTCAACGTTTTACTTTATTAAATGCTTCTATGACCAATACTAATTAAATTATATTTTCTCCTAAGTTATTGCTTTTGACCTTGCAATTTATATTTTCTCAAAAAAAAAAGTCGATATTGTGATAAGATAGTATTCATCAACTTAAAGTATCAGGAGAATATATGATAAATGAGTTGAATTTTTTTAAAATAGTAATTACAATAAATCTCAAAAAAATGTAGATATATATATATATATATATACACACGGTTTAATTAGTTAGAAAAATCTCTATTTTATTTTCTCCGAAAATAATTTTCAATTTTTTCTCTTTTTCATCACAGAAAATAAAGAAGTCGTTTGTCGATCGACTTATTATTTCCTATTTTTCAAAAACGAAAAAAATGATGATATATTAGACTTATTTTTTTAAAAACACACATAGAAAATAAGGAGTCGTTTGTCTATCGACTTATTATTTCCTATTTTTCAAAAACGAAAAAAATGATGATATATTAGACTTATTTTATAAAAAAACACACATAGAAAATAAGGAGTTGTTTGTCTATCGACTTATTATTTCCTACTTTTTGAAAAAGAAAAAAAATGATGATATATTAGACTTATTAAAAAAAATTGAAGTTGAATTTTTTGAATTTACAAATTTTCAAGTGGACGACTATGTTAGAAGAAAACTAGTAAGTAACATAAAATCTCTTTAATTTCGTTTCCAATGTTGAATTTATATTATTATTTTTTTTACTTTGGAATATACAATTCAAACAAAAGTAGGTTAATTTTGGAAAGAGTCAATTTCAAACTTTATTATAAGATTAAAAAAAGTTTAAATAAACGACCACTATAATTAGTAAATGTTGGACTTTATTAGTAGTACTTTTTTTTGTACTAAAAATAATTCGTTCATATTCTCAATTTTTTTCTTAATAAAAAATCATACTTGTTGGTATTATTTTGAAAGAAAAGATCTTAACATTACAATAAGAATAACAACTTGGTCGTTAATGATTGCGATAAGTGATAAATATTTTTTTTTATATTTAATTAGAGGTTTCGAGTTCATGTTATAGGTATGAAATTGCAATAAGTGATAAGTATTTATTTTTTTATATTTAATTAGAGGTTTCGAGTTCATGTCATAGATATGAAGTTGTCCTCCTCTCCTAGACTATGTGAAACTTCCAACGTGAATCTTAATTTAATAGTTTTCAATGCGCATAACGATCACTTGGTGAATTTATTTTTTTATATATATATTTAATACTTCATCCATTTCAATCTCTCTCGCGCTCTTGTATTTTGAAGTGTTACAAAATATATTATATTAGCGCCATTCTACTAAGTTAAATGTGATTAATCTAATTGATTGCTCATTTCATATATTTTACTTTATGAGATATAGAAAATATTTTTCTTTCTTTTCTGAGATAAAAATTACATTAATTTTGTTATTGTCATGATTGCTAGCTCATATAGTCATATCGACTTAACTTTTCAACCACATAGTTCTTCAATATTTGATTGATGCATTTACATTGAATATATGTTGTTATATTTAATATCGTCATATAGAAATTAAAATCGAAAAATAATAATTTATGCTTAACATTGTAGTTGTGAACAACCACGTCGACAAATTTAGTTGACAACATAAAATAAGATTTTCAAACCTAGTATTTGTCAACCACACGGTGGAAACTAGAAAACATAAAACATGATGTATGAATTATTATTTTTTATTATAAAAAATGTATAAATTATGAATTTGAAATGTTGAAAGTGCACATTTTGACCATATTCGTTGAATCTAAAAAGGAACACTTTAAAATATATAGTAATTAAGTATAGTTTATGCAAAAAAAAATAAAATTATTTATAGTAAAGTATATAAAAAAATTATAACCAATTAGAATACTTTTAACATTTTTTAATAATACACTAAACAAAAATAATGAAATCTATTGTAAGCGTCATTAGCTTAAATCTCATTTGTTTGTTCACTTATTTCATAAATAAGCGCGTGATTTTTTCACAAATGAAAGATATAAATATGAAAAAGATACAATTTCTTTTTGAGTAATGTTTATACTAACTCAATAGATGAGTGACACATATTTATGACTCTTAACACTTAACTAGGATTAATTAATATATATTTTCATCTTATTATATACTAAATTATAGTATATTAATGTAATTTTAATATAAATATATCATGTGAATAATTAATTTAAATACTTTTTTTAATATAAAAAATAATCTAATAGAAAAATAACAGTTGAAGTGATTGGTCGTCCAATGGGACCAAGTAAGCATACTTTTCTGGATATAATTAAATTTAATTTTTTTAAATCAAAAGTCAATTAATGGAACTCTAATCCAAATATACCCTCTTTCTTTTCTATAATTCCAACTAATTTTGTATGGTACATACAAACAAAACGTGATATGACTGAGTTAGTATAGCAGAGATATTTTTTAAAAAAATTAGGGGTCGAAATGCATTCGATCCTTTTTCAATAGGTTTTGGTTAGCAAGTGTAGAATCCCAAAAGAGGATGTTAGGGGACGTTTTGATTTGGTCTGTGAGTTTGTCGCATAGGACTTGTCTTACATTTTCTATATGTATTAGCAGTGTTATTGTACGAGAGTGGATTTATTCAGTACACACATGAAGAAAAGCTTTCTCCCAAAAAAAAATAAATTGGAGCATGTTTACTCGATCGGCTAAATTTTTAATTAAAAAGAATAATATACAAAAGCAAGATTTATCCCGTGTTTGTTGTACCCGAAGGATAGTAATTATAAATTTTCAAGAAAAAATAAAAACAAAAAACAAAAATCGTAATATATAAAGACAGTTCACATTATGTGTTTTATTCAACGGAAAACTGTTACGATTTTCCAAAAAAATAACATAAGCGGGTTTACTCGATGCCCACCCAAAGAAAAAGATAATGTACATTTTAGTCTTTTTTTTGGTTAAATATTTTTCTTATATAATCCTACTTGATTTAATTTGAATTAAATTCATATGAGCTGATTTTTTTTCTCTTCTCTCTCTAAAGATCACTTTTTTTTCTTCACTTTCTCTCACTAAAAACAATGCTGATCGGAGCTACACTTCCGGCGACCAATCTCCATTTTTTTCAGGCGAGAAGAGCTAGCTTCAGACGCAATGGATCCCCATTAAACCCATCAGCGAATTCAGTACACACACAAACAGTAAAAACAGAGACGACAAAAAAACACCTTTCAAATCTTGAAAAGCTCTTGCAGAATCAATCTCGAAAACCCCAATTACTCGATAATGATTCGCGGGGTGAAATTCATCCCCGCGAATCAAGGAGTAATGGGTCGAAGGAAAACAGGGGAAAAAAATTGTTGGAAGGGTTGAATTTGTCAAGAATTTGGCCTGAACACAAGGTTGCTGAAGAAATGTCTCCAAGACATTTGAATAAGTTAAAAAAGCTTTTATCATCAAATAGCATTGAATACTCTCCAAGAAACAATCTTGGTAGTAGATGGAAAGAATATCATGGTTGTAAAGATTGGTTAGGTTTAATTGATCCTTTGAATGAGAATTTACGACGAGAATTGATTCGTTATGGGGAGTTTATTCAGGCAGCTTATCATTGTTTTCACTCGAATCCTGCAACTTGTAATGAATGTGATACGAGGAAAGTGGCGTTGCCTGATAAATCTTATAAGGTGACTAAGAGTCTGTATGCTACGTCCTCTATTGGATTGCCAAAATGGGTGGATGATGTAGCACCTGATCTTGGATGGATGACACAGAGGTCGAGTTGGATTGGTTATGTCGCGGTTTGTGATGATAGATCAGAGATTAAACGTATGGGACGTAGAGATATTGTCATTGCTCTTAGGGGTACTGCAACTTGTTTAGAATGGGGGGAGAATTTTCGCGACTTATTGGTTCAAATCCCAACAAAGATTGAGTCAGAGTCAGAGTCGAGTGAAGGACAAGCTAAAGTGGAATGTGGATTCTTGAGTTTGTTTCAAACAGCTGGTGTTAATGTTCCTAGTTTAGCTGAATCAGTAGTTAATGAAGTGCAAAGACTCATCGAACAATACAAAGGCGAGTCTTTAAGCATTACTGTGACCGGGCATAGTCTTGGAGCGGCTTTGGCTTTATTAGTTGCAGATGAAGTGAGTACATGTACACCAGATTCACCACCGGTGGCTGTTTTCTCCTTTGGAGGTCCTCGAGTAGGGAATAGAAGCTTTGCAGATCGTTTAAACTCAAGAAATGTTAAAGTACTACGTATCGTGAACAATCAAGATGTTATAACTAGAGTTCCAGGGATGTTTGTGAGTGAAGAACTCGACAAAAAGCTAAGAGAGTCAGGATTTGTAAGCGGGATGCTAAATGTGCTCGACAAAAGTATGCCATGGGCATACGCTCATGTCGGCACTGAGCTCAGAGTTGACACAAGAATGTCACCATTCTTGAAGCCTGATGCTGATGTTGCTTGTTGCCATGATTTGGAGGCATATTTACATTTGGTAGATGGATACATTGCATCAAATTGCCCTTTTAGAGCAAATGCCAAAAGAAGTCTAGCAAAGTTGCTAAGTGAACAAAGGTCTAATATCAAAATGCTTTATACAAGTAAAGCAAAAGGATTAAACCTAAATCTTGAAAGAGAACATAGTTTCTCTACACCTAGTTGCTTGCCTAGTCCATCTTCTTGATATTGTTAATTAGCTAGAGGATGTATACTTCTTGTTTTGTACAAATAAGTTATAAGAAGTATATCTTTTCTAATTTGTAGTAATTATTTAGTCAATTTTTTTTTATTTTTAATATATATATATATATATATATATATATATATATATACAAGGTTCGAGTTAAAGATATTGAGTTCGAAGAGTGGAGTCTTCGGATGTGTCTGATATGAAAGAAAACATCCTGAATAGTAAGTGTTTTTCTTTATTTATTTTCTAGTGTTTGGTTAGTATATATGCAGAGTATAATATCCCAAAGCTACAATATTGGATTCAGATAAACTTGTAAGTATTGCCTACATTCACCCTAGATAGTGAAGTTTTCGGTATTTTTGGTATAAATGGAAATATCTTGAATAATAATGTCAAAGTTTGGAAATAGAACAATTCCTTCTGTCGTGTATCCTCGATTAATGCAACCTCAGATGCTATGTTTCAATTATAGATTCTAGTATTAAGCGAAAGGTCACGCCTAGAGGTTCTGTATTACGGCTCAATCCTACTCTACTAGCGCTAATAAACATGACCGATCAATAGATCCACCTTTGTCATATATTCCATACATCACACTAGATAGATATCATATTCATGGAATACGATTCACTTTCAAGATGTCTTGGTGGGGAAATGGTAGACATGCGACACTCAAAATCTCGTGCTAAAGAGCGTGGAGGTTCGAGTCCTCTTCAAGGCATAATATTGAGAATGCTCATTCATAGATGAACATTACCATATGTAAATTCGGGTGCATGATAGACATCGGTACTCCGGTGCATTTCTCCGTCTGAATCAGAATAATATGTTTTCGAACCTTCTCTTTAAAATTCAAAGTGGATATTCCTGCGCGAATCTCAGCAATTACTTGTTCTGATTCTACATATTGATCGTTTTGAACTAAAAGCAAACTTTCGCGCAAGCTACGGTCTAACGACCCCCTTGTTGTGTTGCATTTTGTGATCTTTTTCCTTCTTCTTGTTGCTGGATATCTCGTTCGTACACATCTTCTCTTTGTTTCCCGGACCTCTAGTGAGTTACAGACAGAGTTCGAAAGGGTAAAATTTTTGATGACTCCATCATCTATGATTGAGTTGCGGAAACTTCTGGATAGGTATCCTACATCTGAACCGAACAAAAATGTTTAAACATAATCTAGGTAAACAATCCTTTTGAGATGAGGATCTATTGAAAACAGACTCTTTATCCTATAAGTTATGGAAAAGATTTACATACATTTTGTTTTTTTTCAAACCCTACTTATAGATTACCGGTGGATATGTTGTTGAGAGTGCTAATAAGGGTGAGGCATGGTGTGTTCGAGGATGAAATAGAAACAATTAGTGTAAAATATCACGTATGAAACTTATTTTCTCCATTTTTATTGGGAGGTTCATCTTTCTCGTTTTTAAATAACTTTGATTTCCTATAATCAAAAATAAAAAATTTGAAAAAAATATTTGATTTTATTTTTCTTTCTAAAGCATGAGTTTCAACTTTTACTTTTTCATTTCCCCTTCTGCAATATCCAATGTGAACAAATAAAATTTTTATACTCACTTTTTTTTTTTGCACTTATTCCTCTTGACAAGGAAAAACAAAAGTCAAATGAACACCTCAATTGAACACTGCTTTATTATTTATAAGATTTAGAATAAAATTGAGTACAAATTATTTTCTTTTCATAATTATAATAAAATTATACTGAAATATTTATCAATCTTTTTGAAGAATTATAATGGATTTCACCATATCTACTATCTTTCTTCAAAATAGATATCAGATGATTTTATCTATTATGATTTTAATAGATAAGAACGTAACAATCATTGTATATAAGCTATTATTATACATAGTTCGATATATATTTTAATCGGAAGATGTAAATAACAATCTGTCCATTCTAATTTACGTGATATTATTTAATTGAATAGAATATATTTTTAATTAAAACTTGTGATAGTCTTAGTAAAACACCTTACACTCTATCAACGAGGAACATAAATTTAAGAATTACTAATAACAGGAGGATTATGATGTTCGATCCTTTACACAAAAATGTACATATATATATATATATATATATATATATATATATTTCCAATCGTCATAGCTTGATCCCTTAACTACTATTGAAGGGCTATAGAGATCAAATCATGAAGACACAAAGACAAAACTCACATAGTCTTAATGTAATTTAACTATTAAACATTTCATGTGAATACCTCAATTGGTATTTTCATTTTCTATATCTCGAATGTGTTTGTCCAAGTATAAATCATCTAATTAAAAAATTTTTAAAAAAAATTATCACATTTTATTTTTAAAAAATAACTAAAGGAAATTGTGATACTATTTTGCATATGCATGCATCTTACTTAGTAGGCGTTCAGCTATGTGATATTGTATCAGGATATGGTATCGTGAGATGGAATCAGCGTCTGGACATGCGATTTTTATGTTGATTCCATCTCGTGATTTCATATAATGAGATGTGATACAATATTCTTCAAAAACCATGATATGGAATTATATGGGAATACCATATCATGATTTGAGTTATTTTAATATTGATTCACAAGTTTATATTTTGTTAAAACAACCCACACTTATATCTACTAACCATTTATTTCACATGCAAATAAAATTTATAATCACATCATTACTTTTTAAAATTTATTATTCTCACGATTGTTGAGTAATAAAATCTTGAACAACCCGTGAAAGGTGTTCATTTTTACTCAAATATATTGATGAAACAAATACTTAAGTGGAGAATAAATAACTTTGTAATATTATATTATACGATTTTATGATTTTTTGATAATATTTAATAAACAATTGGGCTATTTTAATAGTTTTAGAACTTATGAATTTTTTATGTTTATGAAAAAATATACAACACCAAAATTTCATATCGCATGTCCAAACAAAACTTCAATTTCATATCATGCTACCATATCATGATTTCATATTATGATACCATATCGCATGGCCAAATGGGCCCTTAGTAGTCGTTTGACCATGCGATACCATATCACGGTGTGGTGTCATGAGATGGAATTAGCATTTGAACATGCGATTTCACACTGATTCCATATCATGAGATGTGTTTTACATATTCTCCAAAAAAAACATGATATGAAATTACATAGTGATTCCATATCATGATTTGAGATATTTTAATACAAAAATTGATCCACTAGTTTATATTTTGTTAAAACAATCCCACATATATATCTACTAACCATTTATTTCATATGTAAATAAAATTTATAATCACATTATTAGTTTTTAAAATTTATTATTCTCACCAATATATAGTTACTTTTAACTCGCACCAACCGATTGTTAAAGTGATGAAATATTTATGGTATATAATAAAAATATAGATGCGGATCATACTGACCAACAAATGACTCAAAGTAACAATGTTGGTTCGTCTTCTCAGTCACATGATCGAGAAATGTAAGTTCAACTTGAGGAAATTATTCATACTATGTGTGAGGATTATATTAAAAAGTAGTACATTACAATTTATGTTCAATTTTTTAAATTAAATTAAAGCTAGATAAAGAATTACCTTAGTGGAGAACAAATATCTTTGCAATAATTTATCATGCGAATTTATAATTTTTTTTTTTGATAAGATTGAATAAACAATTGGGGCTATTTTAATAATTTTACAACTTATGAGATTTTTGTGTTTATAAGAAAATATACAGCACAAAAATTTCACATCACATGTCATAACAAAACTTAAATTTCATCTTATAATTCCATATCATGATACCATATCCCATGGACAAACGGACCATTAGATACGACAAGGGATCTCCCCAACCAAGTCTACACAGCCATATGGTAAAGTTTACCCAAATATTTTACTTTCACAAATATTCGTATCATAAACACTAGTCTTACTTTATATTTGAAATAATTATACATTGTTTTACTATTAATAGTTTTGTATCAAATTTTAAGTCAGATACACTACTTTTTCAAAAATCACGTTTAATACATGTATAAAGATATTAAGGTATTAGACACATTTTGAAATATCGAACATAAGGAGAAATGTTAGTGAAAGAAGAAAGACAAGTGAGAGAGTCAATATGTATCTTTTGATACTAGATACACGTACCTTTGAAATCAAACATTTTGAAATACAATATATAGTTAAAAATATGAACGACTAAAAGACATATAAATCGAGATTGAATACAATATATCTTAAATAAACTATACAAAATTTAATCTACATGCATTTATATGAGTGTGACATATATGACGACGTGAATGTAGCTTACAAAATAATTTTAAAAAGTCATGTTTGCTCATTACTGAAACTTTACAACGTTAGACCCAAAATAGCAACAAATCATAAAGTCTAAGAATGGTCGATCTGGTTACTGGTTAGAGTTATGTAAGTATTAGTTATATAGAGTTTAGTTATGTATGTATTAGTTGTATAAAGTTAGTTTCGCAAAAATTTAGTTATATGAATATTAGTTATGTATGTATTGTTTAGCTATGTAGAGATTATAGTCCATGAATTATTAACTATTAAATATTGAATTTAATATAAATTAATATATATTATTTATACATAAAACAAGTAAGAAAATATTATAAATTCTCTCTTAAAAAAAAAAAAGAATTTTCTCTATACTTAATTACGAATTCTGTGTTTTTCTTTTCGTTTTTTAATGCTTTAAGTTTATAACAGTATAATACAGAGTAGTATATTTCAAGCACATTATATTATCCTATTTTATATGATGTGAATTTCTATTAAATGTTGCATGTGTTGTTTGTACATTTCTAGTGTACCAAATATATAAATTCACATTATAAATAAAAAATTATACTTGACAATTAAATATATGAATATATTTTGTAATATAATAAGCATATGCGCTATCAAAATCATACATTTCGATTCCATAACATTAATAAATATTTATATTTTAAGAAAACAAATAAAAGTCGTTTGTATTAAAAGAAGTAAAAAAACAAATATAGTTGGAAAAATAAAATAACTATGTAATATTTTCAATAAAAAAGATTTGAAAATAAATCAATAATGATGAATGTGTAATTTATTTTTTTAATATATGTATAACTAATACCCACATAACTTATTCTATTTTCTATCCTGCATAAACTTATACATAGATTTCATCATAAGTTATGTATATACTAATTATGTAGGATTACAAAAACGCAACTAAACACCGTATAAAATTAATACATAAATAACTTTTATATAATATTTAGAACTATTCAACCAAACATATTATAAGTCATGGATTTTTCACCTAATAATTTTTTTTTTACCAACCATAGTAAAACTAAGATAATGTTTTATATCGGAATATCATGCCTTCTTGTACTGTAATCAAACGATCTCTAAGTATCGTGATAAAGTGATAAATATTAATTCATCCTTGATAAAATATCTTAGGCTCGAGTCCCAGTGAATAAGAAGTCACTTAAGATCGGAAATACTGTCTTTCTAAAGAAATAATCATATTCGAATGTGAATACCGAAAACGTGAAACAAACATAAAGCCCAAGAAATAACACAAACAAAACAGCCAGGGCCCACCCCGCCCCCACTCCTCACACCCTACCCCATCATCACTTAGGGTGTTTAAGAATGATTCACTTATATTATTTGGTAACAGTTTCAATATATATATATATATATATATATATATATATATATATATATATATATATATATATATATATATATATATATATATATATATATATATATATATATATCTTGTCTTCTTTATTTTGTGTATATTTTTGAAGTCTTGTCATGCGGTATCACTTAAGAAACAGGGTGTGTTTGGTTTTGTAATCTCTTTTATTATAGAGTTATAAACTTTTTCCTACGCGATTGAGTATCCAATCATGTTAACAAAATTGCGGCAAACATCAAGTATCTTACTCCCTATCAAGGAGGAAACATGAGTTTAAAGATTATATATATATATATATATATATATTATACAAGAATATGATGAATTTATTGGGGAGGATTTTAAAAAATAGCTAAGATTAAAAACAAGCGAGATTGAAAAAGGGAGGAGAGAGATAAGCGAGAGAAGAACAAAGAGAGGAGAGAACGAATTGTAATTATATATTTGGTGAATAATTATATATATTTCATAATTGTACTTGTATATCTGTTGGATATCTATAAATATGTAATTAGTAGGAAAAGCTAACTTATTAAACAATTCATATAATATCACTAATTAATATTTCTTTTATATATCCAGATACATCTAAATACATATATTTGAGTTGGTAGATCTTAAAATAAAGAAAGACAATACGATAGGGAAGAAGATAAATATAAAATTAGATATAATTTGTTCTAGATACACTGTATCAAAAATGAATTAGAATGTATCTATGACCATATATTTAGAAACACACTAAATATATGTATATGTATGTATTTGGTGTGTTTCACATGTTTGGAATACCAGATATATGGTCATAGATACATTCGAATTCATTTTTGATACAGTGTATCTAGAACAAATTATATCTAATTTTAAATTCATATATCTAAGCGCATCAAAATTTGATAAATTTCGTAATATTTCAAAACTAAAATATATCTACGTAATTAATTTCTAAATTAGTGGAATTTTTATAAATTTCTCTAAATATGTTTTCAAATACAATTGTACTTGGATAAACAAACGGCCCAACAACAAACAAACCACAGCCCGGCCCATACCCAAATATATAAATTCCCTTCGCCCACCATATCTAGGGTTTTTAAGCTTTCGTTTCACTTCAGTCCTTCAATTATCAGCCGCTTTGGTTAGGTTTTCATAACACCCACAAATTTGTTTCTCTTCAAATTTACCCTTAAATTCATCTTTACATGGATTTTTATCTGTAGGGTTTTCTTTGATTTCTTGAAAAAAATCGGTTCTTTGCATCACCCTCTCTCTATATCTGTTTAGGAACTCCGAGAAGAGTGAAAAAGAATGGCTACTTTGAACCCATTCGACCTTTTGGATGATGATGCTGAGGACCCAAGTTTGCTAGTTGCTGCTCAACAGCTAAAGGCTCCTGTTGCATCTGCACCAGCCAAGAAGGGTCCAGTTCAGCCTGCTAAGCCTGCTGCTAAGTTGCCCTCCAAGCCGGTTCCTCCTTCACAGGCTGGTAAATATTCAATCTTTGTGATTTTGGTTGGTGTATATTCATTGATATTTCTTAATGTGTTGGGTAGATGATTTAGGTTTTATTTTATGCCTTTGATGAGAATACATTCTATTTGCATGTTGATACTTGTATTCATATTCACTTTCAATGTCTATTCTCTTGCTGAATAATGTTTTTCTCGTTGTGTTGATGGTAGGTTTAGTAATGATAATGTCCTCTGTGATTGTGAGATTAAATTGTGGCTATGGGGATTTGTTTGGCTGGAAATACAATAGTTTTCTGTTTAATGATTGTATCCTCTGTCTGATGTGTCATATCTTGTGTTGTTCAGTAGGACCTTATTTCTACAATAGGGGAGTTAACTCAATTTGTGGCTTAGGTCACAGGTTGAAGTCCCCACACCACATAAACTAAGCCCCGTATTTTAGTGGAGAACGGTACTGTAGCTAGCCAATCATCCACCGAGTTTAGAAGGCTGTGATTGGTCCAAAGGCCGAGTATAGAAGGTTGTGATTGGTCCAAAGGCCGAGTTAAGAAGGATGTGATTGGTCCAAAGGCCGATTTTAGAAGACTGTGATTGGTCCGATGGGTGGTGTCACATATGGATTTCTCGGTCATCTAAAAAAAACTCTTTGGATTTTGCTATCGAGTTTGTCTTTAACCTATTCCTGTGTTGTACTACTTGTGTTTTCATAAATAGTACTCTCTCAAGCTAAGTTGTGCTGAGTCTTTACTTTCGTAGCTGTGCCTGTGTATTAGCCCTTTAGTTCATATTAAGTGAATTACTTGGACATCTTTTATTGTTCAAAATATGTGATTGCTTAAAGTTCAAGAAAATTATTGGTACTTTTTTTTTCCACGTTTGCCCTTTATTTAATGAATGTTCTTTACTAGTATACATGGGAGAATAGTTTGGGAATAATCATAATGTTAATAATGGAAATTAGCCTTTAATTTTTGTCCTTAATATTTTTCTTACGCAATGTGCCATTGCCCCAACTGTTGAGTTATATGGACACTGTGATTACTTTTTCCCATCACTTATTTGTGTCACCCTTCTTGTACAGTGAGGGAAGCCAGGAGTGATGGCCAGAGAGGAGGAGGCCGCGGGGGTCCACGTGGAGGGGGCCGTGGTCGTGGACGTGGACGTGGGTTTAACCAAGACTTTGCTGCTGATGAGAATGCTTTTGGCAGCAATAATGGATTCTCTGGGAGGTACAGTGCTCCAGAAAATGGAGAATCAGGAAAGGTCTCTGAAAGGAGAGGTGGATACGGTGGATCTCGTGGGGGCTTCTACGGAGGTCGTCGTGGTGGTTTCAAAAATGGTGATGCTGCTGATGGAGAAATTGAACGCCCACGGAAAGCGTTTGATCGACGAAGTGGCACTGGCCGTGGGTAAGTGATTTTGCTATTTATTGAATTCATACAAGTGCTTTTTACTAATCCCTTTGTTAGGTTTTTCAGTAACTCTAAGGTGTGCTTATTGTGGTAGACTTTTTTTCTTGTGCACATGTGTGTATCTTATTGTTCTGTTCTATTCTATAGGAATGAGTATATTAAACGGGAGGGCTCTGGTCGTGGGAATTGGGGAACTACTGCAGATGATATTGCACCGTGAGATTATCATCTCTATTTTTTGTTTCCTTATTTTCATTGGCTTTACCTATTAAATTTTGTAGTAGCGTAATGTTGATTTTTGTAATCCAAATTCAGGGAGACGGAAGTACCTGTTGTTGATGGTGAGAAGATTGTTGAGGCTGAGAAACAAACTGGGCAGGAAGATGCTGGAGATAACAACAAGGATTCTACTGCTGCTGAGCCAGAAGGGAAGGAACCTGAGGAGAAGGTAACTGACATTTTCTGGTGGAAGACCATTATTTCCTCTGTCTGCTTACATGCCCTTATTCTATTGTTGCCAATTGATATCTTTGTTGGCACTATCATTTTCTTAAGTGGGGTGCTATTGGGAGGGGAGGGAGAGAAATGGGGGTGCAAATTCAATATTGAATTCTTGGACCGTCTCCTTGTCGATTAAATCAGTCTGGACAAGGAATAATATCAGCTCAGTTATCCATATTCCAGTGCAATCTAACTTGTCGAAACCAGTAATGTATTTTATTTATTGTTGGTAAGTTCTTCAATGTTTTCCTCAGTATTTCCTATGGTTGTTTCATACCCATTCCAAAAAAAAACCACTTGCTGCTAATGTTTTTTTTTCATTTACTACTCACTGTTTCTTTTTAAATTAGCATTATGCTGTTATAAATGTTTCCTGTCACAGATATTTCTATGAACTTAAACTAATTTTTTCTGGTAGACTAGGTGCTTCTTTACTTTGATTAGTATGTGGATTAACTTTCTCGTAGAGGTTTTACTTACAATGTTGTAGCTAGTGTTATTTGCATGATTTCAGTTGTTATTTTCATATGTATCTATGGTCACTGTTCAGAACTTTTACATCTCTGCTTATGTTGTAGGAGATGACCCTCGAGGAGTATGAGAAGGTAATGGAGGAGAAGAGGAAGGCTTTGGTGGCTCTAAAGCAGGAGGAAAGAAAGGTTAATTTGGACAAAGAACTTCAATCCATGCAACTTCTCTCAAACAAGAAGAATGATGATGAGATCTTCATCAAATTGGTGAGTTATTTTAGTGCTTGCTGCTTTTGATTGCTCTATTTGGAACTTGATTGTGTCGTAGGCTGCTATATTCATCATGCTTGTATGTCTGGGCAGGGTGCTGAAAAAGATAAGAAAAAGGAGGCAGTGGAAAAAGCCAAAAAGGTACTTGGGCTTCTTCTTTTTATCTTGCTATGTGGTATTGTTGCATCATTTTTAATCTGTTCCTTGGGATTCCATTCCGTTCCACAAACTCTATCTATCAAAAAATTATGTACCTAGCAGGGTGTTTGCTTAAGGGGAGAGCAATACATCCTGCAGCGCCCCACAAGTGCAAGCCCCTCCCAACTGAAAAAGAAAGTGTTTTTTGTACCTCCAGAATCACGTAAAATAAGTCAATGGTATTTTTAGACAGATAGATCAATCTCCAGTCATTCTTCACCAGCTGCAAAGAAACCATTCTCATCCCTTTATTGTATTTTTGATGAAAAATGGAATGAGGGATTACAAATTTGTAGTGTCATTATTCGAATTTTCCCCAACATGCGTGTGCATTCATGTGATATCAGTATATTATAGTTTACACTTACATAGGGGACCCAATCTAGTACATAATCTAGTACATAATACTCTAAAGTGAAGACGTTGATCCAGAAATGTTTCGTGTTCAATATATTTAATTACTGTTTTAGTTGTGAGGCTTGATACATTCAGTTTGTTGCAGGCCCAAAGCATAAATGAGTTTCTAAAGCCTGCTGAGGGTGAAAGTTACTACCGCCCTGGTGGCCGTGGTAGGGGCCGCGGCCGCGGAAGAGGTAATGGTGGTGGATATGGTGGAATCAGCAGTGTTTCAGCCCCATCCATTGAAGATGTTGGTCAATTCCCCTCCTTGGCTGTCAAGTAAGGGATGCAGTCCTGCATGGATTAGGTAAAAAAGGAAGCAACTTTTGTAGTTTGATCTGCCTTTTTCCGTCATTTATGATATTTGGGCTTTGATGATTACATAACGTGTCCTGGAACCCTTTTGGATTTCCTGTATTAGATTTTTTTGGGTAACATCATAATTTTCGTTTAGCGTGTAAATTTAGACGGTTCCTGAAAACCCTGGTTTGCTGATCCTTTTAGTACATTTACAAAAAACCCTTTTCCTTCATATTTAGGTGCAAGACTTTAAGTTTTATAATTTCCTTATCAAATCAGTTTTGGTTGAAATTTATTAGCAACAATTATGTTTATATTCTTAAATAACGACGTCTAACTCTTTGCCCTGGGGAAACAATCTCTCTACCTTCAGAAGGAAGGGGTAAGGTCTTTGTATGTGCTGCCCTTCTTTTACCTCAATTATGAGATTTACTGTTTATGTTGTTTTACGTCTTAACTCATTGTACGATAGTTGTTAAGAATCTCATAATAGATCCTTGCTTATCTTGAAATTGATACGAGTTTAGTTATTTTCCGTTGGGTCGACTCTTCATCGACAAAACTATTGTCTTGGATTGTGTAAACCTCTATTGATGTTTTTTCTGAAAATTTTAGACTTCCCTTTACCTGATTTTTCTTTATAATGTGTAGGATTATGTTGATCAGCCTGGGCTAAAAAGTTGGATGCCAGTTTTGTAACATTTTTGGTTATTTTTTTTTTCTTCTTTCTGATTTCAGTCATTGTTGAACATGGTGTAATATCATCATCTTATAAGAACTTGACGAGTAGATGATATATAAATGTTACAAGAATGATTCACTTAATATTTTCTGGTAACAATTTCAATATTATATATATCTTGGTCTTCTTTATTTTGTGTATATTTTGCAAGTCTTGTCATGCAGTATTTCTAAAGAAAGGTGTGTGTTTGGTTTTGTAATCTCTTTTATTATAGAGTTATAAACTTTTTCCTACGCGATCGAATATTACGCGATCGTGTATTAACTATGATACTAAAAATTGTGCTTTTCTGTTATTAAATAATCCAATCATGTCAAAAAAATTGCGGCAAACATCTAGTATCTTACTCCCTATCAAGCAGGAACATGAGTTTATATATATATATATATATATATATATAATATGATGAATTTATTGGGGAGGATTTTGAAAAAATAGCTAAGTTTAAAAACAAGCGAGATTGAAAAAGGGAGGAGAGAGTTAAGTGAGAGAAGAACAAATAGAGGAGAGAACGAGTTGTAACTATATATATATACATATATATATATATATATTTATTTATTTATTTATAATTGTATTTGTATATCGGTTGGATAACTATAAATATGTAATTAGTAGGAAAAGCTAATTTATTAGGGCCCGTTTGGATGGGCTTAATAAAAGCAGCTTTAAAAAAGTACTTTTGAAAGTGTTTATGTGTTTGGATAAAAGTGCTAAAGTTGCTATGCCAAACGTGAAAACGGAAAAATAGAAGAAAGAGATGTTAGGGTTATGTGGGTAATTTGGAGATTGTATAAAAATATTAAGGGCAAAAAGATAAAAATGTGGTCAACTTAAAACAGCTTATAAGCTAAAAAAAAAAGCACCCCTACCCCAGCTTTTAATTTTTGGTTTAAAATAAGTTATTTTGAGTATTGCCAAACAGCTAAATAAGTCAAAAACCAGCTTTAAAGTCAGTTTGACCAGCTCTTAGGGCCTGTTTGGCTCAGCTTTTAAGCTGGTCAAACTGACTTAAAAGCTGGTTTTTGACTTATTTGACTGTTTGGCAATACTCAAAACAGCTTATTTTAAGCTAAAAAAAACTTATTTTAAGCCAAAAGTTAAAAGCTGGGGTAGGGATGCTTTTTTTTTTAGCTTATAAGCTGTTTTAAGTTGACTTTACTTTTACCCTTTTGCCCTTAATATTTTTATATAATCCCCAAATTACCCATCATTATCCTCACATTTTCTTCCATTTTTCCATTTTTCCTTCTCACGCTTGGCACATATAACTTAAATAAAAATTTATATTCCTCTTATAAATAATTTGTGATAATAAAAAAATATGTGAATGATAGATAATTATTATTACATATGGATGAAACTAAAATAAATCTTAAATCGTTCTTTGATCTATTCAAATTAAATATCTTTAAAATCTATAATAAGTTTATATTCCTCTTATAAATAATTTGTGATTAGAAATAAATTGTGAATGATAGCAAAATATAATTATTTATGACTGTAAAATATAAATTAATTAACTTTTATTATGTTAACAGTTTTTAAGGGTATTTCAGACATTTTGATTTAAAAAGCTATTTATCAGCACTTATTTGCCAAACACATCAACAACTTTTTTTTTAACTTCAGCACTTTTATCCAAACACATAACTGCTTATTTTAAAAATAAGTTTCAGCACTTTCAAAAGTACTTTTTTAAAGCTGCTTTTATTAAGCCCATCCAAACGAGCCCTTAAACATTCATATAATATCACTAATTAACATTCCTTCTATATATCCAGGAAGATACACCTAAATACATATATTTAAGTTGTCAGATATCCTAAAATAAAGAAAGACAACACGATGGGGAAGAAGATAGTTTATAAACAGACTAAATACATGTATATGTATGTATTTGGTGTGTTCCACATGTTTGGAATACCAGATATATACAATGAGATGGTCATAGATACATTCTAATATTGATGTAGTGTATCTAGAATAAATTATACCTAATTTTAAATTAATGTATCTAAGCGCATCAAAATCTGATAAATTTCGTAATATTTCAAAATCAAAATATATCTACGTAATTAATTTCTAAATTAGTGGAATTTTTGTAAATTTGTCTAACTATGTATTCAAATACAATTGTACTTGGATAAACAAAAGGCCCAAGAAATTCCAACAAACAAACCACAGCCCGGCCCATACCCAAATATATAAGCTCCGTACGCCCACCATATCTAGGGTTTTTAAGCTTTCGTTTCACTTCAGTCCTTCAATTATCAGCCGCTTTGGTTAGGTTTTCATAACACCCACAAATTTGTTTCTCTTCAAATTTACCCATAAATTCATCTTTACATGGATTTTAATCTGTAGGGTTTTCTTTGATTTGTTGAAAAAAAATCGGTTCTTTGCATCACCCTCTCTATATATCTGTTTAGGAACTCCGAGAAGAGTGAAAAAGAATGGCTACTTTGAACCCATTCGACCTTTTGGATGATGATGCTGAGGACCCAAGTTTGCTAGTTGCTGCTCAGCAGCTAAAGGCTCCTGTTGCATCTGCACCAGCCAAGAAGGGTCCAGTTCAGCCTGCTAAGCCTGCTGCTAAGTTGCCCTCCAAGCCGGTTCCTCCTTCACAGGCTGGTAAATATTCAATCTCTGTGATTTGGGTTGGTGTATATTCATTCACATTTCTTAATGTGTTGGGTAGATGATTTAGGTTTTATTTTATGCCTTTGATGAGAATACATTCTATTTGCATGGTGATACTTGTATTCATATTCACTTTCAATGTCTATTCTCTTGCTGAATAATGTTTTTCTCGTTGTGTTGATGGTAGGTTTAGTAATGATAATTTCCTCTGTGATTGTGAGATTAAATTGTGGCTATGGGGATTTGTTTGGCTGGAAATTGTGATACGTCAGTTTTCTGTTTAATGATTGTATCCTCTGTCTGATGTGTCATATCTTGTGTTGTTCAGTCGGACCTTATTTCTATAATAGGGAAGTTAACTCAATTTGTGGCTTAGGGCGCAGGTTCAAGTTCCCACACCACACAAACTAAGCCCCGTATTTTAGTGGAGAACGGTACTGTAGCAAGCCAATTATCCACCGAGTTTAGAAGGTTGTGATTGGTCCAAAGGCCGAGTTAAGAAGGATGTGATTGGTCCAAAGGCCGATTTTAGAAGACTGTGATTGGTCCGATGGGTGGTGTCACATATGGATTTCTCGGTCATCTAAAAAAACTCTTTGGATTTTGCTGATATTTAGTTTTAACCTGTTGTGAATCAACTTCCAGATGACATATTGAGTTTTTCTTTAACCTATTCCCGTGTTGTACTACTTGTGTTTTCATAAATAGTACTCCCTCAAGCTAATTTGTGCTGAGTCTTTACTTTCGTAGCTGTGCCTGTGTATTAGCCCTTTAGTTCATATTAAGTGAATTACTTGGACATCTTTTATTGTTCAAAATATGTGATTGCTTAAAGTTCAAGAAAATTATTGGTACTTTTTTTTTCATGTTTGCCCTTTATTTAATGAATGTTCTTTACTAGTATACATGGGAGAATAGTTTGGGAATAATCATAATGTTAATAATGGAAATTAGCCTTTAATTTTTGTCCTTAATATTTTTCTTACGCAATGTGCCATTGCCCCAACTGTTGACTTATATGGACACTGTGATTACTTTTTTCCATCACTTATTTGTGTCACCCTTCTTGTACAGTGAGAGAAGCCAGGAGTGATGGCCAGAGAGGAGGAGGCCGCGGGGGTCCACGTGGAGGGGGCCGTGGTCGTGGACGTGGACGTGGGTTTAACCAAGACTTTGCTGCTGATGAGAATGCTTTTGGCAGCAATAATGGATTCTCTGGGAGGTACAGTGCTCCAGAAAATGGAGAATCAGGAAAGGTCTCTGAAAGGAGAGGTGGATACGGTGGATCTCGTGGGGGCTTCTACGGAGGTCGTCGTGGTGGTTTCAATAATGGTGATGCTGCTGATGGAGAAATTGAACGCCCAAGGAGAGTGTTTGATCGACGAAGTGGCACTGGCCGTGGGTAAGTGATTTTGCTATTTATTGAATTCATACAAGTGCTTTTCACTAATCCCTAAGCTAGGTTTTTCAGTAACTCTAAGGTGTGGTGGTAGCCTTTTTTTCTTGTGCGCATGTGTGTATCTTATTGTTCTGTTCTATTCTATAGGAATGAGTATATTAAACGGGAGGGCTCTGGTCGTGGGAATTGGGGAACTACTGCAGATGATATTGCACCGTGAGATTATCATCTCTATTTTTTGTTTCCTTAATTTCATTGGCTTTACCTATTAAATTTTTTGTAGTAGCGTAATGTTGATTTTTTTAATCCAAATTCAGGGAGACTGAAGTACCTGTTGTTGATGGTGAGAAGATTGTTGAGGCTGAGAAACAAACTGGGCAGGAAGATGCTGGAGATAACAACAAGGATTCTACTGCTGCTGAGCCAGAGGAGAAGGAACCTGAGGAGAAGGTAACTGACATTTTCTTGTGAAGACCATTATTTGCTTTGTCTGCTTACATGCCCTTATTCTATTGTTGCCAATTAATATCTTTGTCGGCACTATCATTTTCTTAAGTGGGGTGCTATTGGGGGGAAGGAAGGGAGAGAAATGAGGTGCAAATTCAATATTGAATTCTTGGACGTCTCCTTGTCGATTAAATCAGTCTGGACAAGGAATAATATCAGCTCACTTATCCATATACCAGTGCAATCTAACTAGTCGAAACCAGTAATGTATTTTATTTATTGTTGGTAAGTTCTTCAATGTTTTTCCCAGTGTTTCCTATGGTAGTTTCATACCCCTTCCAATGTAGACAAGGAACTAACAATTAAGCATGGACTAAAATAAAACAACCACTTGCTGCTATTGTTTTTTTCATTTGCTACTCACTGTTTCTTTTTAAATTAGCATTATGCTGTTATAATTGTTTCCTGTCACAGATATTTCTATGAACTTAAACTAATTTTTTCTGGTACACTAGGTGCTTCTTTACTTTGATTAGTATTTGTGGATTACCTTTCTCGTAGAGGTTTGACTTACAATGTTGTAGCTAGTGTTATTTGCATGATTCCAGTTGTTATTTTTCACATGTATCTATGGTCATTATTCAGAACTATTAATTTTTCATCTCTGCTTATGTTGTAGGAGATGACCCTCGAGGAGTATGAGAAGGTAATGGAGGAGAAGAGGAAGGCTTTGGTGGCTCTAAAGCAGGAGGAAAGAAAGGTTAATTTGGACAAAGAACTTCAATCCATGCAACTTCTCTCCAACAAGAAGAATGATGATGAGATCTTCATCAAATTGGTGAGTTATTTTAGTGCTTGCTGCTTTTGAATGCTCTATTTGGAACTTGATTGTGTCGTAGGCTGCTATATTGATCATGCTTGTATATCTGGCAGGGTGCTGAGAAAGATAAGAAAAAGGAGGCAGTGGAAAAGGCCAAAAAGGTACTTGGGCTTCTTCTTTTTAACTTGCTATGTGGTATTGTTGCATCATTTTTAATCTGTTCCTTGGGATTCCATTCCGTTCCATAACCTCTATCTATCAAAAAATTATGTACCTAGCAGGGTGTTTGCTTAAGGGGGAGAGCAATACATCATGCAGCGCCCCCCAAGTGCAAGCCCCTCCCAACTGAAAAAAAATGTTTTTTGTACCTCCAGAATCCCGTAAAATAAGTCGATGGTATTTTTAGACAGAAAGATCAATCTCCAGTCATTCTTCACCAGCTGCAAAGAAACCATTCTCATTCCTTTATTGTATTTTCGATGAAAAATGGAATAAGGGATTACAAATTTGTAGGTGTCATTATTCGAATTTTCCCCAACATGCGTGTGCATTCATGTGATATCAGTATATTATAGTTTATGGTTTCACCACGGAATATTATTTTAATTTTAAGACATTGCATTCTGTTTCTTTCACAAAGATAAACTGTGAAAATTTTCATTTATTTAGTACATCATGTGCTGACGACAAGACATTGATACACAAATGGTTTGAGTCAATAGATTGTGTAACTGTTTCAATTGTGTGTTGTTTGATACATTCAATTTCTTACAGACTCAAACTATAAACGAGTTTCTGAAGCCTGCTGAGGGAGAAAATTACTACCGTTCTGGTGGGCGTGGTAGGGGCCGTGGCCGTGGAAGAGGTTATGGCGGTGGATATGTTGGAAACAACAGCGTTTCAGCCCCATCCATCGAAGATGTTGGCCAATTCCCCTCCTTGGCTGCCAAGTAAGGGATCAAATCCTGTATGGATTAGTTAAAAGAGGAGCAACTCTTGTCATCCGAGCCGTCTTCCTTTTTCCCATCATTTATGTTACTTGGCTTTTGATGATAACAGCGTATTTGCCGGAACCTTTAGGCACTCCTTTGTTAGATTTTGCTTTGAGAACTTCTATAATTGTTCTTTAGAGTGTAAAATTTAGATGTTTACTTATCAAATCAGTTTTGGTTGGAGTTTATTTGAAAACAATCATGTTTCTTTTTCAATTATGAGTCTTGACTAATTGTCTGCTGGAAATAGTCTCCCTACCTTTACAAGGTATTGGTAAGATTTACAACCTTTTCAAACCCTACTTGTGTGATTCATGGGTATTTTTTGTTCTATGTGGAGTATTTATATTACTTCATTAAGTTGGATGAAATAGTTTTATGAAAGGCGATTGCGTCATTGCAAATTGCAAGATGCGAGGCCACCCCTTCATCGCCTTTTAGCTTTGTGGTGAAGCAATCTTCAAAAGGTGATGCCATGATGAAGAGAAAGACTATAAAGGTGTCGCCTTTTGTATTTTCTTCACAAAAAAAAAGTGATTGTTTTAAAAGTTACAAGGAAATTTTAGGATTCTCGGCTAAACTCCTCGGGTAATTAGGTAGGATTTTTTGGTGACTTGAAAGTCTAACCAATAAGTATTTCTTCTTTTATTCTTCAGAGTGGAGTACTTCTATTTTTGTTTTGATTTTTTTTTTCCTTATTCAAGTTCTGGACTTTTAGTATGTATTATCCACTTTTAGTTTTTGAATTGAAAAAATTGTGTATTAAATGTTGCCGCACTTTAAAAAGACGAGCGACTCGCCACAAGGCGATGTAGATCCTTGTCGCCTTTCGTCGTCCAAAACATTCGAGAATGGCTCATACACTAGAATCATATTTTCTGGTAACAAATATAAGGAAAAATATTTGGTCCTTTCCTTTTTAATACTCTTTAACTTTGCTACTAATGGTATGATCGATATTAAAGAGGAATCAACAACAAATTATTCTATCTTATTACGTGTAACTCATAATCTTCTATTTAAGATCATGTTATTTATAAGTTACGTCATGTCACGTATAATTATTTTTTTCCTATACTTTTTCAGCTGACCTATACCTCTGTTGATGCTATTTGTAGTCAACCTTCAAACTGAAATATCTACATATCTCCTTTACACATGTTCAAATCTTTTTTCCTTCATAAGATAAAGATAAAGTTATATACATTTCCTCTTCAGATCTCACTTACGAGATTACATTGGTTATATTATTATTATAAATATTAAATCACACGAATAATGATAAAGACTTAACACTAAATCACCTAAGATTAATTTTACTTGTCAAGCCAAGTTGAGAACATCAATTTCATACACAGTTGGGGTGACTATGAGCCTGTTTGGCTCAGCTTAAAAGCTGATCAAACTGACTTAAAAGCTGGTTTTTGACTTATTTAGCTGTTTGACAATACTCAAAATAGCTTATTTTAAGTTTAAAAAAAACTTATTTTAAGCCAAAAGTTAAAAGTTGGGGTAGGGTTTTTTTTTTCCCACCTTATAAGCTGTTTTAAGTTAACCACATTTTTACCTTTTTGCCCTTATATTTTTATACAATCTTCAAATTACCCACATAACCCTAACATCTCTTTCTTCTATTTCCTCTTTTCACGTGTGGATGATAGACAATTACTATTACTAATGAATGAAAATAAAATAAATCTTAAATCTTTCAAGTGATCTATTCAAATTATATATTAATAAAATGTAAAATAAGTTGCACATATAACTTAAATAAAAATTTATATTCCTCTTATAAATAATTTGTGATAATAAAGAAATATGTGAATAATAGACAATTATTATTACCTATGGATGAAATTAAAATAAAATCTTAAATCGTTCTTTAATCTATTCAAATTATATATCTTTAAAATCTATAATAAGTTGTGATGAGAAAGAAATATGTGAATGATAGCAAAATATAATTATTTATGGCTGTAAAATATAAATTAATTAACTTTTATTATGTTAACAGCTTTTAAGGGTATTTCAGACATTTTGATTTAAAAAGTTGTTTATCACCACTTATTTGCCAAACATATCAACAACTTTTTTTTTAACTTCGGCATTTTTATCCAAACGCATAACTGCTTATTTTAAAAATAAGTTTCAGCATTTTTAAAAGTATTTTTTTAAAGCTGCTTTTACTAAGTCCATCCAAACGGGCCCTATATAGTAGTAATAATGTTTTTCATGGGTTGGTCCAGGCAATAGTAATAAAATAAAAATTTTATTTAACCAAACTTTATTTTTTTAGAAAATCAAATATTATAATCTCCAAGTTCATAAATATTTGTAGTTTTGACAAAATTGATTAAATAAAGACAGTATTCAAGATTTGGAATTTATAAACTTTGATAATTCGTCATAAATTTCACAATTAATTTTGATTTTATTGAATTTGCAATTCACTATATGTATATATTTAGTGATTTCTCTACGTATATGAAGATTGAATCAATTCTGAACTCGTACTATATATTGTGCATCCACCTTTTATCTTAAATTTTTTGTTCTTTAGAAAAGTGTCAACGCGTGTTAATAAGTAAGATGTTTAAGAGAGATAAATAGTATTTCTTTCGTTCACTTTTACTTGTCTATTATATTAAAATATATTTTTAATTTTACATCTCCACAATATTGGAAGTACATTTTCACTTTTATTTATTATTTGAGCATATAAAACAATATATATTTTTCATGTTTTACCTTAAACATTAATTATTTATTTTCCAAATCATTTATCAAGTTTCGAGACTAAATATCAATTGATATATGTTAGTGATAAAATATTTATATCAACTATTATTTTTTAAAAAACGTAAATTCCAAATTAAAATGAAAATAAAATAGGCTTAAGACCAATATTTAACATTTAATGCCATAAATAAGTTTTCCTCTCAAGTTGAGTAGCAACTACTCTTTAGATTGATATGTATGTCCATACATATGTATGGTTGGGACTCTGATCGTTTGGTTGTGAATAAGTTATTTCGAAATAATTTATTTTGCGATAAATTAATATATAATATATATGAGATAATTTATTTCATTATAAAAACTAAAATAATGAGATAAATAATCCAAGGACTATCTAATACCGTCAACCAAATATGAGATAAAATAATTCTACATTTTATCATGTGATTATTATATTTTATAGGCATAATATATATATTGGACCCTAAACTTGACTTCAAATTTTAACTTTTTTCATAATGCACAAACAGACACTTTAACTATCCAACTTTTAAATAAATAAACACATGAGTCTTACATGGCAAAATACACGTAGGACACCATGTAGGACGAAAAATGACATGTAGGACATGTGTGTTTATTTTTTCAACTTTATACAAGTTTAAGTGTCTACTTGTGCACACCCAAAGTTGAAGGACATAAATGTAATTCGAAGCCAAATTAAAAGACATATTTATGTATTATGCCTATTTTATATCTCATATTAGACAATTCCTTATAGTGATAATCTTTTATTGATCAAAAAAAGTATTTATCTTTTATTTGATAAAAAAACTATTAATCTTTAATTTGATTGTAAAAATACTATTAATCTTTTATTTGATAAAAATCTATTAAAAGTTTATAAGTTCTATAATTAAGTTTATAAGTTCTTGTTATTTCTCGTTTTGTAACTTCTATAATTAAGTTTGCAATTTATTTAATATATATATATATATATATATATATATATATATATATATATATATATATATATATATATATATATATATATATATATATATAAACACATTTTTTTTGGGTTTAAGCGAAAGTTACAAAGTTCAATCGAACTCGTATATATATTAAATTTAAATATTAAGAAATTTTTTTTTCAGAACTCTCATCCAATTTCAAATCATTTTATTTTTTTTGCAAAACATTAATTTTCAAAAAGTAATTCAATTTCAATTTTTTACCCCATACCCCCACCCCCACCCCCAATTAGCCCCTTACCATCCCTCCAAAAAAAATTAAATTTATTTTTAAAAAATATTTTTAATTTCAAATTATTATTTTCACCCCAGCCTCTCCCCTCCCCGATCATCCCTCCTCCCCCAGCACTCCCACCCAAAAAAAAATTAAATTTGTTGTAAAAAATATTTTCAACTTTAATGTTTTATTTTTCATGCCGACATCCCCCCTACCACCCCACCCAAAAAAAAAATATTTTTATTTTTAAAAATTATTTTCAACTTCAATTTTTTTCCCTCCCTCCCCCTCCCCCACCCACCCACCCCCACCCCATCCAAAAAAAATTATTTCTTAAAAATAATTTTAATTTCAAAATTATTTTCTATTTTAGTAAAAATAAAAAATATTTTTTAAAAACATTATTCATTCATAAATCAAACACTAAAAATCATTTCCGAAAAATATTTTCTACTCACAAATCAAAAATAAAAAAATAAGTCAAAAATCTACTTGTTTTCACAAAAAACATTTTCCTTATATTAAAGTAACATCGAGTTTCGCTTAGTAACCGACAAGTTTCTAGTTTCCAAATAAGTGTTACCCTTTCTTTAGCAATTAAGTTGCCTTAACCAAAAACACCCTTATTAAGTATTATTTTTAAAATCTAAAAAATCTCTCTCACTATCACATTATTGATGATGAAAAACACTTTTCTGATTTTGAATTTAAAATATCTGCAAGAAATTGTCCACTCTAATTTAATTCTTTTTAATATAGTGAAAATTTTTGACCCCAAAATATGATGTGTCTGTTTAGCACATGTTAATTGAGAGAGACATAAATATTTTTTGGCAAAAGTAGTAAAATATTTATTGCTATTAAATATGTGTACACTTTTGAAAGGACACATAATATTATGGGTTGAGCTAGAAGATAATTTATACTCACCTATTTTCAAACCTAAATTATATATTTGTATAGTAAAATTCATTAAATATATGTAATTTAAAATTTAGTTATTAATATTGGAATTTATTTTTTTAAAATTTAAATTTTTAAATGTGTTTTGGGATGATATAAAATTATAAATTAGAAGTGTCTTTTTAAGGACGCACAGAATATTTAAAAGACAGGATGAAGGAATGACAAAACTAACTCATAAAAATATGATCTTGCTAAAATGTCTTAACACAGTTTTATATTAAAAATAATTTAACTTTAGTCGTGCCTCTTTCAGAAACGACATCTCTATTTTCACGAAATAGTAATAAGATCAACATGTATACAATCAGACCCCGCTGTGGGATTCCATTGAATATATTGTATTTGTAATGATTTAACTTTAAAATGTCAATTTTATTCTTAATAAGATGACTTATGATCATACAAATATTTATGATTTATTTTAAATTATAAATTCAAAAAATATTTCTTCTTTTTCTTATATCAATCAAATAATCTTATAAATTTGTGGAAAGAGAAAATATTTATTAACTCAATACATTTCAATTCATTCAAATTAAGCCTTACTCGTTCATTTTGACTCGTTCAAATTCATTCAAATTATTGGTTTTATGACTTTTTTTTTATATATATGAGAAATTCAAAATCTACATGTTCCAATTTATTTGATGAACAATTAATGTTGTCACCTACATCTTCATGAACATTAAATATTTTACAGCTAAGTTCAACATTCACCTGTTTCCAACTAACAACTAAATTAATTATACATTTCAATATTCTTGATCTTTAATTAGTTGTCTATTTTTTTTTAATTATTTATTCATTTTAACAAATCAAAAAAGAATACGATATTTTTACTTATTATATTTTTGATTAATTACTTTAAAAAAGATAACACTTCTGAAAAATCATAATTTTTAAAATTCATTCAGCTCATAATCAATAGAGGTAAAATGATAAACTTACTATGTCAATAATTGTTTTCTTAATAAATATTGCTAATATTAAAAATAAACATGTAATTAGAAATAAAGAAAAATAAAAATGTATGTTGAACCCTCTTGGTACCAAGAACGGTGGGTTTTAAATATCATTAAGTCAATCAAAGCTGACCCTGATAGGCCGTTTAATCGGCGAATAAGTTATATTATCAATATAAAGATAACATATTGATGTGACATAAATAATTTTGAAATTATTAATCACGTAAACAAAAATTCAACCAAATTAAGTGAATGATCTTAACAATTATTTTAAAAATAACTCTGATAATTCAAAGCGAGGTTAAAAATCATCTTTCTTTACTTTAAAAAAAAGAAGAAGCACATATTAGGAAATTATTTGGTTGATATACTATATATATATAAGTAGATCAAAGGTTGAATAATTTATATAGAAAATGATCGAATTTATCCTTTTATTATTCGAGTAAGGTTAATTGAACTAAAATAATATACACTTTGAATTAAAATTACTATATTAATTGAATATATACTTTACATACTAGCTCCATTTGCTTGTACAATTCATATTTTTAAAAATAATCATGCATAATGCTATATAAAGATCCATAAATAGATGTACTATACAATATTATTTTCGTCTCATATTATAAGTCACTTTTTTTAAAAAAATAATTGAATCACAATATATGTTATTTAATTAAATAACAAATTTTGTCGAACTAGAATTAAAATTCATTTATCGTCTAATTTCATTATCAATATTCAATAACATCAAATTCAGTAGGAAAAATTAGATCAATTTGAAGTAATGGAATTTGAATATTTTGTGAGGTTGTCATGTTTGCTTTAATAATTTATATATAAAAATATACATTTTACACAAAATATAGGGAAATTGAGGTGGGAAAACTTCAATTAAATTTTTTTTTTTGGATCAAATTGGTGAAAAACTTGGCTTCAAAAATAGTCATCCAAATGTATTTATATTTTTGAAATCTATCCTTTCATCATTTATTATAAAGTTGTCATAAACAAATATTAAATAAGGGCATAGGGTAAAATTACCTTATTTCTAAATGCAAGTGCAAATCGAAAAGGTGATTTATAATATGGGATGGAGGGACTACTGTTTATGTCACTTTTAATTATTATAGTTTTTTTTCCGAGTCAAACGATAATAATTTTGACTAACATTTTAGGATGTATTTTTTCATCGTATTGATATAAAAAAATTGAAATTTATAATATTTTTGTATAGTTTTCGAATATTTAATTTTTTTGTTTAAAATATTAAATTAATACCATCGAATTTAACTTTGAAAAATTAATTAAATAAACTTTAAAAAAACACAATTAAACAAATAAAAATAAACGCAAGAAGTACTAAATTAGGGAAAATGCACAAGTACCTCCTCAACCTATGCCCAAAATCTCAAAGACACACTTATACTATAATAAGGTCCTAATACCCCCCTGAACTTATTTTATAAGTAATTTTATACCTCTTTTCGATCTACGTGACACTAACTTAAAAAAAAAATCAACCAGCGTTGGACCCATAAGATAGTACCACGTAGGCCAAAAAGGAATAGAAAATGATTAATAAAATAAGTTGGGGGTAATAGGACCTTAATATAGTATAAGTGTGTATCTGAAATTTCGAATATAGATTGAGGGGGTACTTGTGCATTATCTCTGCTAAATTATATCAAAGAAACATTGTATTAAATGTTACAAGTGCTCAATTATGAAGAGACAACTACAATAACTAATGTTGTACAATTATTGCGAGGCGTTCGCAAAACAATAGTTGTATATTTATTTATTTATTTTAAAAAAATATTAGTTTTAATTAACTATGTATAATAAATTATTTGAAATAAGATAATTTTATTTTTTATTATCCTTTTGATTTAAAAATATTTCCATCATAATGTTTTTACCTAACATATCCCCCAACTAACTAAATAACTAAATATATCTTTCTAACAATTATTTTAAAAAAAAAGTATATATTTTTTTTAGATTTCGAAAAAAAGAAATAAATCTAGTGCTTTAAAAGCTTAGGGTGCATTTGAACATGCAATTACATATATTTTTTGAAAAAATGATTTCAAACAATATTTGAAAATGCGTTTTGAAATCATGATTTCATATTTTAAACTTTTGAAAAAAAGCTAATTCAGATTATAATTATGATTTCAATTTCTTAAAATAATATTAAACTTGACTTACGAGTTTATATTATTGTATAAAAATATCTATTATTTTGCAGTAAAAAAATCATATTTAGTGAGAAAAAATTGTCCGTATCATTTAAACGGACTATATTAAGGAATAACTATTGTTAACTAGAGATCTACATAAAATTATGTTTTTTAATTATAAAAAGGCACATGGAGAATTGTAATTTAACAATAGGGTATTTTAGAATAGTCTGATATCTTGTTTATGAAGCACCATTTGCTCATTTATTAGGAGTGCATAAGAATTAAATTAGTTTTTTGATAATTTTTACAATTTTAAACTTTTATTTTTATGATAAAATACAACCTAAAAATAATTTAAATTACATCCGAACACAATCTCAACTTTAAATCATAATTTCATTTATCACATGTTAAAAAAAAACTTGACCTAATTAACAAGCTACAAATATTATAACTACAATTATCTTTTAAGTAATTTAATTATATAAATAAATAATTTTACACTATTGCAACTTAGAATCCATTAAGTTGTTAAATAAATTATAACAAAACAAACAAAAAAAAATGTATTCGATTTTTAATTTATTTTTACATCTTCATGGTGAGTTTTATATTCAAAGTGGTGTATCAAAATTATTATCTTTTTTTTCTCTCCATATAATTATTTTGTTTTACTTTTGCAGCTCAACTTCTTAAATGATGTTAATTGTTAGGTACGAGAAAATAATTAATATATTTGTTCAAAATCTTTTGGATGATTCAATTTATGACAAAAAAAAAAAGACAGGTTACCTACATTATTATTATTCACTTAAATTTTATTTTATTTCTTTGTCTTTTCCCCATTCTTAAGAAAAAAATAGAAATTGTCCATTTATTAATTAATGATATTAGGTTAAGATAATTTACAAATTTCAGACGTGTGAAAACTTAAAACCATCATTTTAAAAGTATTTTACTAATAATGATGTGTATAATGTATTTTATATAAATTACTTATAGAAAATTTTATAATTTTATTTTTTAAAAAAATTTAAAATTCATAAACTCTAAATTTCAATTTCCGCTTGTGCTTTCGAAAATCAACAAACTCTCGTAAAACAGTAACAACATAAATTAATTGTACCAACTGAATTAACTATTTATGGGTTACACAAAATATTAATATTAGATGAAAAAAAATATTTTCCTAAAAGAGTATCATACCTCATGTATATATTGTGCGTAGCACGAAAATTCACCACAAATAGAATGGAGATATTTTTTTTAATTAATGATGAGTTTTTTCCTAGCTAGTATACCATCTTGTCTTATCACCATAAATATAGACGAAGGCAGGATAATATGAAATTAGGTCTTACGCCTAACTCATTAATCATCGATGTGGACTTTTGTTATTCTTTAACATCCACTTTACGCCTAGATTAACCATCGATCTGAGACTTTTGTCATTCTTTAACACACCATTTCACACCCAGTGCTTAGCATCTGGTGCGTGGGCAATTTAAACATCGGGTGAGATGGGCCCTGCTATGATAACATGTGAAATTATGTCAATTTTGAAAATCAGGTGAGATGAGACCTGCTATGATACCATGTGAAATTAGGTCTTACGCCGAACTCACACCTCAAAAGCTAGCTCAAAGGGAGGAGGATTACCCAAGACTTATAAGGATTCCACCCATCTCATTAGCCACTTATGTGAGACTTTTGTCATTCTTTAACAGATAATCATTCATAATTAGAGGCTTTGAATTTGAATATAAAATTTATTATATTTAGCGTAAATTTGTATTCAAATAGATTTCAATATGAATATCAAATGATATCATATATATGGAAAACCAAAAAAAAAAGAAAAAGAGAAAGGCAAGATAATCATTTATTTAGTGTGTCTCAATTTATGTGACACAATTTTTTTAATTCATTAAATAAAATATCACTTTTTTTGTAATCAAAAGAAATTTAATTTTTAAAATTTAGCTATTATCCTTAATGAAATAATTATCAAGCCAAAAAGAATTTTTCCATATTTTATAACTACACAAAAATTTAAAATTTGTTTAGTCCATAAATTTTAAAATTCATAAAGCCATAATTGTGTTTTTTTGGGTGGGGGTGGGGGTGGGGTGGGGGGTGTTGGTCCAATTTTCCTATATAAAGCCTAGTAATGTTACACAACAATATTCAAGTATTTTGAAAATGGCAACTAATTGCAATGGAAATGGAGCTACAATTTTTTCTCCCAAGTTGCAAGTTGAAGCAATTCAAACTGTGATACCAATGAAGATAACCGATCCACGATTCTCGAGGCGAATCGCGATACCTGAGAATTTTCACTTAGGTAATTTGCAAAGGCGTTTTCACATGATTCTGTATTATAACAAGGCATCAGAAACAGATTCAGGATGGATAGTCGCTGGTTGGTTTAAGGAGTCATTGGGTAGTGCAATAGTTGAAAATCCAATATTTGCTGGAAGATTAAGAAAATTAGAGGATGATTATGAATTAGTTTCAAATGATTCTGGTGTTAGAATGCTTGAAGCTAATTTTCCAATGAATATGGATGATTTTATTGATCACAAGAAGAAAGAAAATATAGAAAATGAACTTGTTTATTGGGAAGATATTCATGAAACAAGTCCTCAATTTTCTCCCCTTTTCTTAATCCAGGTAAATACAAGAATAAACTCAATATTTTTTTCGTTTCAATTTATGTAATATTTTTCACATTTTGAAATTTAAACAAACTTAGTTTTTCTTTATTGGTAAATGATTTTTTTAATATTTTAAATTATAAGTTACTGTGACTTATAATTATATTGTTTTATTCAGTTTTTAAATATATAATTTGTATTTTTGAAAACATAAAAGATATAATGCATGAATTCATTTGATTCTCGAAATTTGAACAGGATCATATAAATTGAACAGAGGGAGTAATAATTTCTTGGAAAATATTCCTCATATTTTAGTTTGTTTGCCTGGTTTCGATTAGATACATAGTATATATAAAACAATTTTTGTTTAATAAAAGAATTTGATTTTAAACCAAGATATGTAAAATATAACCCAAATTACTTTTTATTTTTGACATTTTGAACATGTCATATGAAAAATTTAGATTAAATAATTATAAAAAACCATGTTTTTTTTTTTTTAAAAAAAATCAAACCAATAAGGGCTTTCATTTGATTTAGGCCAATAGGGCATACCACATATATGATAAGAAGCACCCTTCTTTGAAAAAAAAAATGATACTATGTACATAGAATAATTAAAGTTTAGCGGTCGAGCTACAATTTTATTAATGACGTTCAAATATAGAGTATTAAATATTTAATACACATATATATAATTTTATTGGTGAAAATTCTGACTCGATTACTGTACTTTTGATGAGTAATTTTCCTATCTTAAAATATTTTTTCTCACGTACTTTTCAGGTAACGAATTTTAAGTGCGGAGGATACTCAATTGGAATAAGTTGTAGTCTATTTCTAGCAGACCCTTTTGCCATGACAAGTTTTTTAAAATCTTGGTCCAAAATCCACAACAACCTTGTCTCACAAATTGACTCACCAAAAATACCAGCATTTTACACACCAAATTTCACAAAAATTGGTTCTTCACCAACTCTATCTACTACTAGTCCAAAAACAAAAAATCAACTCACAAATACTTTAATTTTCAAGTATCCCAAAACCCCTTTGAAAATGAACAACAATGAATTCATCAAGAATCTTGCATCAAAATGTATTGGAGAAATAGAGGGAAAAATTGGTAAAAATATTTCTTCAAATTTCACTTTTTTAGTGAAAGAGAATTTTGAAAGTATTAAGGTGGAAAATTGTTCAAAAGAGGAGATAATTAAGGAGGAGAAAAATGGATTATTATCTATAATTTCAACAAATTGGGATGATTTGGGAGCTAATAAAGTAAGATTTATTGAAGGAAATGAGGCTATTCATATTTCATGTTGGATTATTAATCGAGAAAATAATCAAGATCTTGTGATGATTAGTCCAACTAATGATGAAGACAACTTTGAACTAAACATTATAATTACAATCTCTAATTAGATTCTTGAAAATTAAGTTCGATAAAAACTTTAAATTGTATTGATTTTTTCAATATGGTTCGACTCTTTTCTGAATCTCGTATGAAACTCTTTATTTTATTTTTTGGGCTTTTGGTTGACATTGATTCTCTCTTCACTAGTTGTTTAAGGGAATTGTTGTACTATTTTTAGTAATTATATATATATTCTTGGAAATGAATACTATTTTTTTATTATTATGTATTTTATAAGCTTTTGTGAATTTGAATATCAATACATAAAAGTTAAACTTGTTTTTGGTATTATGAATTTGGGATGCATTTGACTTAATTTGTCTTAATCATGTACCTTTAAATGGATTAATGATCAAATTCACTTATTAACTTATCTCATTTGATTTGTTCATATTTCAATTAGAGAGCTACTCATTTCACATCTTAATAGTTTTCATATTTGATATTCTAATTATTTGTAGAAGAATTATATTATATATAAATTTGAAGAAAAAAAATTAATCTTAGCTCGAGATGAATCTTGATGAGATTAAGAATACCAATTAAAAGTGATGATAATAATAATAATAAATAAATAAATAAATTGATTCTAGTCTTCATTTGTTAAATTTTTAATATGAGCTTATGATTAATTCATTTGTGGAGCTAAATATTGAGTATGTCTATAGCAAAGATAATTCTGAAGGCTTCTTCTATGATTTCACTTCATAATTGTAGTAACTTTTTTGATTTTTCTATATATTTGAATTTTGAATTCATATTTAAATATTTAAAGTCATGTTATTTTTTAAAATTTGAATGTACATATAAATTACATCTATATAAATATAAATATGAATCTAATGAAACACTATATTAAACTGATAGAATATCAACAAAATATTTTTATGATATGATAATATCTAGTATCAGTGATTGTAGATGTCCATCGAAGTAGATGTTAGACTATTAGTGTTATGATACTGACTATATTGATTAATGATACTTGATAATAATTAAGGATAATCATTGAAGTAAAAATTGAAAGCTATAGCGAATAATAATATATAACGGTGATTATACTTTTGTACCTAATTGCTACTAATGTACTCCTTCACCTCAAAGTTGTGAATTTTAAACTATTATCGAAAATTTAAGCAAGTCAGAATTATAAAAATAAAATAAAATACGGACACAAGGAGTTAAACCTAGGCGTCATGTTAAAGTTCATACATACTCTTGTTCCTACGTTTTAGGTATCCAGTGATGAGTGTTTAGGATTTAACCTAGATATAATGTAATTTTTCGAGACATCACTAAAGCTTTACCTCTAATGATAGTAATAAACAATGATGATCGTTATAGGTTGTACATATCGACGATGATTATAGTTGTTTAGTTTATAATGATGGACGATAACAATAATTAAAATCGAATTAATTAGACTTAATTATAATTATAATCATTTGGTTGTGTTTGACAGATCAGCCCACTCCCTCCTAACTTCTCCTTTTGACTCGGACCTTTTTTTCTCTCTCCGCCACGTGTCACCTCTATAAAAACATCTCCACAACCGAAAATTCCATTTTTCGCTCTCTCTCTGCTCGGAAAATTTTGAGGTAATGCACTTTTCTCCCTTCCGAATTTCATTCACATTTTATCTGTAAATTTTTATTTGAAGCTTTTTTTTTTCTATGTTCGCCGTTTCTCTGATCCTCAATTTTCGTTCGATTAAGGTGCGTTTTTGTTTTTAATTTTGCGATTGATATCTGTTTTTGTTCGTTCGGAGATGCATTGTTGTGATTTAGTTATAGATTATTGATTTGATTGATTTAGTGATAAAAATTCTATTTCACTTCGGATAATTTGAAAATAAAAAAAATTCTATGTTTTTGCTCGGGATATTGAATTTGAGGTAATGTATTTTTAATAGCCGAAGTTTCACTAAAAAGTTCTGTTAGTTTGATTTGTGGTTTCGTTATCTCCTTACGCTGTTTGGTGATTATCAGTTTCCGTTTAATGAATGTCTGATTTTTATTTTTTATTTTTTGCTATTGATTTATGTTTTTGTTTGTTTTGAGATGCATTGTTGTGATTACTAGAGATGTTAGGGTTTGTGATTTGTATTGATTTTAGTTTTAATTTGAGTGATTGGTTAGAATTTGGAGTCAGAACGGAAAATTTCACTTTTTTAATTTGGTGTGTAGCTAAGTGAGGTTTGAGGTAATGCATTTTCACTTTAGTAGATTCAGAATGAGTTTGATTTTGAGTTTTTTCCCTCTCCTTATGCCATTCTCTGATACTGAGTTTTCGTTGGATTAAGGTCCAGTTTTTTTTGTTGCAATTTATATATGTTTTGTTTGTTTTGACATGCTTTGTTGTGATTAACTTGATTTGAGTGATTATTGTAGTGATTTGATATGATTGAGTGATTGATCAGGTTTTGGTTTCACAACGGAAATTTCTCTTTTTTTTTCTCTGATGAGAAATCGGAATAGCTAAGTGAGTTTTGAGGTAATGCATTTTCACTAGAAAAAATTCCATGAGTTTGATTTGACTTTTTTTTCCCTTGCACCCTTCCGTGATCATCAATTTTTGTTTAATCAAGATTCATTTTATCTTCTTTTTTCTTCGTGTGTGTGTTTTGTTATTGTGATTGATATTTGTTTGTTTGTTTTGAGATGCATTATTCTGATTAATGTAGGTGCTAATGTTTGTGATTTGGTTATCGGTTTTTGTGGTAATTGATTTGATTTGATTTGAGTGATTGATCAGGTTTCAGCTTTCATCATGAGTTCTGGTGCTACCAACCAGTTGATATCTGTTAGTCCTCCGGAGCTCAAATTCCAATGTAACCTCTCTCTCTCGTCATTGTTGATTTGTTGTTAAGAAAATGTGAATGTGTAAGAATTTCTGTTTAAGAATCTTGTTGTGTGGGTTTACAAGTTAAGATGTGTAAGTAGAACGGCGAAATGATTTTGCTTTCAGTTGGTCTTTTTCAACATTAACCAGAAATGAGCTCTTTGGACAACTTATGAGAAAATCTTTTCGAGCTTGGTTTTTACAAACATTATTATATAATAGTATTTCTTTTCCGTGAAGATTTTGAGTGGGAAAACATTCTCAAACTCTTTAGTTCATTACAAAAAGAAAAGATTTTGCAGAATCTTAAGCAACCACATTTTGCAAGATTTTTGTATGATTTCAGTAACTTTCTGAAGGAAAAATGCTGCCTAATATAACCTCTGTGCTATTTTTGTTATTCTCATTAATAGGATTTTCTGTTATGTGGAAATTTGTAATTCTATTCATTTGATCGGAAGTGACTGCCTATTGCTTGAGAAGTTGGACAACTCTGATACTCATGGTGCTTAAGAGCTAATAGACATTGTGAAATAATCTCATTGTACAACATTAAGAATATGTTTGAGAAGTGGATATGGTGAAGGAACTGTTCAAAGTCATATTCTTTATCCTGTTTCATGTATCTTGGCAATGTTGCTGTTTGGAGAATCAAGCGTCTTTGTCTCGCCTACAATTTTATCAAATACATTTTGAATGTTTTTACTCGTTATACACACTCATGTTTGGTTGTTGTTCTGGCATTTCCTGTCTCAGTTGAGTTGGACACAAAGCTATTACGATCTTAAAGACATAAACAGCACAGGTCTTAAATTGACAGCATATTGCTTGAGAAGTTGGATAATTCTGATACTCACTGTAGTTAAGAGTTAATAGACATTGTGAAATAATCTTATTTGTGCAACATTAAGAATATGATTGAGAAGTGAATATGGTGAAAGAACTGTTCAAAATTATATTTTTTATCCTGTTTCATTTTATATGGCAATGTTACTATTTGGAGAATCAAGCATCTGTCTTCATCTACAATTTTATCAAATACATTTTGAATATTTTTATTTGTCATACACACTCATGTTTGTTGTGGTTCTGCATCTCCTGTCTCAGTTGAGTTGGACAAACAAAGCTACTGTGATCTTAAAGTCACAAACAGCACAGATCAATGTGTTGCTTTTAAGGTTTGTTTCATCTCGATTGGAAGAAATTCCACAAATCCTTCATTTCTTCTGAAACTCATTCCCATGGTTCAATCTACCTATACTGCTTGTTTTTATTTGATAGGTGAAAACTACTTCTCCAAAGAAGTACTTTGTCCGACCAAACACTGGTATTATACAGCCATGGGATTCAGGTTTCATTCGAGGTGCCGTTCTTGAGCTTGAATGTCTTTGCAATTCACACATTTTTTTCTAAATTATAGATAGTGTTATTTGTTGTAACAGAATATGTTTAAAGACACTGTTGGCCTTAAATTTTACAGAAACTGAATCAATGCATACCTCAATCCTAGAAGTAAAGTGGGATATTGCATTAGATTATATACACCTAGAGTCTAGAGAAATGCCCAAATGTTGTGTGGTGGCTTAGATTTATTCACGTGAGTTGTTAATTGTCTCTCACTTAGGTAGACTACAAACCTTTATCTTTCAGGATTGTGACGAAGCGATGCTTCAATGGCTCTAAGTGTCACACTGCACAAGTTCTCTTTTGTAATATATTGATTTTCACAGAAATGTTACCATTATGGGGATTGTATACTAATTAACCAATAAAAAGGGAATGAATCAAGGATTATTTCACATACATTTTGTGCAGTGTGAAGTCATCTATAAAATGGGAAACATTATATGATATACCCCTCTTCGCTTTGACCAGATCAGTGCAGTTAGTCAAGAAGGGATGTCAACTAGACAGATCTTCTTTCACTATCTGTGTCCTTCGGACGTTTTTTTTTGGGTAAAGTAACAGTTTTATTACAAAAAAGGTGATAGTTACAAAGTCAAATAGGGCTGACCACCTGTTTTTATAAGAACAGACTCAAACAATTTTATCGTGTTGTTTGTTACATCAAAATTGCTTCCGCAATCATCTACTATTGTAATCCTAAGATCGTTATCTTTTCAGTAGGTCGGATTGGCTTTTTATAGTTAGGTTAAGTTTTTGATGTGTCTGCAGTCACCCTTCAAGCTCAAAAGGAGTACCCAGCGGATATGCAATGCAAGGACAAATTCCTCCTACAGAGCGCAATTGTGAATAATGATACTGATGAACTTCCTCCTGATACTGTAAGAATTTTTTGTCGAGAGAATCTGTGTAATATGCTTACAGAGTGAATAACCTTCTTCCTATTGTATTATATTAGTATTATTTTATTTTTTATAAATGTTCTATACTTCTATTAATTTATCTTTCATGCATCCAGTTCAATAAGGATGGTGGAAGAACTGTAGAAGAGTGCAAGCTTAGGGTTGTTTACATGTCTTCTCATTCTTCTCCTGGACCTTATGAAGATGTATTTCGACAAAGTTCTGATTTCAGTTCAGTAAGTTCTAACTTTAGCTAGCATTTCTGTCTACCACTTCAAGTGCTTATTTGAACCTCACATTTTTCACTAGGGATAGGTATTTCTTCCCAGATGTAATAATGCCGATCTTCTTGGGGCGTGATGGCTAGTGGCTGAGATTTATAAGCATGCAGCTAAAACTCTCTTAATTTTGGAAAACTAGGCTTATTTTGTGCACTGATAAATTTCTCATATTTGACTTTCTATTTTTCTCATCCTATATTGAAAAGCCAGAGACTGCTCACTTTTCTGATATAATTTGTGCTTTTAGTTGACTGTCAGTGTCTGGGAATTGATTTATAATGTAGAACACTTCCTATAAGACCCGTATGAAGATGTCCATATAAGACACATTGAGTAGCAAAAGGAGCACTATATAGGGCCCGTGCTTGAAGCAGGATTTATTTTTTGGAACATTTATCTAAGAAGTTCAGTCACAAAAAATTCCATTCACTCAGCTTACTTACTCTCTCATTCTCTCTCTCTCTCTGCCTCATTCGCAACAAAGAGTTTATCCTCTCTGAAGTCTGGGAAAACGTGTGGAGCATGTAATGTGTTGAGTAACTTTTCAAAAGAACCTTTACTTTATTTCCCCACTTATGCAATACAAAAACATAAAAAAGTACATTGAGTGACTTTTCTAAAGCAGTAATTACCTGATATCCTGATTTAATGATAAGATTCTGAAAACTGATGGTTTTGTCTCCCACTTTAAGGTAACTATGCAATACCATTGCCCAGAAACTGCTTACTTTAAGCACTGGTTATCTGTAATGTCATTGTGTTCAATTTGCCCCCACATATAGTCGGTCAACGAATATTCTGTTAGGCTTGAGGATATATCTAGATTGTGGTGGTAGGGAAACTTTTATGCACATTTCTAGTTTGCAAGCACATGTCTGCGTCTTTTAATCATTTCTAATCATAACTGCGTATTCTAGTATGCTACAAGAGGATAAATTTAAGTGCCCTGGGTGTCTGACTTGGGAAGAGTTCTGCTTGTATGCTATTTCTATTCTGCAATGATCTCTTTTTTGTCAATATTCTGCAATGATCTTTTTTTAGTCAATATTCTGCAATGATCTACTACAACTATGTACATGAAGATAGAGGATAGACAGCAGCTAAGTGCCAATTAATGCTAAAAATTTCCCTTTGTTGGTATAGAATCAAGCGTTGCAGCGTATCAAAGATGAAAGGGATGCAGCTGTCCGACAAACACAACAGCTGATCCAGGATCTGGTTAGTTTACTTATTTATGTTTTCCCTTTAATTTGTATAGTTGCAACTTAATTCTTATAGGGCGTATGCTAGTCTAAATCAATAAATTATAGAACATAAGCTGGCTCAATCTGCAGAGCTTAACTACTTAGAGTAATCCCCATTAATACACGGTAAGTGGTCAATAATATATTCAAAGTTCTTTTGTTTGACTCAGTAATAATTCATGTAAGCCACCTTATTTTGCAGTTAATAGGATATCAAATGGTAAAAAAGATACGGTAGTTTAATCTCGAAGTTGTGCTTTTAGCAGGGAAAGCATGATAGGTCTGGTGAATAGGAACTTTCTTATAGATACTTCTTTCTTTATTAGGAGCAGGCAGTAAATATATAAAAAAGAAGGGGATAGGAAATTAACTTGGCCACTAATTTATATAGGTATACAATAGTAAAAAAGTATCTAACTTATTGATATTTCGTGTCTCTCGGGAAGCGAGAATGATGATGACTTGCACGTGCTTCAATTTTGAACTCATACCATCTTCAACACGTTGCACGGATGTGGTGCAAAATAGGAAAGTCTACTCGCGTTATGGACGGATGAGGATAAAGAAGCTAGTCCATGAGAGTCTGGTTCGGGTAGATGTAATTGGAACATAAGCTCTTTGAGAAGAAAATGATGAATCAGTGAACAGTGAGGATACATAAAGTCTACCCAATCTCGCCTGGGTTGAGGCGTAGTCGTTGTATCAACTTCTACTGACAAAGAGACGTTGAAGAAAACGTTTCTCATATTTTTCTGCTTCTGTAACTTGCAGGAAATGATGAAGAGACGAAGAAGTCGGAATGATCCAGGCTTCTCTCTGAGGTTTGCAATTGTTGTGGGATTCATTGGCCTAATGGTTGGCTTTCTGCTGAAATTGTTGTCTTCACCTTCCGTAGAATAGCTTGCATTAGGATAAGCTGTCTACATCATACCCCTCGGGTACGTCTCCCAGCCCCTGCTAACGTGGGATTGCTTTGTGAACCGGACTGCCCTTTTTTTTTTTAACCTTGAGTAGAATATCTCAAGTTTCTTCGTTCTCGGATTTAACTGTATAATTTTCTATTTTTTGATGAAGCCTGAGAGGAAAAAAGCTTGCGTAGCTCTATGAATTTTGTGTAAATTGATTATTTATAATTTACTTATAATCCTTTCCCCATTATATATTTTGTATATATATATACTAGGGTGGCTCGAGGGCGAAGCTAGTAAACCATTGGTTTATATTGAAGATTGTAAGTAAGTTCCAAAAATATTGTATCATATCATATATTATTAAAAGTGGGAACAAAAAAAATTTAAAAATTGAAATACCATTTTGCCCCTTAACTTGATTAAAATATTATAAATATTTAGTTAATTACGTGTTTAAATATTATTGATAATCAATTATTACATTGAGTAAATGGAGAGTTCAAAGGAGGATTATATACTCTTCTAGATTTTAATGGAGGTTCATTGCATATATTTAATATTCTTTAAGTTGTTCTCTTTTAGTATCTATTTTGGCGAGTTAATATGTTAAAAGGTCACTCAATTTTGAGAATCTATCTAGCAAAGTTATTAAGCTTTGTTTTAGGCATAATACGTAAATGTGTATTTTAACTTGGCTTCAAGTTACACTTATGTCCTTCAACTTTGGATGTGTACAAATAGACACTTAAACTTGTATAAAATTGTCATTCTACATGTTATTTTTTGTCCTACGTGTATTGTGTCATGTAGGACTTATGTTTTATTTTTTAAAAAATTGGATAGTTAAAGGTCTATTTGTGCATTATGAAAGTTGGAGGTCAAACTTGAAATTTGAAACCAAGTTTAGGATTCAATATATATAATTATGCCTTTGTTTTATATCAATACAATCACTCAACTTATGCATTTATATCAATAAAATCACTCAAATTATGCATTTGTATCAATAAAATCAATCAACTAAGTTTGATGATATCATAAATTATTATTTTTAATACCATGAAACATAAATCCCACGAGTAAATAAAATAAAATAAAATAAAACTCATTAAGAAATTTTAATTAGTGAAATAATTTCTAGCGGAAAAAGTTAAGCACGTATAATTTTCCACGAAATTAAAGGGTTACACAAATATTTTCATAGAAAAAGGCATTAAAACGGAACAAAATAAAAGTGCAATACTCATTTTTTATTTTTTTTTGATATACTCACCAATACAACTTCAATATAAAATTAGCTAGAAACAGAGCAGGATTTTTTTTTTGTTATTTGTAATATTATAAGAGTATTTGGTTAACTAATTAAGTTTGTTTGTAATTTTTTGATGAGTTCTTAAATTTTATTTATTTATGGGGTTTATGTTTATATGTTATAAAAAAATAATTAATGAAAAATTTAGTAGGCGTTTTGCCATGTGATACCATATCACGATTATGGTATAGTGAGATGGAATCAGCGTCTGGACATGCCATTTTACGCTTTAGATATACGAAAAAAAATCTCCTATCTATGTTGGGATTTTATTATTGATCTTTTGTCCTGATATAAAATATTAAAATTTGTGTATTTAATTTCAGATTTCTTGTTGACATTAAAAAAAAAACATTTACCAAATGTTATTATCATATGCCTACATTTTTATAACATTGCTAAATTTTTGAATCAAATCAAATAATTTTTGTACCTCTAATATTTCTCCAAACCCTTTTCTTATTTTTAATTTTAAATAAGTTTTTGGGTTTTATTTATTTTAGTACAGAGCTAAAAAAAAAAATAGATCTAACAAAAATCTAATAAACATTATTGAAAAGAGGAATAGATATCTTCTCTTATCCCACATTTGTAGATGAAAAATATTTAAATGGTTAAGGAATACATGTAAATATAAAAAGATAAGAAAAGAGAAGAGTTCTACTACACCACCTCCCACACATCCATTTTTTTTTTTTGGAAAAGGGTCTGATATACTCCTCAACTTTGTCATTTAGAGCTGATATACCCCTCGTTATAAAAGTGACTCATATATACCCCTACTTGTAAACAAATGGCCCACATATACCCTTTTCCTCTAACGGAAATGAAAAAAATAATAATTTTAATCTAAATTTTTATTATTTTTTTCTAAAAAATATAATCCCATATGAGTAAATTTAATCCTTGTCAAACATATTTTTTTTGACTTTTTTTTGTTTTAATGACTAATTTATAATTATTATTTTGATAATCAAATTTATTTATGTTTCACTAATATTCTTGTAAAACTTATTATAGATGACCAAATTTTTTCTACGAATACGAAATTAAATTACAATACACACAAAAAAATAGTTTAAATTTTTTTTTCTTTAAACTAAGGAATGAAAGAAAAAACAAAATAAGAATAAGAAACTCAAATAATTATAATAAAAGAAGTCAAAAAATAATTTATGTATGAAAAAAAATTAAAATATACCTTGAACTTTGATAAAAGAATCATATATACCCCTAAATAATTTTTAAAAAAAAATTAGAAGTAACAAATATAAATTTAAAACTAATTTTTTAATTTCCGTTAAATAAAGGGTATATGTGAGCAATTTTGTAACGGCAGGGGTATATGTGAGCCGTTTGTATAACGGTAAGGGCATATATGAGCCACTTTTATAACGAGGGGTATATCAGCTCTAAATGACAAAGTTTAGGGGTATATCAGACCCTTTTCCCTTTTTTTCTATTAGTATATTAATAAAAGAATGACATAGTTTCTTTATATATGATTTAACTTTTAAAAAAAAATTAGTTACTCTTTAATAATGTGCTTTTATGGTTATAGAAATCTCATGTCATGTTTAATATCATAAATTAAATTTCATTTATCATTCAAACATATCTTCATATAAATTAAAACAAACAAAATATTACTCAAGTTAGTTATTTATCTTGTTTAAGTTTCATGACATGGAAAATGGATGTGTGAGTGAGTCTTAAAACCACTAGTTCTAAAAATCGATTCGATTCTTTTAAATTGTAACAAAGATAAAGTACGAATTTATTTTATAACAAGAATAATCAATTGTTGTTATTTTAAAATCAATCTATTCACACGTTTTAATAATATTTTTTCCTTATTTACTAATAAATCAACTAATTAAACTCATGTTCTTATAATCACAATTCGATCTCCCATTGAATTTGGATTTGAGATTTCTAAAATAGCTTTTTTTTTGTTAGGAGTGTTTAATAAAAAAAAAAAGGTTCTATAAGAAATTTAATCGAACTTCACTACAGATATTAAACATCAAATGAAAAAAAAAAAAATTCGCCACAAACTTATGTCTTTTCATTGGTTTTCAATTAAAATTTCAATTATTCTAGCAACCACTAATTAAGAAAATAGAGACATTTTTAGCCTAATCACTTATATTGTCCTCTTTCTACTACTTTGATATTTTGAATATAATTAAACACACAATAAGTTCATCTCCATTATTTCCCCCAAAAAAATTCATTAGTGGTTTGAAAAATTATTTATTTAATGTATTTTTAAGATAATTATATTTAACTTTCTAAGAAAAATATTAAGCATGAAATAACTTACACCAGCATATTAACATATTAAAAATACTTTATTTGTATAGTATTCTGGATTTATTGATATTGCACTTAAAATTTATATTTATTAAATTTAAAATGAGAAAAAATCATATATATTCTGATTATGGAAGTGATTATTCTTAATTTTTTTAAGCCTTTGGGGTTAAGCAAACGTGTTTTACTTCAAAAATTAATGGGGTACCCTTTTTTGACTTTAATTAATTATTATCTTCTTTACATACACGTCACGAGATATTGAAATGGCTCTTCCATGACTTTTATAATTAATTAACATAAAAAAAAAAAATACCCATCTGGTTTTAAAGTTTATTTTAAATGTTTATAAAGTTTTAATATAGTTAAAATATTGTTTATTCCGTCAAAATTTAAAAATCGATAACCAAATTGATTGATTTATCATTTATGAGTTGTTTAGCAGTTTTGATTTTATTATTCTTATCGGATTATTAATTTTTAACAGTTTGAGATATTTTCTTAACGGGTTAATCAGTAATCGAATATTAAATAATTATATTTATACTATTTTGTATAGAATGTCCTTGCCTTAGAGCTCTTGGTTATTCTACAATATAATATACGGAAAAGGGCCTAAAATACCCTCGAAGTATTGAAAATGGTACACAATTACCCTCCATCCACCTATTGGCCCCCAAATACCCTTCACATCCACCTTTGGGTCCAAATTTACCCCTCCGTTAACGGACCAAAATTAAAAAAAATTAAATTATAATTTTTAATTACGTGGCACTCAACCATTGGTTGTAATTTAATTATTTAAAATAATTTAAAACCCACCCATTACCCACCCATTTTAACTAAACCCACCCATTTTAACTAAACCCACCCATTACTTTTATTCTCATGATTAACATTCATCGCAAGCATCCAGGAATTAATTCGTTTGGAAATCCAGATCCACAAACCTTCCATAAAATATTTGGTTTGTGCTTGTTTGGCAAATTTGCTAATTGAATTTAATGAGCTTTTGGTTGGATGTAAATCAGGAAGAGAATGACATTGAATATGAAGAGGAAGGGGAAGCTGTGGATGTTTTCGACAGTGACTTTGATGAAGATGTAAGTTCTAAGTGTTCCATTTCTCATCACTGAACCTTTCATTTCACAAATTTTAGTGATGGATTGGTTACTTGTACTGGCAGTTCTAGCTTGGAAGGGTATGAGAATAAAAGTAATGGGTGGGTTTAGTTAAAATGGGTGGATTTAGTTAAAATGGGTGGGTTTTAAATTATTTTAAATAATTAAATTACAACCAATGGTTGAGTGCCACGTAATTAAAAATTATAATTTAATTTTTTTTAATTTTGGTCCGTTAATGGAGGGGTAAATTTGGACCCAAAGGTGGATGTGAAGGGTATTTGGGGGCCAATAGGTGGATGAAGGGTAATTGTGTACCATTTTCAAAACTTCGAGGGTATTTTAGGCCCTTTTCCGTATAATATAAAGTGTTTGCTTTTGAGCAATACGTAACTTATGAACTCATATGCATAGTTTATTTGGTGTGTCACTTTGTTTTTAAGTGATTTTCAATGATTTTTTTTATGTCAAACATAAATGATTGAATCGAAATCAAAATGATAACAATCAATAATCTATAAGTCAGTATCTGAATAATTCTATAACAATTTAACATCTCTATAAACCGATGACTAAATAAGTCAAACTAATAAACAAAATTTATATTTTTAGATGTTTATAGAATAAATCATCTCAATTATTTATTATTTTTATCTCAATATGGAGTAATATCTTAATATTTCAAATATATCTTTAGATCCACGCATCATAATTTTAATATTTAAATGTTTATTTGAATTTAAACGTCTTAAAAAAAAACAAACAACCTTCGGCTTAATTTTGGAATTAAATAAATAAATGAATGAGACAAACTAGTATAGTATATCTATCAGTGGTCTAATGTAAATTGTAATGAAAGTGAGATTTTAACAAATATAAATGATATAGAGAAACTCGATTTATTTAAATTTATGCTTAGTAGAATCTATTTAAAGGTTATCATTTTTTTCGAGAATTTTTTACATCTAAAGTTCAAAATCGAAATATCTATAATTAAGAAAAAGAAACAAATTATCCATTCACCGTATGCATGATACCTACTTCTCTTCCATGACCTTATTCATTAATCTCTCCATCCGTAATTGTTTGTCATGTTACGCTCATCAAAAGTCAATTTGATTAGTTTTCAAAGGTAAATTAGATCATATTAATTTGATATTTTAAATAAAAAAATTAGATATTCTAAAATTATATGAAAAGTACTATAAATTACAATCTTTTGCATATTAATACGATGAAAAAATACATCTTAAATTATTAGTCAAAGTTTTTATAATATGACTCTAAAAATAGAAACCATGACAAACAATACCGGACGGAGGAAGCACATTTAAGTTAATATGAAGATTATTCTAATGCTCGGATGATATTTCATCCGTCTTATATTAGTTAATAATATTATTACAAATACTCGTCTTAAAAAAATATTTTGGATGCTTCAGCGCCACATCAAAAGGCTAAAACACACGAAAAATAAAGAAATTTGAGCGATTCTTAAAAAAAGACTTGTAAATACGAAAATGGGTGTGACAAAATAGTGCGAGTATATATAAAGGTCCCTAAACTCATTATGGAGGTCCTTATTAAGTTTTTTCAGAATTTTTTTTGGGTTCTACGAGCACCGAATCCAATAAGCATGAAATATCGAGGAATTTGACAAATCTTAAAAAAGGCTTTAAATGCGGAAATAGACATTAAAAATGGTGAAGGTCACAAATCATTATGGAGGTCCTTATAAAGTTTTTTGAAAAAATTATTTTGAATGCTCCGTGCACCAGATTAATATATTAATACACACGAAAAATTAAAATTTTTTGGCAATTCTTAAAAAAGTGTTTGTAAACGCGAAATGGGAATGAGAGAAATGGTGTGAGTATATGTGAAGGTTCCCCAACTCATTACATAGGTACTCGTAAAGTTTTTTGAGAAATTTTTTTGAGTGCTCTGTGTTGGGCTTTGTGGAGGCTTGTGAGCCGGCCCGACCCATTACTGAAACCCTAGGTTAACCATTTGGTTTTCCTATAAATATGATCCTTGTATTTGTAATTCTTAAGCAGCACAAGTGAAATAAAATCCTCCTGTTACAGTCGTGGAGTAGGGAAACCGAACCACGTTAAATTCTTGTGTGTCCCGTTTGCGTTCCGTTTCTCTTTTCTCTAGATTATTTGTGTGTGTTGTGTGTTTAATTCCCAACAATTGGTATCAGAGCGAGGTTTCAACAACACTGTAACACAAACTGTGAGAAATTGTCACCTAGGGTTCTTGTGTGAAGAACTGTGTGCAAGGAGTGTGCCGCCGCCGTTCGCAAGCTACAGCCGTGCAAGACGCCGAGGATCTGGAACCGCCATTCGCGAGCAGCAGCCGCCGCGAACCAGGCAGCCCAGATCGAAGGAGATCTGCCGCAGATCGTAACCCAGCGAGGGAGAAAGCCGCGCAGCAGTAGCGAGGCAGAGAACGCCGCTGCCGTCCAGTGGCCGCCGCGTCGAGGAGCCTCAGATCCAGCCGCGAGCGTCCAGATCGTGAGCATCGTCCAAATCGCCGCCCGCTGTCAGAAAACGCCGTTAAGGGAATTGCCGAAGATCTGAAATTAGTTGTACCGAGTATCTCATTTAGTCCTTTGAGATGGCAGAAGATGGGAAGTTCCGAATTGAGAAGTTCGATGGTACAGATTTCAGTTGGTGGAAGATGCAGATTGAAGATTTGCTGGTTCAGAAAGATTTGGACGTAGTGTTGGGTGACAAGCCAGGAAAATTGTCTGATGCAGAGTGGGCAGGTTTGGATCGGAAAGCTATGTCAGTTATCCGACTCTCGTTGACCAAGAATGTTGCTTTCAACATTCTTAAGGAGAAGACAGCGAAAGGCATCTTGGAAGCCTTGTCTAACATGTACGAGAAGCCATCTGCAGCAAACAAAATTTTTCTGATTAGAGAGTTGGTGAACACAAAGATGAAGGAAGGCAGTTCAGTTACCGAGCACATCAACTCATTGAATTCGATCTTAGCCAGACTTTTGTCAGTTGGCATTAAGTTCGATGATGAAGTTCAAGCTTTACTACTGTTATCATCATTGCCTGACAGTTGGTCCGGAACGGTTACAGCAGTTGCCAGTTCAGTGGGACCTAATGGATTCACCTTTGAGAAGATTCGTGATCTCGTTCTTGGCGAGGATGTCAGAAGAAGGAGTTCTGGAGAATCATCAGGTGATATGCTAAACGTCGTCAGAGGCAGAGGAAATAACAGAGGTAGTGGGAGCAGGAACCGAAGAATGAGTCAGTCGAAGGCTCGGGATGGCTCAGGTGTAACATGTTGGAACTGCAAGGAGGTGGGGCATTTCAGGAATCAATGCCAGAAAGACAAACAAGTCAACATTGCAAAAGACAGCGCCGACGAGGATTTGTTTATCTGTTGCGCGGAGAGCAATGTGGATTCCTTGGGTCATGGATTCTGGTGCTTCTTTTCACGCTACCCACAGCAGTGAAGCACTGCAGAATCTGGTTATTGGAGACTTTGGAAAGGTAAGGCTTGCAGACGATAGAGCTCTTGATGTTACGGGCATGGGTGACATGGTGCTGAAGACGCCAGTCGGTTTCTGGACCTTGAAGGATGTCAGAGTTGTTCCAAGCTTGACGAAAAGTTTGATTTCTGTTAGGCAGTTGGATGAACAGGGACATCATGTGAAGTTCGGAAATGGGCAGTGGAAGGTCGTGAGGGGCAATCTTGTCATGGCTCGTGGAACAAAAAGAGGATCGTTGTATATTGTCGGATTACCGTCTGAGGGAGTGACCGTCCCAGTTCAGAAGAAAAACAAAGTCCGGTTCACAGAATCTCGTGGGCAGAAGAAGGTTGTCTTTGCAAGAAAGAAACCCAGAGCCACAGGTCAGATTCAGGATGAACGAGCAAGGAAAGGTTCAGGAAGACCAGTCAGAGGCGTTTGTGGCAGTGGGAGCACCGGCCGTGCTTCAGCCAAGGCTCCTAGAAGACAGTGGGTCAAGAGAACCAGTATTCCAGCTGTTGATACGTCTCCAGAAAATATCTTGCTGAGTATGGAGAGTGTTTGTTCTCAGGGAGTTCTAGGATCCGGCAGTTCGTGTCTCAAGTGGGAGCCGGTAGGGACCGAGGACGAGTCAAGGGCAGTTTCAGCCGTGACTGATGTGTTGAAGCTTCGGGGAGCTTCAACGGGCCTTTCAGTTGACTGATGAGAAGGCCGCTGTAGCAGGAGAGAGTTGAAAAAGATTACTAGACATACAAGTGTTCTAAGTGGATGACAGTTGAAATTCTTCAAGCCTCCAAGTGGGAGATTGTTGGGCTTTGTGGAGGCTTGTGAGCCGGCCCGACCCATTACTGAAACCCTAGGTTAACCATTTGGTTTTCCTATAAATATGATCCTTGTATTTGTAATTCTTAAGCAGCACAAGTGAAATAAAATCCTCCTGTTACAGTCGTGGAGTAGGGAAACCGAACCACGTTAAATTCTTGTGTGTCCCGTTTGCGTTCCGTTTCTCTTTTCTCTAGATTATTTGTGTGTGTTGTGTGTTTAATTCCCAACACTCTGGGCGCCAGATCAATGGCTAATGCTCATGAAAAAAATATAAATTTGAGATATTCATAAAAAAAGGATTTGCAAATGCAAAAATTGACAGTAAAAATTGTATAAATATACATGAAGATTCCCTTACTTAATATAGAGGTACTCATAAAGTTTTGGAGAAAATTTTGTGGGTGCTTCGGGCGTAAGATCGATGGGCTAATACATACGAAAAAAATCATAATTTAGACGATTATTAAAAAGGGGCTTGTAAATGCGGAAATGAGTGTTAAAAAAATTGTGTGAATATACATGAAGGTTTTCCAACTCATTCCGGAGGTTCTCATAAAGTTCTTTGAGAAAAAAATTTGAGTGCTCCGGCCCCAGATTCATTGGCTAATACACACGACAAATCCAAAAATTTGAGGAATTTTTTTAAAAAAACTGGTAAATTCGGAAACGGACGCTAAAATAATGTGAATATACGTGAAATTTCCCAACTCATCACGATGGTCATCATAAAATTTTCTAAATTTTTTTTTGAATGCTCCGGGCGCCATATCCATGGGCTTATACAAAGGAAAACTTGAGAAATTTGGGCAATTTTTCACAAAGGGCTTGTAAATTCAGAAATGTGCATTAAAAATAATATGAATATACATGAAAATTACCAACTCATTATATCGTTCCCTTTAATATTTTTTGAGAAAAAAAATTTAGGTGCTCTGGACGACAGATTCATGGGCTAGCTAATACACATAAAAAATTAGGGAATCATGACGGTTTTTAAAAAAGTGCTTGTAAATTTCAGAAATGGTCGTTTAAAAAATTGTGTAAGTATACGTGAAATTTTTCCGACTCATGAGGAGATCCTCAATAAAAAATTTTAAGATAATTATTTTAGATGCTAAGGGCGCCAAATCCATATACACAAGAAAATTAAATCGAGGATTTGAATGATACTTAAAAGATGACTTGTAAATGCGAAAATTGGTGTTAGAAGAATTGTTTGAGTATATGTTCAAATTCCCTAACACATTATAGAGGTCCTTGTGAAGTTTTTTTGAGAAAAAAATTGGGTGCTCTGACTAACTCATTATGTTCTTTATGAAATTATTTTCTGGTGCTTCGGACGCTAGCTCCATAGCTTAATACACGCGACAAATTAGGAAATTTGAACGATTCTAAAAAAATGACCTGTAAATACAGAAATTGACGTTGAAAAAATGATGTGAGTGTACATAAAGGTTCTCCAACTCATTTCACAGGTCCTCATAAACTTTTTTGAGAATTTTTTTTGGATTCTCCAGGCGCCTGATCCATGGGCTATAGTACATACCAAAAATCAAAGAATTCAGGCAATTCTTAAAAAAATTCTTTGTAGATGTAGAATTGAGCATAAAAATTGAGTGAGTATACACAAGAGGAATCCCCGACCCATTAGGGAGGTCTTCATAATTTTTTTTTGAGAATTTTTTTTTAATGCTCCGGGTACCATATCAATATGCTAATACACAAGAAAAATTAAGAAATTCGAGCGATTCTTAAAGGGCTTGTAAATGCAAATATTGGCGTTAAAAAAATTAATTGAGTATACGTATAGGTTCCCTAAATCATTACTGAGGTCTTGATAAAGTTTTTGAGAAAAAAATTTGGGTGCTTTGAGTGCCAGATTAATGGACTAATGCACAAAAAAATTGAGAAATATAAGTGATTATTAAAAATAGGGTTATAATACGGCATGAACGTTAAAAAAATTGTATGAGTATAAGTGAATGTTTCCAAAGTCATTAGAGAGATCCTCATAAATTTTTTTGGGAAAACATCTACCGGTGCTTTGAGCGCCAGATCTATGGCCTAATGCACACGAAAATTACAAAATTTAGGCAATTTTTAAATACGAAAATTGATGTTGAAAAAATGGTGTGCGTGTACGTGAATGTTCATCATCTCATTATAGAGGTCCTCATAAAGATTTTTTAAATTTTTTTTTGAATTTCCGAGTGTTAGATCCTTGGGCTAATATAATATACACACAAAAAACGAGAAATTTGAGCGACTTTTAAATAACAATTTGTGAATGCAGAAATTGACGTTAAAAAATATTATGTGAGTATGTGTGAAGGTTCTGCAACTAATTACAGAAATCCTCAAAAAGTTTTTTGAGAAAAAAATGTGGGTGCTCGGAGCGCCAAATTTATGAGCTAATACACACGAAAAATTGGATAATTTAGGTAATTTTTTTAAAAAAAACTTGTAAATGAAAATGGGTGTTAAAAATTGGTGTGAGTATACTAAGGTTTCCCAACTCATTAAGGAGGTCCTCATAAAGTCTTTTGAGGAAAAAAAATTATGTGCTCTCGGCGACAAATTCAAGGCTTAATACACACGAAAAATTGAGAAATTTAGTCGATTCTTTAAAAAAGGCTTGTAAATGCGAAAATGAGCGTTATAAAAATGGCGTGATTATACGTGAAGGTTCCCCAACCTATTACGGAGGTCCTCATAATATTTTCTGAGAAATTATTTTAAATGTTTCAAGCACTAAATCCATGGGCTAATACACACAAAGAATCGAAGAATTTGAGTAATTTTTTTAAAAAAAAAACGACTTGTAAATGCGAAAATTAACATTACAAAATTGTTTGAGAATACGTGAAAGTTATCCAAATCATTATAAAAGGTACTCATAAATTTTTTTGAGAAAATTATTTTGGGTGCTTCGGGTGTCAGATCTCTCAGTTAATTTACACGAAAATTGAGAAATTTAGGCGATTCATAAAAAAAAAGCTTGTTAAAGCAAAAATAAACTTTAAAAATTGGTCCGAGTATGCGTGAAGATTCTCAATTCATTACGAAGGTCCTCATAACATCTTTTGAGAAAATAATTTGGGTGCCTAATTCATCGGTTAATACACAAGAAAAATCAAGAAATTTGGCGATTCTTCAAAAAAGACTTGTAAATGCGGACATAGATTTTAATAAAGTGGTGTGAGTATATTTGAAGATTTTCCAACTCATCATGGAAATTCTCATAAAGTTTTTTTTGAGAAAAATAATTAGGTGCTCCAAGCACCATATTTATACGGAAATGAGCATTAAAAAAAGGGCGAGCCTATATTAAGGTTCCCTAACTCATTACATAGGTCCTTATAAAGTGTTTTGAGAAAAAAAATTAGTGTTTCGGGTACCAGATCCATTGCTAACATAAACAAAAAAATCGAGGAATTGGGCAATTCTTAAAAAGACTTTTAAATTCGAAAATAGGTGTTAACAAATTGTTCTGAATATACGTGAAGGTTCCCAACTTATTGTGGAAGTTCTTATAAATTTTCTTTCAGAAAAAAATGTTGTGTGCTCTAAGAGTCATATTCATGAGCTAATACATATGAAAAATCAATGAATTTGGACGATTCTTAAAAAGGGCTTGTAAATGCGGATATAGTCATTAAAAAATGGTGTGAGTATACATGAAGGTTCTTTAACTCATTACGGAGGTAGTTATAATGTTTTTTGAGAAATGAATTTGGATGCTCCGAGCGTCAAATCCATGGGCTAATACATACGAAAAATTCAAAAATTTCGGTGATTCTTAAAAAAAAAGCCTGCAAATGCGAAAATGAGGATTGAAAATTGTTACGAGTGTACAGAATGTTCCATAACTCATTATGGATGTCATCAAAATAAAGTTTTTGTGAAAAAAAAATTTGGATTCTTTAGGCGCTAGATCCTTGGACAAATACACACGAAAAATCAAGAAATTTGAGCTATTCTAAAAAAAGGCCTGTAAATGAGGAAATTGGTGTTAAAAAATTGTGTGAGTAAACATGAAGGTTTCCAAACTCATTACATAGGGCATCATATAGTTATTGAGAAATTTTTTTGAGTGCTCTGACGCTAGAACCATGGCCTAATATATATGAAAAATCGATAAGTTTGAGCTTTTCTATAAAAAAAAGGGCTTGTAAATGCAAAAATAGGCGTTAAAATATGGTGTGAGTATATGTGAAAGTTCCAATCTCATTACAGAGGTTCCCATAGAGGTATTTGACAAAAAAAATTAGGTTCTTTGGCGCCAGATCCATGGGTAAATACACACGAAAAATTAAGAAAGTTGAGCTATTATTAAAAAAGAGCTTGTAAATGAGGAAATTATCGTTAAAAAGTTCCCAAACTCATTAAATAGGTCTTCATTAAGGTTTTGATAAAAAGGTTTGGCTGCTCTGGAGCTAGAATTATGGGTTAATACACACAAAAAATAGAGAAATTTGAGTTATTCTTAAAAAAGAGCTTGAAAATGCAAAAATAAGTGTTAAATAAATGATGTGAATATACGTAAAAGTTCCAAAATTATTGGTTCCCATAAAAATATTTGAGAAAAATAATTTTAGCACTCCGGACGCCAAATCTATGGGCTAGTACACACGAAAAATTAAATAATTTGAGTGATTTTCACGAAAGGCTTGCAAATGAGGAAATTGGCGTTAAAAAAACTGTGTGAGTATACGTGAAGGTTTCCTAACTCATCACAAAAGTCCTCATAAAGTTTTTGAGAATTTTTTTTGGATGTTTCAGGCGCCACATCCATTGGCTAATACACACGAAAAAATGAAGAATTTAAGCGATTCTTAAAAAAAGGTTTATAAATGTGGAAACAGATATTAAAAGAATGGTGTGAGTATACGTGATACATGGGATAAACACACAAAAATTGAAGAATTTAAACGATTCTTAAAAAAGACTTATAAAAAAAATTTTACGTGAAGGTTCCCCAATTCATTACAGAGGTCCTATATAGTTTTTTGATTTTTTTTTTTGATGCTTCGGGTGTCAAATTCATTGGCTAATGCAGACGAAAAATTGAAAAATTTGGATTTCATAAAAAAAATGCCCTATAAATGTGAAAATGAACGTTGAGAAAATGGTGTAAATATATGTGGATGTTAATACACAAAAAATTTCAGGTGATCCAAACGTCAAATTTATGGGCTAATTCACACGAAAAATCGAGGAATTTAGACGATTCTTAAAGAAATATTTTTAAATTAGAAAATGAATATTAAAAGTGATGTGAGTATACATGAAGTTGCCCCGCCCCAACTCATTATGGGTGTCCTCATAAATTCTTTTAAGAAAAAAAATGTTGGGTGCATCCGGGCACCAAATCTATGCTCAAATACACACGAAAATTAGAGAATTTGGGTGGTTCTTCAAAAAGAGCTTTTAAATGCGGATATGAGTGTTAAAAATAGCGTGAGTATACGTGAAGGTTTCCTAACTCACTACGGAGGTCCTTATAATGTTTTTTGAGAAAAAAATTTACGGAGGCTTGTAAATACAAATATGACATTTAAAATGTTGTGAGTATAAATGAAGGTTCCCTAACTCAATATAGAGGTACTAATATAGTTTTTTTGAGAAAAAAATTGTGGGTGCTTTTGGCGCTAGATTCATGGGCTAATACATGCAAAAAATTGACTTTAAGAAAATGGCTTGAGTATACATGAAGGTTACCCAAATCATTAAGTAGGTCCTCATAAAGTTTTTTGAGAATTTTTATGGATGTAAGTGCTAGATACATGGGTTAATACACACAAAAAATAAAAAATTTAAGCGATTCTTAAAATGGCTAGTAAATACAAAAATAGTCGTTAAAAATTCTGTGAGTATACATGAAGGTTTCCCAACTCATTATGGAAGTACTCATAATTTTTTTTTGAAAATTTATTTTGGGTGCCCCGGGCGTAAATTTCATGGGCTAATATACAGAAAACATTAGGAAATTTGAGCAATTTCTTAAAATGGCTTACAAATGCGTTAATGAGCATTAAAATAATGGTGTGAGTATACGTGAAAGTTCCTAAAATCATTATGGAGGTACTCATAACATTTATTTGAGAAAAAATATTGGATGCTCCTGGTGCCAATCCATAGGTTAATACATATGAAAAATCAGAAAATTTGGAAGATACTTAAAAAATGCCTGTAAATGCGAAAATGGGCGTAAAAAATGGTGTGGTTATACGTGAAGGTTCCCCAAATCACTACATAGTCTTCATAAAAATTTTGAGAAATATTTTTGGGTGCACCAGGCGCTAAATCAATGGGATAATACGAACGAAAAATTGAGAAATTTGGTCGACTCTTAATAAAAAAAACTTGTAAATTCGAAAATGGGCATTAAGAAAATGGTGTGAGTATACGTGAAGGTTCTCCAAGTCATTACAAAGGTCCACATAAAGTTTTTTTTAAAAAAAATTTAGGTACTCCGGATACGAGATCCATAGGCACATACATACACACAAAAAATTGGAGAATTTGGGCAATTTTTTAAAAAAGGTTTGTAAATATGGAAATGAACGTTTAAAATGGTGTGCGTATACGTGAAATTTTCCCAACTCATACGGAGTTCCTGATAAAGTTTTTTGAGAAAATTATTTTAGGTGCTCCGGGAGCGTGATCTATGGGTTAATATACACAAAAAAATCGAGAAATTAGAGCAATTTTAAAAAAGGGCTTGTAAATGCATAAATGTGCGTTAAAAAAATGGTGTGACTAGACGTGATGGTTCCTCAATTCATTACGGAGGTCCTCATCGCGCAAAGCGCGAACAAGTTTACTAGTTGGGAAATATTCTGAAAGAAATAGCGGGAATGCATGTAACGCTTCCCCAACTCATTACGAAGGTCCTCATAAAGGTTTTTTTTAGAAAAAAAAATGGGTGCTCCGAGACGCTAGATCCATGGGCTATTACACATGAAAGACCTAGAAAGTCATTTAATTCCTAAAGTGGGTTTGTAAAATGCAAAAATATGCATGTAAGAAATGGTGGAGTTGTATGTAACGCTTCCCAAACTCCTTACAGAAGTCCTCATAATGTTTTTTTAGAAAAAAAATTGAGTGCTCCGAAAGGCCTGATCCATTGACCAATACACACGAAACCAACAAAGTTGTGTAATTCCTAAAAGTGGCGTATATATGCGAAAATAAATTGTGGGATTGTATGTATCGTTTATCAACTTATACTGAGGTCCTTACAAAACTTTTTAAAAATAAAATAAAATTGGGTGCTCTAAGGCGCCAGATCATGGGCTAATGCACTGAAAATCAAGAAAGTCGCGTAATTTCTAAAAGTTGGCTTGTAAATGTAAAAATATACTTAAAATGATGTGATTGTACATAACATTTTCCCAACTCATCACGATATCCTCATAAAGTTTTTTTTAAAAAAAATTAGGGTGCTCCGATGTGCTAGATCCATAGGTTAATATACACGAAACAGAAAAGTCATGTAATTTCTAAAAATTGCTCGTAAATACAAAAATATTCCTTTAAAATAGTGGGAATATACATAATACTTCCCGAACTTATTAAAGCGATCCACATTAAGATTTTCTCGATTTTTTTTGGATGCTCCTTGGCACACTATTATTCAGAGTATAAATAAATACAGTTTAAAACATTTTTTATTCCTCAGTTATTAGTAAAATCTAATTCTAGTCATTGTTTTAAAGCACATATTTTTGAATGTTATGTTATTGAATCATATATTATAAAAATCACAATAAAAATATACCAATAATTGAAGGATCAAAAGTTCCATTATGATCCCATATAAAAATATAAAAAAAATATCAGTATTTTTTGTATACATTATACCACGTAAAAAAATTATAGTATAAAAAATAAATAAAAAATCTCAAAAACATTAAGCAAGAGTGAATAAATGTACTTACACGAGTCTATCATATGGTCAATGGAAAATGTATAAGTACCTCCTCAATATACGCTCGAAATTTCAGAGACACATTTATACTATGCTAAGGTCATATTATTTTGCTGAACTTATTTTATAAGTAATTTTCTATTCTTTTTCGGCCTACGTGGCACTAGCTTGGGGGGAAAAGTCAATCAGTTTTGAACCCACAAGATAGTGTCACGTAGGCTGAAAGGGGATAGAAAATTATTAATAAAATAAGTTTAAGGAGGTAATAGAACCTTAATATATTATAAGTGTGTCTTTGAGATTTCGTACATAGATTGAGGGGGTACTTGTGCATTATCCTATGTTCAATCATAAATTGCATCATATTCTTTTTTTAGTAATTAAAAAAGATTAAATTCCAAAAATATATAAACATTTTGAGATAAACTTTTATTAGAGATTAAATTAATTCCATGACACAAGTGATGTTGTTATGGAGACAAATGCCCATGATCTATTCATCTACCACTCTTGACCACGTAGTAATCGTATTTTATTTTATTTTTCTTTCTTTTTGTTCTATTTTTTAATTTGAAAATTTCTAGTTCAAAGTTTTTGAGAATGATGTTTATTTTGGTAGAGGGTGGTTCCTTTTTCGATGCGCTTTACGTAGCATGATGTTTGTAATAAATTTTAAAGTGATGAAAAATAAATTATAATCTCAAAAAAAAATGAAGAAACATAATTTTATTCATCTCGATACAATCTATTTCTCGTTTGATTCTACTCTCGTAATATTTATCCATGATTCGAGGGTCGTTACTGGCACATATTTCTCAAACTAGGATGATTTGAATTTGACCTCTATATCTATATGAATATTCCATTAATTTGAGGAATATTCGGCATGTCTTTTAAGGAAATTTAATATCCTTTATATAGGCGTGAACTAGGGTTTAGGATTGAGTAGCCTCCAAGAATTCTAATTGAACATGTCTTGTAGAGTCCCACAAAATTTCAGTATCTACAAAAGACCCCTACTTCAAAGTTTGTCGGAGTGTAGAGTCAATGAAACTCAAAGACGAGGCTTCAAGTACTCATTCTTCCACCTTTGCAGCTTCATATTTTCAGATTCAATTTATGAGAGAGGAGATGAAGGCAAATTTGGTTCCACTGGCGTGCCAGTTTGTTTGCAACAAATTTTAAAGTGACAGAAAAATAAATTGCAATCACAATAAAATAATAAGAAATATAACTTTATTCATCAAGATTGTGGTACAATACTGTTCCTCCTTTGATTCTCCTCTCATACGATTTATCCATGATTCAGAGATTGTTAGTGGTGTATTTCTCGAACTAGGATGATTTAGATTTGAACTCTATATGAATAGAGCTGGAGTTTTGTGGAATATTGAAAATGTTGATCCTTAAAAATATCCAAGAGTTTATGGGTTATTTTGAGATGTCTTTTAAGAGAATTTAGTACCATTTATATAGTTATACATGAATTAAGTTTTAAGATTGAGTAACCTTCAAAAATTCTAGTTGAAACTGAACACACATTTTCTAGTGTCCCAAGTCGAATTGAATATGACTGTAGAGTCTACAAAATTTTAATGTCTACACACGAATTTAGATTATTCAAAGGTCTGAAATTGATATAGCACGTAAAGTGAATTTGAAGTCTATAAATTCTATTACTCCCTTCTTATCATCGAATCCATAACCTATTTATAATATTGTATTCACAATTTACTAGTATATGTAAATATTTATATAACATATGAAAATAAAATTATTAAATTATGTTAAATTCATATTATATGAGAAATTTATGCGTTAATCAAAGCATTTGATGTATATGTTATGATAATTGCTAAAACACAAAATAGTGCAAAATCATTTATTTGGCATTTGCTTAATGAAGGATTTTTTAAATATAAATTTTTTTAAATTCTCGACAAATAAAAAAACATTTTACTCTCTGTAAAACACAAATGCAATTATTCGAAGTAATATTTCAAATTTTACTACAAACTAGATAGAATTTTTTAAAAGTTTCCACTATATAGAAAAAGTTTAAAGAGACTAATAACAATATTGAATTTAACATATGAAAAAATGCATTTGGTACGATTTTAAATTATTCTTTATAATATTTATAGATATTAAGTAAATTATTTTTGATATATAAGGTGTTTGAATAAATATTACTAATTGTTTTTTATAAATTTATAGACTGTGCTTTAGATTTGCCATGGATTATATAAATATATTCGCATGATATGTGATAAGTTAAAGATTTATATAATTATTTTTTCATAAAATATTACGAAGAAAAAGATAGTACAAAATCTAATAAAAAAAACATAATCTTTTTGTATTTTTTTTCTTTAAATTGTTTATTGATCATAAGAGATAATATCCTCCGAAAACATGATTTAACTTCTTGTTTTAATTCTTTTATTTTTGTGAAACATATAAGGTGTTTGAATAAATATTACTAATTATTTTTTTTTATAAATTTATAGACTGTGCTTTAGATTTGCCATGAATTATATAATATATTCGCACGATATGTGATTATTTAAAGATTTATATAATCCTTTTTCATGAAATATTATAAAGGAAAAGATAGTAAAAAATATAATAAAAAAAGACATAATCTTTTTGTATTTTTTTTCTTCAAATCGTTTATCGATCATAAGAGATCATTTCCTCCGAAAAACGTGATTTAACTTCTTGTTTTAATTCTTTTATTTCTTTGAAATGGGGTTTGAGGTGTCAATGAATCAATGGATGACTCAATTTGTTTAAATCTCATATGATGTGTTTTAAGTGAAAATGACCAATACCATGAGAAGTAGGTGAATTTGTGCCACGTGGCACACTATAATTAAATGATGAGAAAAATAAAATATTTTTTTATAAAATTTAGTTAATTTTACTATTTTAGTACAAAATAATTTACAGTATTAATTGTTATCAATAATCAAATGCGGAATAAAATATAATGATATTGTATTGTATCTCAAAATTAATAAATCTTGGTTCAACCAACCAAATAACCCTTTTAAGGCACTAATCATCCAATTTAATAAAAAAAATGTCTTTCTTTTTTCTCTTATTACAAGATCAAATATGTTTTTGTTTTTTTTTTTAATTTTACAATTAAGATTAATTTTAGAATTACAATTCTCCTCATTTTATAATTATCTTCCAAAAAAAATCTTGTAGAATCAAAGCTTAAATAATTGGAAACATGGCAATTATATTGGACATATGGAGTATCTCTCCATTTAAATTGCCATTTATTTTACCATGGATGTTGTACTTTACATAAATACATTTTTTTTTGGCTAAATGTGAAGAAGTCGTAAATAAAATTTCTTAATTTCATTTAATACTCTCATGTATATATATTATATATATATATATAAATGCACACAATATGAGCGTGAGATAAGGTGGCGTAAGAAACATATCTTGAATCTAATTTAACCTTCAATATCAGCTCACGAGGGATTGTCCAACATTATTAAGGAGATCACTCGTTTCTTTTTTATTCGATATGAAATTCTTCAATATGCCACCTTACGCTCAAAACTAGACATCTGAACTTTGAACAATTTAATATGGAGACCTAATCTCGATAAACAATAATTGGAATGAATTGTGCTCTACAAATAAATAAATAAATGAATCTTCAACCTAACGCAACCTTAAAAGATAGTTCACGAGGAAAAGATTGTCCAATATCATATAAGGAGACCAATCACTCTTTCTTCATCGTATGTCAGACCCTTCATTATGTGGGGAATTGAGGAGGTCCGATGGTGAGACGATCAAGAGGTGGGGACTGGGGTTGGTGGGTGGGTGGAAGGAGACAATTATTTTGAAATGTCTAAATTTATTTTACGCACTTCCACTCAGAAAGTCGTTTTTATCATTATTAAACAAATTATTTTCCTAAAAAAAATATTTTGACCAACCAAATATAAAGAAAAAAAATATTATTACAATTTTTTTCATTTTTCCATCCTACCAAACAAATCTATTGTATAAAGTATATAGATATTTATTTATTAATTTATACACTATATTTCAACAAAGATATGTCAACATACTTGATGGAAAAAAATGTCATTCGAGGAAGAAACCACTAAGGATAAAAATAAAATTAATCAAACATCATGTCATCATAATGCCTAAAAATTGGAAGTAGATCTACTCTTTAAATAAATGATTTTATTAAGTTTTATTTAATGCAAATTTAAGAAAAGTATTTAACACTAAATATAAATAAAACTCAAATTTGGATCGTGGAAAGAGGAAAGGGTAAAATTGGAAATACTGCAATATTAGATGTGAAGAAAAAGAAAATGCCTCAAGTCAACAACAATATTAAGCAATAAAATAATAAATCTTTCAAAACTCATGAAATTCATATATTTTTTAAAAAGTAAATAATTTTTATATATGAATTCTTAATAAATTAGGACTTGAAACATTTCAAAATCTTTCAACAAAGAAAAAGAGAGAAACTCTATTTTTTAGTTGAGATTAAAGAAAAGAAATTTTAAAATTCACACTTAAATTTAAAATAACTAAATCTATTTCTAAAAAAATCTTTAAAATATCATTTCAATTTTTGAAATCACATATTATAAATAGACAAATCAAACTGAGCGTTATTTCCCTTAATGAGTATGAATCTGAATTAGTGTATGGATCGTATGACACATCAATGTGAATTCGTTAATAAATCCTAATATGATATAAATTCAGACTAATAAGATAATAAAATATCAACGTGATGCAATAAAGTGATTATTATATATTATATATTTCCGATTGAATTACATATTTCTTAAAAAAACTTTTTTATATTTATTATAAATAGACAAATCAAATAGAGCCTTATCTCCCTTAATGAGTATGAAACTGAATTAGTATATGGGGTCATATGACACGTCAATGCGAACTCGTTAATAAACCCTAATATGATACAATTTAAGACTAATAAGTTAATAAAACATCAAATTACGAACTGTGATGCAATAAAGTGATTATTATATATTATATATTTTCCGATTGAATTACATATTTTTAAAAAAAACTTTTTTACATTTATTATTAATAGAAAAATCAAATAGAGAGTTATCTCCCTTAATGAGTATAAAACTGAATTAGTATATGGGTCCTATGACACGTTAACACGAACTCGTTAATAAACCCTAATATGATACGAATTAAGACTAACAGGGTAATAAAATATCAAATTACGAACTGTGATGCAATAAAGTGATTATTATATATTATATATTTTCTGATTGAATTACATATTTCTTAAAAATACTTTTTTATATTTATTATAAATAGACAAATCAAATAGAGCCTTATCTCCCTTAATGAATAAGAAACTGAATTAGTATATGAATCCTATGACACGTCAATGTGAACTCGTTAATAAACCCTAATATGATACAAATTGAGATTAATAAGATAATAAAATATCAAATTACGAACTGTGATGCAATAAAGTGATTATTATATATTATACATTTTCCTATTGGATTACATTTTTTTTAAAAAAAAAATTAAAAACTTTTTTTTAAATTTTTTTGAAAAGCATTAGTAAACAAATTTTACAATAGAACAAAGAAGGTCATACAGAAACAACTCCATCCTTTCCTTTTATTTTTCAACCATTTATTAGATTCCTTCAATGGGTCTTTCATTTGCCAATTAAAAAAAAAATATTGTACAAAATTTTCAGCTGATTTCTTCACAAAAAAAAAAAAAAAGTAGAAAAAAGAAATCCCATCTCAATTTCTTGATAAATTTGTTCATATATTTTTTGCTGTTTTTCAGTGGGGGGTTTTCTGGGACTTTAAGATACAGACTCCTCTGTGTTTTTTTTGAGTTTTTGTGTGTTTTCTGCAGATGTTTATTTTGGGTCTGTTGCAGAAAAAAGTATATAAATTTTGCTATTAAAAGAGTGAAGAGAATAATCAAAAACTTGTAAAGATTGTATTTTTATACTATTTTTAAAAAATTATTTTCTAAGGAAGACAAAAAAAAGTTTTTTCTTCACAAGACTGGTTTTTTTTTCCTTCCCTTTTCAATTTAATTGTTTTTGTGAAATTTTAAGAAAAAAAAAAGATTGGGAAGATGGGAAAGGAAGGACCTTGCTATCACTGTGGTGTTACAAGTGAGTTCTTTGTTCTTCAAATGTATTTTTTTTGTGAATTTTCAAGAAAGGTTGAGTCTTTTTTTTGTGTGTGTGTCCCTGTAGAATTCTTGTTGTTTTATTCAATAAAAAAAATTTCTAAGATGAATTGTTTAATAATGAAACTGGATATCCATATGGTTGTTGCTTCAAAAATGAACAAATACTAACTCATTGATTGAACAAATAAAGGTTGATGTGTACTATTATGCATCCAGTGCATTTAGTTTTGAATTTTGTTTTGTTTGTACTGTTAGTGAAATCTCTGAATTTCAATACTGGGGTTTTGAGTTAGAATTCATTTCTGAAAATAGTTTACTTTTTGCTTTATTTCAACCATTGACTCTCTTATAGTTTATTTGTGTGTAGAAATCTTGCTAAAACATCTAGGAGTTCATGTTATTCCCTTATTGTTTCCAACAGAATTTGGGATATTTTGATTGTGTAGAATTCTTGATTTCCCCTCTAAACTATGTGTGATGGATCCTTCATTTGCCTTGATATCAAACGGATTTCCTCGAATGCGTTAGACATGGTTATAGAGTACGCAAGCCCTTCAAAATATACTTAAAACTAGAAATGTTGGTGCATACCAATACCATATGCTTACACACATACATATGGGATTCCTATAAGCAGTCCATGTAACATAGCTTCCTAAAGTTGAAATGTACTTCGTTAGGTGCTTGTATTTTAAGTTGCTATTGGTGCAAGCTGAATTCTTGCTCAATGTCGCATTAATATGGTCCTTTAGGGAGAAAATACCGCACAAAGATGAGAAGACTCATCTATTTCATGTTCCCTGAACTTTCTAATATGTAAAATTCCTTCCTGGAACTAAAGTGCTTGATTACTAATTCATGCTTCCGTTACAGTGATTGAACCAAATAAGTTGTATGATGCACTTCCTTTGTCAGTGTCTCACTAAGCAAAGCCTGAAGTTTTAACTTATATTTTTTGAATCATGTGATCAAGTTGCTTGTTTCCAGCTCCTGCTTGAGCTGGTTTCCAAATTGTGATAGGTGGCCCATTGTGACAAATTTTTAGGTTGCCTTTGAATTGGATACTCCTCCAACATGTTATTACTTAAAGTCATCTTGGATATTGGAAATGCTTGTTTGCTTGATGTTGACTTGTGTGGCAAATTGTTCATGCACACAGAGGTGATAAACTGGTTTGGTCTGTAAAATGGCTCGAGTTCAAGTAGGTTTACAGGAGGTTGTTAAAGATATCATGTTGCCCCTTGGATTGAGGCTCTTCCTCGTATCTTACGTGAATGTGTGATGCTTCATGCGCCAGATGGCCCTTTTATTGTTCTTAGGAGTATAACTCTCTAAGCTTGGCTTTTTAAGTCATCCAATGCACGACTTCTGATGGAAAATTCTATGGAGTTCGTTGCTCCTTTATTTTATCCTACTCTTAGCTTAGTTGTTGAGTGGATGGCTTTCTTTTGCTTGTCTGATTGCTCCACTGGATAATAACTTCCTCAGCTTTCTCATGACAATGATTAATGAGTTACATTCTTTAGCAGTGTACTTAATTTGTTATACTTCCATCATTTGTAGATCTTTCGTCTATTTGGCCAATCTTACTTCTTTCTATCTTTCGGTTCTCCTTGCACATGAAATGCCAGCCTGCTAGTCAGTTTCTTCTTTCTTTTTCTTCGATGCTTCCATTGTGTCCAAATTTTCAGGATTTTAGATACCATTCATTCTTCCCGAGATCATTTACTTTGAGTACATTCTTAACCCTCAAAACCGTGCTGCAGGTACTCCACTTTGGCGTAATGGACCTCCAGAAAAGCCAATACTGTGCAACGCATGTGGATCTCGGTGGAGAACAAAAGGGACTTTGGCGAACTATACTCCTCTGCATGCAAGAGCAGAACCTTGTGACTTTGAGGATCACAGGGTTTCACGGTTCAAAAGCATTTCAATGAAGAACAAAGAGGCAAAGATTTTGAAACGAAAGCTAAGACATGATGATGCTGAAGTTGGAACTCCTGATTATAGTCTAGGTTTCCGTAAGGTCTTAGATGAAGATACTAGCAATAGATCAAGTTCTGGCTCTGCTATCTCAAACTCTGAGAGCTGTGCACAGTTTGGTAGTGCTGAAGCTAGTGATTTGACAGGTAAACAAAAGTCAAGAACTGCAAACATTAAACTGTGAACTACATTTCCCTTCTCCAGAAGAGGCGGGATTATTGTGTTACAGTTGAGGTCATTCTCTTTGATATTGAAACTGAGTTAGTTGTTAATCGAAGATACAGATATTACATGAGTAGATATTCTAATAGCTACTTGATAAATTGTATAGGGACTCATTTTATTGATGCCTACTGTTTCTGTTCGACGTCTATTATTTGGTATGGAGGTAGCGGATTAGGGTAGATAGTTGAGTGTTGTCTTGCTTCTCAACGGGATTAGGATTGGTGGTAATCTAGAACCCGTCTCTGTCGTAGTAGTAGTTTTCTCGGTTTTGTTATCTGTTATTGATTATGTTTAGGTGATCGCTCATATTGCTAATGTTACTGTTCCTTGCTTGTATGCCCTGCACTACTTTTCTATTAGTTGTCATGTTTTCTTCACCATCATTTTCCCTTTTCATTACTACTTTGATTTGATACACTCCATGAGGTAGGGGTAAGGTCTGAGTACTACCCCAGTTTGAGAGATTTCATTAAGTATGTCGTTGTTGTTCTCAGAATTACTTCACATTCTCCAATCTCCAGTATAGATATTTTTGGATAATAACTGGCCCTTCTCTAATATTACGGCTGCATTTTCTTCTAAAACTGAAAATTTTGGTGCCAAATCTTGAGCTTGATAGAGTATTTTGTTCTTAGCGTTTTCTTGTGTTAAGTACTGTTTTGGAGTTTTCTTGCTCTCCATCCCTTTTGATTTCAATAGCCGCATGAAATATTTACACGTTATTTTGTTTTCAGGTCCAGCGCAATCCAATATATGGGATTCAACAGTGCCTTCAAGGAAGAGAACCTGTTTCAATCGCCCAAAGCCATCTTCAGTAGAAAAGCTCACTAAAGACCTATATACCATTTTACATGAACAACAAAGTTCATACTTGTCTGCATCCTCTGAGGAGGAGTTGCTTTTTGAGAGTGACAAGCCTATGGTTTCTGTTGAAATAGGACATGGAAGTGTACTAATGCGGCATCCTAGTACAATAGGTAGAGAAGAAGAATCGGAAGCCAGCTCTCTTTCCGTTGACAACAAGCACCGTTCTGTCAGTGATGCTTATTCACGATTGACTACCCCTCCTGTAAATATTAGTAAGGGTGTCAATTCACCAAATATGGGTACGGAGAGAATCAAGAAACCTACTGGTCCAGCTATAGAACAAGACCAGATTAAAAGGTGCTTTCTCTATTAGTCTTGATAGCATATAAAGTTCCTTTGAGAAAGGAAAATATGTGCTGCGCGTGTTCAGACAGAATATGTGGTGTTAAATGCATCATTTGCTTAATTATCTTTCTGATTGTTTTATTTTATAATTCTTTTTTGCAGAAACAAGGATCACCTTGAGAAACTACAAATTCTTGGACATCATAATTCACCCCTTCGCTATTTAGACCTGAAGGTATTTTATTCTCTCTTGTATTCCTATGAAGAAATTTTGTTTTGCTTTCAATTAATACAACCAAAGCATGTCCCGACAATGCCAACTTGTCCATGCTGCATGCCGTATCCACAATATGTCTCTATGTTCCAGTCCTTTTAGTTGAGTGTTCTTGTTAGACTGAACTTTATCTTTTGTGAACAACTTTTGACCTGTGTGGGTTTGCTTCCTCTTCAACAATACACGTCTTGGCCATTTCCAAAATTGATTCAGTTTTAGATGTTACTCGTAGTAATCAAAAGTTGAAAGATTATGTGAATACTTGGGTACAGGATGTACTTAATTATGAAGAATTCACGACTCATTTGTCAAGTGATGAACAGCAGCAACTACTGAAGTACTTACCACCTGTTGATTCTTTTGCGCCTCCAGATAGGTTTGTCTGTCTTCTCTGTTGTTCACTTTCTCCGTCATGTTTTGGCTTTATATTGAACTCGAACAAGAAAGAAAATTCGATTTAGGTGGCTCAACCAGCTGATTGTTTTTGTGTTCTTTTCTCTCTTTTAGTCTTAGAAGCGTGTTCGAGAGCTCTCAATTCGAGGAGAACCTCTGTTCCTTCCAGAAACTTCTCGCAGAAGGTGTTTTTGATAACTCATTTCCAGGAGTGACATTAGAAGATTGTAGAAACTTGAAGAGATGTATATTATGCTATTTAACAAAGTCAAAGTGGGTGCAACAATATAATTTACTCAAGGTTTGATTACTAACGATTCACTGCATAGATATTGAACATGTGAAACGCCATTTTTTATGTGATATCTCCTAAATGTAAAGTGCAACTTTATTGAAGCTAATTTTGTTCTTTGGCAGGACACAAAATGTAAGAATAGTAGCAGCGGTTCTGAAGTTGCCGGAGAGCCAAATGCTGTTGGTACATGTCATTCAGTTAATGCGAAGAAACCACGGGAGGGGCAATATCCGAAGTGTTCAGGTTAGTTGTATTCTTCTTTTACTTTTTCCGTTATAACATTTGACAATTATTCTGCCGTACACTTGTTTCTGTTGTAGACAACTTATTTCTTCACAAATGAGCAGCCATGTAGCTTGACTTATGATTTATAATGTGTTGGTGTAAATTGGCTTAAGAAGAGAGATGTTAGAAGCAAGGGATTCGTATGATAACAATCTACCTATATATATCTGTCTTCTATTTTTTCTACGTACAAGCCCCCTCCCTACAAGCGGATAGGCCAGTATACACGAAAATCATGTCTGTTTGAATAGGCAAGCTGTAAGTGTAAGTATCACAACTTGTTTGCTAGGTTGATCGATAACCTTTGGCTTTCGACTAAATATTATATCCCACCCCTCCTCCCACCACCGCAAAAGGGAAAATTCTTAAATGTGATGAAGGATAGGACATTCTTGTTTCTTGTAGTACATCAATTCTGTCTATCTGATATATTCTCGATAGACCTTTCTCAAATTAAACCACTGTTCAAATTATGGGCAAATATACAAGAATCTCCTCCCATAGAGGCGGAGCCAAGATTTGAAGTTTATGGACCCGGATTCTAGCCCTTTTAAGTTATCGGGTTCTAAATTAATAATTTGTACACATTAAATGGTTTCCTAAGACGAGCATTGTTTGGATCAAAGTTACTAGGTTTGATTGCACCCGTACCTTGAACTCTAGCTTTGCCCCTGCTTCCCCCACCTAGAAAGAATGAAAAAAGTAACAAAAAGCTTTTGCTCCATGTCCATGTGCAATGTGCTCTTTGATTATATATTTGCTAATTCCGACAAATTAAGATTTACGAGCTATTTTGCTTCAGGTGCAAAGACGACAATGAAGAGCCCCAAAAGGGTGGTGATGAAAAGCATCTATGAGCAGAAGGAACTAGTAGACAACGATGGCTCTTGCTTCAGTCCAAGAAGCTCGTTTGCCTTGCCTTCTGAGAATAGTTCTCTCGTTCTGGATTCTCTCCGTTCTGCAAATGAGAACTCCCATCAGGACTTGCTGCTGGACGTGCCATCCAATAGCTATTGTCCTCAGGCGGAACTACTCTTACCTACATCAAGTTTTACTACTCAAGCAAGTACCGGTAGTAGCTCAATGTACCCTCCACATTTCGTCCGTCCCTAACAATACCATCATACTTTGCTTGCTTTCATTAGGATATCAGCAAGCTAGTTAGAAGTCAAAACAACATGGTAGTGTTGCATATCCCATGCAAACTTTATACTGGAAGTTGTCAAAGGGGTTCGGATGGTTTACCTATTACCTTTTCGCGGTTGACCTATATTGAAACCGGATTTTTTTAAATTACCATATGGATATGGTTGTTTTCCCCTTGATGAACATTGTATAATATAAGTTTGAAATGAAGAGGTGATAATGAGTGGTCTAGGAATATTGTATGTAGTGAAATTTATGGCTTAATTATAGTGTGTTAGTTCTATTTGGTGGTGAATTCTATACTTCTAAAGACTTCATCAACTCCCAAATGGAAGGAGTGGAGTTCCTTGCTAATTTTAAGGATGACAATGGGGCGGGGTGGGTTAAGCATGAACTCGTAAAAAATTGTTTCAGACTCATCTTGCACTCGCCCTAGTGAGGTTAGAGCAAACCTAACCTTGCCTTGTTCATGTTGCTATCCTTACCTTCGGAACAAGGACAAATTGACTTAACCAAAGGGGAGTGAAAAGAAGAAGGAGATCACCAAAGAAATAGTGCAAGGATATTAAGTAGACAGTTGATGTATCATACTCGATCCTTGTGTTGTAACTGATTACGCCCAATCTCATCTTGCATAAGGTCATACTGACTCAATCATACTCAATCTCATCATGCATAAGCGGTTCTGATCAAACCCAATCTCATCATGCATAAGATCATACCGGCTCTACTAGTCTTGTCCTGTTGTTATCCCTACCCTGATAGAACAATGGACTTGTGTAAAGGAAAAGATCGATCATAAGAATGGGATTGCTAAAGGAATCATACAACGATATTGAGTAGACAATTTATGTCTCAGACTCTTATCATATTTTTTTTGTAGCATGCATTTTTATTTGTGTCACAACTGATTAGACCCAACATCACCTTGTATAAGATCAAGCAAGCTTCGATAGATGTTTTAGTTTAATGGTCAATAACGCGGGTGAAACTTATAGAAAGGATCACAGTATCACAAAGAGATGTGGAGTGGTAAGTATTGAGTCTTGAAAAATGATACTATGAAAAATAGTATTTAATTCTAAGGGGCAGTTTAGTTTGAATACAAGTTATCCTGAGATAAGTTAAGTTGGGATTAGTTATGCTAGAAGCAGTTTTTATTGCTTGTTTGGTTTGTCATATTCAAAATTATATCCATTGCATAATTTTTAACGATAAGTTGTTTTTTTTTAAAAAAATGTCCTCCACCTTATTTAGTTTGTTTTTTTCTTTTACATTTTCTTTGCAAACTTTACTTATTCATCCTCAAAAATCAAACTTTCATGTTATTTAGCTTAAATATTTTTTTATGTGCATTTCCATAATTGTGCAGAGTGATTTTAAAATTAAACTTTCATCTTAGTTAACTTAAAAATAAATTCCATCTTATTTAACTTTAAAATAAAATTTTCATCTTATTTAGCTTAAAAATTAACATCTTATTTAGCTTAAAAATAAAATTTCCGATCTTATTTAGATTAAAAATAAAACTTTTATTTTAAATTTATCAAAGTAAAAGAAATTTATTGTTAAAGTTATCTACATTGTAATGGATACATAGAATATAATTTTTAAGTGAGTAATAAACTATGTAATTCGAAATAAATTTTTTAAGAGAAATCAAAATATAAATAAAAATAAATTAGGGGGGAAAATATACGTATAATATATTCATAAATAAAAAGTATATTTATAAAATGTAATTTTTTAATAGAAAAATATATTATTAAAACAACAATTAAGTAAGGTTGTGAATGTTATTTTAGTTGTTTAAACCTATATTACTTGAATGTTTAAGTGGTTTATAAAAGAAATTTATGGGGTAATTTTGTTAATTTACATACTTTATCACAAAATAAGTTATTATGAGATTACTATCTCACCGTCAAGGAGGGATAAATTACCTCAATACTATTTGTTAATTCTGAAATAAATTATCACATCTGTCTAACCAAATAACGGATTAAGATAAACAAAATAATTATTCCAGAATAACTTTTTCTCATCCATCACATTAAATGACCCCACGGAGTAAAAAGCATTGAAAACATAATTATATTTTCTTTATATATCTGACAAATAAAAATAAAATTTTATTTTAAAAATAAGTAACAAGTATCAGTCCATTAATAATTTCTTAATCATGTGTAAAATAGAAAGTGTTCTTCTAACATGAGACAGATAGAGTAATTATTAAAAGTATATAATACAACAATCATATTAATAATTATTTTCTTAATATTATAAATCAAAATACATCAAATAAAAACAAACAAGAGAAATATTTTTAATTTAACGACATTCGATATAAAATTTTTTTACTTTCTTAAAATCTGTGTCAAAACGAAAATAAGAGAATAGTGTAGACTAACAAAAGCTTATACAAAGTTCCCATTTTTGAGGCTGAGAGTTAAGTTCTTCTTCTTCTCTATCAAATTCACAGCTCCAACAACAATGTCTATGGCCTTATTCTCATCTCCTCCACTCCATTTCCCATCTCTCTCTCCTCCAAAACCCCATTTAACCCATAAGCCATTCCTCCCTTTACCTCTCAAAAAACCCTTTTTGATTTCCCCTAAATCCATTGATGATGCTTCTTCTTCTGCTGCTGTCACTGTAGAGCAAGAAAAGGATGAGGGATCTAATGGGGTGCTGTTAAACTCAAATGGGTCGTCGCCAGTGGTGGTCGCCGGAGCTCAGGTGACGGAGACTGAGGAGGTGAGGAAGTTTCAGGATGCTAGATGGGTTGGAGGAACTTGGGATTTGAAGAAATTTGAGAAAGATGGGAAGGTTCATTGGGATTCTGTAATTGATGCAGGTGCGATAAGAGTTTTATACATCTCCAATTTGATTCATTTTTTATGACTGAGCAGAAGTAACTAAAGTTCTAACATTTAGTTTTTGGCCAAGTTCAAGCTATGTTCTTGGTTGTTGGTGCTAATTAACTCTACTTGCTTGACTTATTATCCTGTTAGTCCAAGCTCTAGGAAGCTAGAAGTGCTAATGTTCTTTAAAACAAAAGAGCTAAGGATCAAGTATTCGATTATTCGAGTTTTGTACCTGTACAATCAAGTGTGAGATTGAGTCTTGTTCATCTCCAATTTGATTTCTTTTGTTAAGTTTTTTCTTAAAGTTGATTCATTTATATGACTAAGTATCTGCAAAACATAGGCATGTGTAGTTTTTAAAGTTACTGATAGGCTTCTAGGCTAGCAAACATCTGAAAAAGCGGTGCATACGATAATTTAAATGAATCCTACTTTGAAATGAGAGAAGAAAGTGAGGAGGTTTATAAGGCACACACAAGTTCACATATGCATGCTTTTTGTCTCGATGATGGCGTTTGTAAGTTTGTTTAGCTTGCAATCAACTCAACTATTTTGCCGAGTACCTAAAAAAGAAAGAGTGTCATTTAAAATGAAACAAAGAAATATATGTAAGTACTATAATTGGATTGTTCGGAACTGGGTGTGCATGCCATCCAGTGTATATGACTTGATCATTTTCAATTTGATGTCATCTAGTGTTTCTGGAGATGGTGTAATGTGTTGGGCTTTGTGGAGGCTTGTGAGCCGGCCCGACCCATTACTGAAACCCTAGGTTAACTATTTGGTTTTCCTATAAATATGATCCTTGTATTTGTAATTCTAAATGAGCAGCACAAGTGAAATAAAATCCTCCTGTTACAGTCGTGGAGTAGGGAAACCGAACCACGTTAAATTCTTGTGTGTCCCGTTTGCATTCCGTTTCTCTTTTTCTCTAGATTATTTGTGTGTGTTGTGTGTTTAATTCCCAACAATTGGTATCAGAGCGAGGTTTCAACAACACTGTAACACAAATTGTGAGAAATTGTCACCTAGGGTTCTTGTGTGAAGAACTGTGTGCAGGAAGGAGTGTGCCGCCGCCGTTCGCAAGCTACAGCCGTGCAAGACGCCGTTAAGGGAATTGCCGAAGGTGTGTGCGATTTTTTTTGTGGTGCAATATTTCTGACGAAATTACCAAGATCTGAAATTAGTTGTACCGAGTATCTCATTTAGTCCTTTGAGATGACAGAAGATGGGAAGTTTCGAATTGAGAAGTTCGATGGTACAGATTTCAGTTGGTGGAAGATGCAGATTGAAGATTTGCTGGTTCAGAAAGATTTGGACGTAGTGTTGGGTGACAAGCAAGGAAAATTGTCTGATGCAGAGTGGGCAGTTTTGGATCGGAAAGCTATGTCAGTTATCCGACTCTCGTTGACCAAGAATGTTGCGTTCAACATTCTTAAGGAGAAGACAGCGAAAGGCATCTTGGAAGCCTTGTCTAACATGTACGAGAAGCCATCTGCAGCAAACAAAATTTTTCTGATTAGAGAGTTGGTGAACACAAAGATGAAGGAAGGCAGTTCAGTTACCGAGCACATCAACTCATTGAATTCGATCTTAGCCAGACTTTTGTCAGTTGGCATTAAGTTCGATGATGAAGTTCAAGCTTTACTACTGTTATCATCATTGCCTGACAGTTGGTCCGGAACGGTTACAGCAGTTGCCAGTTCAGTGGGACCTAATGGATTCACCTTTGAAAAGATTCGTGATCTCGTTCTTGGCGAGGATGTCAGAAGAAGGAGTTCTGGAGAATCATCAGGTGATATGCTAAACGTCGTCAGAGACAGAGGAAATAACAGAGGTAGTGGGAGCAGGAACCGAAGAAGGAGTCAGTCGAAGGCTCGGGATGGCTCAGGTGTAACATGTTGGAACTGCAAGGAGGTGGGGCATTTCAGGAATCAATGCCAGAAAGACAAACAAGTCAACATTGCAGAAGACAGCGCCAACGAGGATTTGTTTATCTGTTGCGCGGAGAGCAATGTGGATTTCCTGGGTCATGGATTCTGGTGCTTCTTTTCACGCTACCCACAGCAGTGAAGCACTGCAGAATCTGGTTATTGGAGACTTTGGAAAGGTAAGGCTTGCAGACGATAGAGCTCTTGATGTTACGGGCATGGGTGACATGGTGCTGAAGACGCCAGTCGGTTTTGGACCTTGAAGGATGTCAGAGTTGTTCCAAGCTTGACGAAAAGTTTGATTTCTGTTAGGCAGTTGGATGAACAGGGACATCATGTGAAGTTCGGAAATGGGCAGTGGAAGGTCGTGAGGGGCAATCTTGTCATGGCTCGTGGAACAAAAAGAGGATCGTTGTATATTGTCGGATTACCGTCTGAGGGAGTGACCGTCCCAGTTCAGAAGAAAAACAAAGTCCGGTTCACAGAATCTCGTGGGCAGAAGAAGGTTGTCTTTGCAAGAAAGAAACCCAGAGCCACAGGTCAGATTCAGGATGAACGAGCAAGGAAAGGTTCAGGAAGACCAGTCAGAGGCGTTTGTGGCAGTGGGAGCACCGGCCGTGCTTCAGCCAAGGCTCCTAGAAGACAGTGGGTCAAGAGAACCAGTATTCCAGCTGTTGATACGTCTCCAGAAAATTTCTTGCTGAGTATGGAGAGTGTTTGTTCTCAGGGAGTTCTAGGATCCGGCAGTTCGTGTCTCAAGTGGGAGCCGGTAGGGACCGAGGACGAGTCAAGGGCAGTTTCAGCCGTGACTAATGTGTTGAAGCTTCGGGGAGCTTCAACGGGCCTTTCAGTTGACTGATGAGAAGGCCGCTGTAGCAGGAGAAAGTTGAAAAAGATTACTAGACATACAAGTGTTCTAAGTGGATGGCAGTTGAAATTCTTCAAGCCTCCAAGTGGGAGATTGTTGGGCTTTGTGGAGGCTTGTGAGCCGGCCCGACCCATTACTGAAACCCTAGGTTAACTATTTGGTTTTCCTATAAATATGATCCTTGTATTTGTAATTCTAAATGAGCAGCACAAGTGAAATAAAATCCTCCTGTTACAGTCGTGGAGTAGGGAAACCGAACCACGTTAAATTCTTGTGTGTCCCGTTTGCATTCCGTTTCTCTTTTTCTCTAGATTATTTGTGTGTGTTGTGTGTTTAATTCCCAACATAATGCTGAGTCTTGATCTCCAAATGAAGAAGTCAAAAGGCATTAGTCCCTCCGTTTCATTTTAGGTGTCTTAGTTTGACTAGGCAAAGTTAAAGAAAATGAGGGGTATTTTTTGATCTTGTGGTCTTACCAAAGACTTGTCTAATATACTAATTTATCTTTTGGATCTTGTAGCCGTAAACATGTCATGTCAGATATGGAAACGTAAGAGTTACTAGATAGAGAAAGAGAGTCATTTTCAAAAAAAACTAAGAAGGAAAGTAAGACACAAAAATTGAACGAAAGGAGTAGTATTTTGTAAGAGAAGTGTCGCTTAAATGCTTTTGAACCTTAAGCAGGTTTAGAGATGAACTTTAAAAGATTGAAATGAGCATGAAATAAAGCAACTAAGAAATTGTGGAGCAGAATTGTTTATGAAGTTTGCTTGTGAAGGATTTGCGGCACACAACATGGGGGAGCCATGGACTAGAAGGTATTCATAGATGTGCTTTCTTGCACTTTGGCTGGATCAAACTCTTGAACTAAAGTTAACTGTAAGTTTGATGTAATTTCAGACAGTACGAGAAGATGTTCATTGAAGATGCCTCTCAATCCAAAATATTACTCACATGAAATGATGACTTTCTTGAATTGATGGATTATGTTAGCTTATATGCAGTTAGTTTTTAACTACGTGTTGTTGATCCCTTTCCTCCGCTATACTCATTTGCTAATACACTTCAAAAAGTTGCAACTTTCATCCTTCCTTCCAGTCATTTACCTACATTTGATGCCTTCTTGATAATTCATTAGCTCGCTTGATTTTAAGATTTAATCGGTTGTGCCTAGTGGTAGTAGACATTATCAAGAGTCTTCTTTTTTGGAAATAATCGCAATATAACAATTGATGGCTATTCATTTGCAGAGGTTAGGAGAAGGAAGTGGTTAGAAGATAACCCCGAGTCATCAAGTAATGAAGATCCTGTGCTTTTCGACACCTCAATTATTCCTTGGTGGGCATGGATGAAGAGGTTCCATCTTCCTGAAGCAGAACGCCTCAATGGTTTGCTTCATATCCCTTTTTCTTTTTCTTGATAAGTAATTAAAGTTCCATTAATTGCGCCGAGCTGGTTGTGAATATGTACAGCAAAAAGACTTATCCCCTCAAATAGGCAGGGAATCCAAAAAGTTGATGAATTTACATCCAAAAGGAACTGCATATTACTCCAATATTAGAATATAACAGTTTCAAGATCCTACTTTTTAAAACACACACTGCTGACGACTTGTTTTCAAATTATCTTTTATTTCTTTCATGCCACAAGGACCAAAATATACATAACAACAACATACCTAGTATAATCCCACAAACTGAGGTCTAGGAAGGGTATAGTGCGCAAACTTTAGCCCAACCTCAGGGGCAGAGAAGCTGTTTCTGATAGACCCTCGGCTCAAGGGAAAAATAGTCTTAATCAGTCTAAGAAAGAAGTACAAGAAAATAGCAGATAGTAACAAAAACAACAGATAGTAACAAAAGTATACATTAATGGACACTATTTTAGTATCAGTACAACTGTTACTTTGTTTTCTGACCATTCCAAGCTTTGAACTGTCTCTTTTAGAGTTTAAGGAGGCCCATATCCTTTTTGCTCACTATTGTATCCTGTCTTCACACACAAAGCAGTACGTATATTAGGATTAAGCTGATTAACTAAGGGGTGACGTGAATCCTGTACAGGTCGTGCTGCAATGATTGGTTTCTTTATGGCCTACTTTGTGGATAGCTTGACTGGTGTAGGCCTCGTCGACCAAATGGGGAATTTCTTTTGCAAAACCCTATTGTTTGTAGCCGTGGCTGGTGTCCTCCTAATCCGCAAGAATGAGGATTTAGAAACTATCAAAAAGTTGTTGGAAGAGACTACTTTCTATGACAAGCAATGGCAAGCATCTTGGAAAGATGAGACCTCAAGCAGTTCGAAGGATTCTTGAGATTGTTCCTCGTATAACATTAGTTTTTCATACTTACAGGAAGATGTAATCCAGGTAGTTCTTCTATGCTAATCGAAGGAGAATTCGTATTCTCCATTTTGTTGTAGTGCTTGGTCTGCCATGTAATTTTTAATTTTTTTGGCCTTTTTCTGTTTCTGGGCAATGATTTTATATTTAGTTCTTTTGCCATTGTTGTAAAGTCTGTTTGCTGATCATGAGTACTGTTTTTCTAATCCTTTTAGTGCAAAAATAACTTCACAACTTTACTTGCTAGTAATGCTTTGATTTTCCAGGACCAAAGTTGAAAAATGGCCAGATTTACTCCCATGTTGTTTAGACTCCAATATTGCTAAAATAATGTGTTTCTTTAAAAGCTATGCATTTTTGAAGGATTAGACACATAGAACAACAACATTATTGGAAAGTCCGAGCATAGAGTTCACTTGTAGTTTAATTCCTATGATTATGGGTTACTATAAGATTATTGGTAGTCTAAGAGACTATGGTTTCGAGTCTGGCAACAGCGGTATCTGGATAGAAATTATCACATTAACATTATTTGAGACTTACTAAACTAAATTAAGACCTTAGCTATTCATTCAGTTGGCCTTTATGGCTATTCCGACCCATTTTAAAGGTCAAACAAGCCCCGAAGCGCGCATACTCCCATCTTGACGATTTTCATGTGCTATGCAAATCAATTTTTGGGTTATCCGGATTTTGACGTCAAAAATGACTAACTTTTTGGTGGACGTCCGTCAAGACCTTGGCTATGCAGCCGGTTGGCCCTCACCGCCATTCCGACCCATTTTGAAGGTCAAACGAGCCCCGATTTGAGCATACCCCCATTTCAATGTTTTTCGTGTGCAATAGCAAACCATTTTTTGGTGATCTGGATTTCGACGTAAAAAATGCTAAAAAAAATTTTGGACGTCCGTGAAGACCTGGTCTATGCAGCCAGTTGTCCATTACGGCAATTCCGACCTATTTTAAAGGTCAAACAAGCCCCGAAACGCGCATACCCCCATCTCGATAATTTTCGTGTGCTATAGCAAACCATATTTTGGGTGATCCGGATTAAGACGTCAAAAATTTCAAAATTTTTTGTGGACGTCTTTCAAGACCTTGGCTATACAGACAGTTGGCCATCACAGCCAATCCGACCAATTTTCAAGGTCAAACGAGCCCCGAAGCGCGCAATACTCCCCATTTAGACGATTTTCGTGTGCTATAGCAAATCATTTTTTGGGTGATCCAGATTCCGATGTCAAAAATGCCAAAAGTTTTTGTGGACGTCCGTTAAGACCTTGGCTATGCATCCGGTTAGCCTTCACGACCATTCCGACCCATTTTAAAAGTCAAACAAGCCCAAAAGCACGCATACCCCCATCTTGACGATTTTCGTGTGCTATAGCAAACCATTTTTTGGATTATCGGATTCCGACGTTAAAAATGTCAAATTTTTTTGTGGAAGTCTGTCAATACCTTGTATATGCAGCCGGTTGGCCCTCACAGTCAGTCTGACCCATTTTGAAGGTCAAACGAGCCCCGAAGCGAGCATACCCCAATTTCGATGATTTTTGTGTGCAATAGCAAACCATTTATGGGTGATCCGGATTCCGAAGTCAAAAATACCAACAGTTTTGTGGAAGTCCATCAAGACCTTGGATATGCAACCAGTTGGCCATCACGGCAAGTCTAACCCATTTTCAAGGTCAAACGAGCCGTGAAGCGCGCATACCCCTATTTCGACGATTTTCGTGTGCTATAGCAAACAGTTTTTTGGGTGATCCAGATTTCGAAGTCAAAAATGCAAAAAAAAATTATGGACGTCCGTCTAGACATTGGCTTTGCAGCCGGTTGTCCTTTACGGCCAGTCTGACCCATTTTGAGGTCAAACGAGCCCCGAAGCGAGCATATCCCCCATTTCGACGATTTTCGTGTGCTATAGCTAACCATTTTTTAGGTGATCCGGATTCTGACGTCAAAAATTCCAAAACTTTTTGTGGACGTCCGTCAAGACATTGGCTATGCATCCATTTGTCCATCACTTCCACTTCGAACCATTTTCAAGGTCAAACGAGCCCCAAAGCGCGCATACCCCTATTTCGACTATTTTCGTATCCTGTCGCAAACAATTTTTTAGGTGATTCGGATTCCAATGTCAAAAATACCAATTTTTTTTGTGGAGGTCCTTCAAGACCTTGGCTGTGCAGCCGGTTGGCAATCACGGCTAGTCCGACCCATTTTCAAGGACAAATGAGCCTCGAAGCGTGCATACCCCCTATTTAGACAATTTTCATGTGCTATAGCAAACCATGTTTGGGTGATCCGGATTTCGACGTGAAAAATGCCAAAAATTTTTGTGAACGTCCGTCAAAACCTTCGCTATGCATCCGGTTGGCCTTCACGGCCAGTCCGACCAATTTTGATGGTCAAACGAGCCCCAAAGCGAGCATACCCCTCATTTCGACGATTTTCGTGTGCTATAGCAAACAATTTTTTGGGTTATCTGGATTCAGACGTCAAAAATGCCATAATCTTTTGTGAAAGTCCGTCAAGACCTTGGCTATCCAGGCGGTTGGCCCTAACGGCCAGTCCGACCCATTTTGAAGGTCAAACGAGTCCCGAAGTGAGCATACCCCCCAATTTTGATGATTTTCGTGTGCTATAGAAAACCATGTTTTGTGTGATCTGGATTCCGCCGTCAAAAATTCCAAAACTTTTTGTGGACGTCCTTCATGACCTTGGCTATGCATCCAGTTGACCTTCACGGCCATTCCGACCCATTTTGAAGGTCAAACGAGCCCCAAACCGAGCATACCCCCTATTTCGACGTTTTCGTGTGCTATAGCAAAAAAAAATTTAGGTGATCCGGACCGACGTCAAAAATATCAAAAATTTTTGTGGAGGTCCTTCAAGACCTTGGCTTTGCAGGCAGTTGGCCATCACGGCCAGTCCGACCCATTTTCAAGGTCAAACAAGCTCCGTAGCGTGCATACCCTCCATTTAGACGATTTTCGTGTGCTATAGCAAACCATTTTTTGGGTGATCCAGATTCCGAAATAAAAAATGCCAACAATTTTTGTGGATGTCCGTCAAGACCTTGGCTATGCATCTGGTTGGCCTCCAAAGCTATTCCTACCCATTTTAAAGGTCAAACAAGCCCCGAAGCGCGCATACCCCCATCTCGATGATTTTCGTGTGCTATTGCAAACCATTTTTTGGGTTATCCAGATTCCGACGTCAAAAACGCCAAACTTTTTTGTGGACGTCCGTCAAGACTTTGGCTATGCAGTCGGTTGGCCCTCACGGCCAGGTCGACCAATTTTAAAGGTCAAAAATTCCAAAACTTTTTGTGGATTTCCGTCAAGACCTTGGCTATACAGACAGTTGGCCATCACTTTTAATCCAAACCATTTCAAGGTTAAACGAGCCCCAAAGCGCGCATACCCCTATTTCGACGATTTTCGAGTGCTAAAACAAATAATTTTTGGGTGATCCGGATTTCGACATCAAAAATGCCAAACTTTTTTGTGGACGTCCTTCAAGACCTTGGCTATGCATCCGGTTGGCCTTCACGGCCAGTCCGACCAATTTTCAAGGTCAAACGAGCCCCGATTCGAGCATACCCCCAATTCAATGTTTTTCGTGTGCAATAGCAAACCATTTTTTGGGTGATCTGGAATCCGACGTAAAAAATGCCAAAAAATTTTTTGGACGTCCGTGAAGACCTGGTCTATGCAGCCAGTTGTCCATTACGACAATTCCGACCAATTTTAAAGGTCAAACAAGCCCCGAAGCGTGCATACCCCCATCTTGATAATTTTCGTGTGCTATAGCAAACCATATTTTGGGTGATCCGGATTAAGACGTCAAAAATTCTAAAAATTTTGTGGACGTCTTTCAAGACCTTGGCTATGCAGACAGTTGGCCATCACAGCCAATCCGACCCATTTTCAAGGTCAAACAAGCCCCGAAGCGCGCATACCCCCCCATTTAGACGATTTTCGTGTGCTATAGAAAACCATTTTTTGGGTGATCCGGATTCCGATGTCAAAAATGCCAAAAAATTTTGTGGACTTCCGTGAATACCTTGGCTATGCAGCCTGTTGGCCATCACTTCCATTCCGAACCATTTTCAAGGTCAAACGAGCCCCAAAGCGCGCATACCCATACTTCGACGATTTTCGAGTGCTATAGCAAACAATTTTTCGGGTGATCCGGATTCCGACGTCAAAAATGTCAATTTTTTTTGTGGACGTCCGTCAAGACATTGTATATGCATCCGGTTGGCCTTCACGGCCAGTCCAATCAATTTTCAAGGTCAAACGAGCCCCGAAGCGCGCATACTCCCCATTTAGATGTTTTTCGTATGCTATAGCAAACCATTTTTTGGATTATCCGGATTCTGATGTCAAAAATGCCAAACTTTTTTGTGGACGTCCATAAAGACCTTGGCTCTGCAGCCGGTTGGACTTCACGGCCAGTCCGACCCATTTTGAAGGTCAAACGAGCCCCGAAGCGTGCATACCCCCCATTTAGACGTTTTTCGTGTGCTAATAGCAAACCATTTTTTTAGGTGATCCGGATTCCAATGTCAAAAATACCAAAAGTTTTTGTGGACGTCCGTCAAGACCTTTGCTATGCATCTAACTGACCTTCACGTCAAGTCTGACCCTTTTTCAAGGTCAAACGAGCCCTGAAGCGCGCATACCCCCACTTGGACAATTTTCGTGTGCTATAGCAAACAATATTTTGGGTGATCCGGATTCCGATGTCAAAAATGCCAAACTTTTTTGTGGACGTCCGTCAAGACGTTGGCTATGCAGCTAGATGGACCTCACGGCCAGTCCGATCCATTTTGAAGGTGAAACAAGCCCGGAAGCTGGCATACCCCCATTTCGTTTCGTGTGCAATAGCAAACCATCTTTTGGGTGATCTGGATTCCGATGTCAAAAATGCCAAATTTTTTTGTGGTCGTCCGTCAAGACCTTGTCTATGCATCCACTTGGCCATCGCGGCCATTCCGACCCATTTTCAAGGTCAAACGAGCCCCGCAGCGTGCATAACCCCCCTATTTAGACGATTTTCGTGTGCTATAGCAAACCATTTTTTGGGTGATCCGAATAAAGACGTAAAAAAATTTAAAATATTTTGTGGACGTCCGTCAAGACCTTGGCTATGCAGAAGGTTGGCCATCACTTCCACTTCGAACCATTTTCAAGGTCAAACGAGCCCCAAAGCGTGCATACCCCTATTTCGATTATTTTTGTGTGCTATAGCAAACCATATTTTGGGTTATCTGGATTCCGACGTCAAAAATACCAAACTTTTTTGTGGACGTCCGTCAAGACCTTGACTATGCATCTGGTTGGCCCTCACGGCCAGTCCGACCCATTTTGAAGGTCAAACGAGCCCGGAAAATAGCATACCCCCATTTTGATGATTTTCGTGTGCAATAGCAAATTATTTTTTGGGTGATCCGGATTTCGATGTCAAAAATGCCAAATTTTTTTGTGGACGTCCGTCAAGACCTTGTCTATGCATCCACTTGGCCATCACGGCCATTCCGACCCATTTTCAAGGTCAAACGAGCCCTGAAGCGTGCATACCCCCCTATGTAGACGATTTTCGTGTGCTATAGTAAACCATTTTTTGGGTGATCCGGATAAAGACGTAAAAAATATCAAAATATTTTGTGGACGTCCGTCAAGACCTTGGCTATACAGAACGTTGGCCATCACTTCCACTTCGAACCATCTTCAAGGTCAAACAAGCCCCAAAGCGCGCATACCCCCCATTTAGACGATTTTCGTGTTCGATAGCAAATCATTTTTTGGGTGATCTGAATTCCAATATCAAAAATACCAAAAAATTTTGTGGACGTCCGTCCATAATCTCTCACATTAAGGATAACATGAGAGTTTAAAAGTGAACATTTGTAAGAATAGAAAGGTTTCATTATTTTTTAGCCAAAGCTTTGCTCAATTAATGAAGTGGGAGCTTTTAATTAATAAAATCTTGAAATTAGTATAGTATAATGCACTTGTTTTTCCTTATTTGAAGCAAAGGATATTTTTCCTTATGAAAGTTTTTTTCCAAATAATAATTTCATCAGAAGCAAAGCAGTTAACCAATTAATTCGTAAATTATACCTTGCATTCATTATTTTTCTTAATGAGCGTGAAATGAGCTAAAACACCACTTAGTTTAAAACGGAGAGAGATATAAAACTAGTAGTTGTACTTGTACACAATACTACATGTTATATATTGCCTGGAAAATGCCAACATACCTAAAAGGCTAAAACTTTGATCAATTATGATAATCACACAAAGTCAGAAGTAGGCAACAAATGTAAAACACAGACAAAAATCAAGAACCTTCAAAACCAACATGATCGAACTTGTTTGGGATTGAAGCGTTTTCGTATTTGTTCAAATGCCCTCCAGAAGCAATGGAAATCAACATAAACTCACATCAAGTTCCACAAAGCCATAGTTTCAGACGACTAAATAAATTAACCGAGCAAGTTTAAGAGGCCGCATATGAATCAAGCAATTGATAAAAGGCAAAAGAGTTGTAACATTTCTTTAAGAATCAGATCAACATAAATCCCTCATCACTTCTCATAATCCTACTACAACACAATACTATATTAATAACAACTACTACTACTAAAACTAGTAGCTGTACACATTACTATATGCTACAGATTGCCTGGAAAATGCAAACAGATCTAAAAGACTAAAACTTTGATCAAGTATGATGATCACACAAGTCAGAAATAGACAGCAAATGTAAAACAAAGAGCATACAAATCAAGAATCATCAAAACGAGCGTACTCCAACTTGTTTGGGATTGAGTTGTCGTTGTTGTTGTCAACATAAGGCCTTAGAGAGAGCTATGATTCAGGCTTTGCATTCTTGTTCTTGTGAACCTCGCCTAAGACCTTCACGAACGCTTCCACAATCTGCTTCTGTGATTCGAGTATCATCTCGTTACGTTTCATCTCCATCTCCATTCTCATTTGCTCTACTTCCTTTGCCATTTCCATCTTCATTTTCTCCATTTTCATGAACCCTTCGCCTAATAACTTAATCGATAAAACCATCTCTTCCACCGGATCCCTCCCCCTCTTCATCCCTACACCACCACCACCACCTCCTCCCTTCTTCCCGAATTTCGACAAACCAGGACTGAACCTAGAATCAAGATTGGGTTGTTGTTCAACATTCCCACTATTATAACTTCTTCTTGAGCTGGAAACACCCATATTCCTAATATGGAAACCATCACTAGCATTACTTCCATTATATTCACTTCCTTCATCACAATCAAAATTAGGATTCATTACAAAATTCCCCCCACCTCTAATTCCTCCTTGATCAAATCCATTTACATCTCCAATAATCCTCCCTGTTCGCTTCGCTTTCATTGAAATTCCATTTTTCATCCTATACCCACTTGAAAACTCAACATCATGTGGATGTTCTTGTTTGTTAGATCCCATATCCATGTATGAACAATACCCATTTGGAATCCTAGTAGCAAAGTTTATCTTTTCGGATTTTGTCGCAGCTAAAGCATGATTAAACATGAAATTTGGGGGTGAATCCATACCATTCTTTTGATTGATCTTCAATTTCAAAAAATTCTGATCCATCATTGTTTTTAAAGCATACCCATCACCAGAAACAGCAGTAACCGCTTGTTGTTTCTCGGCGATTTGTTGATTATTAGATCTGATTGCTGCAACAGTAGTACCATTTTCCATGGCGTCCATGTTATCAAAGAAGAACCAAGATGAGAAAAACCTACCGGTAGGACAGGAAAGGGATCTCTGTTTCTCAGCACGGTAGCGTTGCCGGAGTTTTTCCATTTTGTGTCGGCACTGAGCTGATGTTTTCGCCGGAGAAGCATCTGGGCAGCGACTGGTCACGGTAGCTGCCACCGCATCCCAATCCGCCGTCCGTAGGTACCCGCGGCGGAGCGCGTACCATCGTTCACGGTAGGCTTCAATAAGAGCTAAAGTCTCTTCTTGGGTCCAACACGGCGGTGGAAATCTCCTCACCGGCGGCGGTGGCTTCTCCTCCGGGACGGCATCTTCTGCTACTACGACGGTAGAATCAACGTTAGACGACATCGTTAATGATGTGGGTGTGTTTTTGTTTATAGCAAAATTGAGTGGCTTTTAAATAAAATAAAAAAAGGGTGGAGGAATGGGTAGAACTAGAGTGGTGCAAGATAGCAAAGGTGGTGGGGTGGTGGAGATTGTTGTTGTATTGATGATATTGAGTGAAATATAAAAGTAGAGGAAAATAGGGTGGTGAGTGGTGATGGTGGGTGGGAAATGGGTGGGTAGTGCTAGATAGGTGCAAGATAGCATAGGTGGTAGGGTTAGTTGAGGTGGTTGTATGATTGATGTTGAGACATAAAGGGTGGTGTGAATGGTAGGGGTTGGGGGATGGGTTAGTGGCGCAAGTTAGCAAAAATAATGAGGTGGTGGAGGTTGTATGATATGATAATGATGATGATGTTGAGTGAGATGTAAAATGAGTAGGAAAATAAGGTGGGTAATAGGTAGTGTTAGAGAAGCTCAAGATAGCAAAGGTGGTAGGGTGGTTGATTTCGAGACATAATAAGTGATGTAAATAATGAGTAAATAATTTTTTAACTAACTTATCGTTCTTTGCAAATAGAAATATTCACATGTTATCTATCGACTAATAAATAAAGACGAGGCGATAAATTTGAATGAGTAGGAAAATAAGGTGGGGAAATGGGTAGTGCTAGAGAGTTAAGGGGTGGTTGAGGTGGTTGTACTTGTACTTGTATATGATGATGTTGAGACATGGTGGGTAGGGGGGAGGGGGGTGGGGGGTAGAGGCGCAAGATAGCAAATGTGATGAGGTGGTAGTGGTGAAGGTTGAGGTAGTTGAATGATGATGTTGAGAGGTAAGGGGGGTGGACATTGAATTTTGAGCAAGTTGTTTGGGTGGGGATTATGATGAATGATGACACACAAAAGGATAAGGGGGAGAGAGAGAGATAAAGAGTCTTTGATAATGCTAACATGCACATCCTACACCTACTCCACTAATCCACCACCACCACCCCTACTAACTTTCCTAGATATTTTAGTGTCCCATCCCACACCTTAACCCCACCCCTAGTGATTTGAGGGGGTAGGGGGTCTAGTAATTGTTGTGTGTCATTAAAAACAAGCCCATGAGGCCATGACACATAGCCTAATGAAATGTCCAATATCACTCTAATATATGATAATAGTATGGTGGGCAAATGAAGGTACCAACCAATAAGATGGGTGGCTTCATTGACCAAAATTGCCCACATCTCATTATTCATTGTGTCCACACCTACTCCACCACTTCACCACCATTACACTTCACCACATCATATGCTACTTTTAAGTTGTGAAATAAGAAAAAATATACTAATTTAGAGATTTCGAATTTAAATTTTGATAATAAGAAAAATTATAATGAAAGTTGATCGAAGAAATATTAGGTGAAAGTGATTAATTAGATAAGATATAACATATTTTGATTTTATTGACGGTATGACTTTAGATAAGAGGGTTTGAAGATTTCGAATTAAAATAGAAGGTTGATTAGTAGCTGAGCGTTCTCTCACTTCCGTGCGAAATACGCTTGGTGGTTATACTTGGAATTTCCTTTATATAAGTAATATTAACATTATTCTTGAAGTTTCTAATTTTGCATTTTGGCTATCTTTGGTGTTTTTTGTTCTTCGATTATTGCATTATTTTATTGTCGTTATTGTTTTTTTTTCCTATTTGGTATGTAATAGTCTTCATTTCACATTATCGTTTTGTTGTTGTTTGATATGTGTATCTCAATTTTCAAACTGTGTGACAGATTACTTGCAATTCCATGAAAAGCGAAATGAATACGATTTTTCTTTTTTTTTATATAGGAAATATTTAATAAGAAATTTTAAATTTGAATTTTGTGGGTAAACAATTTATTTATTAAAAAGTGTTTTCTCCTTAAATGACTCCGAGTTAATCAAGAACCAGTATGACTATGTGAATTGAATGGAAAAAAAATAATAATTAAAATAATAGCGTGGGAATAGCGTAATATTGATTTTATTAATAAATAAGTTAAAATAATGAATAATGTTAGAAAAAATATAGTCGCATCGAGTGTTTACATAATGTTTCATGGATAAAGTATCGCACCTAATTTATGGACTTCTTTTCTTAAGAAAAAAAAATTGATATAAAATATTTATTAATCTAATTAATTTAAATTTATATCGATGACAACACCTGAATAATAAGAAATTCCCAACTCTCCTTTTAGCAATGATCTGTCTAGAGCTACTCTCTAAATAGATAAAATACTTTCAATTAAGATATTTAATTTAGTCACGAGATTGCTTTTAAATACTTTTTTTTGTGTGTTTATCAACTTTTACTATCAAAATATTTATTTTTGGATAAAAAAGATTTTCTTTTATTTGAAATTATGAGATTCCTCTAATTTTCTAATATTGATTTGATAGTTTATTTATTTATTTGACTTTAAATAAAAACACATCTTTTGTTTTTCTAAATATCAAATTAGTAAATCAGATGTAACCAACGGATCCGTGGCGCAATGGTAGCGCGTCTGACTCCAGATCTGAAGGTTGCGTGTTCGATTCACGTCGGGTTCAATCCCCCGGTCAAGTGGGTCCTTCTTTTTTTATTTTATTTTTAAAATTTTGAAATTAATTATTCTATTTGTGAAACTGAGATTAAATTTTTTTTTAATTTTGAAATTAACTATTCTATAAGTGAAAAAAGTGAGATTAATATGTATTAAGAGGGGTAATTCAAGTATCTTGGATATATAATCTTGGTATAAGGAGATTAATGTTTATAAATTTAAGTTTTGTTATTGACTAGTTATTGTCCTATAAATGAAAGTGAGATTAATACACAAGTTATATTTAAGAGATATAGTTCAAGTATCGTGAGTGTATAATCTTAGAACATAGGGAGATTAATGGTAATGTCACATATCATATTAGAGCAGGCTGGATGAATTATTGGCGGTTTGCGTCGGGATACTGTGATAAAAATGTGTCACCAAGGTTTAAAGATAAGTTCTATAGAGTGATGGTTAGATCTACTTTAAAGTATATATAATGTGTTTCTAGATAAGAACACATGCACATTTAATTTAGAAGATAAAAGAGGGTAGCACAAATGAAAATGTTCATATGGGTGATTATATGAGTTAAAACACAAGTATAGCCATTAACAAAGCTCATGACCTTTTCCCATTTTGCACTTTCCACAACCATAGATGTCAAACATCTACCCTTTTTTTTTTTTTTATAGTTGGATTCAATCTTATAAGTTGATCATATAAAAGAATACTTATTGAATCAAATCATGTAATTGCTAAAAAAAATATATGTATATATGGAACTCAGAGGTAAAGGAAGAAAATTCGAATACTCATTGTCGAAAAATTATTTTATATACTAAATTCTATTAGTTTCATGTGTTTACCTTGTACTCTACTATTTCTATTTAGATGTCATCATTTTTTACTTCACGTGTATTAAGAAATTAAGTAACTTTATTATTCTATTTTTTTATTTTTTATTTTAAATTAAGTTAACTTTTCAATCAATGAATATGAATTAATTTGACCAATAAACATAGATTTTTCATTATGTTTTTTCTTTATTGGTTAAATGCATATTTTTAAGTTTAATAACTCACCATGATAAAATAAAAGGAATATTGCAATCTATACGTTAATTTTTATGAAATTAAAAGTATTATGAATCAATTATTTATAAGAAATAACGAAGTGATTAATGATTAATATTTTGAATAAAACTTATCCTTTCAAAGATGGTGGGCCAACACTATGAGCGGCGTACCAAACATTTTGTAGGACATAACATGTCTTACTTTTGTTTTAATTTATTTTGTTTGATTTCAAATTTAACGTTAAATTTTAAAATTTAAAAAAATTAATAAGATTTTTAAATATTTTATGTATTTCAATTTTGAGTATGCATATTTAGACATTTTTCTAAAATACATACTTTCTAAATCTACAAACTTATATATTTCTTCTTTAATTTATTCAATTTATTCCTGTCCTTTTTGTTTTTAATCTTGTATTTCCTTTCCTTTTCAAGCCAATCAATCGATTTCTTAGCTAACAATGAAACAACCCCCTACGCCATTCCCACCCCCCTTTTAACCTCATATCTATAAATACGAAAGGTTTATGAATTATCGAGTTTTAAGGATTGAAAAATAAGCGCGTATGGATAACAGATGAAAGCAATTGACTTACCCAGATACTCAACCAATGTAGAAATGCCCAATAACATGAATGGATTGGTAGAATAGATCCTAAAAGGCTCTTATTGTGACAATTCGTACAATAATGTTACGCAAGAGCGTGATCCTAATTTTTTTTTTTGAATATTTCGTCGAAATAAATTAGCTAAGAATGTCCTCATTAATTTGCTTGATTAAAAAAAATCATCGCTAAGTAAGATTAACGAAATTTATCCACCGGTAAATTCTATTCATTTTTTAACAATGATTTTTGAAAATTTCACAAAATTCAATTAAAAGGAAATAAACCAAAGCATGACTTATCACATGGATTATTTTTGGGCAACTTTCACATATACCAAATAAAAAATTCATATTTATATGCTATAGGAAAGTTTGCATAATTGCGCTCCATAGCAAACATAGAAACTGTATAATTCGTTATACATATACCGTTGAAGCAAATTGTCTACAATGAAGTGTATAAAACAAGAAAGAGAAAGACACTTGGGAAGAGAACTGTATAAAAATATAGTGTATAAAACGAATTGTATTATTATAAGTGTATAGAACGATTATATACAATTTGAATTTGTATAAAATGAGAAAGAAAGAAAGACAAAAGAGACTTGACAAGGAATATACAATTGAATCAAATTGTATAAAACGAGAAAGAGAGAAATTAGATATAATTTAAAAATTGTATAAAAGGAGAAAGAGAGAAAGGCAAAAGAAACTGGGCAGGAGAATATTTTTATTGTATAATTATAAGTGTATAGGACGAAAATATATGTACTTGCATGTATATATACAATTTTCTCACACTTTATACAAACAGAAAAACAATTTATACATTTCGCTTCTGTTTGTATAAGTGAGAAAGGCGAGGGTGGCGAGGGAGATTTAGGAGAGTGACGAGCGAGATATGGAAGAGGAGAACAAAAATATATGTATTTATACAATTTTCTTTGCTTTATACAATTAGAAATAATTTTTATACACTTGTGTTTGTATAAAAAGTGAGGAAGCGAGCGAGAGATTGGAGGAGAGTGGCGAACGAGATATTTGGGAGAGAGGCGCCTGACAATTTTTTGCAAACGTTTGCTATGAAACACAATTAAATCAAACCCTAACTACTACATTTATTTTAAGTTATTAGTTTGCTATTATATACAATTTTCCCATTATTTTTTGGTCGATTATGGGCCTTTATTTTGGAGTAAATGGGCTGCTACTTGTTGGGTTAAGATTGAACATGTAGCCCAGATCTTAATTTGTTTTCTTATTTTAATTTTGCAAATTCTTTGACTTTAAGATTAATTGGCCTATAAAACATTAATGGATAATTACCTTTTGGGGTGTGCTAAAAAATAAGGAATTTTTGTATTTGTATAAAATTCAAATATTCGAAAACAGGATGAAGATGAACCGTATAAAATGAAAGCATAATATTTTCATACATGATTCAACGAATCTCAGATCGCATATACAATTTCAAGCATAAAAATTACTGTGAAATCAACGAATCTCAGATTACAAATCGATTTTTTAAACTGACTACAATAGATTTCTTTCGGTTGAAGGAGAGGAAGATGGAACGAAATTCTACTGAAACATTGTCCGCATGATTTATGAGATTTTTTTTCCTTATTTGTTTAATAGAAATTACCGCCCTTTTTAAATTTAAACAATAAAACGTATAAAATATACAAAACATCACATCCATAGTAAACTACAATTTTTCTACAGAATGCACTTTTGACAAGTTTGTCATCGCATAAAATAAAAATTTTATATTTGCTATAGACATGAAATTTACTCAAAAGCTAATAGACGGAAAATGTATATTTTGGAAAAAATTGCTAAATATACATCTTATTTGACATAATCTTTAAAACTACCTGTTACTTTTAAAGTTTTAAAATTCCTCTCTCGTTGATACATCTTTACCTCCTTTTTAATGCATCCATCCATATCCATTATGTATCTGGAGATCCTATCCCCTCTTCGAAACATCCCTCCACTAAGTATTCGGATGTTTGGTGATGTATCGGAAAGTCTAGTGATGTATCAACATGAAAATCCATACATTCTAAAAGGATTTTTGTGATACTAAAAAAATAGAAAATAATGTAATTAATTCTTAGTACTATGAATATATATATATATATACATAATTTTTTATATTTTAATTGATGCCGGTGATAAATGTTTGATGACTTGGCCTAAATGAAAAAGGCCCAAACATTAACTTATAGCCCAAGCCTGTTGAGCCATAAGTGAATAATGTATCGTATAAATTGAGATGGATAAACTAGAACAATTTTTAGCTTACTACCTTTCCCTTTTAATTTTTGGTAAAAATTCTAGAATATGTGGTTATGTTTGGTAAGTAAGAAAAGAATATAGAAATATTTTTTCATATTATATTAGCCATTACATAATTCTACATATATTTTTTTTAAAAAATAACTTTTTCAATGAAAGTAAGAAACAAGTCTAATAAGTAATATATCATTATGTTGTCTCCCGATCCTCCAACAATCCACCTACCCTCTCGCCCTTCATATTTCGTTCTTATAAAATTCAATATAAAATATTTATTAAATTGATAATATATTTTTGCTTGCTTATTAAGTATCAAGAAAATTGAAAATAAAGGGAAAATGAGGATAAAATATTTATTCATTCTTATTATCCATATATATATATATATTAAGTACATTCTTTATATTTATTTAAAATCTGATTATATTCGAATTAGTGTAGAAATGGTTTTTTTGTTGAGAACTTTTACATCGTTCACTAGCTCATTTTATTTGAACATGTTCTTTATATTGACCATAAACGATTGAATTCATTAGAAGAATAAAAAATATATATATATATATCTATATAAATATATAAAAATATATATATATAAAAAAGACCAACTTTAGACTTTAATTAACCGTTTGTTTTGACCAAACTCAAGGTCGTTGGGTGGCTGTTAGAATACGTGTTTTTTTTTATATATATATTTTTGTAAATTTGCAAGTCAAAAGGAATAAAAATCTTTGGTTGAATAGATATAGTTAGTTTTTTCTTTTTCAATTTAGGAGCGAAAAATAAAGATAAATAATTAAATATTGATTCAGAATTTAAAGTTTGTTTGTGTAGATATAACGATTTCAAATCAATTTTAAAGTAATTGTATTTGGACTCAAATATCTATAAAAAACACATAAGTTAAGGGTCAAAATTCAAAAATTAAATGTAGGAAAAAAAAATTTGGCCACAAAATTCAATCAGAATGAGATCTTTTCTATGTAATTTTATTTTTTAAAAATATTTTTACCCTTTTATCTTTAATATCTTTTACTAAAAAATGAAAAAAAAAAGATCAATTTATTTTAAAATAAAAAAGATATTATAATATTAAAATTTTTCTAGTCAAATTCTGGCTCAAATTTCTGGTCATTTAGTACTCCTCTTAAATATATTAGTTATACAGTTTACTGATTTCATATCTGAATTGTGAGATGTGTGAATTTTTAACTTGAACTATCACAAAATGCTTATCAAAGCGCATTTGAACTATTAACTATTTACTTATCCTACCGAAATAATGATGATATTCCATGTAAGAAAGTTAACTAACAACTCAGATATATATTATTCGATAAATATTTAATGATAATTCAATTAGAAAATTCACTGCTAATTTGACATGAAACTCAAAATATTGAAATATTTATAAGTATAATACCTTTCACTCTAAATGCGATACATTTTAATTTAGTCCTACAAATAAAATCTAAATATTAATTGATTATTAACATTGATATATATAATCCGATTAAATAAAAATTATTAAATTTACGTAAATTTATTATCGAACTTCTAGATGTGTCATCTCCTCCTATCCTCTCCGTGTGAATAAAATCATCAATAATAAATTGCCACGTTGGTGAAAAAGAAAAAAGTATACAACTATTTTAATCTTGCCTTTAATTAATTTAAATAAGACTAATGTCACAAGACTCACTCACAAAAGTGTATTCGTGGATGTTTCTTGTAACGTTTGTTTACCTAAATTTTATTTTTTAAGAATATAACCAATTCAATTGATATTAATATTATACAAATAAAAAAAAAGTATGCATTTGATGACTTTTTTATGTTTAGATAAATGAATTAATCAACTCATCTTGCTCATGAATATTGTGAGATTAACGAAATGATTATTCAATTTGACTCAGTTGAATAACTGATAATTTAAAAATACATCAAATTAATATGGATAATATCCACCAAAATAGATATCCAGATGGATAATATAGATATTCATAGTACCAAGACTTAATTAATAGTAAAACATATTTAAAATATTTTTTTTAGTAAAATTTTATATTTTAACTATCAATTATTTTCATTTACTTACTTAACATATTCCTTTATTTGTATTAAAAATATCTCAATATCGAATAATATTAAAATAACGTTTCCAGTTGAGGACATATATACATGTATAGTCTAACTTATTATCGAGGTGTATTATAATATAAATGAACTAATAATAATCAATATGAAACTCTTGAAATATAGTTTAGATAAATAAAGAAAACAGCAAATTGTTATTATATACGAATATCACGAAATATGGTTGGATATGTTTTTAGATATTAATTTTATTATCGATACATATATGTCTATTTTTTTATATGAATTTTAATTTTAGATGTTTAAACTAATTTTTATGAATATCAATATTATCTATTGATCAACTCTCTTTTTTATTTCGTATAAAATATAAATAAATTAATTTTTTTTTTATTATTATTTTTTATTTGTTTATATTCAATACGATTCTACACGACCTTACAAAGCTAAAGTATAGAGCCTAAAATATTCATGCAATCAAGTCAAAAAGTTATACAAATACATTCACATGTGAAGATTAAAACCTAATTTTACTCGAAATAGAATAATAAAGAACATGTGATTGTTCTTCTTCTATGAAATTTTTCAAATGCCTAAAATAGAATTAATGAGACTTCAATAAAATTATCTTTTTTCAAAGATAAATTATCAAATTTGTAGGTGGCAAAGTATAACATAAGAAATATTATTCTTAATTAAAAGTCATTTGGTTTGAATTTTAATAATTGAATTGTCTTTCTTGAGAATTATTAGTGTGATTTTTTTATATGAATTTGAATAAGTTGAACTCGTTTTAATTCAAATAATTTTTAGACAAACATTCATTTATTAATCTAATTTTAATCAATTTAAATTTAATCTTAATCATAAATGACCACTATATAAAAATGCATTTTTTTTACTATTTATCAAACGCGATATATATATATATAACCTACTTTAACTACCTAGTAATGACTTTTCTCCAATTTCTTTAGTAATGGAAAAGCCGTGATTCCGATCCTTTCATTACGTTGCATTATTTCAATTTGTTTAACTTAATTCAATCTGATGTTTTTTTTTAAATATATAGCTTTTAAATATATTAAAATATTTTTTAATTTTTTAATTTTAAATACATTGAATAAAAAGTTAAAATTAAAAAATAATTTTAAAAATAGAATTATTTTTAAGAATACATTTAAAAGAAAAATTAATCAAACGAATATATAATTGCCTAAAGAAGAAAAAGACTTTCATATTAATGTTTTCTAATTAAGGATATATCACAAGAAATATTTTCTACGATAGAGGTGACAAAGCACGTAGAAAATTTTTTGACAAAAATCTTTAACGACTATATACATTGGATAAAATTCATTATATATACCTAATTAATAATGTTTTCATATATTTTACTTATAAAATTTTTTATAAAAATTAAAATAATTATACGTTATTTATTCACGTTATAAATTATAATCATTATCATTCTTAATTTCATACCCTGATTTCATTTTTATAATAAATATATAACTTAAATTTATATATTATCAATATAAAAGTTAAACTCACGGATATTTCATAGAAATGAATATATGGTCAGAGTCAATATTTGGAATTATTATGGAAGAGTCAAAATGCATGTTTTACAAATGCATATTCACATGTGAACACAAAATAATCTAGTAGTTATTTTACTTCAACAACAATCGAAAAGGACCTTTGATCGTGTTAAAATCTATCGAAAATAACAATTGAAAAGAATTTTTGATCGCGTGAGAATCTGTCGAAAATGATTTTTTTTATAAAATAAAAATAAAAATATTTAAACTTTATGTATATTTTGTAACTTAGATAGCAATTGGATAATAAAGCGAAAAAAGCCTAATCCTAACTATATATGGTATAAAAATAAAATATCCTAGAATCTGAAGTCTAAAGAGTACAAAAATTTTAAAACGGTATATAAATTTTTATATTAATTAAAACGGCAAAATCGATGGAACAACAACGATTTAATCCATCGAAAAAAGCAAAATCGTTACCACATTTTGCAAAATGTGAATTTTTTTTTTTTAAAAAAAATTGACATCGCTACCTAGGCAGCGATTTTTAATTTTTTGCAATTTATTTTTTTTGATCTATTTTTTTTTAAAATCACTGCCTAGGTAGCGATTTTCATACTTAATTTTTTTTATATATATAAAATCGTTGTCGAGGTAGCGATTTACAATTTTATTTTATTTTTTTAAATCGCTGCCTAGGCGACTATTTCCATAATTAAAAAAAAAATTATAAAATCGCTGCCTGGGCAGCGATTTAAAAAAAAGTTACAAAAAATTGAAAATCACTGCCTCTGGGCAGCGATTTAAAAAAAAATTACAAAAAATTGAAAATCACTGCCTAGGTAGCGATTTCAATTTATTTTTTAAAAAGAAATTCACATTTTGCAAAATTGCTGCAGTGACAGTGATTTTGCTTTTTCCGGTGATGTAAATCGTTGTTATTTCAATGATTTTGCTTTTTCCGGTGATGTAAATCGTTGTTATTTCAATGATTTTACTATTTTATTTAATATAAAATTTTATATACCATTTTGTAATTTTTATTAATATTTTGTAACATTTAGGTCCGGACTCAAATATTCTACGTGTCAAGAAGACTCCAATTTAAATTTGATAAAATTTGTTATGTAAAATTCGAAATTACGCCGTAATCTCAAACCGACAAAGGCATTTTATTTTAAAAGTTATCATTAAAAAAAAGGGAAAATCCTAAAGAAAGTAAATTGCATATTTAATTACTAGCACATGCAATGATATAGTTGATTAACTATTAATTACTTTGATTTAAATTTCAAACGTAAAATTCTAGAAGCAAATGTCATCAAGTTTTACAAGTAAAATTCGAAATAGGAATATGGTTATATAGTTTGAGCGAAATCAAAATTTAATTTATAAATTGAATTTGAAGCGTAATTTTTTGAAGTTATTATCTGATTAAAAATTAAAATTATCTAGATAGCTATTCTTATTTGAAATTTCACGATATTGCTTATTTTTCAAATACAAGACCAAAATATTGTCAATGTGTAATATTCTTATTATTCTATAAATTAAAATTAATCGAGTCAATATATTTTATATTTTTTTTAACAAATAAATAAGTAAAAAGTGAGCATATTTCTCCCGTTGAATTCGTACATGACACCAGCAGACATGCAAAACTGCCATAATCATATTGAATTTATAGTCAAAAGGTTTTACAAATCTACTCGAGTTAGAAATTTATCAAAAAATATATTTAATTTTTTTTCATATTAAATATATGTGAAATTAAATATATAATTATCAATATTTAACTGATATACCTACATAAAATAATTTTTCAACAAAAGATATGTATCGAACTATTCTGCGCCTAAGATGGTTATGCTAATCATTATATTTACTCATTAAACATCAACAATAACAACATATTTAGTATAATATTAGAAGAGTAAAATATTATACTAACATCTTATTCTTACCTCATAAAAATAAAAAATTATTTGAAAATACCTATCAATTAAATACTTTGATTTACTCCAATAAAAATGGTGAATGACTATGAAGTTAGCAAATAAGTGCACAAAATATACTTTAAGACTTCAACGCAATAGTTTGAATAATTGCATTGTGTTTAAGTTACCTAACTATATAGGTCGATCTTTTAAGTAAATATTCTTTCATACAATTTCGTCTTTTGGATGAGTTAATCTCACGCAAGGGTGTGTGTTCGAATTTTTGGTTTAGTTTTATATTATTTGGTTTGGATTTTTCGATATTGGTTTGGAAAAATGTATAAGTACCTCCTCAAGCTATGTTCGAAATTTCAGAGACACACTTATACTATACTAAGGTCCTATTACCCCTTGAACTTATTTTATAAGTAACTTTCTACCCCTTTTCGGTGATCTACGTGACACTAACTTGAAAAAAAGTCAATCAGCGTTAGGCCCACAAGATAGTTTCACGTAGGCTGAAAAAGGCTAAAAAATTATTAATAAAATAAGTTCAGGAGGTAATAGAACCTTAGTATAGTATAAGTGTGTCTCTGCGATTTCGGGTATAGGTTGATGAGTACTTGTGCATTATCCCTTTTGACTTTGTAAAAGTGTAACCCAATCTGATTCAAAATAAATTTGGTTTGATTTTCCTCTATTCAGTTTGGATTTTTTCGATTTGGTTATTCACTTATGTCAATAATTAATAACATAACCAAAGTAATAACATTGAATCCCTTAAATATAAATCATAAGAAAAACTTAAAACATAATACTTATAAGCATACCTATTATAGAAGTTCAAGCATAAAATATATTTATGTAATCATCGTGAAGGCAGCGCTAGAGAGAGATAATTCGGTCTTTCGGTTTTTATTTTTTAAAATTCGAAATCAAACCAAAAAATCAAACAAAGTAATTTATTAATCCAAAATCAATTCGAAAAAACCAAAAATCCGTCCAAATAAAAATTCAATTTGATTTGATTTGATTTTATTTAATTATTCGATTTAACCCAAATAATATACAACCCTATCTCACGTAGATTTTAGTATCTAATAAATTTCTAAACGTCAACCAAAATCAAATCTCGTCTAAACATTAATTTTCATATATTAATAAGTAAAACATTCAAAATATCTAACAATTATCTAAAAGCTCAATCATAATCAATTCATTTCTAGACATCAATTTCATATATTAAGAAGAAAAATATTCAAAATATCTAACAATTGGACCATATCTATAGCTAGTTGCTAGGAATTTCCCAGTATTCTTGTCTCTTAAAGGTAATGCATAATTTGTCAAACTACTTGTAATAATAATCAACCAATATTGACCATGTCTAATTTTACTTCTATGTGTATTATTAAATTTATCGTTATATACAAATTTTAAGTTTTATGCCCTAACGATATATATGACAATATAATAATAATATATGTTTAGTCTACTTTCACAAGCTGAATTGGAGAAGGCGGTGTATAATTATCATATAATACCTTGAGAAGGTAGAAATGTTGTTTATAATAGACTTTCGCTACTCAAGCAAAAATATAAAAAATGTAAAATAAATATATAACAACAAAAAAGATATGTTGAAAATAACGAAAAAGAGAACAATGCCTAAGCAACGACAAAAATCTGATAACTATAACAAATATAATGAAACAACGCACGTCGTTATGGCGCTTTGGAACACTGCCGATCGCCACCTCTTGCAAGCAACCGTCGGTCACAAATGAGTGAAACAACAGGTAATATACTAAAATAGAAGAATATGCTAGTAAGAGAGTAATAACATGATACTCGGATGACAGTAGACAATATTCGACTATCTTCTAATAACCTTCAACCCAAAATCGTTGGCCTTCATATATTGTTATATATCAGCTAGAATCACGTTCCTAGTAAGATTCTGCATGTCAAGTGTAATTGCAGATGACTTCATTGATATGTTATTATTGTGATTATATTAACCTGTCTAGAGAATAAAAATTAATATACACATTAAATACCATTTAAGTGGGATTCAACATATAAAACACGATTACTTATATCGCTTCGTTTCTCGTATTATAAAAAAACAAAAAGTTCTCTAACATTAGAAATAAAATTAAAATTAGTGTTCCTCACATCACAAGATACATTATTGGTATAATCGCTAATCTATCTAGATTACGCCGTAATCTCAAACCGACAAAGGCATTTTGTTCTAAAAGTAATCATTAAAAAAATTATATTGCAAATCCAAGTTAATTAAACTAATAAAAGTGCTTAGAAGTTATTAGTTTTTTCCAAAGCCTTCTAACAAGCATTTAAAAAGTTTAAATAAGAACTAATTAGAAGAAACTAGGAAGATGATCACTATGCTTAGTTGACTAATTAACAACTAAAATTATTAATTTATAATATAGTAATTCTTAACGAGTTTATGTTTTGTACACTGACAGGTAAATATATGATATTTTATCACGTAAATTTAACTTATCATAATAGACTTAATTTTTTATATCATGTCTAATATGAATAGAGTCATAACTTATTATAATCGATTAAATTTAATTTTTAGCAAATTATTTTTATGGTGTATATAAATTAAAATCATAATTTATAAAATCACCACATGCATTTTTTGAATTTAGACGTTGAATTTTATGCCTTTATGTCCTTTTTCTCCAACTGCCGACAAATTATTGGACATTATTATTATGAATTATTTTTCATTCAAGTTGACTTATATAATTTTAAAAAATGGACCAAATGAAATAATAGATTTATTTATAAAAAAATATTTCTTTGTCTATTGACTTAGATTTTCCTTCTCGTATTTATTAGGATTCGATTAAATATAGATTCGTTTCTACTGATTCTGAAGACAAAACTTTTAACAAAAATTTTTTTATCCTTAAATTTTTGAACTAGAGTTTTAAATTATTCTATCATAATTTATAGGGCAACTTTCACATATAGCAAACAAAAAATTCAATATTTGTATGCTATAGCAAAGTTTGCATAATTGCGCTCCATATCAAACATAAAACTGTATAATTCGCTATACATATATAATTGTATAATTCGTTGGCCAAAATTGTATAATTCGCTGGCCTATTTCGCTGCAATTGTATAATTCGTTATCCTATTTCGCTGCAATTGTATAATGCACAATTGTATAATTCGCTGCCTATTTCGCTGCAATATTTTTATAAAATTTGCTTTGTATACAATTGAATCGAATTAAAATGTATGTATATTGCATAATTATAAGTGTATAGCAAGAAGATATATGTTTTTCTCTCGCTTTATACAAAAACAGAAACACAATATATACACTTCTGTTGTGTAAAGCTAAAGAAAATTATATTTCACTGCAATTGTATAAGGGAAATTTTTCAAAATGTCAATATTTTAATTCGCAATTGTATAATTCATTGGTCTTTTTCTCTGCAATATTTGTATAAAATTTACATTTGTTTGAATTGAATTGAAGTAAAATGTTTGTAAATTGTATAATTAAGTGTATAACACGAAGATATATGTTTTTGCATGTGTACATACAATTTTCTCTCGCTTAATATAAAACAGAAACAGAATTTATACACTTCTGTGTATAAAGCGAGAGAGGCGAGCAGAGGGAAAGTGGCGAGCGAGATTTTTGGGAGAGAGACGCCTGACAAACTTTGGCTAACGTTTGTTATGGAGCACAATTAAATCAAACCCTAGCTACTCTATTTATTTTAGGTTATTAGTTTGCTATTATTGTACAGTTCCGTAATTTATATCGATATCTATTAAGTAATATGTATTTTTCAACGAAAAGTTTGATTTGACTTTTACATAAACTAAAATATGAAGTCAAAATTATATGGGGTCACACTAGTCACTCTGTAGAATTTTTCCATGTAATTAATGAAAATTTAATTTTATATAGTTATTACCATATCCACGAACATAATTGAGATAATGTAATTTACTGATTTTTTGATTTTTTTTTTTTAAATAATTGCCAGAGTTATATAAGAAAAAGTCAAATGAAAAAATAAAATAAAAGAAAATAATATTTTTTCATTTTAAAATACCTAATTACCCATATCAGATAAGTTGTATTTGTCTCCCTCAAAACACGATCATTAAATATTTTATATTACTTTATTTAATTTAATTTAGAAAAAAAAAGAAGAGTTATCGACTTTTCATCTTATTGAAAAGCCAACCATAAATTAATAATCGTGGAGTATAGATTATGTACTTATAATTTACAAAATGGATTTAATAAGAAGCCTACGTGCTTATAATTTTCAAATTAAATTAAGTTATTTATTTGGATAATGTGTAGATTTTTATATTGAGTATAATATATACTAATTTAATACTCTGTTCATTTTTACTTTTAGCTTATTTTTAAAATAAATATTTATTTTTATTTGTCCCTTTTGAGATATATGTCTATCCTTAGTGTTAAATATTTTTTTTCAAAACCAATATCAAACATTAATTAATAGGGATAATATGCTAAACTGCCAATCTCAATAATTATATCAAGTTAAATAATAAAAAGTAAAAATAAACGAATAGAATTTATCATACATATATTCTAGAAAAAGAAAAAAAATTATAGCTATAAAGTTTATCGCTAACTATATATCACTATATACCATATAGTAAACATCTTTTATATGATTTATCCTTAATTAGAATTAACAACAATTTTTGTTTGTTTAGTAACACAAATTGTCTATAGCTTGTTTCTATTTTTTTTACGTCATAAGCTATTACTTCATCCGTTTATTTTTAATTATCATAATTATTTAATATTTTAAAGTTAAATAATAAAAATTTTGATTAATATTTTCATCATATTGATATGCAAAAAGTTTCTGTTTTATATCAGTTTTGAATATCTAAATTTTCTGTTTAAAATATCAAACTAATGTAATTTAACTTTGAAAATTAGTCAAATTGACTTTTGAAAAACATAACATGACAAATAAAAATAGGCGAAAAAGGTATATTTATAAAGTTTAGTAATTAAGTGATATGATTGTGTAGATAACTTTTATTGCTTAGTGCATAGAATTCATCTGTTTCGAATATAATTTAATTTAGTCAATAATTTTTATTTTATAAATAAAAAAATAATTCAACTTGGGCAAACCACATAGTATTTCTCCACGTAGCCATGCATTAAGACAAAACTATGTTTAATAATATGCTAATCCTTTCTTAATTAGAGATAATAAAATACTTTATTAATAGACACTTTTAAAAATACTATGTTTCCAACAATTATATATATCTAAAATAACATGAATTTTTGAAGGTATTTTAATATTAATCTAATATAAGAGTCTAGTGGTTCAAATTAGAGACACTAATTAAATTAATTGATACTATTATATAATTTAATCATGGTATGATACAAAGAACTAATCACGATCCAAAGAAAACTAGTATTTTAATTTTCGTCATTACTAATTAAATTATTTGTTATCATTTATGGTATGTCAAAGAACTAATCACTATCCAAACAAATTAGTATTTTATTTTTTTGTCATAACTAATTAAATTAATTGGTATCATTATATATATCTTTTAATTATGGTATAATACAAAACTAATCATGATCCAAACAGAATTAGTAGTATATTTTTTTTGTATCTATCATTATTAATGTTATTATTATTATTATTATTATTATTATTATTATTATTATTATTATTATTATTATTATTCTAAATCCTTAATTTTATTCTCCTATTTTAATAATTACAAACTTGAAATTTTTATTTTTTTAAAGAAAAGAACAAAGGCATCATGGATATATAATGCACAAGTGTAAGAAGATTAAACAAGGGGCCTATGTATGTCTAATTTCTTAATTCTTTGACTTGTGGCATACATTTAAAGAGAATATAAATAAATAAATAATCTCTAATTGAAAACTAATTACAAAAGAAATATATTGTTGTCGAGGATTAGAATAGAATAATAAAAATTTTAGTAGGTAATTGAGTACTGTCGAACATAACTGATGTATTACCATTTATTCTTTTTTACTTCATTTGTTTAGTTTCACACTATTTTATTATCATTTTTTCTTGCCATACTGATTCGAAAATATATTTTTTGAGCTAAAATTTTATTTAAAATAATCTATTTATCATATAAAGATCCTAAAATCAAACGTATATCTTAATTTCTTAGATTTCACTTATAAAATTACGTTATAAAATTTCTTATTTGTCAATTAATGTCCACTAGGTTGTTCCATTACGTACTCGATCAAACTAAACATGTGACTTGTTGGACTAATTGTTAGCATTATTAATCTACAATAGTGAAAATCATATTTGATTAATAATACCTTGATTACTTAATATTTAATCAAGAAAATTATGAAATAAAGTGTAGATTAATTCATGGTAATTCACCTCATATGCTACAGGATATTAATATTGTTCCTTTACTTGTATTCTTTAGATATACAAAAATCGAGTTCGGAGTCTAAATGGTATAAAATATTAACAGAAAATTTAAAATGGTATATAAAATTTTATATTAACCAAAACGGTAAAATAACTGGAACAACAACAATTTACTCAACCGGAAAAAAGCAAAATCGCTGCTACTACCAAGGTAGCGATTTGAATATTTTTTTTATAAAAAAAATTACATTTTGCAAAATTGCTGCAGTAGCAACAATTTTGCTTTTTCCGGTGGAGTAAATCGCTGTTGTTCCAGCGATTTTGCCGTTTTGATTAATACAAAATTTTATATACCATTTTAAAATTTTTGTTAATATTTTATACCCTTTAAGCTCCGAACTCTACAAAAATCATTTGAGACATGTTTTCTTAATATTTAATTAATCAAGAAGACCATAGAATTAAGTGAAAATTAAGTGAATCAAATTGTCATATTCCAAGTGATGTTTAAAGGGCCATAAATAAATGTAGTTAAGATCCAAATACTTAGGGTTTGTTTAAATGCATGCGAAATTGAATTATGATTTAAAGTTTAAAATTCTGTTTGGATATACAATTTGAATTTTTTAAGTTATATTTTTTCTTATAGATAGAAAACCTTAAAAATTATGAAAATTATCAAAATTTCTCTAATTTTATATAAATTTTATCAAATGAATAACCATAATTTATAAGTTACACTAATTATAAATCACACATTCGTATAATGAATAAGTTTTTGCGATTACAAACTTTGAAATATACATAATAGTAAGTGATTATTCTTTGGTACTGTATAACCTTTTGCATCATAAGACAAGTTTTTTCATGTCGAATATGATTTTCTCGTAAAATTTAAAATAATGGATATTTTTTTGTTGCAAAATAGAAAACTATGGTCAAAACTCGAAGTCATTCTTGAATTCTCACTTGAAGCAATAATAGTCCCTCGTGTTTGCAATATTGATACACTTTTGATCGTCCCTAAACTCCATGTGATATAAGGGCATAAGGCCCTATTTTAGGCTTTTTCTCGAATATTCCACATAATGTTGAACTTGTTCTTTTATTAATTTTTTTTAAAAAAAATCATAATACACATATTAAAAAGAAACTTATAAGTATATTAATTAGCATTGGTGCATAATCCTACATTTCTTAAATTGTAAGATATATTTACTTTTTCCTATTTTGGAGTAGAAAAATTAGTGGTGGATCCTTTATAGTTTAAAATTACTTCTGCATTTTTAAATATATATATGCATATATTCTAAAGTACTTTTGCAAAAAAAAAAAAGTTTTAAATTGATTCTAGATAGACAAGGACATGTCGTGATATATATTTTAAGAATGTTATTATTAAAGATAGGGTCCATAATTTTTTTTAAAACTTATATAATCAAATTGGACATTCAATTTTACAATCTTATACATTAAACATGTTGATTTTATACTTACTTGATAGATAGTTAATACTATATATTATATAAAGTTTTCCTAATTTTAAGTAATTATTTTTATAAAAGGAAAATAAACATCAAACATGTTGATTTTATTTTTTAAAACGTAAGAATGTATTTAATTGTTAGTAGAAAAAATAAATAATTCCTTCTAGTGATCTAATTTAGTAGGTTTCCCTAATTTTACTTTTTTTTTCCTTTTTCCGATTTTTCAACTTTTATTCTGTTTTCCTATAAAATCTTGAATAATTTGAATTCAAATCGTATTTGACTCTATACAGTGGGAGCGCTTTCTACTAAGAATTTTTTCATACTCAAAGCTCTAATTACACCACATTTTTAGTGTGTCTAACTTAAATATTTAGTCGTATTATAAATATTTATACTATTTTAAAAATTATATTATTATCGAAATAAAATAACAATGTACAATCTTAACATAATATATGAGCATGGAAGTAAGTAACTAAATGATGGACCAAACTAATTTAAATTTTTGTATGTTTACGAAAAAAGAAATCTAAACGCCGCTGTTTTTTAATTAAAGGTTAAATATGCTTAATCAAATATTATAATAGTTACAGTTAATTAGAAAATGAGGGACCAAAAGTGCTTTTAACCCTAAATAAAGAGATATGAAGATTGAAGATTAGAGTAGAAAATTAGCTGATAATAATGAAATCATAAATTTTCACTAATGACGTTAAAATATAAAGAAGTAAATTCAACGAAAAGGTCAATATATAATATACAATCTTAAAGAAAATAATATTACCTAAATATACGGTGCAACTTTCTAACGAAGGGCTACCGATTAAATTTTAATAACCTTTTACTTAACTAATTACTCAAAATATTTTACCGTGGTTAAACCGCGGTGATACCTCATGTTGTAACCTCCCTATTCGACCACGCTCTTTTGTCTCGCGTGCAGTTCACGCGCATTCATAATTTATAAATTTTCTTCTTCTTGTTTGTTTATTCCTCTTCTTGGGGTCACCAAATTTGGCTTCTCCCACTGTTTTGTTTTGTCTTCTCTTCTTTCTGCTCTCTCCTATATATATACACACACAAATTTTATATGTGTATTTGTTTATATATATCTCACCAATTCTTGAAAACACTACATATTTCTCTTTCAGAAAACTTGTCTCTGTTTTGGGTTTTCTCTGGTTTTCTGTTTAAAGGACGAGCAATTTCATCTTGGGACATCTTTAATCTGTATGTTTTCGAAATACCCATTTCGTTTTTATGGGGTTTAATGCTTTTATGATGTTTTAAGATTTGTGGGTTATTTTTTGTTTTTGTGTTTTGGGATATGCTGTATGGTGTTTTTGAGGAAGAAAGGATAGAGGGTGTAGAAGTTTGTGATGTTTTTAGATGATGGTGTTTCATATATTTTGAATTTGAAATGAATTTTGTAGTTTTTCATGTTAAAGTTTTGATCTTTTTTTCTTTTTGTTGTTCTTTGAGAATCAAGTAATGATTTTTCTGCAAAAAGATTTGGTTTTTTTCTTAACCACCATGTAGAGGTTAGAGGGTGTTGGGTTAGGCTGGTGGAGAATTCAAGAATCAATAATGTACTGTGCCTCTATTTGAAAATTAGTTGAAGTCAGCTCTTTGAATATTTATATTTATGTTCTTTACTACTGTATTTCCTTTATGTACTTTGAGCTGAGCGTTATCGAAAACATCTCTCTACATTTGCAAGGTAGGGGCAAGGATGCATATATACCACCATCCTAGACCTCACTTGTAGGATTACTCTCAATATGTTGTTGATGTTTTATATAGTCTATAGGACTCATTTGATTCTCATGGTCAAGAGGATTAAATACTTCTTAATGATTGTTAATCTACACTGGTCCTTATTGTTTATCCGGCTTTTGATCAAGGCAGGTTTTGAGAAGCTTACAGAAAGGAAGTTAAGTCTAGTAAACAATTAAGGAAATGAAAAAAAAAAGAACTAGGAGTATTGTCTGGTCTTTTAACTTTTGAATGCCAAAATCCTTTGCATGAATACTGTCATTTTGATCAAAGAAGTAACTTGTTAAGCCTCTCATCTTTTTTTCCTTATAGTATGAATCCTTTACCGTTTTGTGGTTGGAATTGTAGTTTGGTGAAAGCCTGACCGATGAGTTCCTATAATATCATTAAAGTTACTGCAATTAGCAAGAACTTACATGGAGGATGTATGTTCATATTACGTATTTTTCGTTATGGGGAAATGAGTAATCCATTGCGGTTTTATGATTTTTCCTTGACAGTTGATATAATTATTGTACTGTATATTGTTATGTATATGTGAATTTCGATTTTGTATTGCAAGTTGAAAAATGACTTTGATGATATATTGTAGAGAAGCTGGTTGCTAGACGCCATTCTAGTTGTGTGCTTCCTCCTTGGTCGCCGTTCTTAAGAAGATGGGCTGTTTTAGCTCTAAGGTGGCAAGAGGACATCAATTTCCTGGTTATGAAGATCCTATATTCCTGGCATCCAAAACAGCATGTGAGTTACTGGTAACTGATCCTGGTCGGTTGAGGTCTTTTAATGTGTACACGTTGATTTAGTCAAGTTGAACTTGCCGTGTGAATTTGGATTTTTTGAGATGAAAGAAATTAAGTAACTTTGAGGGAAGTTAAAGTAATGATCTTCAACTTCCTCGCTATCTTTTAAGTTGCTAAATCCATTTACAGAGTTCAAGTCTTGGTTATTATCTTTCAGTTTACTCTTCCAATATGTTCGTTCTTTTATTGCTGCTTTTGTGTGTCTAATCTGGTTATGCTATATTCTTACTTAACAATTTTAATCTCCACTTATTCCTCGAACCTCCCAATTCATATTTTTATGTAGTAGAGAGCCTTCCTCCTCTAGTCTTATTTGTTTGCCTTCTTTTATGCAGTTACTGTAAGTGAAGTTCAGGCCTTATTTGAGATGTTCAAGACAATTAGCAGTACAGTGATTGATGATGGGCTGATAAGCAAGGTAGTTTCTATTTAACTAGTGAAATTTGTTTCAATGAGGCTTATGATTTCCTGTTGCATGATGTCAGATGAACGGTTCAAAGTAGACTATGTTTTCTCAATCTCTTACCGTCAGCTGGTCAATAATAACGTTTTCCTCTTTTCCTGTCGAAAAAAGAAATCTTCCTCTCTCTCTCTTTTTTTTGATCGGTCAAAAAGGAAATCTTCCTCTCCCTCTTTTCCGAGTCGGTGGAAAAGAAATATTCCTTTCTTTTTTCTTTTGATCGGTGGAAAAGGAAACTATCCTCTCTTTTTTTGTTGATCGGTGGAAAAGGAAATCTTCTCTTTTTTTTTTTGATCGGTGGAAAAGGAAATCTTCTTCTCTTTTTTTCTCTTGATCGGTGGAAAAGTGAATCTTCCTAATTAATCATGGATAATGTAATTTATTATAATGTTCCTACTTTTTTTTTTGATTGGTGAAAATGGAGATCGTCCTAATTAATCATCCAAGGTAGGGGTAAGGTTGTGTATACTCTACCCTCCCTAGACCTCATTTTGTCGGATTACATCGGATATGTTGTTGTAGTGGAATTTGTTAGGAAGGGGCTTTGAAACATCCAAAACAGTGTTGATAGTCTATTTGTGATTGTTTCTCTAATATGAGATGGAAAAGTTGTTCCCATGAGATATTTAGTAGAGTTTATTTGTCACAGAGCGCACCTTATGTTCTTTTTTTAGTGTTAACATATTTGATTGAACCGCATTACAGCCGATAATATGCCTCTTTTTTTGCTGATATATGAACAAATGCTTTATTGATGTGCAGGAAGAGTTTCAGTTGGCTTTATTCGAGAATAGAAAGAAAGAAGACCTTCTTGCAAATCGGGTATGGTATTTCATGATATTGATTTGATATTTTGATGGAATACTTTGCTTAGAATGGATGCTTAATATGTATTTCTCGAGTAAACATATCGTAGAGGTTCTTATATAATATTTTGTTGAAGTCTTAAAGAACACCTATTAGTAGTTCGCCAAAATGTGGATATTTAACATATGAAGTTCACTGAGTTGGCAAGTATGCTAATTTATCTCTTTAGGTGAAAAACTACTAATTTTTATTGCCTTGATGCGTGTGGGATATTAATTTCCCCTAGGAAATTTTTACTTGCAGATTTTTGATCTCTTTGATCTGAAACAAAGAGGAGTCGTCGATTTTGAAGATTTTGTTTTGGCAATGAATGTTTTCCACCCCAATGCCTCCCAGGAAGATAAGCTCACTTGTAAGTAAAAGAATAAGATATATATCTCGGTATTTTGTATGCATTGCATGCAGACAGTCGCGTGAAATTCCATTTTGTGCTATTGCAGTTTCATTTAAGCTGTATGATCTGGATGGCTCTGGGTATATTGAACGACAAGAGGTGCGTTATTCTTATGTATACTTTGGTTTCTTGTTATGTTTGTTTCATGTAACTGGCATCTTGTGTGCTTCCTTTGTACTTCTCCTGCTTGTGTTATTGTTCTTGTGATCACTCGATCAGCGGAAGCTTGGTTTTGAATTCTTTCCAGACATTTACAACCATTCAGTTTTGACTCTCGTTATGTTTGTCCATTCGGAGTTTGCTTACATTATCTTAATTTTTTACGAGATATTAGCGAGTCATTCAAGACATTTACAGAGGCTTTAATTATTTTTGGTTTTGGCAGGTTAAACAAATGTTGATTGCACTTTTACGCGAGTCTGAAATGAAGTTGGCTGACGAAACCATTGAGATAATACTTGACAAGGTAATCTTACCACATCCATTTTTTCAAGGTCCGACCATTGTATTAGTTATTTCTTTTTGACAAGAGGCTCAAGATTATTGAAAGACTATAATAACTCACCCGCACCCGGTGTTTACACTAATAAATGCAAGAAATATGTCTTTCATACACACATTTGATTAAGTGATACATGTTATCACTTTAACCGTTTAAATTAAATTGTCTGGTTTGATGTGAACATCGGGTGTTGGTACGTACTGGAGACCGATGTATATTGAGTTTGTTTTCAATATATAACTGAGAATTTGCATCATCAGTCTTTAAAGTTATTGACAACTTTGCATTAACACAACCTTTTTAGTTGCTGGTCATTTGCTGTCCTAACTATAGTCTCGACGAACTTCGAATAATTAGTGATTCTATTTCTGTATGTAGACGTTTTCAGAGGCGGACTCGAATCAGGACGGAAAGATTGACAAATCGGAATGGCGAAGCTTTGTGGATCGAAATCCTTCATTACTAAAGATTATGACACTTCCATATCTAAGGTATAATACATACCCTTTGATCAGCGATACTCATTTAAACGACGAGTCAATCAGGTCACATTCATCTGTTGTAGCTTATGTTACTCGGATTCTTCAAAAATGCCGCGAGCATGTGTCAAATCCTCCAGAAGTAATGCATTTTTTGAGGATTTGCCACAAATGCCAAACCATTTTTTGGAAGTTCGAGCAAACATAGGTTGTATTATCTTTTAGGTGACCTGATAGTGCGAAAGTTTCTTTACGGTCAGTGTATACGAGTTATACTCGTTAAAAGATAATACGAGGAGTATATCGGCTCTAACGAGATTTACGTTTATAATTTGCAGGGATGTTACAACTACTTTTCCAAGTTTTGTATTTCATTCAGAAGTTGATGAAGGAGCTACTTGAGGAGTAGGGGAAAAGAAGGGTGTAGTTCAGAATTTTAATTAGTTCTTCTCCCTCATATTTTTCATTTGTTTATTTTCCCAAATATATTTTAAATGTATCTAATTTTATATTTTATTGGGGAAAAATGCAAACAATATATATATATATAAATATATATATATCTAAAATTGGGTGAGGAGGTTTTGTTTAGCCCTCCCTTTTTGTAAATTGGTCAATTAATATATTTTTCTTAGATTCACTTGATTTACTGTTGTTTTGTTCTTTATAAAAAGTTAATTTATATCCTTTGTAGAGAATTTTATGTTTTTCATAAAAGGTTTTCTGTTTTTTGATATACGTGATTATACTTTCCTTTTTGGGTTGGTGTGTTAGCCACGTTATAGAGTTTGACTAATTTGAAATTGCTTGAAAAATCTTGCTTCAAAGATAAATCACTATAGAACTGAAACTCGGAAGTCGAGACGTTGGTTTAGGATGAGGATACAACTTTGTAATAGTAAGTTTTACATTAGGATAAAATGTGTTTAATCTAAGACGATTCATTCTATATTCAAAATCAAACCCGAAACTTCTAAATAAATGTGTAATCAAATCCGAAACTTCTAAATAAATGTGTAGGTAAGTTTAGTTAACCATGTGAGAAGAATATCTCTTTGTTATATTACTAGCTTTTCGGATAAATTATTACAATTATAATCGGTAGTACAAGAAAAAAAATAATTATCCACATCTATTTTACAATGTTATCTACTTATTTCAGTATAGCTAATACTATTAAAATAATGTGAACATCTATTTTACAATGTTATCTACTTATTTCAGTATAGCTAATACTATTAAAATAATGTGAACATCTATTTTACAATGTTATCTACTTAATTCTGTATAGCTGATACTATTAAAATGATGTGAAATTCTTTATTTTATGCCAAATAAATCGTGAATTAAAATATATGACTTAGCAATAAAGTGAAGCGACACAGTTAGAATTTGATATTTATGAATTACAAACTTGTTATCAAATCAAGAGCTCATTTTATTTTTTAAAAAATTAAAAATATCATGTTAGTTTCTACCCCCTTATGTAAAGATTTTATAGTTTCACTTGTGATGGCAATTTAATCACCAATTTTTATCAAGTTATCAATTAATACTTATCATAAAAATTTTCTTCTGGTTATTGAATTAAGGGAAAAGGGTCTGATATACCCCTCAACTTTGTCATTTGAAGCTGATATACCCCTCGTTATAAAAGTGGCTCATATATGCCCTTGCCGTTATACAAACCGCTCACATATACCCCTGACGTTATACAAACGGCTCACATATACCCTTGCCGTTACATAATGGCTCACATATACCCTTCATTTAACGGAAGTTAAAAAATTAGTTTTAAATTTATATTTATTACTTCTAATTTTTTTAAAAAAAATATTTAGGAGTATATATGATTCTTTAATAAAAGTTCAAGGTATATTTTATTTTTTTTCATACATAAATTATTTTTTGACTTCTTTTATTATAATTATTTGAGTTTCTTATTCTTATTTTGTTTGTCTTTCATTCCTTAGTTTAAAGAGAAAAAAATTAATTTTTTTTTGTGTGTGTATTATAATTTAATTTCGTATTTGAAGAAAAAAATTGGTCATCTACAATAAGTTTTACAAGAATATTAGTGAAAAATAAATAAATTTGATTATCAAAATAATAATTATAAATTAGTCATTGAAACAAAAAAAATAAAAAAAAATATGTTTGACGAGGATTAAATTTACTCATATGGGATTATATTTTTTAGAAAAAAATAATAAAAATTTAGATTCAAATTATTTTTTTCCATTTCCGTTAGAGGAAAAGGGTATATGTGAGCCATTTGTTTACAAGTAAGGGTATATATGAGTCACTTTCATAACAAAGGTTATCAGCTCTAAATGACAAAGTTGAGGGGTATATCAGACCTTTTTCCCTAAACATTAATGCTTATTATAGAGATTTACCTATAATTACTTTGTTACAAATGAAATATATATTTAAATGATTGATCAACCGCATGTCATGGTCAATTGAAATTCTTCAATCACATAAAAAAAATTTACATACATAAATTAAATAAAAATATAACCATTGTTTTGCCTAAAACATCTCTTAACCATAAAAACTAATTATCATCCAAATTCTTCTTTCTCTACATTTGTTTTCTTCTTTCATTATCAAATGTGTTTAGCTTTGTTAATTTGACTCCAAAATAATATTTTTTTGTGAGAAGAAACAGATCAAATTGATCTGTTTTCTTCTTCTTATTTTTTTTTTTTAAAAAAAAACAATGACTTGGCCTTTGCTTTTTCTCTTGTTTTCATCTTTTGCTTATTCTCATGCACAACTTACATTAGACAACTATGCTAAAACATGTCCACAATTTGATTCCATTGTGAGAGACATCTCTCAACAAAAACAAACGGAGTTCCCCGCCACGGCGGCCGCGACCCTCCGCGTGTTTTTCCACGATTGTGCTGTCGATGGTTGTGATGCCTCCGTCCTTATAAAGCCAACCGCGTTCAACAAATCCGAGCTCGACTACGACATCAACCATTCCCTCGCCGGTGACGCATTTGACCTAATCACCCGTATCAAGACCGCGGTCGAGCTTGCTTGCCCGGGAGTCGTGTCGTGCGCCGACATATTAGCGACCGCCACCCGAAACCTCGTAGTTATAACCGGTGGGCCCCACTACAAGGTCCCGTTGGGCCGGAAGGACAGTCTAGTTTCCAACGTATCAAACGTCGAAGCACACTTGACGCGTGAGAACGCGACGGTTGACCTAATGATAAATAAATTCCAATCCATGGGGCTTAATGTCAAGGACATGGTTGTGTTGATTGGTGGTGGACATACAATTGGATTTGTTCATTGTAAAGAGTTTGCTCATAGGATTTTCCCAACTCCTGACCCTACAATGAACCCAATATTAGTTGAAAGATTGAGCAAAATGTGTGCAAATTATACTAAGAACAGTGACATGTCAGCCTTCTTAGATGTTTTAAGTCCTGGTAATTTTGACAATGTGTTGTTCAAGAATTTGATGAAGGGCATTGGGGTACTAGGTTCAGATCAAATATTATATAGTGACCCTAGGACAAAGCCATTTGTTGAACTATATGCTAATAATGCTATTGCATTTGCTAATGATTTTGCTCAAGCAATGGAGAAATTAAGTGTATATCAAGTCAAGAGTGGTCAACAAGGGGAGGTGAGGAAGAGATGTGATTCTATTAATCATATTTGAAAGAAATTTGACATAAATTTATATTTTTATTTGATGGGAGGGTTTTTTTGGATTTTTGAATGATCCAAGAAGTAGTCTCTCCATCATGATCATGATGATTTATAGAATTTGTGTTTTTATAATATGATGATGAAATGATAATATTGGACAAGAATTTAATAGTACTTTGTGATTATTTGATCAAATTGTTTTTGTTAGTTTGAAATTTTGTTCCATCAATTAAAGTCATTTTGTTTAAATGTGATGTTCTATACACACAAAACTCATTTTATCCCTAAACTTAACTATTCAAAGATCAAACCAACAACTCGTCTCAATTGTGTCGGTTGATAAGCCAATACACCTCCATTTATATGTCACATCAGCATCAAATGCCCGCAAAATACAATGGGAACAAGCTGAGGTACATGTTGACCTAAATCTATTTATAAGGACCTTATTTTAACTTTTAACTACTAGAGCAAGATGCTACTATAGAGAACATATAATGCAACATAATATGTCCAAAACAAATTAGTTGAATGTAGCTTTTCATCTTCGTAGAAAGAGTATCGAAGAAGTGAACATATTCTGCGAACTCAAAAAATCATTGCAAGAGGAGATGGAAATGATAGTAACTTCCTCAGAAAAGATCAATTTCCTCAACAATATCTAAATGACTTAATCGAGTGCGTTCACAAACATCAAAATGTTCTTAAAATTGAAAAACATATCTGATCTCAAAATTCCAGAGACTCGTCATAAGCAGATAAACAAAAAGGGATTGATGATTACTCTAACTCTCAGTTTGCTCCCTCAATCTTCGGATTGTGCTCCTTACTGTCACAGCACTTGCAGTGCTATCGAAGAAAAAGATGAATCAGTTACTTGCACGAAAAAGAAGGGAAAATTGAAGACAAATATGGATGAGGGAATTAGTTATTACTTCAATGTATAAGCACCGCCTGCTTTGACTTTGCCGCAATCTTTACAGCCCCAAATACCCACGGCTTTCCTCTTCACTGCGTACTGCTCATAATGACAAGTATATCTTCAGATCACATGTATAAAAGGCAAACCAACTAGTACACGGAAAGACATCCAATAGATGGTTAAATACAATTGCATATAGCTGCTAATTTATCCAAAAGACCAAAAAAAGAGAACATACCTTTCCACAGAACTCGCAGAAGTACTTGCTATGCTGGCTAACCTCCATTTTCTTAATCTGCTTTCGCAGACTGGCACCATAACGGGTACCTAAACATATATGAGATAATTAGTAACATAGCTTTGTTGGACAAAAAAACATAACACACTCTATGCAACTGCAGAAAGAGAAAAAGGTAATCTACATACAAATAATAAAGTGTAAAATGAAAAGTATATATGTAGGAGTTCTAATCAAATAACCATTGGAACACAATGGGGATATAAGATGGATGCAATCATTTGATATTCTTAACAAACCAGAACAGTTTGGCAATTTCCTATGCAAGCTCTTCCTATTTGCTCAAAGAAGTCGTCAAAAAATTATCTCATTAAATTTTTCAGCAAGTAACATGTTCTAGTTCCAATGTAATCAAGAATACATATAGAAGCAAGTTAATCAGCCATATTCAACACAGCTCTATCTGTGTACTTGTTTATACAAATATACCACATGGACAATGCAAAGGGGAACATAAAAAAAAAAAAATAAGGAGCCATTACTTACCATATTTCCCAACAATTCCAGCCTTCTTGGTCCTCTTAGTCTGCAGGGAAAAGAAATAGTATGTTTTTTTAATGATTCATCTGAAAAAAAGATGCATCTTCATCATCCAAAGTCATCTATGATATAGGTCCACTGCAATGGTGAAATAAACAAGCACACCTCTACACAAAGATGTTGTCAATATCTCAATTGATCAATAACTCGTAACATAATTCCTCATCTAGGAACATTCAACCTCTTAATCCCAATCCATCAACTCCCACTACCTTTCCTCGTAATGAAAATATTACAACCAGATGAGCTGAACAATTAACATTTTAGTTTTCTAAATACACTTTCATTCAAATTGTTCATGAACAAAGCAATGTTACACCAAAGAGTGACATAGTGATCAATGAAGCATGGATATCAGCTGTCACAACACCAATCCAGCTAAAGCTTGAAAACGTTAGTGGATCACTAAATCTCTCAATCCAAAATCCATTAACGTCACTACCTTTCCTCAAAATAAAAGTATTACAACCAGATGAACCCACAAACGAATTAACATATTTAGTTTTCTGAAGACACTTTTTTTTTTCAAATTGTTCATGAACAGAGTAATGTGTTGCACTAAAGGGTGCGATATAGTTATCAATAAAGCATGAAATACCAGCCGTCAGAACTTCAATCCTGCTAAAGCTTACAAAAACATAGCTTATTCTCTCAATCCAAATCCATAAAAAGCAATACCTTTCTTAGTCATGAAAACATTACAACTAAATGAGCCTAGAGAACACTATCTAAACCAACAACAACAAACCCAATGTAATCCCATCTGCAGGGTCTAGAGGTAGAGTGTACACAAAACTTACCCCTACCTAACTTGAGGACTAGAGAGGCTGTTTTCGCTAGATACTCGGCTCACACTCAGCTCAAAGAACAACTAAAAAGGGCAGCCACAACAAACAAACAGACACAGCGACAAGATAGCTAGAGAACACAATCAAATACACAAATTAACATTATTTTAGTTTTCTAAAGACACTTTTTAAAACGAATTGTTCGACGAAAAGACCAATATACTGCACCCAGACGTATGGGATAGAAGCAAATAAAGCTGGAAAATAGACCAAATCAACAGTCAAAACTCCATAACTCGCTAGCTCAAAAACCTAATCCGCCACTGCTATATCTTTTCATAGCTACATCTGAGACCAAAAAACAGCTCCAATTCCAAGGGAGCAGTATAATAGATCCTTTTGACACTTAACAATAACAATTAATCAATATCAAACTTGACGAGAACAGAACCATTTTCTCACAAAATAAACAAAAAATCAATCACCGAAAACACAAAATATGAAGAAAAAAAAAACAAGAAGATTGAGCTGATATATGTATGAAGATTGAGAAGTTACCATTTTTGCTGAATCGGCTCTCGATGAAGGAAGGGCGTTAGTTAGCAGAGAAAACCCTAGATTCCATCGTTATACTTTAATTTATACAAATTTGGATCGGGTTTGGGTTGGGATGCGGCCCAATTGAATGTATTCAGGCTGACCCAGATTACCATCAGGCCTGACCTTTTTTCTTCAAAAATATTTATGGGCCAACACATATGAAGCACTAAGAAAATCGTTTAATTTTTGTTGAATAGATACTAAACGTCCAAAAATAAAAAGTTAAGGATCATGGTGAGGCTATATGTACGGCTTCCCCAACTTATTCTAGAGAGTTCCGTAAATTTTTTTAAAAAAAATCGATTGGAAGTCATTTCACCTTCATGGGCTAAACAAACATATGAAAAACTGAAAAATCGTCTGATTCATGTTAAGTGGCTCCAAAATTTCCAACACATGTCGTGAAGTATGGCGAGGTTGTACTTACTGATCTCTCAACCCATTACAGAGGGTTTCGTAAAAAAAAATTCCAAATAATCGACCAGAAGTCATATTAATAAAATGTTAATGGGGGCTAACACACGAAAAATTGAAATTTTCTAATTCTTGTTATAAGGCTATAAATGTCTAAATTTTTTGTAGATCATGGTGAGTCTATATGTACATGTCATTGAACTTTTAGAAAAAAAGCATTTCCGTCATCAGTTAAAAATTTGGCTCACCTATGTCATTTCCGTTTGAGAAAAGACTCATCCATATCATTATTTGTTAACTGTATTCTTGACTTCCTCGAGGGCAAGGTTCTTTTCCGAAGAAGGGAATATTGTTGTGAACCATATTGGGCCAAAGGGTATGTTTGGCGGTACGATAGGAATGGGCCTAGACCAATAGTGGCGAAGTAGTCCAACATTGACTTAAGTGATTGAAATTCGAATTGATAAATAATAAACTTAAGAGATCGAGCAAAGTAAGTTATGCATATTGAAATTATTAGGTTTGCAACATGTGGAAAAGCACTAAAATTAATCAACCAATAGTACTCGGGTGTACACATTGAGTCCGATGTATTAAAATTTCTATTATGTGTAAAATTTGAGAAAGAATCAATAAAAAAAAGTGTATTATATGTTGTCTTATCCTGTATTTCTGTTAGAGTTAGTCTCCACAACTCTTACATAAATGCGGGGCAAAATTGCATATTATAGACTACATTAGAAGGACTAGTATAGTTTATTTTAATATCACAATAAAAGTAAGAAGAAATATGATTAAATATATATATATATATATGTACATAATAAGTAAGAAGAAATATGATTAAAAATATATATATATGTACATGATACTCAACAGTAGGAGGTTTTTTTTCTACAATATTAAATGTGGAAAGGCAAAATTTATTATTATTTTGTACAAAGAAAAGAATATACTAATTTGAGTCCTATAGTTGCAGAAATAACAAATAGTTTTCAAACTATAATATAGATTTTAGCATTTATTCTCATCTTTATATGCTATATACTCTACAGGAGTGACTATATATTTTACATGTTACATTTTATAATCGAGAAATCTCCGAACTTCAGTTGGCTGACATATGTTTGCACTCTTACCACTGAACCAAATCCCCGAGGCCAAATGAACCTCTCTACACAACTGCAACCTCTGTAGTTCTCTTAGCATGACTCTGTTTGACAAATCTAACATACAAGTCTGTTCTACTCGAATCGCATTCTGGAAGCCTTGTGTTACCTCCTTCCGACATGTTCTTCACAAACTCAACGAGATTTCTCCAATTCTCGGGCTCGAACAACCTTTTGTTCAATCTCAAGTATGTAAATGCACTCAATCCATTTCCAGAGTCTGCTCTGCTTGTACTTAAAACTTGTTCATATCCTCCTCCATCATACCTCTCTAACGCGTTTTCTCCGGCTAATTCTACTCCAACATTTCTAGTCGCGTCTTTCACTTGTCTCACCAAACCTTCTGGTGAACAATTCGCGCTGTGTGGCTGCTCCCTATCCCTCATTTCCATACATGTAAAGTTAAAAACAACCCCACGTTTCGCGAACATACGTGCTATTGGTAGGTAACCATCTTTGTTCCTTGTGTTATAGTACCCTGCTGTTAACTCTGCTGCATGTGATCTTGTGTTATAATGCCAATGAATTCCAGCTACTTTGCCTGATAATTTACAACCTGTTCCTTTGAATATGCCTTGTGCTGATGCTAGGATATTGTCACCATGTTCTAATAACTTTCTTGAATACCATTCTAGGAAAAATTGTCCATATTCACTATTCCATGTACCATCCTTTTTGAAAAAACCAGTTTCCTCTGGAAACTGGTTGTACTGACCAGAATCGTGGGGCCCACCTCGGCCCCACGATTCGTTTCCCATTGCATGTGCTGATGCTGCTAGTGAAGCCTTCATGTACTGTTTATAATATCAACAAAAGGAAAATGGTTAGTTTTTTTTTCATGTTTCATTTCGTAGAAGTCTCTTGCTAGGGGTTCAACTGAATTCCCTTCGTATGAAATTGTGTATACGATAAAAATATAAGTAAAAACAACTTTTATTGTGCTAGTTGAATCGATCACCTTGGCATAAGAGAAAGATTTTAGTGTAGCGACAAAAAGTGGCTTCGACACCATTTAGGCTATGCTGATCAGACTCTCCAAAAATTTGTGTTAGATCTTTTAAAAATGCATAACTTTTGGAGAACCAGACATGCATATTGATATTTTTAAAGTGTCGGGACAACATAGGTTTTACTTATGTATGCATTTTTTAAATTCTTTTCGTTAGAATTCCAGGCTCCGCCGCTATTTCAAAGGAAAAAAAAGTAAGGTTTTACCTTGTCATAGCATTGAAATTCACCAATACCAGGAAATCTCCAAGTACCATTGCTCTCTGGATAAGATGGATATCTTAGTTCACCACAAGGACCCATTCCCACTTGTATTTCCTGTAAAAAAAAGAAAAATAAATAAAATTCAAATTCATTTTTTTCTCTTTTATTTTAGCTAGGAAAATTGTGGTCCTCTTTAAAAATAGAATAAAATAGTGGTCCATTATTTTGTATTTGTTTTAACCAAACAAGTCTAGTGGCCATCACTTGATATTGAAGTCATATAGATTGATAATATAAAGAATATTTGTATCATTGGCATAATTCAACATGTTATAACAGGCTATTAGGGTTAGTTCGCTTGACACAAGACTCGAAACTGTGACCTGAGACACGTTAATTGCCGTTTTAAGCGATATGACTCTGTAAATACTTTTCATATCGTCAGTGTATAAGACTTAAATTTTGTATTAGAAGAATTAAAAGACTTACCACTATAACATCACCTAAGTGATTCTTGAATTTTTCTCTAAAACTTCTCATGTAATCAGTGTAGACTTGAATTGGTGTTCTTCCTCTAAGTACTGGTAATTGATCACAACCTAAAGAAATGTACTCAGGATTTCTCCTGCCTGATCTATCTGTATACACAATATCTGGATTTTTGCTAATTTCTTCAAGTACCCATGGAGGTAGAGGGATGCTGCAAAAATCAATTCAAAATTATTTTAAGATTAATAATTAGTGGCGGAGCAACACAGATCGAAGGGTGGTCAGTTGAACACTCTTTCTCAATTTTTCTTAGTAGTATATAGTGTATATTACTTGTTTCAAGTTTGACCTAATAGACTAAAGAGAGATCAGTTGAACATCATTTGCCAGAAAAAACTTGCTTGTATACAGAAAAGTATACTGTGTATACCAATCTTACTTTTTTTTTTTTTACATATATAGAAAAGTAAATTGTGTATATTGGTCTTACTTTTTATATACGTATTGTATATTGATCTTACTTTTTTTACATATATATGTTAAATTTCAAATATTTTTAACGAAATTTCTGACTTCACTACTACACTATCATAAAAAAAAAAACTTTGAATAACTATTGTAGATTATATGAAAAGTATACATTTTGAGATTTGGGAGGATGTTTGCAATAGTAGGATAGGTATAATTTTATCAACAATTTCTAAAAGAAAACTAATTGTTGCATATTGGAAATAGAACAAAAAAACAATAAATATTGGAAAAGAGAATTTGAGAAATAATCGTATGTATAGAATATATTAGTTTCAAGAAAATACAAACAAAAATTTACTAAGTATTTGAACTCTAGAAAATCAAGAATCATTATTTTTTTTTATTTTTTTTAATTTCAATTCCACTATTACTATTTAAGAAGGTATATGGTTATTAATGACTCATTCAAGTAATAGATAAAGGGGTAATATAGTCAAATAGTACCTAGTATGATTAATTGATGTTATCAAATTGTTTTCTTAACAGGTGTATCAGAATGTTAAAACGATACATAAAAATAATAAAAAAGGTTATGATTAATTGATGCTATCAAATCATTTTCTTAACAAGTGTATCAGATCGTTAAAACGATAGATAAAAATAATAGAAAAGGTTATGATTAATTGATGTTATCAAATCATTTTTTCTAACAGGTGTATCAGGACGTTAAAACGAAAGATAAAAATGATAAAAGAGGTTAAAAATACCTGCAGGAATCTCCGACGTTACCACCACACTGATGAAAAGACATGACAACTTGAAGTTTCAATCCATTTGCTTGAACCATCTTCACAAGTTCATCATATCCTTCCCAATTATACTTCAAAGGTCCATCTTTTTCAACCAAACCCCACCAACAATCAACCATTACCCCTTCAACTCCAGCACCTTTTAATGCCATCAAACTAGCATTCATAGCTCTTGGCTTGTTCATATTGCCACCAATTGATATAGTGTCAAGTGGTAACATCACAAAAACAGGCACTTTTGTACTACTACTATTGTTGCTATGAGTAGTACCACTTGTAAGCATATGGAATTTCTCTTTTTCTTCCATATTGGGATTCAAGAATTGAACTTCTTGATTGGAACTTTTTGCTTTGAGATTGTATGATGGTGGATTGATTTTAGCAAAGCAAATCATGCTTGAGATATCATCATGTGTTCTATAATTTTTTCTTTCTTTTTTATTGATAAAAGAAGTTGAAGAACAAGGTGTTAAAGCCATTTCTTTTTTGTGTTTTTGTTGTAAATTGAAATTTTGAAAAATAGAAGAGGTAGGGATTAATGAAGGTTTTGGATGTATATTTATAAAGGGGGATCAAATATATGATGTATGGATGAGGAAAGTTTAAAAAAAATTATTTTCGAGAAATTAAAAAGGGAGAAAAGCGTAAAAGTTCAAGACAGGTCAACATATATTTCTTTTTCAGGGAGAAAATTTTAATAAAATGACACATATAAAACACATTTATATTTTTAACTTTAGTTATGATTTTTTTAACCAAGTCAAGAAATATAAAATATGTTGTGGGAAAAGATCGTCAATTAATATTTGAATTCCTTAGATTTTGATGGTTATATCGCTGATAAATATAGCGAGATTCATTTATCTTTGATTAAATGCTTAAGTTTAAGTATTTTATCTTTGATAGGCCTATTAGCACAAATTCTACATAACTTGCAATTCTAGTGTATAGATTGTGTTACACTAAAATCTATCTTTATGTCTATTTTGGCTAAATATGAGTGAATAGTTTTATCTGCTCGTATTTTCTATCTCATATCATAAACTAATTTTTAGAATTTAAGAAATAATTTTCTCCAATGATATTTGAAATATTATATTTTCCCATGTTATAGATATTTTACAAAATATTCTTAATTGGATAGAAAAAAAAAAGGAATAAGTGATTTTTTTTATTTTCAACTATAATTTCTCTAACCATGTTTGTGTGATAACCAATGGGTGGCTTGCTATTGCCACAATTGAGCAAACCCCACAAGAAATTAGCACATTCTTCTTGTCATGTACTTGAATAAAGTCTAGCTCTTCATTTACATTTGTGGATGAAAATAAATCTTGAATTTCCCAATTTGTATAAATTCATAATTTTTAAAAGATAAGTATGAAATATGAAGGGTTCTAAAAAGAAGTTGAGTTTGTGGGTATAATTAAAAGTCTTTGCTTTACTTTTATTCAACTAACACTTTTTCCTCAAGAAATCATTATAAGTCACACAGCTACTCATATTGATCTAACTTTACACATTTGTTGTATGTGTTATAGTCAAGCATGTGTTTTGCAAGTAATCCCAAAATGTATTATTCATTTGAATGAGCTGGTTGAAAATAGATAATAAATAATAAGTAATGAAAAATGTGATTAAATTGAAGTGGTGAAATTGATAATTAAATATCTAATTCGAGATTAAGAATCGAAAATACTCAGCTCACTTCCATTTAAGCATCAACTTTTGTTATTTTTTTTCTTCATGTTTATGTGATAACAATGTAATCATACATATCACTTAAATTAAAGTAAGAATGCATATTGCTTAATCATAATTTAGGAGTAAACCTTACATATGAACCACATAATGCATATGCAAGATTTTGTTCTAGCATTGTTAATTTGAATTGTCAAGCACAATGACTTATAAGTAAAAATGATTTAAAAGTGTCTTAAAGGTTTTTCATTAAAAAAAAGGGGACAAATGAGCCTTTTTTTTATTTTTTTATTTTTAATATTAATAGAAGGAGGAAACTAAGAACATCTTTGTAGTTGTTTGGACAACAATTGAAATTGTCTGTATAATTACTAAAGCTGTTTGGACAACTATTGAGATTGTCGCACAATTATGACAGTTATTGGATTAGTTTGAGACTATTTAAAAAAATATCTTTAACTTAATTTACATTATTTTTAACTTCTACCTAATTTTTAAAATTTGAAAGACTCCTACTTAATTAAATAACTTATTTGTCCCTTTTTAGTAGACCTTCTCGACTTATAACCTATCACATACCTCAAATTCAAAATCATTAGCTACACAAATTTCTTGAGGTTGGCAAAAATATGGATTTGCACTTTTAACTTTGGATTTGCACTTTTAACTTTGCAAAAATATGGATTTGCACTAATTTGGACCAAGAAGTGGTTGAAAAGTTTGTAACAATTAAATGATATACTATGATTTAACTTTGAGTCTAAATTTTGAAATTTGATTGGCTGTGAGTGTTCACACGTGTTTGTTCCACTGACACTGTGCAATATATTTGGTATGACATTTTTTATTTTCATATTTGTTTGAAATTAGGCAGTATCCATTGATAGCTTCTTAAATTTAGCATTAATTTTTATTTAGATATTTAAACTACGCTTTGTTTATTTTAGACACCTCATGTTAAATTTTGTTGTGTCATTTTGACACTTTTTACTGACTTGACATATTGTGTGATGTACTCATTTTGAGCGCGTGAGAAGTTCTTTTTTTTGGAACTTTTTGAATTTTTTTCCTTCTTCTTCATTTTTAGCTCTACTACTTATTTTCACCTCCCCCATGAAAATTCATGATAAAAAATCTTATAAAATATGAAAAAATAAAATAAAAAACTATCACGCTAATTTTAAAAATGTTTATAAGAACAAAATTTTTAAAAATCATCACACTAAAATTTGAAAAGATTTTTTTAGAACAAGATACACTTTTTTTTCAAAAAAATTAGAAATATGTCAAATATAATTTTCAAAATCAATAAAAAAAAACCCGTAAGTCTAATGATTTTAAAAAAAATAATTGGAAGAAGAACAAAAAAAAAAAGTTGTAGAGTTGGGAAGAAAAAAGGGACGTAAGACAGATGGGGTAGGGGTTGGGGTAGGGGTGGGGTGATATAAGGTGGATGGGATGGTAGAAAACAAGTAGTTTTATTTATTTGTTTTTGCTGAAAGAATTGTTGTTTTTTAATAATTTATTATTTTTATATTCAAATATCACATGTCATTTTTTAATTTGTCATCATGTCATGTTATTTGCAAGTGTATTACACACACTTTGTAATTTTAGCTGATTGTCAAAAAGGTGTCAAAATGACATAGTGGATCCTTACTTGAGGTGTTTAAAATGAACAAAACCTACTTGAGACGTCTAAGTGAAAATTGATGTCAATTTTAAAGGTCTACCAATGGGTTCAACCTTGAAATTATAATGCAAAGTTTATAATGCTAAGATTTATAAGCCTCAATTATGTAGTGATTTATATTTTGTCTCTTCATTGCATTGCATCGGAGTCCTCTTCTTCGGAAGTCTAATGCTCGAGGACCTCAATCGCGATTCCTTGTTTTTTTCCCTTTCCTTTTAACCAAACAATATAAACAAGCAAACGAAACAAAAAGAATATCGCAAAATAATTGAAAGTTAAATATTTTATCAGTCCATAATATAATAAGAATTTCAAGTTTTTTTTTCCTTATTCGACTTCCATATTTAATTCATCCTATTGTTCTTTCTTATTTTCTGAAAATTCTAAAAATCTATTGGTTTTATTTTCTTAATTCTTCCATATACTAACTCTTGGGGTTATGAAACATAAAGAAATATCTATGAAGTGACATATATATGACATACCATTTGATTATAATCAAAATATTTTATGCATTAATTAGGAGAATAATATTATTTAATTTGAGATTTGGATAATGCATATATATCAAAAGCCAAGGGACCCCAAATGTCATCAATTAAGAAAACAAAATACAGTCAGATTCTTTTGTATTTTATGTTTTTTTCTTTCATGAAAAGAAGTGACAAGAAAAATCCATATAGGATGAAGTTAAATATCAAGTGGAATCATCAACATCCTTTCAAAATGTTCTAGTGGTTGTGAATCATTGCTTTTTTGAATTAACGGGTCTAAAATGAACAATTCGTAATTCAAATTTAAAAGAACGAATCATAATTTGAATTTGAACAAATTAAAATGAAATGAAGTTATTAAATAAGTATATCAAAATAAAATTATCAAGTAAACAAATTAATGACATTTTCTCTTTTTTACACTATCGCGAAATAAATAAAGAAAAAAAAAAACTAAAAATCACTTTTAACCTTATAACTATGAAAATATTCATTATATATTGGAAAATCTATAATTTTAAAATACTAACTATTTTTCAAAAAACATGACTGAAAAATGATCGATAAATGCTATTCTTACCGGATATAATTTAAAGATCAAGCACGATTTTTCTTGATTTTAAATCCTTATTTTGGTTTTCAAAAAAAGAAAAACGTAATCAAGAAGAGTAAAAATAAAATAAATTATTTCAAAGAAAGAAATACAACACTTTTTATAATCCAATTTTTCTTTTTACTTATTTCCTTTTACTCCACGATCATGAGATAAAAGAAAAAATTCACAAATAGTCATTTTTACTATCATATAGTTTCAAAATTCACAAGTGCTTTAGAAAAGTTCTTTTATCCACTATCATGAGATAAAAGAGAGAAATTTCTCGAATAACCATTTATAACTTTCGTTGTTAGAAAAAAAATAACCATTGTCGTGGCTAATGAGTTGTCTTCGTGGGATTTCAGTAATCTCTTTTGCGATGTCTAAAACATGTCAGACCTGATCAACTTGTGGAACTTATTATGGAGATGAGTTTTGATTCACGAATCAAATATCTATTTTTACATGATAAAGTTCAACGACCCAACATGATAGAGGTTCTTTCATCTTACGAATGATAATGATGAGGATTTTACTCGGTGATGAAGACGCCACGAGTCGGGATGAGGAGTTGGGCCTAAAATTGGGCTTTCTATTTGGGCCACTAACAAAGAAAAACCTCAACACTTGAGGTTCTAATGGATCTACACAATGGGCAAGATTGGGCCACAAAATCACATTCTATACAAAGACACAAATGCCTACAAGGCAAAAGCACAACTGAAGCGAACCGTTTTCTACAACCCTTGCAACTCGGCCGGCCGGTCGACTCAACAACCCGGTCCGGATCAACGTAAACCGATTCAGCATCCTCCGCCTCTCCGCCGCCGCCGCCGTCTCCCTCCACCGTACTCATTCCACCGCCGTTCACCATCGCCTGCTGTAGCTGAGCTTGCAGCGTCGCCGCCGTTACTTCCTGTTCACAAGCCTTTACTTGCCACGCACGCGCCTCAGCGATCAGCTGCGATGCACGCGCTTCCAGCTCAGTATTCCGCCTCCCTGCTTTCTCAACCTCCGTCTCCTTCTCTTTCAGCCTCCTCGCCGTTGATTCCTCCATCGCTCCTATCAGCGCATGATAGTCACGCTTCCTTTTATCCTCTAACGTACGCCTCAATTGTTCTCTCTATTGCCATACATTTTCATTAATTTACTTATCGGATACTCCGCGAGCCTCGATGCAACAGTAAAATTGAAAAAAAATTCAAATCATTACCTGGAGTTGGAGGAAATGATCAATTTCATGTTGTTGTTGTTTGCTATGAGAGGCCAGAAAATCGTTTGATGATTGATGATGCAGAGATAGATGAGAAACAGAATGTTGTTGTTGATGTAATTGATCTCCGAAAGCTAATTGTAGCCCAGTAGATACAATATTTATCTGCGATGAATTGTTATTGTGAAATTGAGTGAGATTGATAAGTTGATGAAGAGATTGGATCGACATTAATGGATTCTCTGTTGCTAAGGTATGTTGTTCTCTTCCTCTTTTTTGCGAATTCGCCTCAACTGCCATTGCAACAAACATAAAAGAAAACAGAGATTGAATCAATCAAGTGGAAAGTGATTAAGGAAAGTTCAGATTAGTTAGATCAGTTGAAATGCGCGAAAAACTGAGTTATTTTATTTTATTTTATTTTTACCTGTTGGATTGAACATTTGAGTAGGATTAAGAAATGATTCTTCACCAAAAACTCCACTTTGTTGTTGTTGTTGTTGAGTTTGTAATTGTAGTAATGATGAATAATTGTTACCAATTTGGCTCTTTCCTTCTTGTACACTTCTATTTAGAAATAGAACATTTGATGGGTATTGAGCTTGAACTGCCATCTTTTTTTGTTCTTTAAAAAAAAAAAATGAATGAATTAACAAAAGAAAACGATTCGATTTACCCTCAACTTTGTGATTTTGAGTTGGTATATCTCTCGTTATAGAAGTAGATCTTATATACCTTTCAAACTTGCAAAATTTATGAGAATTGCAATAGATAAGCGTGATTGGTGAGTTATGCTCCTCAATCTCGCAAACTTTATAATTTAAAGTCTCTTGTCGCAAAATGATTAACATGTATCCTTGGAATTCGAAAAGTTTATAAGAATTTCAATAGAGAAGTGTGATTGGTGGAGGAAATGAGGATAGAAAGAGAAAGGAGAAAAGGTTGACAATAAAGGCTAATACATAAACAACATGAAAGAGAAGAAAGATGTCATAATAAACCATTTGTGAATTCTTCAATGACCCTTCAATATTCAAAAATAATTTCGAATCGTGTGTTACCGACCCTTAGAAATTTCTCGATTATTTTGAAAAAACTATATATATATGTGAAAGAATGAGACATAAGAATGAATAAAAAGTAAGATAATTTGATTTTTGAGAGGGGATAGATAGAGCTTAAGTTGAAAAAAAAATGAATCTTTACTTTATAGCACCTTTTAAAAAAAAAAATATTCAAAGGGAGAGAGATATATGATTTAAGGGAATCAGTCCAAAGAGAGAAAGAGAGGGGTAACCCCATATTTGGATTTTTTCGTTCTTTTGGTTCGTTAAGTCAGATTCAAAATTTGAATTTAAATTTTTTTAGATTTATTGCCATTAGAATCTGTCTTTATATGAACATTTCTGCTAATGAAACGGTAAAATTTTATAGTTTTGACCTTTGATCATGTATATGTTTTAAAATTTTCTCTTAACATGCGTAAATAATTTTAAATTTTAAATTAAATATGCTTAGTGATATATGATAAGAACTTAAATTGTTTGTTTTGTTTTACCAATTGTGAGTTAATTTTTTTTAACTATTCTAAAAATAGTAATTTAGAAACCAATCCTTTAATAATCAAAATATACTCTTGGTCAAATCTCACCACATCCCCACACTAGTTTATGGATGATGATGAAGGTTCACGTGGATCTAATGAATAAACATTTTGAAACTTTTTTTAAATAAAAAGATAAAAAAATTCATCATGGAATATTATCTTGATTTCTTTTATAAAACTTGCAAGTCATATTATTGTCTTAACAAATTATGTTATCCATAATATGAGTTATAATTCAAAATTTCAACATTCTTGATCAGAAAGTCTCGAATTTGAGTTTCTATAAATTAAAAAATATACAAGCGTCGCTCTTCAAATATAATATTATTTTTATTGAATGTAAAATTTTTATTTTTATTAAATATTAATTAATAATTAATTACATTATTAACTAATGAAAGGTAAAATTGAATGAACATTATGAGAATAGTCTTGAAAATTGAACAATCAAGTTAATTTGAAAAATAGAAAATATCTAAACAATTCACTTAATTTAAAATGAACGAAATATTGAGTATAGGATATAAAATAAGAGTTTTAACTCAAATATGTCATAATGTGACTCGATATAAAGTTTAAAAACTTTAAAAAGAATTTAAATTTTATAGTCTTAAATTAAAAAGATACTAATTAAGCTCTAATCATAAATTGTTTATAGTCCTTATTGACGTAGACTTAACGTATAACAAATGTTTATAAATCAGTATGCTTATGGAGTATATAATAATTATATATTACTTATACACTAAATATCGACTAAATTAATTATAATAAGATAACTTTTTCCTTATTGTGAATATTACTACCTTAATTGGGAGTGTATGACATATCAAACTTTTTATTACCTAAACAGGGAGCGTATCGTTTCTTAATCGAGTTTCTCACATCAGATATATTTATTATAATTAACATTTTCTATGTAATATATGAGTTATTATATAAAAATAAATTTATCCGATGCACATCTAAAGAATAGTGATTTTAATTTTTTTTTTAAATTGTGTTTTTCGTATCAAATTTATTTAATATAATTTAAATTATTTTCTATATAATTTGTGAGTAAGTACATAAAAATAAATTCATATGATGCACATCTAAAGAATAGTGGTTGTGGATTCTTTTTCATCGAGTTCCTCATATCAGATTTGTTTAGTATAATTTATATTTTCTATGTAATTTGTGAATACTACATAAAAACGAATGTATCTTGTGCACATCTAAACAATAGCAAGTGCGATTTTTGTTAATGAGTTCCATCAGATTTGTTTAGTATAATTTATATTTTCTGTGTAATTTATGAGTAACTACATGAAAACGAAAATGAATTTATCTAATGCACATCTAAAGAATAGTAATTGTCAGATTTTTTTAAATCGAGTTTCTCACATCAAATTTGTTCAATATAAATTACACTTTCTATTTAACTTGTGAGTTACTATACATACTTGATGCACATTTTAAAGAATAACGTAGCTTGCTAGCAGATTTTATCGGAAAAAGAATATTTTTTTATGGGAGTCTCATCTTGATGGCTGGTTTAATCGCTTACGAGAACTCAGATTGACAGGTGATTAAATAGCATACTCGTACGATTGATTTAATATCGGCCACCGATAGATAGCGATTTTTCCACTATGTTCTAAGAAAAATAGAAGTATATTATATATTAGGATGAAAATGATGTTTCTAGATTTTTGAAGATTCTCAACCAGGCCAAACAAATTGACAATTTAGACAATTAATTACTAACATTATAATTAACTTAAACTAAGAGTTCACACTTTAGATAATTTGAGGTGACCTAATCAATCTTTATTGATAATGTTTATAAAATTACCTTTAAATTTTGTCTAATTTTTAAACGTCAATTGCATGCACGTCAAAATTTTCCATCCATTTTAAAGTAAGTAGGGCCTATTCATATTTCATTTGTTATTTATATCGTTGCAAAATCAATTAGTTCAAAACATGTTGGTTGTAATACTAACTTAGAGTTCGGAGCCTAAAAGGATTAAAATATTAACAAAAAATTTTATATCGTTTTAAAATTTTTGTTAACATTTTATACCTTTTAGGCTCCGGACTCTACTAATGTAGCACTTCAAAAAAAAAATATTATGTGGTCCTTCATTATATAATTTTTTTTAAAATAAATTATTTTCACACAATATTCGATATTTATTTTATGATCCTTACAATTTATTGAGTTCACACTATATAAGTCTTATTAAAGGAAGAAGTGTTGCCAATGAAATCGAGTGTTAACAATTCCATTTTATTGAATTAATTGATCGTATTTATTTTGAATTCGATATTTTTATATAGTTTTAGCTATTTATTTATTATTATGAAAATTGATCATATTACTTTTATTTTTGCGGCTTCAATACATGAATAAAGAAACTTGGGGCACGTTTTCTAAATCGTCGATCTGATATCAAATGTAGCCTTAACGTCTAACTAAGATATTTTGTATTTCTAATATTCAAATTGATACCTCTGATTAAAAATAGAAAAAATACTATGTATCCGCAACCCTAACTAGTCTTCCCAACAAATAATTATCACTTTTGGACTTTGTATTATTTTGTTTGATTAGTTTCTTGACATATAGCACCGTCCTCATTCCAAACCTAACCATCTCCCCCCAACAATCTACCCAAAAAAAAAAAATTAACGACAGATAAATTTTATAATATAAAATTTAAAAAAAATGATCGTTAATTTTAACTAGTGATGAATTTGTGATAGATTTTTTTTTAAAAGTCTTTAGTTATGAACGACAATATTTATGACAAGAAAAATCTAATTTCATGTTAATTGTTACATGTGATTCTATTATTTCTTTTCAATTGATTTCAACAAAAGATAACTCATTTTCTAAACGTTGAAAGTAAAAGCTTAAAACTTATTAATTTTTATTCTTAATGAGAAGTTTTTACGTCAACAAAAATATAACGACTCAAGATCATAATGAATTATAAAAGTTTTATAGTCACATAAATATTATAACATCTTTAATTAAGAGTTTAAGATCATATGTTTTAAAATTCTTATTTTCTTTTAATTTTGTATTTAATCTAATAAGCTCACATAAATTAAAATAGATTCAACGATAAGATTTAGGTAATGGTGCTTAAAGATTTTTAGTGGGAAGAAAAATAGAAAGTAGGCCAATTAATTAAACAAATTTTAGGTACAAAATCCATCAAATTAAGGAGAAAGCAATCAAAGAAAAATATGGCTATCTTTTGATTGAAAAATCAAAAGTATAGATGGAAATGGTGCAACAACCATTTTTTAAAAATCTTAATCAATTATAATGATGAAAGTAGAAGAAAAACATGTTTTTGTTTTTCTCGATTATCGTATTATTTGTTGTGGCTATATTATTGTCTTTTGTCAGCTTGATTATCATATTATTTATTGTTGTCGGTTACTGTGTTTCTATTTTTTCACTATTATATTTATTTTCCATACATGATTTTTAATGTTTTTCTTCACTACTCCATCGTCCTCATAAGGTGGAGATAAAATTCGCGTACACACGACCTTTTTTAAATTTTATTTGTGGAATTGCACTTACTTTTTGTTATTGTGTATGTTGTTGTTAAAAGCAGTAGAAAAAAGTTAATTATGTTTAATTTAGCTAATTAATAGTTTCATGGATTTATGTGAGGTGTTTGACAAATTATAAGATAGTGGAATATTTATTGTTATTGATAAGCTCCACTTATTAATCAATCAATATTTCAAATGAATTATACCTAATCAAACAACACCTAGAATGACTTTGCTATATGTATTGTGGCAGGTGGATGGATGATCACACAAAAAATTATTACTTTTAATTTTTATCTTTAATCGGAGGTGTTAGAGTTCGAAATAAGCGATTAGATTTATTTTAAAGTGAGATTTTACGATATAAATCGAGTTAATTGAGCGATGAGCCCCAATGGCTTAAAAGCTAACAATATGATTTTAATTAAATCATGTTAGAACCTCAATGCATATATGAGATAGTGATAAGTTTTACGATATCAAACAACCTATCATACCACTTATAAAAGATCGTTCTATCAAGATTAAAAAAAAATCTACAATAATCTTAAATGAATATTTTACAATGATAAATCGAATCATTAACACTATGTTTGGATCATTGTCATCCATTGTTTTATTATATATTGTATTATATTGTACTGTATTGTATGATAGATACAATGTTTGGATAGACTGTATTGTTTGCTCTTATTTAATAACATTTTAATTGTTTGATTTGATTGTATCGTACTGTATTGTAATTTATGAATTTACTAAAATATTCTTAATTATTCTAGGGCAGGAGGTTTGATTATAATTAAATAATATAAGGTAAAGGATAAAATAGTATTTTGAAATAGTATGTAAAGATATAATTTAAAAAAAATAAAAAATTAGTAACAATGGGAACACACCAAATCGGTTGTTATAGGGGTTTCATTGTTACGTTACAACGAAATTTAACAACACACAAATACATTTTAAGTAACAATTAAAACAAACATCGTAAGTATAGTAATGATATTATACAATATAATTGATAACAACGATCCAAACAGAGCGCAAGTATGTATATCCATAACATTAATTTGATTTACAAATGAACCCATGAAATAGAGATACTAATAGAAATAATTTAATAAAATGTCAGGGAAAAAAAAGATGTGGAGTTAAATAATTAATGAATCAAATTAATGCTACTATATGTACTTTGTCATATTTTCGAATACAAATTAATTAATAAATTTTATGGCAGTCACGAGAAGGAGCTACCAAAGCATAAATAAGACAATTATTTTTTTTTCAAAACAAGGTTAGGTGGAAGAAACAAATGTGATTTCGATTCAATATAATATAATATAATATAATATAATATAATATAATATAATATAATATAATATAATATAATAATATGATATGATGTATCTCTAGATTATAAAAGACGAGTGGGATGAAAAAAAAGAAGCAAAATTAAGCGCCATTATATGTAATTTTGAAAAGTTATCATGTTACGATGACATATAAATTAATTTTAAAAATGTACATTAAATTAGATACTAGTATATAATCATATTAAATTTGATTCTAAAATTTAAAACGATCGGCTATGTTTTTTAATAGGAGTAAACTAAAAAAGTAAAAGTTTAAATATATATATGTCAAAGGGAGTCGATCGATAGAATAAATGTTCATAGTGTGCCAAGAAAAGAAAAACATGCATCTACCATATAATGTGATTTCAAATATATATATATTTATTGCGATAAATTCGAATTTGCATGAATTAATACGTTTTTATTTATTTTTAGTTAAAAATCTTAAATATAAAATATATCTATTACAATATGTTTTATCTCAAATATCAAATTTTGTGACACTCTACATGCATTTGAATTTAATCAAATATCATGTACCAATACAAGTCCCCCCCCCCCCTCCCCCCAACCCCAAACTCCACCCCACATATTCCATTTATATTACTTTCAATTTATTTTTAAATTTCTTTAATTCGGAGTGTCGTAAATCTGTGTAGGTTTATTTTAGTTGTCAATAAAATAGAATACAGAAATTGTTTACTTAAGTGATTAATCTGACGAGTCAATTCTGAATAAAATGTATCCATGAAATGAAATGAAGATTTGCTCTAACTTAGTTTAATCTTACGAGCGAATCAAGTCATTTTTAAATAAATAAAATATAAAAAAAGAATCACTTATAAAATTTATAACTACATTTCTTTTCGATCAATATACAAATAGTTGGACGCGAAGTCCCCACGCCCCTCACCCTCCCCTAAAGAGAGAAAAATAAGTCAGAAGAACTCCCCACAAATCCAGGCTTTAATTGCTGGTCCAGTTTTATGTATTGTCTATTTTCACATCATTTTTTAGGCCAGCAAGAAACTAATTATGTTGTGAACTTCAATAAATAACAAAGGAATAGTTAATAGTTTATAATTATTTAAAAAAAAGAAAAAAAGTTGACATTATTAGAAATATTATCAATTATTAGTAAAAATTATCCTTAGCTATTTCCAATGGAAATCAACACGAAGAGCGGATATACGTATATTTTACGTTTAGAATATTTAATTGATAGAAGATAATCGAACTGATCGTTCATGAGTAAAAACGATATAGTGAAAGATAATATTTTCACAATATTAAAAACTAAGTAAAGTTATGAAGCTGATTGAACAAAGCTCAAACTCGAAAATAATAGCTAAATAGATTCACCCCCAAAGTCAATTTTCCTATAGATGCATATAGAAATTTCATATTAGGAATAAAATGCCAAAAAAGTTCATCAAAATCAATCAAAAATGATTTTATGACTATAAAAAGAGTAACATATCTTAAATTAATTTATAATTAAACATTTTTAGTAAAATATCAAAATGTACTCATAATCAAGGGAATATATTTAATTTTCTTGTTCATTGACATGGGGACCATCAAGAATGACAAAAGGTGATTGATTAAAGCTATAATAGAAGTGGGGAGAATTAATCAAGCAAAAATTGGCTGTCCATTTTCATGGAATTAAAGATCCACAAACTTTTTTAATGGTGCCAAAACAAAAAATAATTTCAATTTGTTTTTTTTTTTTCATGCGATATTTTATTTTTTGTATTGAGACTCTGACTAATCTGTATCCATGTTGCATACGACTCTTAAAATGAGAAAAGCTCTCTTATTTTTTTAAACATGTAATTCTAACTCAAGGTCTATGAATTATCCGTCTCATCCCATTAGTAATATATATTTATATTTTAGTAATCCTCGACTAAGTTCATTGAGCTTGTTATCTATGTTCAATCAATATAGGTATTGGACAATTCTGCTCATCAAGTCTTGGATGGATCTGAAGAAATCACCTAGCATTTTTTTTTACTACATTAGAAATTTAGATTAAAACGTACAACCTAATAATTATCGATCCACTTTATTAATCACTACACCATACCCCCGGATCATAACATTTTAATCATATAGTTTGTATATGATATAAGAACTTTTCAATAGGTTAAAAATATATTCCTCTGCCATCTCAACCAACATAGATTTATATTTTAGTGATAGTGGATTAGGACTAGTTTGAGTTCATCTCGACTAAGTTTATCAATTTTGTTAATTTCTAATCAACATAAATATTGAGTAACTTTGCTTATCGAGACTTAAATAAATCTGAAGAGATCACATAGCGTTTTCTTTTTATCTACTATATTGGAATTTAAGATTGAATGCAAAACCTAATAATTCTCTATCCGCTTCAAAAACCACTACACCATAGCCTTAGATCATAATATTTAGTCATGTAATTTATATATAATATAAAAACTTTTAAGGGATAATGCCCAAGTACCCCCTCAACCTATGCCCAAAATCTCAGAGATACACTTATACTATACTAAGGTCCTATTAACCCCCTGAACTTATTTTATAAGTAGTTTTATACCCCTTTTCAGCCTACGTGGCACTAGTTTGAAATAAAAGTCAACAATTATTGGGCCCACAAGATAGTGCCACGTAGGCCGAAAAGGGGCAGAAAATTATTTAAAAAATAAGTTCAGGGGAGTAATAGGACCTTAGTATAGTATAAGTGTGTCTCTAAGATTTCGAACATAGGTTGAAGGGATACTTGTTAAACAATAAATTTAAAGTTGAAATAAGATAGGCATGAAATGGTAGGGGTCTCAATTCAAATCCATCTTCAAAAATTCAAACAAAAAAAAAAATCCCTCCCCCACCTCAACCAAACATAATTAATAAATGAGCTAGTCAATTTCATGATCTACCCACAACCTTTGTCCCCACATCAACCCTAAAAATTTGGAGAGTGTCAAATCGATGAGTTGAATTGAAATTTGGTTAAATCAACAGTTACTTGGATTAAAAAATGGGTCATAATTTAACCAGCTCAATTATTTAAGTTTTTGGTTAAAATGATCACACACTCATAATTCGTGTATCAAAATTTCCTCAAGGCCTAATTTATGTTTTTGGTAAGCCTTTACTTCCATTGACATACTTTTAGATGTGTTGATCAATCAGATGTTTAAATTGATCAAATGATCACTAATACTTGAGTTAATCAGAATTTAAGTGATATATCATGGTAACAAAATATTCATTAATCGTGATTAAAAGTAGGAATATATGTCATAGAATACATAACATTTATTTAGTAAATCATAAATTAGTTTAATGTAAATATGATAAATGCGGTTTAATAGTGCAGTAATAGTATTGTTCTTTACTCTTAAAGTCTTAATAATGCTAAAAGGATATTCTTTGTTTCTCTTTTTGTCTTAAATTTTGTACTACCTACGTTGTGTATATATATATATATATATATATATATATATATATATATATATACTGTGAGGATCCGTATAAGAACACACCTTGTTTACATAACGGTTGCACTTCTAGATTGACGTAACACATGCAAATTAGGATCTCAAAATGCGGCAAGACATGATGAAAATACGTAAAATTGCACTTCCATATTGGTGTAACACATGCAAATTAGGATCTCAAGATGCGGTAATAGATGATGAAAATACATAACGATTGCATTTCCAAATTGGCGTAACACATGCAAATTAGGATCTCAAGATGCGGTAATAGATGATTAAAATATGTAACGATTGCACCTCCAAATTGGCGTAACACATGCAAATTAGGATCTCAAGATGGTAATAGATGATGAAAATACGTAACGATTGCACTTCCAAATTGGCGTAACACATGCAAATTAGGATCTCAAGATGCGGTAATAGATGATGAAAATATGTAACGATTGCACTTCCAAATTGGCATAACACATGTAAATTGGGATCTCAAGATGCGGTAATAGATGATAAAAGTACGTAACGATTGCACTTCCAAATTGGCGTAACACATGCAAATTAGGATCTCAAGAGGCGGTAATAGATGATGAAAATACGTAACGACTGCACTTCCAAATTGGCGTAACACATGCGAATCAATTAAGACCTCAAGATGCGATAACATATGATGAAAATACATTATTGACAGAAAATATTGGTGTCTTGTTAAAGAATAGGCGGGTTTAGAATTTGAAGTTTTCGTGAATCTAATAATAACTTTTTTAAAAAAAAAAAACTGAGCGGATGGAAGCCTTTGCCTCTAAATTATCATATCAGAGCCAGGTTTCGATCCTGGGACCTGTGGGTTATGGGCCCACCACGCTTCCGCTGCGCCACTCTGATTTGTTGTTTATAGATTACAAATTTCAATATAAATTATCGTTTTTATTCTACTCACAGATCCAAATGTGTTAAATATATATACGATTACTCGTGTATTAATTGTACACTAGTATTTAATACATGCATAACTCACTTTCAGATCAGCTAATGAAAAAGTTTGTAGTGTAACCCATAATAGTTTTTAGATGTAAACGTATAATCAATATTGATATAGATATACACATCAAGTGTTACTCTTTGTGTCTCAATTTATATGACATAATTTGTAAATTTCAACGTATAATCAATGTTGATATATATATATATATATACACACATTAACGTTTAATTTGTCTCTCACAATTTATATGACATAATTTGAATCTTTGAACTTGTAGCATTCATACATAACATAACATCTTGGAATATTTTTAAAAAAAATTAGTTTGCGTATCTTGAAGTAAATTTATTTTGAAGTGTCTAAATTTGTACCTATCAACCAAGGTCAAATTTGAGTATTTGTCTATGTATTATGCCTTGCTATAAAACACTCAACCAATATGCCAAATGTAATCGTCATACAACACCTGGTATCCAAAAAGATAACGTACGGAGACTTTACTCCTACCTTTATCGAAAAGCAATGTTTTCGACAAACACTCGGAATCAAAAGAATGTGGAACAGGCATTGTAAACAAAATCAGGACCAGGTATACTACCAGTATGGCTTAAACAAGTAAACTATGTAATGGGAAAACACATCGCTAACGCAGCTTAAAAGCCACATGCACTTCAACAACTGCCTTTCTAACAACTCGAAAGGCAATCGATTAACACATGTTATTCAAAGTTAGAAATAGAAGGGACATAAGCAGAAAGAACACATGCAGTGCTTATGTACTCGTAAATTCTTCCATCATTGACGAGCAAAATGCATCGCGTAAGACATCCACAAAAATGATACTGGGATTACAAGCAACCCAATTCAAATAAAAGACCAAAACCCTGCATGTTTATGTACCCAATAACTTATAAGTGATGCAATAACAAACACATCTATCATCATCATCCCTGCAATACTAATAACTAGAGAGTATAATTACACGTCAGGAAGAGCTGAAAGGGTTAGCTGGATTTTGCCTGGACACTGTACAAAAGATATGGTCGCAGCTTCAAACAATGATGTACTCCTTACAATTCGCAAGTAACAACCTCCGTGTCCTGAATAACCCACCCTTCTGGCTCAATACCACGCCATGTAACATTTCTCTCATGGAGAAACAGTATACCTTCTTTTCAAACAGTACGTAAAACTTCACGAAGATAACATGGGTTATTTGTTCTTTCTCAGCACCGGATGTCCTGCGCTTGGTTACCTTGACCAGAGAAGAAGACTTCCATCATGCCAGCCCTCTGACTCGACATTCAAGATTATTGGCAAGGAATATGTCACCAACTGACCTGAATTATTGACAAACTCTTTTACCTCAACATAAGGTCAGATAAGACGGTCACATGTTGACAGCACAAACCAAATTGCTGGATGCAAAACTATAACCCATCAATCATCATATAACAACCATGCGGTCTTCAACTATTGTACTGGAGTTTCTGATTTTGGAAGCCCTGGCCTTGTGGCCCTTGCTGCTGTTGAGGCTGAGAACTTTGCAAGTTCAATGGCTGTGTATTGTAGTGCGCAAATGGCTGGGAGTAAATTGGATTGAGTAAACTCTGGAAAGAAAGGAAACAAATTCAAGCGACAGTCCAAGGAAAAACTAAAACATCCAAGTCACAACGAGACTTGGTGAAATGAAAAAATAGCAAGAAGAGAATATTTTGCAATAAGCGAAGTCCGCCGAACTATATCCTGGTGAAGAATCACCTTTTCAATCTGGTGGATTTCGCCTGATGCTTATTTCATATTGATCACAATGAAGAATTTAGAAAACTCAGGCAGAATTAAATAATAAATTAACCTGAGACTGAAGAGAATTAACATTGGACATGCCAAAATGATTCTGTGAACCATCATCTTGTAATGGATCATTATATCCAGCTTGCGTAAATAGACCTTGCGAACCATGAGCCATATAATCCTGCACAGTTATCAGAAGTTCGATAAGCAGAGGACCAAAAGCGAAGATAGGGGAAAAGCGATCATAGGCGACTTCACATAGCTCATCCACCAAGCCACCCAGTCAGAAGTGTCAACAGATCAGCCCATCATGTATGATGAACTGCATGACTTCAAGACTAGACTCTCATATTCAAAATCATATCCTCCAGGCCTAAAAGAGTGAGATGAGGGGCCAAAGAAGTGGAATTTAAATTAACCTGAGACATGAATTCATTTCCTGAACCAAAACGGGAGTATCCAGATTGAGAGTTCTGGTTTAAAAAATTCCCTGGAAACCCAGCCTGTGCTCCTTGAGTTGAATAATCAACAGCATATGCGCCTTGAGAAGCCTAAATACCAGTACATCGAAGGCCAGTTAATATAAAAAAGAAATGTTATCCTACATAATTATCCATAAATTAAGGCAGTGATGTCAGGCACAATAAATAAATTACTAGAGGTGTAAAGGACAGGCACCTGTGTAGAGAAGTCAGCAACATTATATGGAACATGAGACCCCTGGCTCTTGAAATCATCTCCCACAAAATCCTGATTAAAAAATTTAAAAGGTAAATATGATAGAGAAAACAAATTAACATATCAATTTTGATGTCCAGAATCGATCACCTGTGACATGCTACCCATAGAAAGTCCATCGCGGAATGACTGGCCTGGTCCCTGGATAGCCATCTATAATTCAAAAAAGAAAAAATCCTTACACCAAACCACTTACTGTTTCATCAAATAAACAAATTGAGAATTTACTGACATTAGAAGCATATCCAGGTTGAGATAAAGGTCCTCCGATGGAAGGCTGACTGTTTGGATTATCTAATGCAGGAAAGTTGAAGTTAGATCCAATACTTCCGACCGGCTGCTGGGACCCTTGATGGTGAGGGAGATGACTACCAATTGGGGCATTGGCGTTGCCACGTCCAGCCCCAAAACCCCGGCTGCCTGGTTGTGGAACATGAGGAACAGCTCCAACAGGTCCATGAACAGCACCACGAGTAGGAATTGCATATGGTTGTGGAGGGCCTCCATGGTAAGGGGGGAAGGGAACCCGAGGCATCGGATAACCAGCAGGATGAACACCAGGTTTCTGAGTACCATTGGGTACACCAGGTGCCATATAAGAACCTACCAAAAAATTTAAAAAATATCCTTAGGAAAGCAGACAAATACATGTATAAATATACTTGAGATTCTAATATTAATAAAAATGCTTCTTCCTAGTTTCTCCAAACCATTTTGAGAAGAACTCTACAATACGAAGAACAGCAAAAGCAGGGTTCCTGACAAATCAGATGAAACAGAAACATATTCCAAAGCAGGAAACCTAAGTGCCATATAACATTCAAACAAACAATTCACAGCCGGTGGAGGGAGGTTCAAGTTCACCATACCCCTAGGACGACTATTTCTCCTGTCAGCACTGGGGCCTGAAGCAGATCCAAAACTGTCACCTTGAACTGCTCCAGGTCCACCACCAAAGAAGAGTCTGCGCTCATTGTAGATCTGCAAAACCCATGCACAAAAAGACACATCATCAGACAACCTAAATACTGATGCATAATCATGCACGAGCAGACATGTAACTTTGGTAGAGTATTTAACCACCATCAATACCTTTTTGGGCTTCTGAAATTGAACCATGCTCTGCTTTAAGTTATTGAGAGGACCTTCAACCAAGCACTCGTGCTCCTGCAAGAAAAATACACTTAAGTATGAACGTCTCAAAAGCATCAAACACCTACTGACATCTACACTTTATACGTCCCCAAGTATGCAAATAATAACAAGATATACTAGCCCAAAAGACAAACCATCTAATGTTAGGTCACACTTGCCAGGTCATGACTACTTTGAAGAGCAGAGAAATCATGACATAATACTCAAGTAGTATGACCAAAGGAGAACATTTTGAAGATATTACCTTGTAGTGTGTTAACAAACCATTCCACAGAGGCTGTTTGCTCAAGACTTTAGGATTTCCCAGGATAACAATACCATAACGAGCACGGGTAAGAGCAACATTAAGCCTGCGTGGATCATTAAGGAACCCAATGCCCTAAAAGAATAGAGAAATTAAAAGAAGTCAAAACTTATAGTTTAATCGTGAACAGATGGGATATGGTGGAATAGATTAAAGCATATGCACAAGGGAGATGCAGATCCACCTTGACTAAATACATTAGGCAAGCAAGTACTCAAAAAAACATATATAAATGCTAACAAAATGTTTCCCTATCTCCTGAACTCCAAGATAAAAGGGAAATGGAACTTTTGCAACAAAGACCCCAGAGGAGGGGAAAGAGGGCAAGCGTAATGGTTCAGAGGATACAAAAATTGACAACAGATCAAAACAAATCTAAATATCAAAAACTTAAAACATTGAGCATCAAACAAAAGAAAATCAATGGGATTAAGCCAACCTGATGTTCATTACTCCTGACACATGACAAAATAATATAATCCTTCTCCCTCCCTTGAAATGAATCAACACTTGCAACCTGAACATAAGCAAATACTCAAAATAAGTACTAATAATCCAAGAAACCTATAATGCAAATGTACTAACTGCTTACCTCGATTTCCTTGTAGAGTTGTTGTCTTAGGGAACCATTTCTTGCCATATAATTCACTATATATGCCCGTTGACCCTCATATGGTGTTATGACCCCAATCTGTGAATATATAATAATTACATTCTTACCACCAAATGAAGGTGTTCAACCTTAAAGATGCAAATAAGAATGTACCTGACTAGGGACTACCCCACTCTTCAGAAATGTAGTCACAATCTTCTCCACATTTGCAGCTTCAGTTCTATTCAGATAGGAAGTTCCACTAGCACTGATCTCCTCTTGTCCCATCTACAGATAAATTACCAAGTATTCAAGTTTAAATGTATCAGTCATAACAGGAAAAATGTCCTCAAACAAAATCAAAGAAGCACCAAGAGATCTTCCAAAAAATAATCATTAATATTTCCATAACCATCGCAGTAACATCCAGGTGACTCAAAAAAAAGAAATGACAGAATTTCCTGTGACTCAGACAAGGAAAACTGAAGATGAATCAGCTAAACCAATCGGATAGTACCTGAACATAGAAGAACATGGGACGGTTCGGCACAGGCCAAGGAAAATCAATTCCTGATGATAGTCTTTCATTGACGGTTACACCATTTTGAAGTGTACCTTCATAAAAGCTATTTGATGGGAACTCAGACAATGCAGGGTGCATACGGTATTGTACCTGGAATTGCAAGCGAAATAGACAACAGAATCAACATTAGTAATGGAAAAATAAGAAGTCTGACACTTCAAAATTTTATAGCTAAATAAAGGTAAACAGTACTCTGAAAGAGTATGTGAGCAAGCAATACCAAAAGTTCAAGGAAACAGAAAAAAAGAGAGCCAACCAGGAGGGGATCAAAAATCATTCCTTGGTGGGGGTGTACGACACAGGTGTGGATATGATCTAATTTTTAAAGATTCAGGGATATGGATATATCTATGGATAAGGGTGTCAGGATTTGCCTAAAAATAATTAAACTAAAATAGAGTTATAAAACATAAATTATGAGATTATGCGGAGAACGAATCCTGGAAGGCGATCAAAGGTAAGGGAGTGACATAAAATTTTTATATAGAAGGTATTTCATTTCCTTCAATTTCGCCTTAGCTTATGTATTGATTTAAGAAATCAATAAGATTGTCCAAACTTTCCCCATCGATTTTGGTCAAAGTACCCAAAATTGGTTGATCAAATTGGACACGGATCCCACACCCACACCCATGTCGTGTCGACGCAGGTGCGGCACCAAAAGTGAAGAGTCCGAGCAACTTAGCATTCAACCACCACCACCCAGAAAAAAGGGAAAGAAGACTCCTAAATCAACATAGATGACGAAGGAGCCCTTCAAATCGATATGGCAATTACATGAGAAAAAAGAGAATAACTGGAAAAAAGAGAATCTTAAAATTTCACTTCAGCCCCTAACACCCTGGATTGACATGTTAACACATCCAACAGACTCAGATAATCACCTGTAACCTAATAGGTTTCACGCCTAGAAACACAAGGCGTTCAAAGAGAGATTGAGCCAGCCCAGCACGAGCCGCTTTCTTGCACATAATAACAGGTCCAAGCTGGCAATGGTCACCGACAAGAACAGCCTGGGACAAAACTCAGAGTAAGAATTCAACATCTTATTGCATTTCAGTATGACATTTTTTATGGATGAAGACATTAATTGCAATAATGACCTGCTTTGCACCAAGAACCAAAGGAATGAGACATTCAGGCTCAGTAGCCTGAGTGGATTCATCAATGAGCACCTACAAAGAGGTTTAACAGAAATGTTAAAAACAGCATGAATGAGTACATAAGAACATAAAAAACAGAAAAGCTAAAATAGTTTAACAAAATTTTAGTTTAATGTAGTCAGGCAAACCAACCTGGCGGAATCTGAAATTAGCCAATCTAGGATCTCCAGCACCAACACATGTGCAACAAATGACATCAGCACTCTGAGCTATTTCCCTCTCTGTTGCCCTTTTCAGAGCTTTATATTTCTTCTCATCACTACTGGAGAGCTCTCCTGAAAGTCCATTAAATCAAATGACTTTGAATCATGTGCACAACTTTAGAATGCTCTAATAAAGGATATTAAATAAGAAACAGAAAGGAAAAAACAGAGGACAACTCCAAAAATATCCCCAGGTAAATGCTAATATCCCTATACAAGTGTGGCCAAAGACAGCAATACCAACCTTGTTCATCTTTCAGTTGCTGTAACTTATGAAGTTCACTCTTCTCAGACGTGTCAAGATGGCGAACCTGTATAGACAAAAGTTCAAAAGATAAAATTAAAAAGAGAACGATATATAAACATTTGAGGATAAAAAATAAAAAAGTAACCTGATAGTGAAGGGTTAAATGCTCGACAGGAGAACTGACAGCTTCCCTCGACTTGGCACAGAGCCTGACCACCTGGGAAAAAGAAAACGAAATAAGGAGGGACCTAAAATCTCACAAATTAAAGAAAAAGATGATGGATGGAATTTTTTGATCACTTCTATTGTAATTCTTATATGTCTAATATTTCCAATACTTCTTGACTCCTATCTCCTTCTCCTTCAGTTTGTGTGCATGGGTAGGACACGGTCAATTGGGAAGGATATAGGAGATCCACTTTTAACCTTAAGTTCACTGACATTCTCAATCCTTCTTGGGATATAAAGAGCTCGTTTTTCAGCTCATCACCATAAAAGGGGACATTCTGCCAGATGCTTCCACTATATATTTCCATAAATGTGGATTGACTCCTAAAATAGTGATTGAACTTCTTAGCCAGTTCAAGATGTCGTCATGGAGCTTTTCCCAATCATATTGTGGATGGGAAGGAGATAAAGAAATAGCTGGTGCCTCACCTTTAGACCGGTAGCACTTATCTTCTCAGCTAATTGGTCCACAGCCACGTTACTGGGGGCACATACCAAAACCTGGGGAAAAATAAGTTAACAACAACTAAAAATAGCCAGTAAATCAAGCGACTAACATCGAGAACAAAAATAGGGAAAAAGACTTCAAAGTTACCTGTCCTTGGCCTTGTTTCGCCATATGATACACAATGGCGGCAGAGGTGACAGTTTTTCCAGTTCCAGGTGGGCCTTGAATTAAACTGATGGGCTTTTGAAGAACACTTTTTACAGCAAAAACCTAATAAAATAAACATGTAATAAATAAGACAACCAGAAGTATAACAATTCTCACTGTCAAAAAATATCTTGTTCAATAAGGTATCCCTAAAAATAATTGGGAGCATGGTCAATATCACAGATAAAAAAAATTATGATGAACTAACAGATGGAGCACTCAACCTGAGATGCATTAAGCTCCGGAAGACCAGGAGCTCCAAAACGACGTGGAAGTGTATTCCGGACCATCTGCATCTCAACTTCATGACCTAACAGATGATGGTAAATATACCTGCATAAGAGGCAAAAAGAATACAAAACTAAATACTCCAACATAGAAGTTACAAACTGGTTCACCCCGATAAAGTTGGTGGTTGAATCTATGGATCTCACATTCCTTTTTTTGAAAAGGTTTTCATTGCTGGCATCAAGAAGATGCATACGAGTTACAAAATAGTAGCAAAAATAACTGACATTCCTTGTAGTGCATAAATTAATTGAAAGTTCATTCATGAATCATGATACCAAGAATGGAAAATAAAAGCAAAGATGCACTACCATAAACACTCCCAGAGGTGACAAAACTAAAAAAGAACAAACATTACTCTAAACATAAAATAAAGGGGGGAAAAGGCACGTGCTGATTGTTTTAAATCTCATTCTTAGGCAAATAACACGATTAAGGACAAGAAATCTTCACAATTGTTTTAAATCTCATTCTATAGTAGAACCCAGAGATTCTCACTCACCCACTGACACTAGTCTCATCCACTGCAAAGGTCTTCATTGCACTTTGCATCCGATCAAAGCTCGTACTTTTCCAAACGAAGTCAACACTAAACCCGTGGTTGACATCGACTGGAACCCCCTGATGAGACAGGAATAGTTTAGCAAAGACCCAAAATACAAACAAACACATAATGAAGAAAGAGAAAAAAATATTACAATGGGACTAGCAATCTAAAATCTAAGGTATACAAACAAACACATGGTGAAGAAAGAGAAAAATATTACAATGAGACTAGCAATCTAAAATCTAAGGTACCTGGCTGGCACGTAGTTCAAGCGCAACCTCTTCTTGAGCTGTTAATTTTACCTGAAAAACGAATAGACAACCAACATCTTAAGAATAGAAACCGCAAAAGAAACTCTTAAAAAAATTGAGTATAAACGAAGCCAGGGGCTCTGGGGGAAGTTCTTTTAAGAATATTTTCCACACTAATTAAATTTTTCATGATGCAGGGAGACTTTGTCATTCCAACCAAATTGTATCTACTTGTTAAAGGTGTGTGGTTAGCCAGACTCCATACAATATTTTCCGTCTCAAAAAGATTCGAATATCAAGACAAAATGTCCATACCACGTGCCCCACAGATTGCCAAGCTGGATGAGCTGCATCCCCTGAATATCGTAGCCTTAGCTCATCACCAGGTACAAGACGCAACTCATTATCTTCCTGAAAAAACAGTAGACTATCTTCAGTTCAGGTAGGTAAAGAGAATAAAAGGTTTCCACGCCATGATTGAAATAGTAAATGACAACAATAATCACTATAACAGTCCAAGAATCTAGAAGAATCAACGGTAGAAGAAAATTAAAAAGGAAATACCTTTGGGAACACAAAATATGCAACGCGCTTCTTGTTGAGACCAATATCCCATCGAATAGTAAGATTGTCTTTACTTTGAGACTCTTTCATCATCTACCAAACAGAAAACAAAATTCCAAAGCTTGTAAGCATACCCTCAAGACACGTATAAACTCCTCTTAAACAGCAAAAGAACAAGATGAGCAAATTAAAAAGTATCACATCTTTGCTCATGAGAAACACAGAGAGTAGTTACTCAGACATGTCTTAGTTCAATTGTCACGAAGATTAAGAACCAAGAAGAAAAAGTCAATCAAGTGTAAATGCAATTGTCATCATAAATTCAGCACTTCTACGAAGGTAAACTTAAGAAGTAACAAACACACAATCCAAAAGCAAAAGTGAGAAGATGCAGGTAGCTTTAAATAAAAATACATGATATTTCAAGATGCAACAAAAAGCTAAGAAAATAAAATAGGATTAAGCATTCAGGCTACAGCATCTAAAATAATCTTAAGATCCTGACATACCTTATCATAGTCAGCTTCAAGCTTGATCAATGGTGCAAATATGTTTTGATACTACATTAAAAGTGTCAAGGCAAGCATTGTTAAAATGCCAATACTAAATCCAGGGGCAACTCACAACTACAAAGCAGAGTAATTCCTGCAATGCATCTATACAAATAAAAGGTTAAGGAGATAATATAATAGTATCACCCAGCGAGAACCTGATAGGCATCTTCATACTTCAAGGCAACAGGCTGAGGCTCATCATCCACACCAGGCTTCTCAAGATCTTCCAGGGTAGCATCAGGATTTGTCTTCCACAATTCTTCTACTTTGTTGATTTGTTGAGCACTGATCTGGCGCGCTCTCAACTGTTCTTGCTCGGAAGGGACCTGCAGCACTCCACACATCACAAATACAGGACAGAAAACAGAAACCGAAAGGAACGGAAGGGAAGACTAAGAAAGAGAATCCGGACCTTAACAAGCCACTGCAAAAAGCACCTGTCATCAATGAGTGGGCACCACTGACTGAGGTCCCAGTTCATATCCTTCAATGCATTAACACTTAGACAAGGTTCTCTACAGAGAAGAACGACGACACTCTCTGTCTTGGCAGAAATGAACCCAAGAAGAAAGACATTTCGGCATCCACAATTGTAGCACTCTAGAATTGTTTCTCCAAGTGGACTATCTTTATGAAGACACACCTCCTTGTGTTTTGCTCGCACCTATTCGGAGAAGAATGTATACAATGTCAACCAAAAAAAAAACACATAAAATCCCTTGTTTCTAGAAATAATATCATAAGACACACCAATTGCAGGAAAAAAGTCAAGAGGAATATAACTCTCCAATGTAAATCCATTAAACATAAGTGGCCAATCAAACTGTCTAGAATGGTGACACTAACAAAATATAACATGCATTTAAGATTTTGTATTTCGACAGGAAATTCCCACAATTTGGATCATCTAGAGACAATGAATTCCCTTATAAACTAAGAAAGGTGATGCTTTGGCTTTTCTCCCTAACAAACATGTAGAAAGTTTCCCTTTCAACTTCTCTCGCATGAGTAAATAAGGAACTATGGCAGGGATGAAAATTGCATTATTCAGATAAAAGTCAAAACCTTTGTTTTATTGGGATAAGAGTTTATCTTATATCCAAGAGATCCCCCAGCATAACAGAGCTGGAAATATACATTAAAAATAAGAGAGAAAACCATGGCTTGTCCACTAAACTAATCATGAACTGAGGAAATCTAGATTTTGAACTCTGAGGAAACTCCTTCTGTAATTCTGTTAAAAGATTGATGAAGCTAGATATAAATCTACTATTAGCATTTTCAGACCAACCACTTGTGATTATCCATTTCTTAATAACATTTTTATGGTAACTGCCTCAATTTCATTTTCTGAATGTATGGAATCCCATTGGGTCATATTACTAAAGCTACTGACAACAGATCTGAGAAAATAGGCAAAATTGTCTTTCCAACAGTAATCACCTACTACTAAAATCCATATCAATTAACATGAACAAGAACAGAATGAAGACTAATTGGCTAGTCGTGTATGATCACTACGTCAAAGGTATTTCCCGGTCCATACTTCCCCTGTTCCCCATGTTTAACCATGTCATACTTTTTCATCACACAAGTTCCAGAGAGAACAGGGAGGGGCCAGGGACGAAAGGAGACTACCACATTATCTGAAACACGCCCCTGCCAGAAGAAATCTACTTCTTCTGCAGCACCCACTCTTTCTGCAGCTAGTGAGGCACAGCACTGCCTTTTGCTTGAACTATATATACCTCTATTAAGTCCAAGGGAGTAGTGGGTGTGAGCTTTTCAAACTTAAATCCTGCTTTCGTTAACAAAATGCGGTCAGAAAATTTTGCTCTTCATTCAATCACTATAACTGGAATAATCTCAATTCATCATCCAAATGAACTACAAAAGGAAAAACCAATGCATTTTCAGCTTACCAAGGACATGGCCTTAGGTAAGAGGATATGAAGGTCGCAGATAATAAGAGTCGAAGGTTAATAGGTAGTGATGTTGTCTCACTTTCCAAGGGGATAGGCTTGGTGGTAATTTGATGCATTCTACCTGTTTCTCCTTTCATACCAGTAGTAGTAGCATTAATCTTGAAGTTTATTTCTGCTACTGCATTGTTGTTTCCTATGCTTCGGTTATTGTGTTATTTTGTCTGTTATTACTGTACCTTGTTTTCTGAATACTATGTAATGTTTTCCTATGATTGAAATGTCCTCTTTTCTACTGTATTTTCCTTTTCAACCTGCTTTGATATGTGATACTTTAGCCAGTGCCCTCCCCATATGTATGTTGTTCTTGTGGATGATGATTTATTTTGTCTTTTAATACAAAGCTACTCATCAAAAAACAAATTACTTATGATAATAAAGCTATTTAGCACAAGGAAGAGAGCCATTTACTAATCCACAAGAATCAAAATAAGCTAAAATTAAAATGCAGATATCCTCTTACATACCAGGTGATTAACAATATGTGAGCCCGAAGTGTTCCCTCTGGAATTACAGAACCACTTACGGCAAGATGGCACATTGCACCTAACTACACAAGCAGGATTCGTCACTCCACAGTACTTACAAGCATGCTCAACCCCAAAATCCCCTTTTCCATACTCAAAACCCTCATCATCCCCTGTCTCTTCAAAATTCAACCCACTCATCCCCGCTGCCAATGCATCCACAACCGACGCCTGATTACTACTACTACTAACATTACTATTCCCACCTCCACCCCGTGATTTCTTCGACGGCGACGCTTCCGACGATGGAGGCCGATCAGGTACTTCAGATACCAGAGAATCAGACGGTGTTGGCCACGCAGAAGATCGAATTGGCTGTGAAAGCTCTTGAAATTCAGGATAATCAAACTCTTCCCCTTGTGTGTTGAATTCCAGAAACGTGTATGCGTCGTTGCCGGTATCCGGCTGAGACGCCGTGTCGTAGAGATTGTTCGGCTGAGAATCCATAGTCAAAAAAAAATCTTTCAACTGCTTCTTACAGTATACTTTTTTTCACCAAAATCAAAAATTGTATATGAAAAACTAGCGTTAAAGGCTGGATTTTTGCATGAAATTGATGAAAATTTTGGATTTTTCGCAGTGAATTTTTTGTAGACTGTTCGAATTTTAGGGTTTGGAAAAAAAATGGGGAAAGTTAGGGTTCGGTGAAAGGGCCGATGAAGAAGAAGAAAGATATGATGATTATTCTTTTTTAAGGAAAAAAAATTAATTGTACAACTAAAATGTCATTATATTTAACTTTTTATATTATTATTTTAATCATAATTAATATTAATATTTATTTAACATAAAAAATAAAATGTGCTTATTTTATTTTATTTTACTTTTTATATAATCGATATATTTTATTTTAAAATATAAAATAAATATTTAATGGAATCTCAAAAAGTAAGGATATAAAGTAGGGGTGGGCATAAAAACCGGAAAACCGAAACACCGAACCGAACCGAATTTTTTTAGAATTTCGGTTTCGGTATTTCGTTTTTCGGTTCGGTATTCGGTTTAATTTTTTGTATTTTCGGTATTTCGGTTCGGTTTTCGGTACATGTTACTTTGGAATTCGGTATTTCGGTTTAAACCGAAATATTATATTATAATTTATAAATTATATTATATTTAATAATTATTAATATTTAAAAAAAAATTAAAAAAATAAGAAGCCCATTAAGTTGAAATATCAAAGCCCATTAAGTTGAAAAATCAAACAAAAAATTGAAAAAATTGTAAAGTTTAAAATTTTAAAAAGCCCACTAAACAGGCCCATTAAAAAACCGAAATAAAAAACCGAACTTCAGATATATTTTAATTTTAAGATAAGAAGTTAAATGTGTCATAATGTAATTTTATTTTTTATTATTTAATCATAATTAATATATTGTGTTTTAAGGTATAAAAAAAAAAGATAAATGTGTTGGGGCGTTATTTTACTTCTAACTTGTTATAGTAAGTATTATTTAATTAAGTGATTAATATATTCCACTTTAAGATTAAAAAAAACTTAAATGTATCAAAACGTATCTTTTTCGTTTAACTTCTTATAATATTATCTTAATCATGGTTAATAGACTATTACAAGAAAAAAATATTAAATATATTTAAAATATTATTCTATTTCATTCAACTTTTTTAATCACAAAAATATTTGTAGTTGCTATTCTTTGGATGTGTTTAGGGTAAAGTTCTTGTTCGTATATAATAGCTTACAAACCACACAGAAAAAATAATTCACACTAGGTCGTTCTTTTATATTTGACTTCCTATAATGTAATAATTGATTAATCACCAACTAAAATTGTTGGTTTCATCGAGAAGTTAACTAATAATTGATATGATTGTGATGTTGGCTGCCAGTGGCGGACCAGATTTTTGTTCAGAAGGTTCGAAAAATAAAAATGTGAACATGTAAATATAGGCCCTTTGAATTTTTTTGGGTTTAAAACCACACTTTTGGCACATTTTTAAAATAAGAAATGCTTGAAAAACAAAACTGATTTTTTAAAACAAAAATAAACTGAAATTATAAAGGAAAATAAATAAACGTTGTTGCAGGGATTTAAACCTGGGACGTACAGCTTAATATTCAAGGGTCTTACCATTGAGTCATCTATTTTTATTTATTATTGATGTTTCAAAATATAAGCATCTATAGAAATATAGAAAATTTACCTTATATATAGTGTATTTTTTTGTCAAGGGTGTTCGAGTGAACACCCTGGACCCAACGTGGATTATCTCGAATACGAAATTGTGTTCGTTAGGGAGTGTTTTATGTAAGATTTCCTAACATGAATTCACACTTAATCAAACTTTAAAGCAAATATCATAACATTAGGTGTAACCAACCTCATCCGTTTGATAATCATGCAGTTTTGCTGTACAAATTGTCACTATCTTTGCAATAAAATACACTTAATTGTAACTATCTATGCAATAAAATACACTTAATTGTAAACATCGAATGTGAGTAAGTTCTTTGTCGAACTTTCACCTCTTAATTGTATATGCCTCATGTTGTAGTCTTTCTGGTGGCAAACTTCTTGTCAATCTCCTCAAGAGCTGCCCATAACTTTGGATCTTCATAATCTTTAATAAGAAAAACAGGTTTTGCTTCCATAAGTAACTGAGATGGATTCCGGTTCGCCAAACCAATGACAGACATTCCAGCAGCCACCCCAGCTTTTATTCCTGAGACAGAATCCTACCCATCGAACAAACATATAATAAGTTAGTAAGATGAAACCGAGGTTAAATTCATGGATGAAACAACAACAATATTCACATTGTGTGACCTAAGTAGGGTGGAGAGTACGTAGCTTTTATTCCTGAGACAGAATCCTACCCATGGAACAAACATATAATAAGTTCGTAAGATGAAACCGAGGTTAAATTCATGGATGAAACAACAACAATAATCACATTGTGGGACCTAAGTAGGGTAGAGAGTACGTAGACCCTACCCATACCTTGGGAGGCAGAGAGGTCTATCTCTATCTCTGTTTCTGATAGACCTTCGGTTCAAGGAGAAAGAGACACTGGAAGTAAAAAAGCTATTACAAAAAACAATGTAGGAAGCATGGCAAAGCGTTCTGGAAAAAGGAACGGTAACTACAGCAAGTAATAGAATAATCGAAGTACGAGATATGTATCACAAAAAAAAAGTGCCTGAAAAGCTGTCTAATCCCAAAAAACACTAGTAGACTACCAGTTGTATAAGAATGTCATGCAGGTATAATCACGTCAACAACTAACCTTACATACTATTCATGTCACCACTTGGAGAAAAAAACTTTTTCGACCTACGAACCTAATGTGTGACGTCTTTCATCATGTGTGACATATGATTATTAGTTTTCATTTTTTTTTTAAGTGGGCTGGAATCGGGTTTTTATTCTGTCTAGTGGTGTCACCTGGATATTACGTAAAGTGAAATGATACAATGCTAGATGTATAAAGTTGCCATGTAGGTGTAGTCGTGTTTGGAACTCACTTTACATACTATTCACATCACCACTTAAAAACAAATAAAAGAACTCATTAAGTAATAACCAAATATCTGATGCCTTTCACACCTGTGGCACATGATCATCAACTTTTTATTTTTTCATTTGGTGCCACAAATTGGAAGTTGGACTCCGACGAAACTGATAAGGAAAACTGGAAGTGAAAACAGAATCATACCTCAAATATAAATGTGTGATCTTTTGATACATTCAACACTTCAAGGGCCTTCAAGTATGGATCGGGATATGGTTTTGCATGCTTGCAATCACTTCCAAGAATAAGTGCATCAAAGAAATCAGCAAGGCCAACTTGATTTATACATAGTTCAGCATTAGCTCTAGGTGCATTGGTAACTGCAGCTCGTTTCAGACCATGATCTTCGATCCACTTTCTCAACTTGTAGAGACCATTTTGAGGCTTCAACTGTTCTTTTGCCAACCTATGTTGTCCATCCAAAAGAGAAATGAGATTGGCATAATGACGTTGAGCTTATAGTTAAATTGCATAACACTAAAATCGAAGTGGAACTTAAGCTATTGTTTTGATGAAGAAATGGGACTTAAGTTATTCTTTTTGATCAAGTAAATGGGACTTTAGTTATATAAACTGAAGAACCAATATACTCATATAGAACATTTCCCGAACGTATTGTAGAAGTCTTTGCTAAGGATTTTCAGGATACTCTATGGTTATTCAAGGATCCTTTCATGCATTATGTCACGTATCAAGGAAAATTATTCTAACATCAAAAGGCCACTTCTTTTGATTAATAGATGGAAATTTTACTTTGTTGGTTTTTGGCAATGTCATTTTTCTCTATGCTTTCACACGTGTAGGATCCAATTTTTTGCAGGACCAAATGTAGTCAAATCTATTATAGCAGGTTACCAGTTGATTGTTATCATAGAGATCTAATTGTAAACCTTATAAGTGAACTGATTTATTATGCAAGTATTTTTTAACACAGTAAATGCATAAAACCAAAATTTAACTCATTGAAACAGACAAGGTATGGTAGAGAAGTTAAAAACCTTCTAAACAAAGCTTCCTTGTCATCCAAGAATTTTACACCCCGTTCGTGATCATTAGGAAAAAGTACAGAGACAAGATCATCATTGTGTTTCCCAGAAATAGTCTTGACAAACCACTCCTCATCAACTGGCACTCCCCCATTGTATCCTATCTGTTGAAATTAACCCAAATTGCAAAGGGAATGAAAATCATGACTTTGAGATTTTGGATGTGTTTTGGTATGAAGGAAAATATTTTCTAATTTTCTCATGTTTGGTTGGTCAAAATGTTTCGGAAAACATTTCTATGGAAAAATAGCTTTCTTAAAAATGAGGAAAATGGCTTTCCTAGTGATAGTAGAGAAAAAAAGTTCCACAAGTAGAATTCCAAGTCCATTGTCTTCTCGCATAACAAACCCGCACTGCCTCCATTCCTCACCTCGTTCCCACTTCATAGTGTTTTCCTATATTAGATATTAATGCTCTTGAAACAATATGTTTCTGTTTACTTACCAAACACATAAAAAAATTAAAAATTTATTTTTTAAGATATTTTTTTCATGATAAACATTTTTCTTCATACCAAATACACCCTTAGAGCAAACAATTTCTTCTTCTTTTCTCCATTGTGAATTGATGTAGCTTTTTATCCACAGGAAATAATCATAGTAATCAGTGCATACCTCCAAAAGCATCTCACGGAATGCAAGATAGTGAAATGGATCTGAATCACATAAAGTTCCGTCAATGTCAAATAGGACGGCTTGAAGAGGAGCAAGCTTTGCTAGAGTGGACGAACTGCTAATTAAGACAAAATGTAGCAGCAATTAGATATGCTCTATTGGTCCCTATCGCACAAGAATCTCAAAAAGAAAAGAACCGTTACAATATTTTAAGCCTGAAAGAGTAGAAGAATTCCAATATATAAGTTGACAGTTAGAGTAAACATAGTCTAACTATGATGAATCCTCTGAAAACTACTGGTTGGAATACAAATTCCACTATTTGATATCCCAAAATTATACCCGCTTCAAAAACAGAAAAAGGAGAAGGATTTCAATAGATCGAGGGTAACAGTAAGCTTAGTTTACTTGTGATGATTCCTCAGAAGATTGAATTTAATGGAATGTGCCTACCTAGTTATAATTTTTTTTTTCCTTCTGGATATAGGAACAGTCGGTAAAGATAATATGAAAGAAAATAAGATGACCAAAACCAGCGGAAGAATACATAGTTACATAATCCATGTGTGGGAATGATGAGAAATAATTGAAAAACATCAATGAGATTCGACATTTCAAAACTTCCCAGATGGGTGAGAAATCAAATTTCAATCAAATCTCCAAATGGTCATTAGGAGACAAAAATTGCAATTCTGCAGAAAGGGAATGGATCTCAAAACTACTAGATTTCTAATGTCGATTCTAATGAATAATTCGTCAATGACGAATAAAAAACAATTCTACACATTGCAATCAAATAAAATGTTGCAAGAAGATAACATCCCAATCAAACTGTTGGTCAAAATACAGAATGTCGCTTAAATATAAGCGAAAACGAGGACCAAAAATTTCACCTTTCCTTAGAGTTTTCCCCAATAGAAGTAGCCATCTTTTTATAATCGGTAATACACAATTGTTACGAGTTGTGTAACCTTACATGAACCAACCTATGCTTCGAAAACTTCCTAAAGGATCAGCTTAAACTTGAAACTGCCTCAGATACATAAAAGCACAAATAAATCAAATTCATGAAGGATAATACGATGAAAAATTAGGGGTGGAGAAGCTTCAGAATCATAAAAAATACTCAACACAAGAAAATAGCATATATGTAATATGGTTGGACCTGAATAAATGGCATAGAGTAAGGGAGTTGCATCAAATTTGTAACAAAACAAACTTAAAACTATCCACTTAGACATTATATTTCCCTTTCATTGATTTTCTTACTTGAGAATAATAAACTACAACCTCGAATAACTGTTTTTTTTTCTTCGAAACTGGTAACTAGCCTCTTGAATTTCTGGTTAATGTGAAACCAAATGAAGCATTTTTGTTTCTTTTTGAAAAAATCAGAACATGTAAGATATCTCAATAAGCAACAATTGTTTGACGAGTATCGAATTCAAATCCACAACACCACAGATCGATTTACGAGTCCTATAAATCAATGGCAGAATAAGATTATAATGTGCAGGTTCACTGGAACAAGTACCCTGTTTTTTTTTGTCCATACACAGTAAATATAATTGAAAATTCTCAAAATGTCTATGAAACATTTGATTCTGAATCCAATTATCAAGTTATAATCATTTGAGATTGCGGAAAAATCTATAAACTTCAAATTCTGAATCAGCTGAATGCATAATATTTTTTTTTGGTTACAGACTACAGGATGAGAATGAGAATAAAAATATACCAAAATTTGACTAGAAAACCAATTTGTCAGCTCCAACGACGGCGATGCCCTTGCGTTTGACAGACTCAAAAAGCGGCGCCACCATTTGCCGGTAGTGCACCGGCCTATTGAGCTCCTCTTGAACGTCGATTTCCACGTTGTGGACTCCGACTTCACTGAGACGATCTCCGAGCTTATCTCCGACTCTAGAGGCCATCTTCGTGTCCCAGAGATTGCGGCACCTAGGCACTCGGTTGAGCTTGGCTCTACACTGTGCTGCGAACTCTTGCTCAGCTGATGAAGCCATTGCTACGATGGTGTCGGTGCTGGTGGCTGTCACCTGTGCCGTGATTTTCCGGCAGGAGACGAGTAGGCGGAGGAGATGAGTTCCGGTGGTCATTTACGACGTCGTATTATGGGTTTTAGATAGACTGCGTTTGGATATTCGGAAAACTAAAAACCCCTTTTCCACTAACAAAGTTATGTTTGATGACATCTTAGTTAATTTAATTAAAAATATTTTTATTATTTCGTGAGTTTTATATATAAATTATCAAGTATTTTTACGTATCTCGCTATAAATTATAACTTTTTTTAAATTAAAATTTTTGCATAATTCATGATAGTTGAGAGGAGCTATTTGAATATTTGCTTAATAATGATAATTTTGGGTGTTTTGACTTATTTGATGTTATATTCACTAAAAATTTATATGCTAAAGAATTCAATTATGAAAAAAATTAAAGAGTGAATTCAATTAAATTTTTTAAAAAATATGTTATGAATTCAATTATAAAGTATTTTGAAGAGTGAATTTATTAAATTAAAATAGCTTAATACAACTGTCCAAAATAAATTAAAGCAGACCAAGAGTCCAAATCTTGAGTGGTTTCCATGAATGATGTGCTAATTGTGTGTTAATTTTAACCATTGAAATCAATAGTTATTATAAATCGCGGATTATTTTGGGGAAAAGGTTAAAAACGTCTTTAAATATGTAAAAGAAATAAAAATGTCATTCGTTTATAGTTTGACTTAAAATGTTCTTACCATTAATATTTTGACTTAAAAATGTCGTAGATGTCAATACTTTGGTCCATAAATGCCTCCATAGTTAAAAAATGCCCTTTTTCGGAATAAATATATTATTTTTTCTTTTTAAACATATTTTTTTCTAATTAAAATATTATAGAGGAACACTATATTTTTACTTTCTCTTCTAAAATCACTTTAACAAATAAAAATATAGAAAATATTTTTTTTTCTTAATCTCATTTTATAAATTAAAATAGATAATTTTGTATACCCTTTTGATAGATAATATATGCATATATATAAGATCATGGTATATCTATCATTAATTTATATTTATATAACGATAAAAAAATGTTGATGATAAAATGAAAAATAATTTCATTTTTTTTCTGAATTAAAGTAAGGTAAACATTTGCTAATTATTTTTAAAGACATTAATTGAAAAAAAAAATGTCAAAAAAAAAATAATAATATATTTATTTGAAAAATGAACTTTTTGACCCATTAAATAACAATAATGACATTTTTGGATCAAAGTACTGATGGCAAGAGCTTTTTTGAATCAAACTACAAACGAGAGGCATTTTTAATCCTTTTTCATAGTTTAAGGGCATTTTTTAACTAAAATATTGACGATAAAGATATTTTTAAATCAAATTATAAACCGAGTACATTTTTATTTCTTTCAGATAAGGACATGTTTTGACCCTTTCCATATTATTTATTCTCATTATTGCAATATATGAAATAAAGTAGAGACAAATATTTGACAAAAAGAAAATTTAATGGCTGTGCAATCTCAGAGATTTAGAATATGAAAATTGACTAATTAGGTGCAAGAAAAAAGTTGTGTGTACCTATTTAATTAAATTAAAAATTTTGGGTCAAAGGTTTAAGGGAAACAAATCTTTAGAAATTTAATCTTTTGATTTAGGCTGCAAATGGAAACAAAAAAAGTCAGAGGTTGACATTTATAATTCTGAACTTGTCACTAATTAATAGATTATTTTAGTTATCGAGTTCGGTATACAAAAATTTACTATTATTTTTTTAAGATTTTACTTTTAGATCGATAATTTTTTTCAAAATTTATATTTTGGTTTAGAGTGTAAACACAGGCAAGAATCGAAATTTGAAATTAAATTTTAAATTTGTCATCGAAATGATAAATTGTTTTAGTTATCAATCAAGTTCGTAATTAAGAATGTAACAACTTACTACCATCTAGTCCAAGATTCCACCCTTACACTATAAGTAAAGGATGTGTAGTCGAAATTTCAAACTTTTAGATTTTACACATTGTCATTAAGATCATAATAGATTTCACGAATACTAAGCTCGAAATTATATATCTACATATACATGTCTGACAAATTAAATTTGTTTAAACCTCGTACCTAATACTCTAGCTCCGTTCCTATTTCACGAATACTAAGTTCGAAATTATATTCTACATATACATGTCTGACAAAGTAAATTCATTTAAGCATCATACCTAATACTCTAGCTCCGTTCCTGATCGCAAAGTTGGTGAAATAATTAAGGAGATAAATGCTTAAATATTCTTAAGGCTGCAAAAGTTGGTAAAACAAAATGATACATGCATGTATATTTTCCTAATTATATACAGTTCTCTCTATGTATATATATAATAACTAATGCACAAATACCTAACTCATCCTCCATTTTACTTCTACTACAAGAAAATTCTTGTTTAAATTTGTCTTCCAAAATACAGGAGGAATATATATGGTTTCATACCAAACAGTAAATCTCATACCATAATTAAATAAAAGTCGCAATATATAAGTGTATTTTTTAAAGGAAAAATTACGTAAATTAACATATTTTAAAAAATAATTACTGATTTTAGCGATATTTTTTGTTTATTATTATTTCTAGAAATGCTTTGTTAAATCTGTAATATGTATTAAAAGTGAATTATGTATGCTATATATATGAATTATAATTGGTTTTTGAAATATATCATATTTATTTGGTAAAAGAATTTCACCTTGTATTATAAGTGTATTAAAATGTGTGATAAATGTATTATTCATCATTAAAATTTATATTATATATGAATAATAAATTGTTCTTTGTAATATGTATTAAACTTATATTATAAATAAATTAAGAGTGATCAAGTGAAAAAAAATATTATTGCTATAAATGGTAAATATTTTTTTATTATAGTATATTTTTGTAAGTTTCCCTTTTTAAATTGACGTCAATTAGTATATGAATTTTTCAATTTTGAATATGCTTAGTCAATTAAATTTGTATAAAATTGAATAAGTAGATACGCACGTTTAACATGACATAATTCACGTAGTATGTTGCCATATATAATCCTCAGGACGCCACGTCGGGCGTGTCTGTCTATTTGTTAAATCATAGATAAATTTAAGTGTATGCTTGTACACACTCAACGTAGAAGAGCATAAATATCAATTAACGTCAAGTAAAAGGCATTTTTATATATTACGCATTAAATAAATTCTACCCACAACCACATCTTAGAAAACCTGGAATTAATTTTTTTTACTAGGAATAATAATTTTGAGATTAAATTATTTCACTTTTCAAATACAATATAATAACAAGTTTGAAGTATAATATATGACTCACTTTATACAATAACATGTTTAGCCAAATTTCTAAAAGACAAGAAGATGTGTATTGAATATAAAGACTTATTTTAGAGAATAAAGGTGTATGATCAAGCTTTTAATAAAACATATTATTATGTAGAAGTTTTTTTTTTTTTTTTTGTAAACGTTGAAAATAAAATGTTTCTTTTAATTTTCTTAGGATACGATTGGACGATATAAAAAATCATATTTAACAAATTAAATAGCAGTAACTTTTGTTTCACTAATTTCACAACTAAAAACACTTACAAAAAATATTAATCAAACACAACTTAATGCCTCTCAAAATAATTAACTTATTTTTCAAAAAATACCTTCGATGAAAAACATAAATTTTATAAATAAGACGATTTTGACATTTTAACCTAACATACTATCATATCACAACTTTCACGTTGGAAATAAAATGTTTCTTCTATTTTTCTTAGGATACGATTCGACGATATGAAAAAAATCATATTTAACAAATCAAATAGCAATAACTTTTGTTTCACTAATTTCACAACTAAAAACACTTACAAAAAAATATTAATCAAACACAACTTGTTGCCTCTCAAAATAATTAACTTAATTTTCAAAAAATACCTTCGATGAAAACATGAATTCTATAAATAAGACGATTTCGACATTTTAACCTAACATACTATCATATCACAACTTTCACATTATTCTCTAAATACTTTCACATAAATTCAAACAGAAGTCGAAGTCTGATACTATAGAAACTAGCTAGCTATCTAAGAAGGTACGTAGCTACCCAAAGTTGAAGCAAAGAACTCGTGAATGTATTCAAATTGATCTTAAAAAAATGTCAAATGTCTCAATTACTTTTTGACCAAATTTTAACTAAACTTTACTATAAATACTCATTAAATGCCATCAACAATATCATTAACAACAACTTATTTTTTTTTCCTTTGCAAATTACAATAATTTATTTTGTTACTCACTTTTCTCAAATGGCACCTCTTGAAATATTTTCCACATTTTTATTAGTAATTTTCATGCAAGTTTATTTGGGAAATGCTCAAAATTTCATCCAATCTCGAGCAGCTTATTATCCAAATTCAGAAGAAAAAGGAACAGAAAGTAAGAATATTTTCATAAAAAAGAATTTTCGTTGGTCATAATATTTTGAAAAGTATTTTCTTTAGAATAACAAATTTCTTAAAATTTTGAGAAATCAATTTTTTCTGATAGAAATAGAAAAAATAAATTTCAAAATTTTAACTTTATGAATTCAATCTTTTTTCAGTTATTATGCTTAAATTGAGGTTTATATATAGTATTTACTATTTATTGTAATGTCAATGAAGTTTTACACATAAAATTTATATTTTTTGTCAAAAATATTATTTTCAAATGAATTCAATATCTCAAAGCTCCATCTAAATATTTTTACGATAATATTATTTTTATTTTTATAAAAGTAAGTTAATAGTCAACTCATTTGCTACATGAATTTTGACTTTATTAATGATGGTTCGATACTCCATCTTATAATCCTCACCACATATGTCATTTTTTTTAAAAAAAATAGTATTTTCCATTCAGTTACAATCAAATATAAAAGAATTAAATAAGTGAAATACAACTTATAATTATGTTTAAGAGAATTACTTGTATTTTGAATTTTGACATATTTAATAATTTATTATTTTATTTTAATATATGCAGCTGGTGCTTGTGGATTTGGTACTTTTGGAGCAACAATCAACGGTGGAGATGTATCGGCTGCATCTGATCTTTATCGTGACGGTCTAGGATGTGGTGCATGCTATCAGGTATAATTTAAAAAGTTTTATACGTATACATAAAAGATAATTATAAAAAGGAGAAAATTGTATATAATAACAAACTAATAACTTAAAATAAATAGAGTAGTTAGGGTTTGATTTAATTGTGCTCCATAGCAAACGTTTGCAAAAAATTGTCAGACGCCTTTCTCCCAAATATCTCGCTCGCCACTCTCTTTCAATCTCTCGCTCGCTTCTTCACTTTTTATACAAACACAAGTGTATAAAAATTGTTTCTAATTGTATAAAGCAGAGAAAAAAATTGTATAAATACATATATTTTTATTTCCCTCTCTCCCCTCTTCCAGATCTCGCTCGCCACTCTCCAAAATTTCGCTCGCCACCCTCGCCTTTCTCACTTGTACAAATAGAAGCGAAATGTATAAATTGCATTTCTGTTTGTATAAAGCGTGAGAAAATTATATATACACATGTAAGTACATATATTTTCGTCCTATACACTTATAATTATACAATAAAAATACTCCTCCGCCCAGTTTCTTTTGCCTTTTTCTCTTTCTCGTTTTATACAATTTTCAAATTGTATCTAAATTCTCTCTCTCTCTCTCGTTTTATACAATTTTATTCAATTGTATATTCCTTGTCAAGTCTCTTTTGTCTTTCTCTCTTTCTCATTTTATACAAATTCAAATTGTATATAATCGTTCTATACACTTATAATAATACAATTCGTCTTATACACTTCGTTTTTATACAGTTCTCTGCCCAAGTGTTTTTCTCTTTCTTGTTTTATACAATTTGCTTCAACTGTATATGTATAGTGAATTATACAGTTCCTATGTTTGCTATGGAGCGCAATTATGCAAACTTTGCTATAGCATACAAATATGAATTTTTTATTTGTTATATGTGAAAGTTGCCCTCATAAAAATGATAAAAATTATTTATTAAATTCAATTATCAAACGTGATATATATACTTACATAACTCAACTTCAACAACCTATCAGTCGACCTCTTAGAAAAAATCCTGATCAAACCACTGACCCTGACATTAAAATCCGATATCATTGTATATCGTTTAAATTCATCGTCTATTTATAAATTTTAAATTGTAAAATCACCATTTGATCGTAAATTATAGGTGAGGTGTACAAACAGTAATTACTGTTCAGAAAATGGAGTTACTGTGGTAATTACTGATCATGGAGCAAGTGATAGCACAGATTTTATTTTAAGCCAACGGGCTTTTTCACGTATGGCCCAAACAAAAGATGCTGCTGCTTCTCTATTATCACTTGGTAATGTGGGCATTGAATATAGAAGGTATATAATATTCATTTCATAATTACTTTTTTCCCCGTTTTATTCTACTGTCACATCTCTCTGTAACAGTCAATTTCTATAACAATATTTCATAATAATAGTCGTGTTCGGCTGTGAAAACGATCTTTCGCGTTATGTTATATGTATATATAGGGGCAGAGCCAACCTTCTGTTAGGAGGTTCTTTGGCGAAAAATATTACTATTTATACATTATAATTTTTTTTTATATATATATATATAGTAGATGTCAAAGTCACATAATTAGGTTGTGTGTTTAGTTCTTCATATTTTAAACCCTTTTTATTAAGAATTCTAGTTCCGCTGTTGTTAATATGTGTTTTCTATACTACAAAGTTTTGATATAGCAGTATTGAGATAAACAATATTGTTTGTTATAGTCAGATTTTTCTATAACAATTATGTGTCCTTCTATAAAAATATTTCATTGTAATAATCATGTTTGCTATTGAATCATTAATCTATTATGTTATATGATATATTTTTTTATTAATTAACATTTGTATCAATTTATTTAACAGGGTTTCTTGTAGCTATCCAAATAAGAATATTACATTCAAGATTGATGAGAGTAGTGATAATCCTTATTATTTGGCTTTTGTTATATGGTATCAACAAGGCAAAACTGATATTTCTGCGGTTCAATTGTGTGAGGTACGAATTTAACTTATATATACTGATAATATATATTTTTTAATGACAAAATGAGATATTACTTTTACAACAACCTCAAGTACAAATGAGTACTAGACTCCTAAACATAATCAATCTTTCAAAAACACCTATACAATGTATTTGAATTTTATCGAACTCGTATATTCGAATTCTTAATTTTGTATATAGGGATAATGCACAAGTACCCCTTAATCTTTGTCCGAAATTTCAGAGATACACTTATACTATACTAAGATTCTATTAGCCCTGAACTTATTTTATTAATAATTTATAACCTCTTTTCGGTCTATGTGACACTATCTTGTGGGCTCAACACTGGTTGACTTTTTTTTTTCAAGCTAGTGCCATGTAAGCTGAAAAGAGATAGAAAATTACTTATAAAATAAGTTCAGGGAGATAATAGGACTTTAGTATAGTATAAGTGTGTCTTTGAAATTTACGATATAGATTGAAGGGGTACTTGTGCATTTTCTATGGTATATATACACCAAACTTGAAAATATTTTGATTTATCAAATATGCAGACAGAAAATTTTGTGTGCAAATTATTGGATAGGACACGTGGCGCAGTATGGACAAGTTCATCACCACCAAAAGGACAATTGCAAATAAGAATGTTATTGAGTTCTGATGATGGAGATGAAAAATGGGTTATTCCTTTAAATAATATTCCTGAAAATTGGAAAGGTGGTGAAATATATGATTCTGGAATACAAGTGGATTAATATAACGGAACGGGAACAAGAGGTTGTCCTTTCTCAGTTTAATAATTTCGAAATAATAATTAATAATTGTCGTCGATGAACAGATGCATTAAATTTTGGATAAGCAGCTAACGTAAATTACTATCGTATAATGATTTTGTATAATTTGTAAGCAAAAATTTGTTTTAATGTTATTTGTTGATTAAATTTGTCATATGAAAAAAGAGAAGAGTATATTAGCTCTTTTGTAAAATAAGTGTAGTTGTTATAAGTGTACTATTGTATTTTTGTCAAGTAAAATAAAAGTTCAGATATTTTGTTTGTTTTCTAGTCAGAAAATTTAGATTGTTTTAGAATATTGGTGACAATTGATAATATTATATCATTAAAAAAGAAAAATATATTAAATGCAAATTAATTTTGAATATAATAAATAGTTCACTAATTAATAATATTATAATTTATCAAAATAACTTTTTTTCGAATCGAACTTAACCCATAACATATAGAGTAATAACATACACATTCTCTTTCTTTTCGAGGAAGAGTCATTACTGATGGTCTTATCCTTTAAACATTGAGTGATAGTATATATTAAATTGTTAAAAAGGATGACAATAAGAGGTAATTAAAACATGGAATATATTTATTAAAAAGGGAGCTTGTTCTCATGAAACATTTGATTAGACTTTATATAATGATTTAAATTTGAGGGGAACCTAATTGTAATAAACAAAATGTTATATTGGTGGTCAATTATCATTTATACTAAAAAAAGAGAAAAGAAATAAGAATTAGAGATATAATATCTGTGGTTAAACAACAACAAAATATGGACGTTAGTTTTGTATACGAAAAGGGTTCAAAATACCTTTAAACTATTCGAAATAACTTATATTTATCATTAAAATCTATTTCGATTTAAAACTACCCTTTCGTCAAATTATTGGGTCAAAAGTGTCCTTCTTATTATAAGAAAATAATAAAAAAGATTTAGTAACTTACAACCACGAATATCCGCTTTGAAACCCAACCCCGAAGAAAGCTATGAAACCCTAGCCGGGAAATGAGGGGAAAGTTGTGGAATCCTAACTATCATGCTTTGAAACCGTAAACATAATAAAATAAGAAAAAAGATTTACTAAACCAACAAGCACGAATATCCACTTTGAAACCCAACCCCGAAGAATGCTATGAAACCCTAGCCACAAAATGAGGAAGAAGGGTGAAATCCTAACTATCATGCTTTAAAACCGTAATCATAATAAAATAAGAAAAAAGATTTACTAACATACAACCACGAATATCCTCTTTGAAACCCAACCATGAATAAAACTATGAAACTCTAGCAACAAAATGAGGGAGAAGGGGTGAAATTCTAACTATCATGCTTTGAAACCGTAAACATAATAAAATAAGAAAAAAGCTTTACTAACCCAACAAGCACGAATATCCACTTTGAAACCCAACCCCGAAGAATGCTATGAAACCCTAGCCACAAAATGAGGAGGAAAGGGTGAAATCCTAACTATCATGCTTTAAAACCGTAAACATAATAAAATAAGAAAAAAGATTTACTAACATACAACTTGAAATATCCTCTTTGAAACCTAGCCATGAATAAAACTATGAAACCCTAGCCACAAAATGAGGAAGAAGGGTGAAATCCTAACTATCATGCTTTGAAACCGTAAACATAATAAAATAAGAAAAAAGATTTACTAACATACAACCACGAATATCCTCTTTGAAACCCAGTCATGAATAAAACTATGAAACTCTAGCAACAAATGAGGGAGAAGGGGTGAAATTGTTTCTGGAAAATATAAAATGGGGGAGGGGGGAGTAATTTGAATTTAGTTTATGTGCTAGTGGAACTCTATTGACATGCAATGTGACATTTAACAACTTTCATTAACAAGAAGAGTACTTTTGACTCAATAGTTTGACGGGAAGAACATTTTTTAGCCGAAATATAGTTTAAGGGTAAATATGAGCTATTTCAAATAGTTTAAGGATATTTTTTGACCCTTTTCCGTTTAGTCTATGTGGCAGCGGAACCCTATTAGCGTGCAATGTGACATTTAACAACTTCCATAATAAAAAAGGACACTTTTGACCCAATACTTTAACGAAAAGGATAATTTTGAATCGAAATATAATTTAAAGATAAACATGATCTATTTCAGATAGTTTATGGATATTATCATTTATACTACAAAAAGAAATAGGAATTAGAGATATAATATCTATGGTTAAACAACAACAAAAAAATAAAAGTAGACATTAATTTTATATATATAAGTTATAACATTTAGATTGTGACCTCATGGAGTCATGGTACATACTAGTTATTAACTACATATTTTAAAATCAATTCGTACATGATGAAGGACCACAATTCAACTCGTAAATAATACTATAACATTTTATTGCCTTTAAGTGAGGTAAACTTATTGCTTTTATATTTATGGACGGTTTTATTTTAATATATAGTCTATTTTTAGTAGGTATTATTATTATTACTATAAATGTTGTTCAATATTCCAAATATTGAATTTAGAGACGTCTCAAACTCTTCCTATACAAGTGCAAGTCCTATTCAATACATATTTTCCTATATTTTTTTCCCCATTGGTATATTTCTTAATTAACTCATTGGTTTAAACATAACAAACCATGTTGGTCTATTATAACAACTCGAGTTGTTCGTAGGGATGTATCTAGAGGTTAAATTACGAGTGGAGACAAAATTGAAATGACATGATTGTTCTTGTTATCAACAATTGTGATGAAATGAATAAGATTACTTTCGATTTAATTCTAATTTTCCAAAAAGAAAATATATTTTCCCTTTCTAATGGACTTCATAGACACAAATCTAGATTACTTACAAAGTGAACACTAGATTTAAAAGAAAAACATCATTGAACCCTAATCTATTTTTAAAAAGGTAAAAATTTCCCTAGTCTATTTTTTTCTATGAGGAATTACCCTTTTGTCTCTTTATATAGACTATGGACCATATCCATTTATTTGTTATATATATAATATATAGACTACTCAAATTAGTGTGCTTTGTGGTCCTAAACATATGTATGTGATTTTATTTTATTCTATTAACATCTATTTATTGGTTGTTCTTGTATCTTCTTTGTGCCTATGGCATTTCATCTTGAGTTTCTCTTTTGTGATTGGTCATTTGTATTTTATTTCACCAAACATAATTTTCTCACTTGTATTTGGTTATAATATAAAAAACAATAAAGATGAAAATATGTGTACCAAATAAATGTTGGCTTCTATTGGATCAAATAGTGATGTATCCAACTAATTATCCTTCTTGGGAAAGAGACATTTGATTTTCAAGATGGAAAAGTGCAATTTGCTTTACTATAGCTAATGTGGAATATCTATAGAATAGTGTTTAAAAATTTGGACATAAATATAACTTGAAAAAATTATTATTGTAATATGAAAATTACAAACAAAAGAAATTACTTGTATTATTGATAAAAATGTTAAATTATATGCCCTTTGAGATACATTTAAGGACTTGATTTATTTTTTACTCTTTCGTCGATGATATTTACATACATTATATGTAACGACCTGTTTAGTCGTTTTGAGCAGCAGATTTTATTTCTGGAAAAACTGTCTGAGTCGACGGAACCCACGACGGACCGTCATGGGCACGACGGACCGTCGAGGGAGTCTCGTTCCAAAACACTTAGAATTCTGAAATTTGAGTGCTGAAATCGACTGTCTGAACTCTGTGACGGACCTGCAGGACGGACCGTCACAGATACGACGAACCGTGTGAGCTTCCGTTTCAAAACACTTCAACTCTTGAGAATTGGGTACTGGGAGCAATTCTCTGAACGTCGTAACAGAAGTGCAGGACGGACCGTCGTAGGCACGACGGACAGTCACAGACTCTTTCAGGAAATTGAGTCTCTGAACTTTGCGACGGACCTGCAGGACGGACCGTCACAGCCATGACGGACCGTCACAGCCATGACGGACCGTCACAGGTTGCTTAATCCCAGGCTGGTTCGGATTTCTATTTAAGTTTTAAAGGGGCGTTTTGGACTATTCCTGCTATAATTATAAATTTCGTGGGTTAATATTAATGACTCAATTTCTTGGGGGATAAAAGAGGTAACCTTGAGTTAATTAGTGGGTTACTATTGTCATCTTTTATACTTAATTATATGTTAATTAGGGTAAAAGAAAGAGGGTTTGAACAAAGAAAATAAAAAGAACAAAGAGAGAGAGAGAGAGAGAGGATCGAACGAGAAGAGGAGAAACGAAGAGGGAACAAAGCTTTGGGGAATTTGCTTGCTTGATCACTAATCTTCGGTGGAGGTAGGTTATGGTTTCTATACTATTCGTATTAAACTCTTAATAGCGAATGATATGTATTGGTAGTATTGTAAACTCTTCTATATGCTTAATTGTATGCTTGCATGAATGTGATTATGTGATTGTGATAAAATAAGCATAATGAAGCTATTGAATCATAAATCTTGAAGAAACCCTAATTCACTTTGTTAATGATGATGCCTTGGTATAAACGAAGGCTTGATGAATTACATAATGAGATTGATGATGCCTTGGTATGAAAGAAGGCTTGATGAATTAGGGGATCGGGTGCCACGTTCCGGTACCAGGATAGAAATAGAGGATCGGGTGCCACGTTTCGGTACCAGGATAGAATGAGGATCGGAGTATCACGTTCCGACACCAGGATAGTATATGGATCGGGTGCCACGTTCCGGTACCAGGATAGAATGAGGATCGGAGTGTCACGTTCCGACACCAGGATAGAATATGGATCGGGTGCCACGTTCCGGTACCAGGATAGTATATGAGGATCGGAGTGTCACGTTCCGACACCAGGATAGTATATGAGGAGCGGAGTGTCACGTACCGACACGAGAGGAATAAAGATAATGAATCTTGAAAGATGTTAATATACTCAAACTAATGAACCTAATTCCCAAATGAGTATGGTAATGAGGCTTGAGTCCTCGTGGATGAACTTGACGGTACTTATTGATGATTATAGTACTTGTTGTTGCTACATGTTGAGTATTGTAGTTGATTTATGATATTATCTGATATATACTGTTTTCTATTTTGAGTTTGCCGATGATACCTACTCAGTACTTGTGTTTTGTACTGACCCTACTTGTATGTTTCTTTCTTTGTTATATGTGGAGTGCAGCAAACGTACCATCGTCTTCAACTCAACCGCAACTCTAGCCAGTCTTCAATTCACCGGATTTCAGGGTGAGCTAATGCTTCTAGCTTGGACTGGATCTTCTTCTTCAAGTCTTGATGCCTTGAATTTCCGGCATGGACTAGCTTTTTATGTATTTTAGTTTCTTAGATACTCTTGGATTAGTAATTGAGGATAGATGTTCTTGTGATGATGACTTACAAATTTTGGGGATAATAATAGATGTTGGGTTTTTAGAAGTTATTTAATTGATTTTCATTAATGAGTTTAAGTCTTCCGCATTATATTCTGTTATTACATTGAAATGTTGGGTTTTGTATTGGTTGGTTCGCTCACATAGGAGGGTAAGTGTGAGTGCCAGTCGCGGCTCGGTTTTGGATCGTGACATTATATCATAATTTTTTTCCGATAAAATGATATCGTGACGAATATGCATGCTTGTAAACACATTCTTAAGTCATGTCTTATGGTGTATTATGCAATGATTCTGTTAAAAATAATAATCATGAATTCGATCCTTGTAATTTCATGTTAAGTATGTTTAATGTTAAATTAATTGAGAATTTTACTTTTGATTTGTCTGATTATGAGTTTTCACGAATTATTACATGTCAAATCATTCAATGATCTACGTGTTCGTACTACATGTATTAACACTATTACTCAATATTTGAGGCTAATATATGTATAAAAATATGAATATCATACATATTTCGACCAAAATTAAAACTGTTGAGATTATATTTGAAAAATATTTATACCCTAAACTCCTATGTTATTGTTTTGTATAGAGAGGCCAAAAATACTTGTGTTATTTACTCTAATGTTAAGTAATATTTATATAAGGTGCATATTATGTGGACGAAAATTAGAATTTCTTAATAATTAAGAACTCCAAAAGTGTAATTATCCCAAAAAGGAAAAATACAAAAAGATCAACAAAAAACAAAAACAAATAAAAGAACAAATCAATTAATGAATGGAAATTTCCCTTGAAAACGACTAAAATGGAGTATAATAATAGTCTAATAAATTGACTCAAATAATTTTCCTTTTATGATTAAAGCTAATGGGGCGGTTTTATGATCTATCACTTTTAAGTTTATGTATTAATCAACTTTTATACAATTGGGACTACTAAAATATATTGTGCTAAGCTGGTTTGATTGCTACCATATATCTAATTTATACAAAAAAATAGTTTAAAAATAATGTTTATTACTGATCTGTCATTAGGAGAAAAGGCACTAGATATTTAACACAATAAAGTATTCATATCTAACATGATAATATGAAGGAAACTAGTAAAATATATAGATTTGCAATAACCCAAAACACTATATTATTACACATACAATCATATTGTATATACTGACTCAATTTATATTTTTAAATAATTACGTATCTTACTATTAATTATGAGTTTTTTTTGTCATATATTAAAGATGATATATCTAGATATATTTGTTTTCCTACATAATATACTAAAATAGGCAAGCGAGATAATCATGTATTTCAGATATATGTGAATCACACTAGATATATGTGTGTATCTGGTATAATTCACATGTATCTGGAATATCAGATACATGAGAGTTGGTGAGCGGGATGGGATGGAATGGAAGTGAATGAGATTTCTTATTTATCTTAGATGCATGCGAATCCACCAAGATACAATGCATCTAGAACAAAATACACTTAATTTTGATCATGTATACGAAGATACATGTATCTAAACGTATTTGGACGCACCAAAACATGGTAAGAATTTTATTATTGCAAACTAAATTGTATCTAAATAATTAACTTTTAAACTAGTGAGTATTTTTTAAAAATTATAAAAGTGAAAACGATTTATGCAGAAAATAATAAAAGATCATATTAGTACGCATTGAATTACATTTACATATCGGAACAGCCAACCTTCATTATTATATATTTATAATTACTCATAAATTTTATATTTAAAAAAATTTCTGTATATAATGCATTTTCTTTTACATTAATAATATTAATATATATAATTTAAACTCTATTTTTGTAAAAAGAAAAAAAAACAATGTGATTGGTATGAAATGATAGAGGGAGAAAATTCATGCTTATTTTTTTCCCAAATTGATGAAAAAGAAATTAAAAAGAAGACAAAATGATTTTGATTTTTATTTTTATCTTTTTTCTTTTTTCTTTTTGGATGACTAATTTTGCAAGTAGATAAACAAGCTTCTGACAACGACAATACATTAAATATACATAGAATTTCATAAATAGTGTTATTGACGTTCATTTTTATATCTATAAAAAAAGTCATGTTTTATTATATTTCGGAATTTAGTATAATTTTAATTTTAAAACGGAGCAAACATTATAATAAATAAATTTTTTTGTAGTAAATATTTTACGATAGTAAAATAATTATAATTATATTATATTTATCATGATAATATCATACAAGTTTTATAATAAATATTAGATGTAAATATCGATAATGACTTTAACATTCTCGATGTAATTGTCAATTGAACGTGGAAAATCAACATGTTCGTCGAGGCAACCTTCCATTACTTACATGCTTAGTTCTATAGGTTTGAGAAAAAAGATACATGAATCACTTGTCATACGCATAAACTGACTCAAACATTATAAAAGAGAAAATAAAAATTCTTTCCTTAAAAAATAATAATAATAATAATAACATGTCTTATTATCTTCATGATGTCTCAAGTGATGGTGCATTAGGTTTGACATAAAGTCATTTATTATCATTTTGGATCGAATGAATTAAATTCGTATTAAAAAAAATATAGATGAAAAGTTGTTCTTTATTTAAAGGTAGAGTTAAAATCTTTTTAAAAAGATTTAAAATATATACAAAGAAGTGAAAAAAACTATCGTACACACAATTTTCCTAACCATATACAACTTTTCATTGAAATAATTTGTTAAAATTTTTTAAAAAATATTTTTTTTGTCGTGACCTTACTCCTATCTCGTAAAAAATGCGTTCAATACTAACATTTTTTTCTATTTCTTATTTTCTTGGGCAGCAAATAGAAAAAGTCAACAAAAGGCAACAGAAATAGAGAAGTGACTTGTCAATTTTTTAAAGTCAAATACATCATTTTTAAAAATAAAAATAATAAAAAAAGAATGGGTGTCAAATGTACCGAATTTAATGCATACAGTACAAACTAATAAGTTAAAAAAATCCTGTAATTAATTAAAAAAAGAAATGAGATTATATTATTTCTACCATCTTGTCCCACAATGATTGTTTTGTCAATTTTATTCCTTAACCTTGTTTTTCTTGCCATCCTATTTTGAATAAATTTGTCATTATATTTTGAGTCGAGAAAAAATTATTAAAAATAATTTCTCCATTTCACGAAGAAAAACATGAGTTTGATATCTATTTATTTTTTTTGATTTTATTTATAAATTTCTATTGAATATATTATTGTTTTTATATTTTAGTTCAATTGATTTAATTAAATATAGAGAGTATATTTTTCTAATAATTTTTAAATATATAAAGTTTTTACAGTTCTTTTTAAAACATCAAAAAATATGTGTTTAAATTCTTATCTAAAATTAAATATTTGATCGTTGTACATACTACATATTTAATTAGTTTTGCTGTTACTTCTGAAAATCTCAACGATTATTTGATTACATACTTCCTCGTTAGCCTATTTCACAATCTTAAAATAAATTTAAATTTCTTCTTTCATATCTTTTTTTAATCCTCCTTTTTATGTATTTAACTTTAAAAAAAAAAAATTGATATCCAATCAAAATATACTTTTAAGGAGATGAATAGAACTGTAGAGTCCGGAGCTAAAATGGCAAAAAAGTTTGTCAAAAATTTCAAAAGAATACATCAACTTTTTTTATAACCAAAAGAGTAAAATCGCTCCTGACGAAGTGATTTCGTCTGACAGGTTAAAAAATAAGATAGCGATTTTGTTCAAAAACTATTTTTCTTATTTCTACCGCTGCTTACGGCAACGATTTTAAATTTGATTAACTTCTTTTTTCTTACATCGCAGCGTCTTTTGGACAGTATACACAATATTTGAAGCATGAGGAAAATTGAATTATATAAATAATAATAATAATAATAAATTAAATTAAAAAAAAAAACTTAAAAAAAGGAAAGATTAGACACATCAAAAAAATTTCTTGTAGCAGCAATTTAATTTTAACATAACTTTTTTTATATATAAAAATATAATTATAGCAGCGATTTTCAAGATAAAAGAAGTATCAATTTTTATCAGAATAAAATCGCTTCTAACAAAGCGATTTCATCTTTTTGGTTAAATATTTTTTTGATACGCCATTTAAATTTTTTAAAAGAAAATAATTACTTTTTTAATTTGGGACTCTAGAATTGTGCTTCACGAACTCTGAATTTATTGTCAAATATAATGATTAGCACGCTACGTACCTTTCTATAGCCACAAGCTGTATTTCTATGGCAATAATCAAAAGTCAACTTTTTCCAAATCGAACTCTCTCTCTATATATAAATAAATCATGTTTTTAATTAAAAATGGCGGTCTAATAGCTAATTAAAGTTATATATGTATTATAGTAATATATAAATAAGTTATATAGAGCGTATTTATTCGTTTACTAATTAGTTCACTTTCTATTTTAATACATAAATTTTTTCATAAGTTGTATAGATAAATTAAAATATTACTCCCTTCATCCCATATTATAAATTACTTTGTCTATTTGCATTTGCGTTAAGACTAAGAAAAAAAGATAATTTTACCCTATGTTCTTATTTAATTAGTCCTAGATTTTTAAGATAAATTAAAGTAAATATATTTTCAAGATTAGTTAATTAATTGGATATAATGGAAAATATAATATTTTTTATATATAAATTTTATAAAATAACAAATATTGTGATTCAACTATTTTTAGAAAGAAGTGACTTATAATATGGGACGAAGATAATAATTTTAATACATTTTTATGTGACTAGCATTTACGCACGTATGCTAATATTTTGTATAACGTCCTACCTATAAGTTTACAGCTGTTTTATTTCCATAACATTTTATTCTTATTATATATATAGTATAATATAACTATTCAAATTGTTAAAATTATCAATTTGACTTACTATTATTTTAGACAATAATCATTTATATTTTGTCTCAATAAATAAATTCATTACATATTTCTTAATTGTGGGGTCTTTAAGATCATGTCCATGAAGTCATGATTAATTTTATTTTATTATCTCAAATTCTATCAATTGGTCGGTGGCTTTTCTCACAAGTGGCATGTTTTTTTTTCTTCCATTTTTAGCTTATTCTTAATTAATCAAAGCTTAATAACTCACCAAATTGATTCAAGGATTTGATTTTTAAAAGGCATAACACATATATTGGATTCTAAACTTGGATTCAAATTTTAACTTTAACCTCAAATTTTCATAGTGCACAAATAAGCACTTTAACTATCCTATCTTTCAATAAATAAACTAGCGATTTTTGGAGCCAAAATGCGTGAAATGCAAACGCTCCCACGTGTATTAGTGAGCCAAACAGTGGCTATCAACTAACTAAACATTTTACATGTCTTTTTTTTTAAAAAAAATATCTTACATGTCATTTTGAAACTAAAATAAAATAAAATTAATTTTAATTAATATAAAAGAGATTCATTAAGGGTAGAATTGTCATTTCAGTATTTTTTCCCTTTGTGGGCCTCGAAAATTACCCCTCACTCGCGCAGAATGCGTGCATTTCACGCATTTTGCCAGTTAGGAATCGCGTGTTTATTTATTGAAAGATGAGATAGTTAAAGTGCCTATTTATGCACTATGAAAATTTGAGGTCAAAATTAAAATTTAAAGCCAAGTTTAGAGTCTAATATATATATATATATATATATATATATATATATATATATATATATATATATATATATTATGCCTTTTAAAAATGTGTCTACTTTTTTAAGATAGAAGTATGGTATATACATTATCATCCTAAAATCATACTAAATATATTATTAGAAGGCTGAATCAGAATAAAAAACGAATCGAAATCCTTTCGATAAAATTATTTTATAAGTACAAAAGTGTGTTTTGGTGGTGGAGAGGAGGATGCAAAGAGTTGGTGACCTTTATATTAATGAAGTGAGCGAAAATTGCGAAAAATCGAATTTTAATCTAAGTAGAGATAAAATTGCTAGATAATTTTGTCACATTGGCTTTGTCTAAATTTCGGTTTATCTAATACTTCCTCTATAGTTTTTACTTGTCTAATTTGTATTTTATACTCCTTTAGAAAGTTATTAATTCAGTTATTATTTTATTAAATTATCTTTTTAGTAGTATTTTAAAATTTTAAATTTGACCTTCAGATGATTCAATTGGTTTGGAGGGTGGTTATCCAAACGGATGACTCAGAATCGATTTTCCTTCAATGCCTTCTGAGTCGAGTACCTATAGTACGTTTTACATCCCTCGTGTGATTTTAAGGCTATTACACAGTCAGAGGTTGAGTCGAGTTGTCGTATAGTTGAAGGCTAGGCTATTACACAGTCAGAAGTTATAGCGGCTGCGAGTAAAATTGTTGATTATGTATAAATAATAGATATTAGATATTCTTTGAAAAATTATGACTCTGTCACTGATCGTCAGATACCAAAATTATATATATATATATATATATATTTAAAAAAATAGGAGGATACTAATAAATTGAGGTAGGAGATACTTGGTGAAATTATGGAGATGCATATGGCAAAGACCATGTTATAAATTTTCTATATTATTCTTATTTATATATACAAGGGTTGCCACTTGCCAGCCAAGATTTTTGGTCACCAACAGTGAATTATGACCTTAATAAAACAAGTGATTAATTAATCTAACTAGATCCTAATCTTTCTGAATATTCCATTAATTATGTGATTCTTGGACTTAATCACTTGTTGTCTTTCTAGTTTTATGGATTTTTAAATTGAAAAAAAAAAAAAAAACATTAGTACAAATCTTCCTTTACTGTTAGTCCACTAGGCATGGATATGTCATTTGAATTTATGTAATTAGTACTAAAAAGTTGTTAAAGATTGAAAATGACTTTTCTTATTTTTATATGCTTTTTTTTTTAATTCTTTTGTGTGTGTTTACTTGAAATTTCAGCAATTTCACCACCTTTGTTTTTAGCTCATAGAAGAACCAATTTTTGGGACCATTAACAAAAAAAATTCCATTTTTTTTTTAAAAAAACACAAAAAATGCAAGTTGAGGAAATTGATGTAAATTGATGTATGGTAAGGTTGGCCATAACTTTTTTCTGTCCTGTTCCATTTGGTCATTGTAAGAATCTTCTTTGTAATTAGTAACAACTTGATCATTTTTTTGTTTTTCATGTACTATTTCTTAATGTCTGTATTGGAATTTGATTAAAATTTAATGAAATAATGTCCAATTATTTCTCAACTTATGCCCGAAATCTCAGAAACACACACATACTATACTACGGTTCTATTACCCCTGAACTTATTTTATTAATAATTTTTTACCCCTTTTCAACCTACGTGACACTATCTTGTGAGCCCAACGATGGTTGACTTTTTTTTTTCAAACTAGTGCCACGGAAGCTAAAAAGGGTAGAAAATTACTTATAAAATAAGTTCAGCGGGGTAATAGGACCTTAGTATAATATAAGTGTTCTCTGGGATTCTAACATATGTTGTGGGGTTACTTGTGCATTATTCCAAATTTAATTAGTAATAACTTATTTTTTGTTTTCACACTTTGTGTCTAGTGTTTGTATTGAGATCAGACTAAAATTTGACTAATGTCAGGAGGTTTACTCTTTAATAAACGCAATTTCATAATTAGGGTTTCAATCCGAGATATTAAGAGGTCATCTGGTGGTAGTAATTCATCTCGAGCTTGATAGGATAAGATGAGATTAATTTTATATTGTGTTTGATTGACAAGATAAATTCAACCTGAGATTATAATATTGAATTATACCGTATAAAATTAATCTTGAAATTATTTCTGAGATATTTCACCTTATCTCACATACTGAATGAGACGTTAAAACGAAGAAATACTTATCAATCCACGACTGTCTTGGTTGGTAAGCAACTTGTTTGTCAAATGGTCTAAGAGAAGGTCCTTAAATACATATGGAAACTCCAACAACACTGGCTAAAAAGTTCCAAGTCTTTTGTGACACATTTTCTCTCTCTCTCTCTTTGGCATTCTTGAAAACATATCATTTACTAGCATTTATTGTTTCTTGAACTTCATTAACTTCTAAAAGTTTCCAACTTTTTATTTCTTGTGCAAATGAAAACAAGAAGAGGAAAAAGATCAGAGGTATTTTTTAATTTTTTTTTTTAAATATGTTATATAGTATATTTCTTAGTTGTGGTGATATTGAAGAGTGATCTGTTTATTATGATTTTAGGCATTTTGGCCTTCAATTGTGATGAAGAAATGGTTGAATATCCAGCCTCAACTTAATGATTTTAGTGAAGATGAAGTTGATACTGAGACAGAGAGTGAGGATGATGGTATGTTTTTTTATTCTTTCTAAGTTTCATAGTACCCTAGGGTCTATCGGAAACACAGTATCTTTATTTTTACGAGGTAGGAGTAAGGCTGTGTATATACATAACAAATTCGAGTTTACTCGTGGGATTATACTGAATATGTTTGTCGTTTCTATTTAAATTTCTTGCTTAGTTGTTCTTTTTGGAAAAAAAATTGTAGTTTGTTCACTTAAAGATGAAAGGGTGCATGAAGATCATTGGCACAGATCACCAGGAAAACCTACTGATTGTCAGCCTCAAACTTCAGGTACTACTTGAAATCAGTTTTAGATTTATCCATTTAGCTAGCTTATGCACGACTCGACTATTTCATCAGGTATTAGTGAGGAGTTAGGATGCAATTTTGACTTTTTAAAAAAGTTATTAGTGATTTATTTCCATTTACCTAAGCTTTGACCGACAGAGTTACGTGATACCTAGGTAAGTGGGAGGTAGCAGGTAACTGGTGGAATAGTCGAAGCCATACATATATACTCTACTACAATCATGACTTTGGTTGTGTTTGATTTCATGATCATGTCTAAATTTTGTAAGAAGTTAAGATGCAATTTCGTCTTAAAAAAAATACTAGGTGAGTTTTTTCCCATTTGCATAAGCCTTGGTGACCGTAGTTAACTGGTACCTATGTAAGCGAGAAGTAGCAAGGTAACTAGTGGAACAGTCGAGGCGTACATACACTTAATATGGTTCCATTGTCCCTTAGACATAGCATTTTTTCCCCAATATATTCAGTTATTTTCGAAGTTATGTTTGAAAATTTGAATTTATACTCAGGGAAGATTTCAACTAAGTATTCATCGAGACACAGGAGAGGGAAATCAGAAACTCTGAGAGTTCAGTATATTAATACAAAAGAAGTGAGGTTTGGCTTTAAATTCAGTTCGTTTCGATTTGCTTTTTTGTGATATTGGTATCTAAGTTATAAGATTTTTTTCGTTCCTCGGAGACTTACATATTCCCTAATTTCCCTTCAGAGTTACTATAGGTACTTGGAATGTTGCTGGAAGACTTCCAGATGAGGATCTCGAGATTGACGAGTGGCTTTGTATGAATGAACCAGCTGATATATACATCCTTGGGTATCTACTTTTCCATCAATGTTATCCGTTTTAATTGATCCATGTATCGCTCTTCCTCTTTGCCTTTACCGTTTGAACTATGAAGTTCATTGTGAATCTATCGCTAAATAGCTCATAGCTAACGAAATCTTGTTTTCTAGCCAAAGATTCTTTTGGTGCTAAATCAGTTCAAACTTATTGTGATTTTCTCGTTACAGTTTCCAAGAGGTAGTTCCTCTAAATGCTGGGAATGTACTGGGAGCAGAAAATAGAAGGCCAATTCCAAAATGGGAGACGATCATACGCAGAACGTTAAACAGAACGACAGTGGAGCCTGAGGCTAAGTTAAAGAGTTACAGTGCTCCACCGTCTCCGGTGTTAAGGACTTCTCCTGCAGCTGATATAATTGCTGGTGTGGTAACTACTACTACTGCACTAGATATAATGGCAGAGGTGTCGATGGACACCACGTGCTTCACTGAAGATAACATGATCAACCTGAGGAGGAACTTGCAATTAAAGAGAATATATGGCATTGATTGTGATAGTCGATTGGATTGGCCTGAACGTTCCCTCGATGCAACACCTCAGGTCCTTTCTTCGACTTTTAAGTTGAGGAGAGTATCGAGCAGCCGTGCTCTTGCTTTTAGCAATCATGATGTTGGATTAGATGGTAGCAGGTTAAAAAAAGGGCATCAAAGCACCGAAGATTTGGGATCATTGTGGACGAATCAACAAGAGGAACCTGAAGTTCTTGATGCTCTTTCTGATGGCTCTGATCAACTTTTTGACGAGGAAAATGATCTCTTCGAGGAATTCACAGGGTTCGAAGATGAAACATCACTTCTAAAACATGCTGTGTATTCACATCCGAGTTATATTCGTATTGTTAGCAAACAGATGGTCGGGATATATGTATCTATTTGGGTGCGTAGGAGGTTGAGAAGGCACATAAATAATTTGCAAGTCTCCCCCGTTGGAGTTGGACTTATGGGATACATGGGAAACAAGGTACTGCTTCCTCTTTCAAGAACTTCATTGAATCAAACATCAGCATTCACTAGTTGTAGAAAGTGAAATGTTGAAGTTAAAAAGGACATATGAACTTTTGAGGGCCTTATACCTGTGTTGCTAGGATTCTCCAAAAATGCTGCCAAACCCGTGTCTGATCCTTGAAAAATACACTATTTTTAGAGGATCCGACACACATCCGGAGGCACTTTTGAGGAGTTGAGCAACATAGCTTTATTCCCCCTTATTTTCGTATCATCTAATCAAAATAGCTATTTGGAAGATCCTTTCTGTGTAATCATATTTAGCTAGTACTTTTGAGTGCTAATCCCTAGTAGATTCTGTTAGTTCTCAACCATATATACGATGGCGGAGCTACATGTATTGAAAGAGTTCAATTGAATTCCCTTCGGAAAATTACACCGTGTAAATAGAGTATATAATCTGTTGAATGAAGGAGAGCCTCAGAGAAAAGGTAAAGTTATCTGTGTATGACCTATAGGTCACGGGTTCAAGGGTGGAAGCAATATTGATGCTTGCATGAAGATAGACTGTCTATGTCAAGTTCCATTGGGTGCAGCCCTTCCCTGAAACCTGCGTGAACGCGGGATGCTTCGTGTCTTGCATTTTCTTGAACCTATTGCTTTACATGAAACATAAAGCTGACACTAGTTTATGGTGCTATACAGGGATCTGTTTCTGTGAGCATGTCTCTTTTCCAGTCAAGGCTATGCTTTGTTTGTTCACATTTAACTTCTGGCCAAAAGGACAGGGCAGATCAAAGGCGTAACTCTGATGTAAACGAAATTATGAGGCGTACACATTTCTCATCTGTATTCGACACTGATGCAGATCAACCACAAACCATTCCATCTCATGAGTAAGTTATACTCCCTCCGTATCAATTTGTTTGTCTGGTTTTGACTTGACGCGGAGGTTAAGGAAGTGATGTAAGACTATTGAATCTTGTGGTCTTAAACTAAAGATATGTAGAATGTAACAAAACGTCATTTAATCTTATGGTCTTAAACATGACATATGTAGTATCTCATCCTTTTTACATTATTATTTCTCATGCTATGGATGATTTTCTCAATTATATGGAGTACTAGATTTAGACGTGACGATAACTGCTCAGTGTTTTCTGTTCAACAAGAAATAGCATGTCTTGAAGTTCTAACCAAGAGTTGTATTTTCTAATTTCAAATGAGATATGCAGTATCTATACACAGAATTTATACGCCATCCTTTAATGTAAACAGTCAGATATTCTGGTTCGGGGATTTGAATTATCGAATCAATATGTTGGATGCTGAGGTGCGGAAGCTAATCACCAGAAAACAATGGGATGAAATTCTCAACAACGACGAGGTAAGACTCATCACTAACTCTACATGTCAAACATGATATGGTAATTAGAAACGGAAGTAATCACCTGCTATAACCGGTTTAAGATTGCACCAGATGTATAAAATTTGTTTGTGTTGTTAGTGTATATAACTTAAGCTCTAATCGTATTCATCACATTGGTAGTTAATCAAAGAACTTCGTAATGGACATGTCTTTGCCGGTTGGAGGGAAGGGGCGATTAACTTTGCACCAACATACAAGTATGAGATCAATACAGATAGATATGTTGGGGAGATTCCAAGAGAAGGGGAGAAGAAGAGATCGCCGGCTTGGTAAGTGACATTTCTCTTAAATGAACAAATTTCAAAATCTTGGAATCGAACAAGACATTGTCACAACTCACGATATTTTGATAGGATTTAACTTACATACACAGACATTACAGAGGCTCTTTACACTATCAGTGTATTTTAACCTGATGTAGCATGTTGCTGGTCTTATTTATCATGTTACTAATCCAACTTATTATGGTCGATCACGTATAGTTATTTTCATATATCCATAGAGTGTACTGACAGAGCATAGAAGTTAAATTCGTTCAGAGTAGACGTTGAAATGAGTATTTCCAAATATCGTGCAGGTGTGACCGTATACTGTGGTCAGGGAAAGGTATAAAACAGCTCTTTTACAAGCGAGCCGAGTTAAGACTATCTGATCACAAGCCTGTAAGCTCAATGTTCTCGGTAGAAGTTGAAATATTCGATCACAGAAAGCTCCAGAGAGTCCTGAATGTTAACACCGCCGCTATACATCCAGAGATCCTGCTAAATATTGAAGAGTAAGAGTTAAGCTTTTTCAGATAAGTTTTAATTTTATCAAGAATGACAAGTAAGTGAGTCGGTATTAATAACGCGAAGATTTTAGTGTTTACAGTTAGGAATCAGAAATGAAGCATCGTGTATTCGTGTACATATGTACTTCAAGGTAGAGGCGAAATCCAAGACCTAGAGTCAGTGGATTCTGAATGTGTTGGACTTTTAAAGATGATAAGACATGAGTTCGAGAAATCATTTGGTGTTTTCAGTTAGGAATCAGAAATGAAGCACCATGTACGTATGTACTTTAAGACAAAGGCGAATCCAGGATCTAGAGTCAGTAGATTCAAAATGTTTTATATGACGGACAAGCCTGTAAGGTCTTCAAAGTCCTGTTATTTTGAAAGGAGATACAACACGAGACCAAATTCGTGTCTTTCAGAGATTCAACATATACATATACATAGTTGAGCAGTGCAGAGTTTGAACTACAGAATCTCATGCTTTAATGTTTTGTTATAAAAAAAAATAAAATAGAATTTTGAGGGAATTTTCCCTTGTGTAAATTTTGTTCTTCCCAAGTTGTTTGTTGTATGTTTTTGTAAATTATGAAATTACTTCTTGATACACATTTCAAAGTTTGCTTTTAGAGTAGACATAATTTATATAATGTTCTTTTCTTTTAACTCATGAAATAAAGGCTTATTGTTATAGTTCAATCTCGAGATTTATGTTTATTTGAGCTGAATATCTATGAGAAATAACTTTTCTACATTCACAATTCACAAGGTAGGAGTAAGACTGTATACACAATATCCTTTCCAGATAATGCTATGAATTACACTGAGTATGTATTTGTTGTAATTCATAGATTTGTTATGTGGAAAAGAAAAGGGAACAATTATTAAATTCAAGAAACAAAAAAGAGAATAAAAAGCGAAAAACTTATTTCAATGTTGAATAATTTTTTAGTCGGGAATCAGTTTTTTAGTCTACCTAATATTCAACTAAGTATACTTAACTTTTAATTACTTGAAAAGTGCACTTTTAATATTGAAGTATTAACCGTTTAATCATTTAATTATCCTTAAATTATGTTACAATTATATAGTTATTTCTAAAAAATAAAGTCTAAATACAACACATTTATAATTTTTTAATTAGTTGAAAACTAAATATGTTAAATTATGTTTTATAGGGACCAAAATTTTAATTTACCCAAAAGTGAGCAACCAAGAGTGCTATTATCCTAAACTTTCTTATATCACTCCTATATAATGATAAACACAGAAACTAATTTCCCGCAAAATATTTTCACGATAAATCACCCTACTGGAACGTACGTTTTCAGATCTGAGGCGTCGGATCACCTCCGGCGATTTGTTATTTTGTGATTTTATGCCGCCGGAAACGATTGTTTCCATACCAAATTGTGGCCGTTAAACTCCTTCGAGCAAATCGACGAACGTGTAAAATGTGTAAGTCGTTCTATTGTCAACTACTATCGTCTTTTCATTTGATTTGTACATTTTCGTTTATTGATAGCCAATTTGATTAACTGTTGAACGGAGTGGAACGTAGATAAGTTTCATATTTTTCAGAAATTGATGTAATGTTGTATTTCTCGATATTTGTATGGTGAGTGAAATGCATTTTTGAAAAATTTGGTTAAATTTTCCCCTAATTTGAACCTGTAACATATGTAAGTCGTTCTATTAGTAGATACTATCGTCTTCTTGTTTGATTGCTACATTTTTTGTTTATTGATAGTTAATTTGATTAACTGTTGAGCGGAGCGGAACTTACATAAGTTTCATATTTTTTCGAACAATGAAGTAATATTAGATGTATTTGTCGATATTAATATGCTGAGTAAAATGCATTTATCAAAATTTTGGTTAAACTTTCCCTAATTTGAAACCGGAAATCGAAAAGAGGTCAGCATTTTGGGACAAAGGATAGTTTGATGCTTATTGTTGATATCTCATTTGATTGGTAACTTTTCGGTTTATTGAGAGTCAATTTGATTAACTGTTGAGCGAAGCGGAACATAGATGCTTTTTGTATGTTCAGAATCGCAGTTGTATGAGCTGCACTTCTCCATATTAATATGGTGAGGATAATGCATTTCCAAAAAATTGGTTAAACTTCCCCCTAATTTGAATCACAGAAATAAAAAAGAGCTAAGCATTTTGAGATAAAGGATGTTTGATGCTTAGTGTTCATAGCTCGTTTGATTGGTAATTTTTTGGTTTGTTGGAACTTGAAAGTCAATTTGATTAACTGTTGAGCGAAGAGGAACATAGATTTATTTCATATTTTCATAAATTAAAGTAGTAAAAGTTGCATTTCTCCATATCAATTTGGTGAAGAAAAAGCATTTTAAGAATCTACTCAGCATATATAAGTTTGTAAGGTCCAAAGCTGATTTGTGCCATAACCGTTATTTAAGTAGAAATCATGATGTGTAGTTCGCATCTAGGCTATAGTTTGTAATTCTTTCTTACATGCAGTAGTTTTAAAGCTCAATTTATTATGATGGAATAAAGAAGTTCCTCACATGTGGTTTATTATTTTTCGAAGTTACCTGTGAATGAAAGATAGCAGTTAGATATCTTTGTGTTGCATTTTCAGTTCAGATTTCACCATGTCTAGTCATCATCATCTCAGTTCCTTCTGGATTTTCTAGGTTTACTACACCTTAGGAACAAGTACATCATTATCGCGGAAAAACCAAGGAATGGATTTTTTTGTAAGTTTCTAGTGTTGTGTTTCTTTTCTCGGAATTTGATTCTTTTTTATGACCTTAATCCCTCTTTGGATAGTCATATTTTACAACTAGTAAATGATGAACTTATGTTCTTCATGGAACTAATTTTGGTGAGGAGAACACTTCGAGCACTGAATAGCATGTGAAATTAATGACATCTTTTAATACATGGAGTTTTTGGAGGTACAGCAGTACTTTTCAACAGTTTCCTGGATACAGGATAAACCAATCCAATTTACATATCAATCCAAAATGCTTGTCAATTTTTAGAACTAATTTGACAGAACCAACAAATGCAGCAACAACGAGAAACGATGGACCTAGAAATTAAGAGTAGTGCAGCTCCCTGGAGAATTCCGCAGAGCTGGGCATGTTGAATTGATTGAGTTGGAGCACTGGAGTGGGAGGAAATCCAATTACCAATCATAAACTCTACACAAAACGTTGTTGTGGTGACTGCGCGTCTTCCTCTTATTCATATGGTTTTGGCAAAACATGCCTAAGGTATGATGCATATCAGGTATGTTAGACTTCACACTTGTCCTCTTCTTCATGTTCCTGAATCTTTTCGCTATGCTTGATATTTTTGTACCACTTAGCACATGCAATGTATGCAACCAAATCTATTAGTGTCAAACCAGCTAATAGAAAATAGAATCTATCTAAATGACCTTTGTTAAGGTTTCCCGGTATCCATCCAGGCATGTTATCAGTTGCTGATATTTTCATAACTATGCTCACGAGAAAACTACTTACGTAGTTCCCCAATGATATTGATGTCATGCATAGTGCACTTCCAAAGCTTTTAAGTCCATCAGGTGCTTGCGCGTTGAAGAATTCTAGTTGAGCTACATACATGAATACTTCTGAAGCTCCTATAAAAGCATATTGTGGGACTTGCCAGAAGATGTTAAGAGAGCTTGAGCCTTCACAGTGTTTGCAGTCATTACTAGCATACTTAAGCCTGTAGCACTCCACAATTCCCGATGAAAGCATAGCCATCACTGCTATGACCAGTCCAATACCCATCCGCTGAAGTTCAGTTAGCCCTGCATCATCATCCTTACACTTCTTAAACCTTTTGACTAGTGGATTAAGAACTCTGCGGTTGAGAAATATGACGCCTGCTACACTAAGGATGTCAAAGGTAGACATGCTTGCTGCTGGAATTCTGAAGTTTGCTATTGTAGTTTTCATGGCATCACCTTGCTCGACAAAGAGCGAGGCCATCTGCGTGAAAACTACAGAGTAGATAATGGTACATAGCCAAATTGGTAGCAACCTCAAAATGCATTTAACTTCCTCAACTTGTGAAATAGGGCAGAGACGCCAGGGGTTGTGATCACCCTGCTTCTGGCTCTCAAGTTCCTTTGATGTCACCACAGCTGCTCTGTCCAAGAATCTGCCAGTAGAAAAATCCAGTTTAGTGCATTATAGAATGCTAACTAGATGTCCGCGACTTAAGCTCAATGTGATTATGACTTTGTCAATGGTTGAAATGACAAAGTCGAGTCACAAATATGGTGCATTTCTACTTACTTGAAACCATGGGTGTGTAGCATTTTTCTACCACCAGTTGTGTCATCGTCGTCTTCCCCTTGGTAGAAGTCGTCTTCATTTTCCGGTGTCTCCACTTTACCTTTCTTTGTTGCTGCAACTAAAACTTGACCAAACCTGGAAATAGGATTTCCACTAGACTTGAAGTGTCTGTACCTAGCAGTGCCTCCAAGAAAGAGCATCAATGCTGCAAAGGCAGACGCTGCTGATGCCCAAAATCCTAGAGCCCACATTCCTTCATCTTCAAAGTAGTCTAGAATGGTGTTGGAGAAGAGTGATCCAAGGTTCATGAACAGATAGAAGTAGCTGAAGAAGGCTACTTTAGATGAACACTCCCCCGGATGCTGCTCGTCGAACTGATCAGCCCCAAAGGTAGCAATATTTGGCTGATAACCACCATATCCTAGGGCAATCATGTACACTGAGACATAGAATAGACCAATCTCCATGGTTGAATGTTCTCCACATAGAGTTGTTCGATTCCCACAACCTTTAGGTTTGAGCAAGTAAAGTTGTGATGCTAGTGCTAGTAATGACAAGCCCTGTCAATCAAGTTCCAAACTAGTAAGAGCAAGATTAAGGACTCTTGTTAATCAACACTAGATAACCAAATAACATTAGGTGACTACTTCTCATTTGCTCAAAACTTAGCGCGCAAAATTCCCTGAAGTACCTAGGCTTGTGGAAGGTAGAAGGTACTTGGTGAGATATTCAAGGTTATGTGAGAAAAAAAATAGGAATAACATTTGTGCAAAATTTATGTGCTAGTGTGTTTAAAGTTGTTTTTCAATATCTAGTACTCGAGGAGTGACCTACTGGTCAATGAAGTGGTTTGATAATAATGCCGTTGTAGGTTCAAATCTCAATGAAGATAAAATTATTAGGTGATTTCTTCCTATCTTTCAAGCCTTGGTGGATAGTGTTATCTGGTATACCATGATTATAAAAAAGTGTTTTTCAATATTTAGGCAAGTATGATGGGAGGTAGTGGATACTTACAGTTACATAGATGACTTGGAAAATGGCACACGTTTTGAATCTTCCCCAATAAGAATCACTTAGAAAAGCACCAACAAGGGAGCAAATGTATACTGTGCCAGTCCATTTGCTCACACTATTAGCAGCATCAGCATTGTTTTCTTTCAGCACCCTTGTGAGGAACAAGACCAAATTTACTCCAACTCCAAAAAATGCCAGAGTTGCTAAAGCTTGATTCACTACATAATCAATATGGAAACTAGATGTCAATTAAAGAAGAAGTGGCACATTGATATCGCGTCCCAAAATAAGTATTACTTTACTAAAAATTCATGTCAATTAAGATTTTAATAAATACAAGATTACAGTTTACAAAACTACCCCTCATTAATAAATCTCTCTTAAAAATTGAAACACTATTAATAAAATAAGAGTCTAAAGATTTAGTTGCAAAGAAATATTTATCGTATATGTAATTATTAAGAGGAAGCAGCAACCTAATTCGGTCACTGTCAGTATCATATAATCAACCAATGTTTTAAATAAATATACATTGTATATATATGAGAAGGCAAAAAAGTCTAGGATAAGTGATAGTCCAGATCACATAATAAAGTGACCCACCCACCCACCAAGATCAAGAATATAGTTTTGTCATCAAGGATGACGTTTCTAACCCCACCACATCTCCTTTTCAAACCTGTATGATCATAAGAATTATTTTTATTTTTTTCTTCAAAATTATAGCTTTATTTTAAAATCAATATATGATCATAAAATTTCAAATACATCTTGATGTTGTATTTAAAATTTGAAAAACACTCAAAATTGGATTTTCATTTTTTTCTCTTTTCAAATTACCTTAGGTATTTTTTAAAAATTTTTAAAAATTTATTTATCAATCACAACTTTAAATTTGAACTCTAATATTTAAAAATTTTAAAAAATGATTTTTTCTGTTATTTTCATGGCCTAACATTTTGCTAAGTATGTGTCAATGATGTCATTTCCAAATAGTGCATGCTTTTCTTGTCACTTCACTATCCCATTTTTTGCCTTCCACACGAATTATTCTTCACAAATCCCTATTGAAAATCTATGAAAATCTATTTTTCCCATTTGGTTGATAGCGCAGGTTCGAAATATAGATGCATAATAAGTGTTTTTTTTTTAAAAAAAAAATTATTTATTTAAATATTAAACTCTTGTATATTGCGGAGTTCGAATACATGGCGTGTGCTTACTCTTCCTATCACAAGTTATCTTCTTGTTTATGGATAAAACTTATGAACCTTTTTTTTCTTTTTCTGTATAACCAACAAATTAGATTCTTTAGGGTTACTAATGCGTTGTTCAAAACATAGGTATATAGTAACTTTTTAATTTTTTTTCCAATATCAAATTATAAATTTAAATTCATGATCATGTCTAATCCACGTATCACACGTGTTATCCTCTCACATTCAAATAAAACACTATGGGCGAAAAAAGTGTACTATCTAATAGGCCAAGTAAATTTGACACACGTCTTTAGTTTTATTGTAAAGTGTTAGGCTTTTGGTCTTTTCATACTCGTCATTTTCTAGCTTCCAGACATATGATAGCTGGCTTCAGTTACTCTAGAATTTTCATAATTTTTTTTAAATTTTTTTTTCACCTCACAAAGAAAATATATGAGTACAAAAGAAAAAAAATCTGAATAAGCAGAGAATTCATCATAAATAATAAAAATCTGTTCTAACTTAATTTCCAAAAGTTGCGAAAATCCTACAAACAACTATAACTTATGTGAGATTTTAACATGCCTTATATCTTTTAGATTGCACACTTTGTGCGTGAACTAATATAACATGAGCAATTAAAGTCTGGATCAAGTTTAAATATTGCATCTTAAACTCAAAGCAGTAAAAGATTATTTAAAATAAATAAACTTAATTAGTTGTAGTGGATGATGATAGTATATACCATGTATATACATGATATAATAATTTTTAATGTTGATATATAACTTTTTTTTTAAAAAAAAAGATAAGCAGATGCAGATATCACTACTACTTTATGTCCTTTTCTTCCTTTTATTTTTCTTTTAAAAAACTAATATTTTTTAGTAATATGGTTAATATATTTTTTAAAAGAAAAGCTTACATAGTATCATAATTCCAGCCACCCATTTCCCACTTCTTTCTCTAATTGCTGGATTTCCTTTCAAATCAACACTTCCATCCTTGGTGCACTCTACATCTTCCCCTTTCAGTTTCACCTGATTTTCATAAATAAAAAAAAAGTTAGTGTAAAAAATAATTTTTACTATATATTATGAGGTAAACCTAAAAGATGCTTATAAATAATTACTTATAAATAAGATATTAATAACTTGAAAAATAAAGCAGATTGCCTATAGCATAGTGTGAAATGTAAATTCTTTGTCAGTGTATATAAGTTAAATTCGTTGTTATACAATTCTTTGCATGAGAAAATACAACCTTGATAAAATGGATGGATATATTGCACAACATCTATGTAACCTTAAAAGTCTTAAAGAATCAAAGTTTGGAAAATGATAGACACAACTAGGGTAAACAAGTTCATAGCATATTTTCGATAATCTATCGTTAATCCATTGTTTGATAGGATTATCAAATAATTTGTTTCTTTAGCTAAAAAATTAATCGATCATTAATTTCTGTTTTTTTCTTCTTAGTGACTGTAATCTTTATGAAGATGTTCAAGAGAAAGAAAATGAAGAGAGATAGTGTAGATGTTGAATACTACTAACCTCTTTGGAGAGTTCCAAGCAAGCCATTGACATAATGACCCAAAGGTTTTGCTTAATTAATTAAAAGATTTGGTATACTAGTGAGTTTTCTCAATGGTGGGAGATGGGAGAAGAAACCAAGAAAGAAAAGAGTTTGTGAGTAAATTGCAAGTGAATGAAACTATATATAGAAGTTAGTGAGAGTTAAGTGGGCGGTAGAGGCAAAAAATGATTTTTAATATTAGGAAGAAAAAGGAAGAAGAAAGAATTAATAGGTACAAGACCATTTTGTTTTAATTAAGTTGATATTTTTGGACGTAAGCAAATGGGATATGAGAGGGTAGCTTACTTTTTGTTTGTTATCCAACACATCAAACAAATTACCTAATATTGAGTGTCATCAATCTACTATCTCATGTTCGAGTTCTGAATAATATTATTTTTGATAAAAAGTATTTAATAGGATTTTTCAACACTATTTTATATTAATTAAATTTTAAAACAGGTATCGAACATTAGATAAAAAAATAATAATATTGGGTTACCACCAAATATTGTGTTGAAATGATCGTGCTTGTCGAGTCTTAATAAGAGTTCTTGATTTCAAACTTTGGATATGAACATATTGGGGAGTGATTTAGTAGGACGATTTGGTGCGAATTAAATTTGACAAATAGTCGAGCAATGAAAAATTAAAAAAAGACGAATGTGTAGGGGTCCCATATATTTGAATGTCATTTGGTGTTCTTATAATTGGTTGAGTTGAGTTGAATCGACACATCAAACACTTTAGTGTGAAGCTCTGTTGAATGATTTTGAAGGCCTGTGATACAAAGTTGGACAGAGATTTTGATTGACACTTTTATGAACCTTATTTGCTTTACCTAAATTATTATTATTTAATTCCTTTTATCAAATGTTTAAGATGATAAGCATATAGTAATTGATTATCAAGATTCAAGAGTACATCTCAATTATATTAACTATGGTGAGTACTTGTTTCTTCATTAAAGGAGTAGGAGTGTTGCAACTTCTTTTAGCTAAAAATAGAGAGAAGGTTCTGTGGTGTTTAAAGAGTTTACATAATCACGTCAATTTTTTTCTTAAGAAGAGAATCATGTGGTCTTTATCCTTTGAGCGCACACTAGGTCAACTTTTACTCCTTTTTTTTTTTTTAAAATTTTTGTAATTTATGTGCAATAGCTCGTATTGAATTGCACAAGACTAGTTCTGTGCGATGAGCTCAATCTAGAACAACGAGACCGACCCTCGCAATTGCGAGCAACGGATTTTAAACTTGATATCTCTATTGGGAAGTCTCAAGCCAAACCATCTAAGCCACCGGGAAGGGACTACAATCATATTTTTTACAAAGTAATAGTTACAAATAATTTTTTTATTTAAAAATTAATTAGTAACCTGATAAAAATACTGTCACAAGTTAAACTATATTTCCATTGTAAAAAAACTAGTTACACTATTAGTGCATATAATAACTTAACTCGAGTATTTCCTTATCAAAATTATAAATGTATTGATTAATTATGCCAAAGCAATTGATGCCTCAACTTAATTTTGTTTTTAATCTACCCTTGGGTATTTGATAACTCAACAAATTTAAATTCACATTTGCATATATAGAACTCATCAAAGAGGAAAATGTCTACTATCAAAAAATAACAATTATATTTTCAAAACTCACTCAAACTTAAACTGAAGAATCTGTCACCATTCTAGTATGGTGAACCATGCATTCTTAAAGTGAAGAATTCTCACATATCCCTATATATTTTTAGGCAATAGTAAGTAATGCCTTTTACAAGTTTTTATCTTTGAGTTGTCAAAATATCTTCCCACAAATTTCAATAAGCCAAAAATAGTCCCCTCCACTCAGTTTAAGTCAAATAACAATGAGTTATTAGTACTATTGTTTTAGCCACACAAATATATGGCTATTTTGAACTTGAATATCTAGGAAAAAATAAAAACATTTGATGGATGCAAGGAGAATCTTTTTAAACAGTAAAAAAGTCTTATATCTTGAAATTAATCTATTAAGTTGATGATAAAATCAAATAGCCATTTCAATAGTATTCAAGCCAGATTATGCACGTCTCAACTACTTTATTAGATATTTGTTACATACCACCCACTAGTAGAGGTAGCGAGTAAGGATACCCTACATTAGACGGGTAAAAAAAAACCCACCTTATTTTAAATATTGTTTGTTTTAATTATAGTACCAATTAGCATCATTTTTCACTAGATAATGACATAACAATAAAAAGGAACTTCCCATGAAGATATCCATCAATTATTCATAAATTTACTAAGTTTCATAATTATCAATTTTTTGATTATATAAGGTGGTTCACCCTTTCCTTAATATATTGACCATGTGTGGATATGATAGAAAATTGTGGCAAATTAATTTTCTTATTTATTGTTTCCCCAACATATGCACTTTACAGAGAGACAAAAAACAAGATATGGTGGAAAAGTTAGGTAGTACGTAGTAGTATAGTAATTCAGAAGAAAAAAAATGTTTAAATTAGGGTTATTTTTTTAAGCAAAAGTACAGTGATAACTTGACTTTTAACAGCTGGATCCTATATTCATTGTGTCAAACATTCCAAACCTATTTGGATGGTTGGAAATATTGCAAATGTTTTTTGTATTTTTAATTTTTTGATCATCGAAAACAATCTTCACCGACAGAACAATCTCTTCACAGGAACCTTCACTACGATATAAATCAATAGTGAATTTATGAAGGCTTCGATTATAGTGCGGAATAGACTAATCATCATACTACTATTTAGAGTAGATTCATAGTTAGAATTTAAATTCTGAAACACAATATTATAAAATTATGTTATTTAAACGATAGTTATAAATAACTCTCTGTCATATAACAATATTGATTAAAAACCTATTTAAAAGATAGTTATAAATAACTGTCATATAACAATATTGGTTAATGACCTATTTAAAAGATATTTATAAATAACCCTTATTCCATATAACAATGTTGATTATAACCTAAAATAAATACTCCATATATGATAGTTATATAAATAACTCTTATGCCATATAACAATATTGATAACCTAAAATAAATCTCCATACCTGTGTGTGTGATCTATATGTGGCTTTTCCAATCTCGAATGGTTACCAAGAAATAAATTTTAATTAAACATAGTTGTGGAAAAGCTGTCACTAAAACTTTTGCTCTAACAAGTGGAGATAAGTTAAATAATAAGTTATAATATATAGTTTGGTAAAAGGTGAACGAGAGATATATAAGAAGCAAATCTTCTAAATATGTCAGCCAAATAATTAAATTTGCGTGCTTCGTGAAAAACACTTTCCTTCTGATAGATCGATAAGATCATGCCACGGAGGTAATCTATAATAATATATATCTTTTAAAAATAAATTTAATATGGTAACTTAAAAATAACTTAATAACTTGTTATAATTAATTTAATGTATCAATTTCATTAAAAAAAAATTAACAACAACAAATTATACGCGTGTGATTAATTAGTAAAAAAATTGTTTACTTTTTGGACCGAATTTGAAAGGATAGAAAAACAATTATGGTGGAACGAAGGGAGTATAAAGATGATATATATATATATATATACAATTTACAAGTTTTTTAATTTCGAAATGACTATATAAATGTAATTTATGAAATTTTGTATGTCCTTACTTTTACTTGAATTTATACAGATATAGTAAAGTTCAATTATTTTATATCACCTATATGAAATTTCAATTATTTTATGTGAAGTGTAAAATTTTGTATCTCTAAAGTTGTTTTAATAGGTAGATTAGAGACAGGTATAAATTGAATAGTAACATCCAAATAAAATAATCATGTTTGTGTGTTAAAATAGTAAGATTTAAAGATACTTTTTACATTTCTCAAATTCTATGGCCCGTTAAATGTGTTGTAACCACGAAAGCGAAGTAATACATTACTTATTTCAATGCATATTCCTTTGGATTAGTGTGTGTATATATACACACACTTGCATCTTTTTATATTATTTTAGAAGATTTTAATTAGAGGCGATAAAATAAGCTTATAAAAATATAATTTGTTTAGTTCACTCAAGTTTAAATTTATTATTGACTTTTTTTATTAGCTCAATTTATTTTGATTTATTAAAATTTAGATTGATATATTATCCAAATTAATTGTGAAAAAATTTATTGATATATTTTTAAAAAAGAAATTTGTTATACATTATATAACCATAATAAAGAAAAGAAATAGTTTTATTAGGTAGTAAAAGCTATAAAGGAACAAATAAGTAAGTTAATAGAAATAGAGTGGGTTGAATTATAATTTGCCTTCTAACTCATTTCATCCATATCTATTTCAGATTATGTAACTTTTGGGCGGATTAATAGTTATTAATTCAACTAATTTTGACTTCTTCAAGTTTAATCAAATTCATCAATTTGACACTCTTAATTTGAATTAACTAATGAAATAGATTTAGAAAGGTAATGTTGGAGCTACGATAAAGTTATTTCTATGTGATCTATAGACATAGATTCAAGCCACATCAACCATTAATATTTGTATAAAGATGCCTACCCTACTTCATACCTCTATGGAGTGCGTACTTAAATATAAAATGTTTAGTGTATCAATTTGTCTATTTTCGATGAATATAAATTTAATCCAACAACATAAAAAATATTGTGCAAAATCATGTCCTTTTCAATCTAAAAAAAAGATATAGCTGTGTGCCACTAAGTCAATTAGAAATTTGTCATTGTCTCCATAACAATTGTCTATAAATATAAATGACCCTTTTTCCCTCCTTTCTTAATCTTTCCTTTTAGTCTGTTTCTTCTTATTGCAGACCATTTAACCTTTTGTTGATGTTCTTTGTTTTATTTAATTTAATAATTTCAAGAAAGGCAACTATTGAAGATTGGGGCACCATACATAATTAGGTCTGTAAAGAAAAGATAGAAGGTGGAAAAGCAAAGAAGGGACAATAAGTCAAAAACCTCCATTGACATATGCATAATATTTTGGCATTATAGAAACAAGAAAAATATGATTTCAAAAAATATCTCAATTTGATTGGAAATATATATAAATGTTTGATGTTTACATCAAACTATAATAATTTGTTATGAAAATTGATAAAAATGAATGTCATGTATTCATAACAAATAAATAAATAAATAAAATTGTTTGTCCATAATGACAATTTGATATGATACAAAAACACAGAGAGATCTTGAGTTCATTTTTCACTATCAATGCACTCTTAATAACAAAAAAAGATGGCATATACTTGACTCGTAAAAAAAATCAAGATATCACGTGAGAGAACTTGCTGAAAATATATTTAAAGTACATAAAAATTGATCAAACAAAAGTTCCTAATCTAATGTATCACCTATCGTTTAAAACCATTTTTTGTTGCTGTTTAGATAGACATGAAAAAATACCACCTTTCCTAATTATTTGTTTAAAATAATTTACACCATCCATCTACATCATCAACAATCTAAAGGGATGATAGATATAGATATAGATAATACCACAAAAGATTGTGGTGAGATAGTAAATATCTTAGAAGCGGAAATGTAATATTGTTTATGAATTTGATAAAATTTAATAGATTTTGACTCACATCTTATATTATTTTGAAAATCAATTTAAGTTATAAAATTTTTTTTATTCAAAACCCAAAACCTATCTTTTCAAAATCGAGAATTCAAAATTAAAAATTTTAAATCTATTTCTAAAATACTTTTTCATCCTTAATCAGAACTCTAATTTGGTTCGAACCTTGGAATTATAATTGTCTTTGGCAAGGACTACCTTAACCCTCAAAATTGAACTTTTCAACATAAATCTTAATTACTCATACCCTGAAACGATATTAGACATCGAATAAAAAATAAAATAATTAAAAAATTTCCCTTTTTATTTTTTTGTTTTTCCTCCCAAGAATTGATGAGCCAAAAGGAAAAAAAGCGACTTAATTTTTTGTCCTTTTCATTTTCTTCCCAAACACATTACACATGTGATGATCCAAGCAATTTAGGTTAAGTGACAATTTGAACAACTTTTTAACTTGAATATAATTATTGTCCATGTTGCTACAAAAAACACTACTTTTACCAAATATAATGACTATAATGCAATTGCACTAACTTGACTATCAAATAGTGATCATGTGTCATATTTGAAGTTCATACGTATCCAATCACTATGGATATGTAGTTTCATTGCTCAAAAAAAAGTAAGCTTTCAATTTTTCTATTTAAAGAATGTAACACATGGCTTGTGAAATACAGCTTTGTCTCCAATTGTTTGCATAGAATGTGGTTCTGTCGATGTTTACCCGTTCATTTTGACTCATTTATTTTTAATAATTTTAATATATTATTATTTCCAAATAAATAGTTTAAAATGGGTTGAAATTAGAGATTAAATTGTGCCAAATTGAGGATTCTATTAAAATGAATTAACGATTGAATGAGTTGAGATTAAACCTAATTCAAATTTATTTTGAACCCAACACTTAAAATTCTAGACAAATTAAGTAGGTTACTTATAGTTGAGCTCATTTTTAACACCTCTCATTTTTATAATTATGTTATCTCATTTTTATAATTATGTTATCTATGTATAATGTAGAGGATATGACACATTCATTACTCCCCCTTAGAATGGAGCATGGACATTGACCATGTCTAACTTATTATAAAGAAGATCTTTAGTATGTTGTTTCAAAAAAGAAAAAAATAATAATATATCAATCAATTGCTCTCTTATCCTTTTTTTTATATATATATATATAATCCATTAAAATTAATTCTTTCTAAATTCTCTCATGAATGGAATGACAATCAATTTTAATATGTTTCATTTTTTATTTATGATTTATGAGATTGGTGGCAATATAAAATGTAGTTTGATATGTGTGTGAATCCATTTAACTCATAGGTTATCTTTCTTATAGCATACATTTTAACCTTAACTATTTCTGTAGTGTATCAAAAACTTAAATTCAATAATTTTGACTCACTTATTATTAAAAAATTAGTGGTTAGCAATAAAAATTATGTTGATCTTGTTCCCCATTTAAGCTCAATTCATATTATTACTATATTATGAAAATTTATCATAAATCAACAAGCTTTATAATTGTTGTTAGGGTATTACAATCATAACCGATCCTTGTTCAAATTTGAGACCTGCGATACAAGCAAACTTATATAGACATTGTTTAACTTCTAACATGACTACTTTTATTTTAATAATAATAATAATAATAACAATAATAATATACTCGGTAAATTTCCATTAAACTAGATATAGAAAAAATATAATGTTCATAAACCTTATTAGTTATTCCGGCCTTAGAGATGTAGAGTTTGTTTCCATAGAGTTTCACTTCAAAAATAAAAGTAGAAATTGTAACGACCTGTTTAGTCGTTTTGAGCAGCAGATTTTATTCTGGAAAAACTGGCCAAGACTACGGACACCACGACGGACCGTCATAGTCACGACGGCCCGTCGAGAGTGTATCGTTTCAATATACTTAGGAATTCTGAAACTGGGCACTGAAAATCGACTCTCTGTAAATTGTGACGGACCTGCAGTACGGACCGTCACATCCACGACGGACCGTCGTGAGCTCCCGTTGCAAAACACTTCAACTTTTGAGAATTTGGTACAAGGAACGAGTCTCTGACCGTCATGACGGAAGTGCAGGACGGACCGTCACGAGTGTGACGAACCGTCACGAGTGTGACGGACCGTCACAGTGCACTTAGTGAAAAATGGGATTCTAGGCTGTTGCGACGACCTGCGTGACAGACCGTCGCAGGCACGACGGGCCGTCACAGGTTGCGCAAATCCCAGGCGGAATCGGATTTCTTTACACGTTTTAAGGGACGTTTTGGACTATTCTTTCCTTAATTATAAAGATTGAGGGTTAATATTAATAAGTTCAATTCTTGAGGGATAAAAGAGGTAACTTTGGGTTAATTAGTGGGGTATTATTGTCCTCTTTTACACTTAACTATATGATAATTAGGGTAAAGGAAAGAGGGTTTGAATAAAACAAAACAGAAAGAACCAAGAGAAAGAGAGGAATCGATCGAGAGGCTGAGGAGAAAAACAAAGCTTTGGAAATTCTTGCTTGATCACTAGTCTTCGGTGGAGGTAGGTTATGGTTTTTATGCTAGTTCATAGTAAACTCTTAATAGTGAATAATATGTATTGATTATATTGTAAACCCTGCTATATGCTTAATTGTATGCTTGCATGAATATGATTATGTGATTATGATAAACTAAGCATGATGAAGCTATTGAATCCAAAACCTTGAAAGAAAACCCTAATTCACCTTGTTAATGATGATGCCTTAGTATAAAAGAAGGCTTGATAAATTATATAATGAGAATGATGATGCCTTAGTATAAAAGAAGGCTTGATAAATTATATAATGAGATTGATGATGCCTTGGTAGAAAAGAAGGCTTGATGAATTAGGGGATCGGGTGCCACGTTC